>OZ014525.1:421028084-422239959 GCA_963966055.1 Lathyrus aphaca | reverse complement strand
TGACAGGAGAGCGCGTAGAAAGTGGTATAAGGAGTGGCAAGATCCAAGTGGGTGCTTCTTCATCTAGTACTACAAAGAAACCCCCTAGTGGGAAGAAAGAGTCAAATGCTGTTTATGGTCAACCTGAGCGTAATAGGAGGCACCAATCTGTGAGTGTAGTTCATATCTCCAATCCAACTCCTGCAACACCAGAGCCACCACAGGGAAATCAGCAGAGGGCTAGAAGACAGTTCACTAAGATCAATATGTCACTGGCCCAAGCCTTGCAACACTTGTTGAAGGGAGAACTTATCACTTTGAGGGACCCTCCTCAGAATCCCAATGTTACCTCTCCCAGGTACAATCCTAATGCACGATGTGCATATCATTCAAATTGTCAGGGACATGATACCAATAGTTGCTGGGTATTGAAGAATAAAATTCAGGATATGATTGATGTTGGAGAAATTGAGTTTGACCCTCCGGGTACTCCAAATGTGATTACTGCTCCCATGCCAAATCATGAGAAGACTGTCAATGCCATTGATGAAGTTTCACATATTTCCTCAGTTGCAGATTTGACTACACCATTATCTGTTATAAAGAAGAAATTGGTACAAGCTGGGTTCTTTCCAGGTTGTCGTGAAGATTGTTTATATTGTGCCTATAAGCCGGATAGCTGCTGGAGGTTGAAGGACGGAATTCAACGCCTCATGAATAATTACACCATAGTGTTTGAGAGGACCCCACCTTCTGTGGAGAGTATGGTTGATCATATAACTAAAGGTGCGGAGGTTGAAGAGGTGGATATGGTTGATAAAGTGCCGGTAAGGATTACTTCCAAGGGTCCTGTCAAAATCACTCATAAGGGTCCAATTAAGATTACTGCTGAAGGCCCTGTGAAGATTGTTGCTGAAGCTAGAGTGGCTCCTATGATCATTACCACTCCTGGTCCTATTCCATATACTTCTGATAAAGTTGTGCCTTGGCATTATGGGTCCGATGTTTATATTCATGGTGTTAAGCAAGAACCCCTAGCTGAGACACCTGTTGCTGATAAAAACCTTGATGTTGACAATATTGCTGGATCTAGTAAGATCACACGAAGTGGAAGAGTTTTCTCTCCTCCAGTTACTACCTCTACTGCTGATGCTCGGGGCAAAGGTCCTGTTATTGAACCTATACAAACTGATGTGCCAGCTGCTGATGATCTTACTAAGCAGATGGAAGAAGTATTGAAAATCATTCGCAAGAGTGATTATGACATTGTGGATCAATTGGGGCATACTCCCTCCAAGATTTCTATGTTGTCTTTATTGTTGTGTTCTGAGGCTCATGCCAAAGCCTTGATCAAGTTTTTGAAGACTGCTCACGTACCAAATGAGATCTCTATAGACCAGTTTGAAAATTGTGTTGCACACTTGACCTATGATAATGGGTTAGGTTTCTCCGATGCTGATTTGACTCCGGCCAAGAGGGATCATAATAGGGCTCTACATATCTCTATTGAGTGTAGGGGCACTACCCTGTCACATGTATTAATAGACAATGGTTCCTCGCTGAATGTGTTGCCCAAAGAAGTTCTGAATAAGCTTAGTCCTGAAGATGCTGTGTTGAAGCCTAGTAATATAGTGGTGAAGGCTTTTGATGGCTCGAGAAGAGTGGTGCATGGAGAAATTGATCTCCCAATAAAAGTAGGTTCTCAAATATTCAAGGCTACTTTTTATGTGATGGATATTCGTCCTTCGTATTCTTGTTTGCTTGGGCGTCCCTGGATCCATGGGGCAGGTGCTGTAACCTCCACTTTACACCAGAAGCTGAGATATCCGGTAGAAGGAAAAGTTGTCACTGTTTACGGAGAGGAAGGATATATAGTTAGCCATGTGAACACCTTTAAATATCTTGAAATGGAAGGTGAATATGTTGAAACTCCGTGCCAGACATTCGAAGTGGTTCCTTGGTTTGTTAATAATTATGAAGCTCCTCCTGTTGTCAAGAAAGTTCATGTGGTCACCAGAGTACCTCCTACAATGACCTCCCTCAAGGATGCTAGAGCTGTGGTGGATGAAGGTGTTTGTACTATTTGGGGTCAGCTTCCTGACATTCCTTACAAGTCTGACAAATTTGGTTTGGGTTTCACTGCAGAGTCCCAGAAGGCTGTTCGTCGTGCTCGTGCTGTTCGTATCACCAATCAGGGGATTATGAAGAATCAGATCAATGTCGTGGGTGACTATGATGAAGACTACAACTTGGATGCTTGGATTTTTCCTACTGTGGGTGTTGGGCTCAATAACTGGAAGGCTGAAGATGTTGTTCCTATCTCCTTTAGTCAGGAGTAAATACTATTACTGTGTTGTTACTTTTAAAGTTTGTAATTTTTGAACAATTTAAACTCTTAAGCCTTGTGCCTTCCCCGGGGCACAATGGTGTGCTTGTTACGGGATGTCATTTCATTTGCATACTTCATTCAATAAAAATCAGTGGACGTTTCGTTTTCGTAAATATTGTGTTCCTTGTCTTTCTTTTCTTTTATTTCACTTTTATCAGCTATGTGTTCTTACACACACCCACATCACTAAAATGCAGATCCTCATCCACTCTGGATCCTGTTGATATCAAGCTGAAGACGGAAATAAGGAAGATTGTGAAGTATCTGTAGAGCTTGCTAGGTTGTTACAACAAGAAGAGAAAGCTATACAACCACATGAAGAGCCAGTCGAAGTTGTGAATCTGGGAACTGAAGAAAACAGGAAAGAGGTCAAGATAGGGGCTGAATTAGAGGATAGTGTCAAGAGCAGATTGATTCAGATGTTACATGACTATGTGGAGATCTTTGCTTGGTCCTACGAAGATATGCCAGGGTTGGATACAGACATTGTGGTTCATCGTTTACCAGTAAAGGAAGATTGTCGTCCAAAGAAGCAGAAGGTTCGTCGTATGCGTCCTGAAATGTCACTGAAGATTAAGGCAGAGGTGATGAAACAGTTTGATGCAGGGTTCTTAGCTGTGACTTCTTATCCTCAGTGGGTTGCAAATGTGGTACCGGTACCTAAGAAAGATGGTAAGGTACGTATGTGTGTAGACTACAGGGATTTGAACAAGGCCAGCCCCAAAGATGACTTTCCACTTCCTCATATTGATGTTCTGGTAGACAACACTGCTCAGCATAAGGTATTCTCTTTCATGGATGGTTTCTCTGGTTACAATCAAATCAAGATGGCACCTGAAGATATGGAGAAGACAACATTTGATACACAGTGGGGAACTTTTTGTTATAAAGTGATGCCATTTGGTTTGAAGAATGCAGGGGCAACATATCAGCGTGCTATGGTGGTTTTGTTTCACGATATGATTCATCATGAGATAGAGGTATATGTGGATGATATGATAGCCAGGTCCCAGAATGAAGAGCAAGACCTTGATCATTTGCATAAGTTATTTGAAAGGTTGAAGAAATACAAGTTGAGATTGAACCCAAACAAGTGTACTTTTGGAGTTAGATCTGGTAAGCTCATGGGTTTCATTGTTAGTGGAAAAGGTATTGAAGTAGATCCTGCGAAAGTGAAAGCTATACAAGAGATGCCAGCTCCCCGCACTGAGAAGGAAGTTAGAGGTTTCTTGGGACGATTGAATTACATTGCAAGATTTATTTCCTAATTAACTGCTACCTGTGAGCCAATCTTCAAGTTGTTGAAGAAAGATCAGGTGATGGAATGGAATGATGAGTGCCAGATTGCCTTTGATGAAATTAAGAAATATCTCCTAGAACCTCCAATTTTGATGCCACCAGTTGATGGAAGACCCTTGATTATGTACTTAACAGTGTTAGACAACTCAATGGGGTGTGTTTTAGGGCAACATGACGAGTCTGGTCGAAAAGATCAGGCAATATACTACCTTAGCAAAAAGTTTACCGACTGTGAAACAAGATACTCACTGCTCGAGAAAACTTGTGGCGCTTTGGCATGGGCTGCTCGCCGACTAAGACAGTATATGTTGACTCATACTACCTTGTTGATTTCGAAGATGGATCCAATCAAGTACATATTCGAGAAACCTGCTCTCTCCGGAAGAATTGCAAGATGGCAAATGATTTTAACAGAATATGATATACAGTATACTACTCAGAAGGCCATTAAGGGAAGTGTTGTAGCTGATCATTTGGCTCATCAAGCAGTGGATGATTATACGTCAATGAGTTTTGAGTTCCCTGATGAAAATATTATGATTATTACCAAAGAACCTGGACAATATGACGGACCTGAACAAGGATCCCGATGGACTATGGTTTTTGATGGAGCTTCTAATGCACATGGTAATGGTGTTGGTGTTGTGATCAGTTCCCCTGAGGGTTGTCATACCCTGATTACTGCAAGACTTTGTTTCTATTGTACCAATAACATGGTTGAGTATGAGGCATGTATCCTAGGTATCAAAGCTGCCATTGATATGAAGATTCAATTCCTTGACGTGTATGGAGATTCAGCCCTGGTAGTAAGTCAGATCAAAGGAGATTGGGATACCAAGCATGATAATCTCATCCCTTACAGAGAGCATGTGTTGTCTTTAATTCCACATTTTAAAGAGATTACCTTTGGACATATTCCACGAAGAGAGAATCAGTTGGCAGATGCATTAGCCACCATGGCATCCATGTTTGAGATCAGCTGGGATGATGAAGCTCCCAAGATTACTATTGACAGATTTGAGAAACCTGCATACTGCAATGAGATTGACACTGAAGAAGCAGAGGAGAAGCCTTGGTTCTATGAAGTGAAAAGATATCTTGAAGCTCAGGAGTTCCCTGAAGGGGCATCTGTCAAAGATAGGAAGTTTCTGAGAAGGTTTTCTGCTAAGTTCTTTTTGAGTAATGGAATTTTGTACAAGCGCAATCATGATTCAACTTTGCTTCGTTGTGTGGATAAGAAGGAAGCAACTGAAATTATGGAAGACATGCATGATGGGATCTTTGGCACTCATTCTAGTGGTCATACTATGGCAAAGAAGATATTGAGAGCAGGTTACTATTGGTCTACCATGGAAGCTGACTGCTATCAACATTCCAGAACGTGTCACAAGTGTCAAATCTATGCTGATAAAGTACATATACCTCCATCACCATTGAATGTGTTGACTGCTCCTTGGCCTTTTGCCATGTGGGGCATTGATATGATTGGTGAGATCAAGCCTACTGCTTCTAATGGGCATCGTTTCATCCTGGTTGCTATTGATTACTTCATGAAGTGGGTGGAGGCAGCTTCATTTGCATCTGTTACTAAGAATATGGTGGCTCGATTCATTAAGAATAATCTTATATGTAGGTATGGCATCCCTGAAAGGATTATTACTGACAATGGCTCTAATCTGAACAACATTATGATTACTAATCTTTGCGCTCAGTTCAAGATTAAGCATCACAACTCTTCTCCGTATCGTCCGAAGATGAATGGGGGCAGTAGAAGCTGCTAATAAGAACATTAAGAAGATTCTACAGAAGATGACTATCACTTATAAGGATTGGCACGAGATGTTACCATTTGCTCTTCATGGTTATCGTACTACAATACGTACTTCAACAGGGGCAACCCCATTCTCCTTTAGTATATGGTATGGAAGCAGTTCTGCCCATTGAAGTTCAGATTCCCTCCTTAAGAATTATGAAGGATGCAGGCTTGGATGAAGATGAGTGGATTCAGACTCGACTGGACCAGATAAATTTGATTGATGAGAAGAGGTTAGCAGCAGTTTGTCATGGTCAGATGTACCAGAAACGGATGATTAAGGCTTTTAATAAGAAGGTTAAGCCAAAGGTATATCAGGCTGGTGACTTGGTAATCAAGCGTATCATATTACCACAGGGTGATCCTAGGGGCAAGTGAACTCCAACATACGAAGGACCATTTGTGGTCAAAACAGTATTCTCAGGAGGTGCCATGATACTTACTACTATGGATGGTGAAGACTTCCCGCAGCCTGTAAACGCAGACATAGTTAAAAAATACTACGCATAAAAAGAGACCCGCTAGGTTGACTAGCCTAGGAAAAAATAAGGGCATCCCGGCGAACCAAAAGGGTTCGGGCAAAAATTAGGGATATATATAAAAAATGTACACCCGGCAAGTCGAAAACCTGAAAAGGCGGCTTGGGCAAAAAAGGGTATCCCGATGGATTGAAAACCTGAAAGGGCAATCCAAGCAAAAGTTAGGGATTAAAGCGTATGACTATGTCCCGTTTGGATCACCCATATAACTATTACCAGTTGTGCTACTTACTCAAGCTCGAACAGATAAAGCTCAATCCAATCATTCCGTCTCAACAGCAGAAGATGAGATACTTGAAGATAATGGCAATAGTAGAATTGAAACTCAATAGGATTATTTCCCACATAGCTGATTTTCTTTGTTTTGTAAAAAATTGTTATGACGAATTCCTCTTACTAGGATTTCTGTCTCCTTGTACAAACTTACCTATGTATAGGTCTCTTCGTGATATAAATAAAATTTCATCGTTGAATCCAGATTTACTTTTACCCTATTTACATAAGCGAAACGTCCATTGGTTGTGTTTGAATGTATGTATGCTTTTGAATATGATTGATGTTTACCAGAAATGCATAAATGCTTAATATGATTGATGTTTACCAGAAATGCATAAAAATGCAGTAATAGTATTTACTAAGGACGGACGAGGGAAGGATTTCAACGAAGCTTCGCCGGTTCATTCCCACAAGACAGCTACAAGTCCCCCAGTAGGGCAAATCCATCTTCATAAATACTTCGAGTCACATCTCCCCTGGAATTTATATCCATCTCTTTTATCCTCATATGGATAGTCGGGAATTTATTCTTCCAATAGGAGTACGACGAACGAAGACAGGAGGTTATTGATACTTTACTATCAAACGAAGACGGGAGGTTATGAATACTATATTATCAAACGAGACAGGAACGAGTTTCTTATATTCTTCAGCAACAAACTGGGATTTATTTTCCCAGGCCAGCAGTTGTTATACGAAGATATCCAGACGCTCCAGGCTGCATGATTCATACATACATCCTATACATCATACCATAACATACATATCCATAAGTACATAATACATTACTTCAGCGCATCATACTATACATGCATACTGTAAACACCCCAAATTTTCCCTCACTCATTCACACCATGCCTTGTGATCTCTTCATATGCATAAGTTCAAACATAGCATCTCATATTGCATTTTTGCTTCACTGCATTGGTTCAAAGTCATCTGCATCTAGGGTTTGTGATCTGAGCAATCCAAGAGCCATTTGAGCCACTCCAAAGGTCTTCAATCATCTTAAGAGGGTCCATGTATGTTCAAGCATCATATTATATCCTCACAAGATCAAAGAAGTCAAAGAATCACAAGAATTGAGGATGGCATGGAAGCAGAGCCAGGTTTAACTGCACAGATGACCTAGAATTAGGGTTTTGGTTTCAAAGGCCATAACTCCAAATTTTTTGGTCATTCTTGTTTCAATTATTCTCTATATGTTATAAGGATCATGCATATCAATTTTCATGAAGAAATTCCATGGGGAAGGCATCTAATCAAGAGTTGACTTCTTGAGCAAGTCAGTGTAAAAGCAGGGCATCTGAGGCCCCCAATGACCCAACCAAAGGGTGTTCATCATCATTTTGAATGTGTGTGATCTTTATTTGATCATGGAAGATGTTAGAAGTTCACAAAGTTGAAGAATTTCAAGCCATTTGCAAAGTTGCCTTTTTGGGAAAATGACTTGTAATGGAAACTTGCCATTTTGGGAAACTTTTTCAACCCTTTCTTTTTGATTCAAAAATGCTTCAAATGGGAAAACTTTGGTCATGAAAGTTGTAGAATGGATCATTCCCTTTTCAAAAAGTACAAGAACTCATTCTAATTCATTTTGGATCAAAAGTTATGGCTTGTCAAAGTTGGACAAAATCACATAATTTCAAGTTATGTACCAAAGAGGCAAAGTTGCAAAACCCCTTGCCAAGGTAAAATGAGACCTCAAAGTGACTTCTAATCTTTGTACAAACATAAACCAATGCCTAAAAGTCAGAATGCACCAAAGGTTTGCCCATTTTCATGACTTATGGATCAAGAAACTTCAAAAGGGCCAAAATTGGACAAAGTTGCAAAACATCATACAAACCCTAATCCACTTGCTGCATTGCCTCTAATCCATTTCCATGGTTCTCCTTGATTCAAGATGCAGCCAAGCCATGCCTTGTACCTTGACAGAAATGGCTCATACCTCTCTTACACAAAAAGTTGACTTTATGCATTTCGCTCCATACCAATCACACTGCTCCACAACAACTCTCTGACCTATCAAGGATTGATATGTGTACCAAAAGGAACCCAACACACAACACAACTCATCCTGATCTCTCCCACAAGCCAGCATACACAAAAATCCCTCCTTTTGCATTTTCTATCGAATCTCTCAACTCAGCCACAAAAACTTAGAAATTCTTTCACTAATCAACTCACCATGATCCACTGATCATTTCCCACCCCCCACTTGCCCCTGAAACCACCACAATCAAAAATACGATTTCCACACTCCCTTGACCTGAGCTTCTGCCAACTTTCTCTGGAGGCCATATAAACTCTAGCTAAGTGTCAAAAGCTTCAAAGGAGGATCATTGGAGTTTGTTTGAACCAAAGAAGCAGCCAGAAGTCCCTGTTTCGAAAGCTCAAGCTCAGGTAGCCATGGCATTTATTTTTCCAGAACTTCCATTTTTAGTTTCTAAATGCTTCCTTATGCTTCACTGATTATCATGATGTGATTTGTTTTGAAAATGAGTGAGAAATGGCCATGTATGTTGGTTCTGAAACTTTGCCCGTGAATTGAGTTTTGGTTTGATTCGTTTGATTCAATGAAAATAAATGATTTTTGGGGTGGGGTTTAGGTTTAATGATGTTTAAGGATTGATTATGGAGATTTTGGTGAATATTTGATGCGTAGGGAGTGAGATAGCATGAACTGCTTGCCGGAGAAGATGACCGGAACACTGTTCCGGTCATCTGAAAGTGATTAGGGCTAGGATTGGGGCTAATGACTTAATTAGGCCAGTTTGAATTTGGGCCGTCCATTCGCGCGCGCGCTGTCAACTCCCGCCTCTGTGAGTTTGAATCCTGGCCTTCAGATCCTTTGACTTTCCCTTTTTCCATTAAAATTCATTTTAATTTTATTTGTTTCATATTTATTTTGCACGAATTTTTAAAAATAGCTAAAATCATGTAAAAATTATGAAAATTTTTGTCAAGGGTTTCATGAATTTTCAGAACACAAAAATATTTTTATTTTTATTTTTTGCATTAAAAATTATTTTTAAATCATTTAAATGTTTATTTTTAATTAGTTAATGAAAATTAATTAATTAAAAATACATTTAGGTATTTAAAAATCACAAAAAAATTCACATTGCATTTTAAAACATTTAGAAACATTGTCCAACTCTCAAACCAAATTTCTTTTTTGTTCTTGATGCCTTTTGATCATTTTCATTGGATTTAATTTCATTTTTAGGCAATATTTTGTTTCAAACTTCAAAAATTCTTTTCTGCCTAACCATTGAGAGTTGGATGATGATTCTTTTTGCATTATACTCTTCATAGCATGTAGTTTATAGGATAAAATTGGTTTGAATTGATCTTGCATTTTCAATTTGTTTTGCATTTTTCTTGATGAAGTACCCCAAAACCCTAGCAATCTTAGGAAATTCATAACTTTCACTAGGTTAAGAGTTGGATCCCCTCCTTTGGGCAGTGAGTTTGTATAGGTTTAGGGTATCTTTGATTGCATTTTCAAATTTTTATCATGTCATATGCTTCTGGTTTTGAATTTTGCTTTGTGTGTTGATCATAAACCCTAATATGTGCCCTCCTTTGCATCCATCTTTCATTTGCTTACATCCATTGACTTGCCATGACATTTTGTGCATTCACATGATTCATAATACATCTTAGGACATATTAGAATCATGTTTGATCATTTCATCTTTCATTTTCCATGTTATATGTCTATTGCATTTCATAAACTTTCTTGAACTTCCATGGTGCAAGCATGCTTCATCTGCATCCATATCCTTGTATGATCATTCTCATGTCTTGCCTTGTGTTTGCATCTTCTCTTAGCATCATTGACATCATACTTATGCTTCTGGTTTTGGTTTGCATCATGGCATTGCATCTCATTCTCATTGCATTTCATTTTCTTGTGCTAACATTTCAGGGGGTAAGTTGTCTGAGAAGTGAATTTGCCTTCACTTCTCACAATCTCTTTTCATCTCTCTTATGCACCATTGCTGCATTTTATCTTGTGCTTTGGAGTGAGCTTTCTCATTCATGTTCATCTTACCTTCTTTCTTCAAGCAACTTGTCTTCTTAAGTGAAGCAAGTTGTTTTGATTCTCTCTGCTTCTTCCTCCTTTCATCTGCTTCTTTCCTGGTGGCTTCTCTCTTGAAGATCTTCTTGCAAGCCTCATAAACCTTAGGAACAACCAAGCATGATCATAATTAGGCTTTGATTAGTCCCCCATTTAGTTTTTACCTTTGTGTCTCCTTTGAGTCTTCTCCTCTCATCTCATGATCAAGGACTAAACCCTAAAGGCTTTAAGGCTTTGTGATTAAGCTTATGCCTGCATCCTTCTATTAGGATGGAGTGTATAACTTTAATCCTAAGTGTTAAACCCTTAATGTGTTTAAATCTTTTAATCAATCCATCTAATAATCATAAAGACATCAAGCTTGTAACTTGGGCCTTGCATTAGGGTTCTAATTCTTCCTTAATTGGTTAAGAAGGATTAACCCTAGTGTTAATGGACAAGTCCCCCTCAAGTTGTCTTACCAACCATAAAATTCACTTCTTCATCTTACCATTAAATAAAATCCATCTAATAAAGGCTTTGTTTTGTCATGAGGTTAATCCCTAATCATGGATTAAGTTGAGGAGCTTTTCTCAGCTTAAATGTTCTCATCTATTATCCTTCTATTAGGATGGTGTAATGAGTCCATTAAATCCTTGATTATGGCTTAATATCATTACTCAACACTAAACAAAAACCACAAAAACATCTAAGTAAATGCAAGTAGGTTAATGATCTTAATCCTACATCATGGTGATTAAGTGTGAGGTGTTCACTTCATACTTAAGGTATTCTCATTACCCCTAATCAGAGGGAGGATGTAATGATTTTACTAACCCTTGGTCTAGGCTTAAGCTCATTAACTTATGACAAACTCCAAAAGCAATAAAAGGCTGAAAACACTAAAAAACAAACAATAATCGTCTCCTCCGAGATTCTTTTCTCATCTCATTCACTCACAAACGAGAACTTGCTTCTTCCGTCTAATGCAAGACAGTTTGCACCTGAGCCAGACAGGTCATACACTTGAGCATAGACAAGTAAGCAGTTCACAAGTCAATTTATCTTTAGTCTCTTTGAGTCGAACTACGGTGTTCTGACTTCCTCATTGCACGAGAGGATACGTAGGCATAACTTAACAGTTATCGAACAAAAGTCTCTGTATATTCCCCCTCTTTCCAGCATTATTCTTTAAGCCTCATAGTCTTGAGCATTTCACTCCTGTTCTTACACTGACACTTCTCTTATACACTTCACATTTCTTTTACACTGACACTTGCATTCTTTCCAGCTTTGATACACAAACTGCACTGACACTACCCCTTTAAAACACAAATCTTTTAAGCGTGGATCCCGTCGAGTACGGCGGACAATCTGGGTGCTAATACCTTCCCAGGTTGTAACCAACCCCCTTTCTCAGTCTCTCTGGTTCGCAACCGTCTTATCCGTATCTTTTCTTAGGTTCATGCAGCATTACCTTTCCTCCGGGATAAAAATGCCTAGCTGGCGACTCTTTTCTTCTGAGTTCACCCTTGTGTGTTCTCTCTCCTTTCACCGACCGTTCGCGTCTGTACCCCTTCTGACCAGGTGTCATTTTGGTGGGAGCGACAGCTTGGCGACTCTGCTGGGGACCCTTATACTGTAACCAGGGCTTCTGGTTCTTTTTGTGGGTTCCTCCTAGCGCTTGTTTGATTTGTGTTTACTGGGGTGTTATGTGCTAATTATGTTTATATAGTTGTTTTATTATTTGCTTTATGTACAACTTTATTTATTGTTTTCTTTACAGTTTTATATTTTTCATATTGTCATGCTATCATTGCTTGATCTGGTTTCTGTTTTGGTGGGTGGGGTTCTACTGAGAGTTTAAGGTCCCTTACCTGGGACCTGAGTGACACCTAGGCTAGAGTGGTTCATGTTCTTTCCCATTCCATTTCGGTCTGGTGCGGGAATATGAAACACGGTTCAGATATGGGTTTCTTCTTGAGAACTCTGTGCTACAGATTTCCTGTAGTGCTAGGGCTATCTGGGAAGCCTGCTAAGTCTGGATGACCTTTACTTTGACCTTCAGAAACTAAGGTGAATTAGAGGAGGATCTTTTATGGTTATTGTAAACATTGTACCTCCGGGTTAGAAGTGTTTACACTTCTCATAACTGATCCAAGTCTGAGGATCTTTGTTCTAGAACATCACCTGTGAGGGATTTGGGCTGTTTACAGGTTTGCAGGTACCCTTGGCCACATCATACCCTGATATTTGTTTTGTTTAAGAATGCTTCACTTTGGACAGTTCTTGTGATTTAACCCTGGACATGTGACTCTTTATTTGAGTCCCCCACCTTGGTTACTGGACTTCTAAACCTTCATCTGGACTTCTTGAGCATACATGGACTTATATCAAGGCAGTTAATCAGATCCAGCTTGATCACAAACCCTTGCATAATCATTTGCATACTCATCATTTGCATCATTTAACATTTGTTTATTTGTCTTTCAGGGTATCCACATTTTATCTGGCTTGGTTTTAACCCCTTCATCTGCATAGACCTCTGTTCATCAGTCATCTGCTTCAACTATCTTCATCAGTTGCCTGCTTCAGCTACTTTTATCACCAGCCTCAGCCTATCAGTGGCTCATCTCCAGTATCAGTCTTCATCATCAGCATTTGTTTCAGCTCTTCATCAGCAGTCATGACACCCAAGAAGAGCAACATTTCATACCATTTCTTTGAGCCTGTGCTGACTGGCATCAGGCAGGTCCAGGCACTTATCACTCCAGACCACATCCCATTATTCAGAGAGCATTATGGAGGTATCCTTGATATGGTTATGGACCTAGACCCTTCTCAGAGGAGTTTGATCCACACCTGCCTACAGTTCTATGACTCTCCTTTGAGATGTTTCACTTTCCAAAACTTTCAGCTAGGACCTCTGCTGGAAGAGTTCTCATCATTGATTGGAGTACCTATCAGGGGTGGTGTCCCCTTCAACCCAGAGATGACTTCTCCCAGCAATGAAGAAGTGGCAAAGGCACTATATTTGGAATCTATATTGATTGAGCAGAACATGACAACAAAGGCTGGGGTCCCTGGTTTGCACTTAGACTTTCTGATTTCTCAGGCCATCCTGAAGGCCTCCTTGGGAGAATGGAGGGCAGTTTGTGCATTATTAGCCCTCAGTATATATGGGGTTATACTATTTGCAGATGAGCCCAAGTTTATCAGCAAGAATGCCATTCATCTTTTCCTTCTGAGGAACCCAGTACCCACCTTGCTGGGAGATTTCTATTATTCTGTTCACCAAAGAAATGAGAAGCAAAGAGGGAAGTTGGTGAGATGGTGTGCTCCCCTGTTTCATACCTGGCTGCTTAAACACTTACCCAAGACTGATGCCTTCCTGAATCCTCACCAACAGAAGAATTGGGCTAAGAGACTTATTGCTTTGACTTCAGATGACATCAGATGGTGCACCCAGAGCACCAAAGGCAGGGACATAATTACTAGCTGTGGACAGTTCCCCAATGTACCTCTAATAGGAGTGAAGGGTTGCATCAACTACAATCCTTCGCTGTTTAAGAGACAGTTGGGCTATGCTTTGGTTCACCCTCCTAGAGTGCAAGACTTGGCTGAGACCCTGTATTGTGAGATAAAACCTAATCTAGCTGTTGTCAGACAAGCATCCTGGGCTTGGGACAACATCCAGACCAAAGGGATGGCCATTCTTGGGAGGTGCAATAATGTGGCTTCAGCTCAGTATTATGAATGGTCTCATGCCAGGGCTCAGATTTCTGGGATGACTTTCACCATTGAGGATGCACCTGGACCATCCACAGTACCACCTCCAGCCACTGTCAGCCTGGAAGAATTTGAGAAGCTGAAGGAAAGGAATGAGAATCTGTCTCAAGCTTTGAAGAAGACCCTCTGGGAGAGGAGTGATGGTCATCTAGACATTGAGAGGTTGGAGAAGCTTAAGGTGGAACATCTGGCCAAAATTGGGAAAGCAGAGGACTACATCAAGAAATCAAGAGCTGGAGAGCAAAATTTTGAAGAATGCCTGTAAAGAGGCCCAGTTTCAGAAAGCTAGGACTGATCTCTATCTACAAGAAAGTCAAGCTAGGTGGGTCAGGATCACTGAAGCTCGTACTCAAGAAGATAAGAGGACTCAAGCCAGGATTGAGTAGTTGGAGGTCAATGAAAAGAAACAACAGGAAGCTCTGCTGGCAGCCCAGAAGGAGATTTCAGAATTGAAGCTTAGGGCTGGTTTAAAGAGGTCAAAGGACCAAGACAGGCACAAGAAGCTGACCACTGCTATTGCCACCAGAAACCTTCTTATCAGAAACATTACAGAGCACCCGGCTGGTCCTGTAACTGAAGCACTTTTGAAGGAGGTTAAGGAGGATGAGTTTGGATTAGATGTTTGACTTCTTTGCTTGTTGTTATTTCCATTTCATGTACTTTTCTTTTTATGTTGTATTTTGACCCTTCAGGGGCATATGTTGTAAAAACAAACTATGTATGATCCACCATATGTAATGTATTTGTTAGTTTGTTTTATTGAGTTTCTTTTCTCAAAGCAACATCAAAGCATCTTCCTCAGGGTCTGGAAAGGTCAAAACCAAGAGCCAAGCCGGATACCCTGGAAAGCAAATAAGCATACTGCATTGCATGCTAACTGTTGTTTTGTTTTGTAGGTTTTTGTTTTGTTTGTTACTAACTCTGTTGTGGCTCAGGAATTATTGCTCGCCGCCGGGTGTTCCCTCTCAACCGTCCGCACCGGTATCCTACTCGCAACAATCTTCCTGGTATCCAAATGGATTAAGTACAGCAAGATCTGACAGAGGTCAGAACTCAGATGGCTAATGAAAGGCTGGAGATGAGAAACCAAATGACCCAATTCATGGAAGTAATGAATGGCTTGGCCCAAAGCCAAGAAAGGTTGAGGGCGTTAGTAGAAAGACAAACCCCGGAAGAACCCCATCTGGGAACTGGAGGAACAAGTAACAATGAAAGGGGTCAGCCTCATGTTAGCCCACCAGTATATGGGCCTCATCTACACCCGGAAGTCAACATCCCTGGTAATGTGCAAGGAAATACTACTGCAGGCAGGATCTTGCAAGAAGACCCCCAAGAGGAGCAATTTACTGTAATGGGAGCTGGGGATGAAGTTTATGATAGGAGGTTTGATGAAATTGCTGAGAAGTTGAGATCTCTGGAGTCTCAAAATTCCCTGTGTTTTGATGTCATGGATATGGGGTTAGTGGATGGGGTAAGGATTCCCCACAAGTTTAAACCCCCGTGCTTCGAGAAGTACAATGGCACTTCCTGTCCACGAACTCACTTACAGTCCTTTCTAGGGAGACTTAAGGCATACACCATGGACGAAAAACTGTGGATGTTTTACTTTGAAGACAGTTTAACTGGGGCTTCCAGGGAATGGTATTCACACTTAACCAGAGCTACTATCAGATGCTGGAAGGACCTAGCTGAGGCCTTCATCAGGCAGTACCAATACAATCTGGACATGGCTCCTAACAGGACCCTTTTAATGGGGATGTCTCAATCCTCCAGGGAAAGCTTCAGGGAATATGCCCAGAGGTGGAGACAGCTTGCTGCTGCTGTCCAGCCACCCATGTCGGAAAGAGAAATGGCCGACATGTTTATGAATACTCTGCAAGGAACGTATATTGATAGGCTAGCTGCCTTTTCTTCCACCAGCTTCGCAGACGTAGTAATAGCCGGGGAAAGAATTGAAAGCCTTTTGAAAATGGGCAAAATTTCTGATAATGGTGCAAGTTCGTCCAGTAATTCCAGGAAGCCTTTTGTGGGACCTAGAAGAACCGGTGAGACAAATGCCATTCATGCCAGTAGGGGAAGACCTTAGTATGTCCACAGATCAGTAGCAGCTGTCACTATTCCAGCTCCGATTCCTCAGCAACTAACATATCAACCACAACAACAACCACACTATCAGCAGCAAGTTCAGTATCCGCCACAGAGAGCCTACAACAACAGCAACAACAATCAACAACAAAGACCCTTTCAGCAAAGACCATCACAGGAAAATAGGGTGATTGACCCTATCCCTATGCCTTATGATGCCTTATTGCCACAACTCCTGAAACTCAACTTGGTTGAATTAAGGACATTGGCACCACCAGATCCCTCCAATCTCCCAAGGAATTATGATGTCAACGCCAGTTGTGCTTTCCACTCCAATGCACCTGGCCACAATACTGAGAAATGCAGGGCTTTGCAAATGAAAGTACAAGATCTGGTGGATTCTAAAGCCATCAACTTCGCACCCCCTCCAAGTGTCACCAAGAATCCCATGCCCAATCATGGAGGGCTAAGAATTAATGCCATTGAGGAAGACAAGCCATCTTTCTTAATCACCAGTGTCGGGCAGATTCGAACACCTTTGGTCGAAATTAAAGCTCAGCTCTTAGAGTGCCAGATGTTTCCCGGGCGTGAGCTCGGTTGTGGGTATTGCAACATTTCGGTCAACGGGTGTGATAATTTGAGAAGCGACATAGATGGTCTTATCAAAAGTGGTATACTTCAGATCTCAACAACGGCGCCTACAAATCCAGCAATCCCTTTGACAACAATTCCTGATTCTTTTACAACTGCAGCAACAATCATTCCGACCAATTCATCAATATCATCAACAATGGCTTCATCCATCACTTCAACAAATCAAATGTCGACAACCATTTCTTCTACAACATCAGCATCCTTTTTATCAGCAGAATCTTCTACAACACCAGCAGAAATTAATGAAGATATCTCAGCAGTCACCATCTACTATGACCCATCAGATGTTCCTCCAAACAACAACTTCCAACAACAAACAGTGGCACCTCCTGCCAGGTCACCAGTCACCATTTACTACGATTCGCACACCGTTACAGTACCCTCCTCTGCAGCAGTCAGTCCAGTTACTATCACGGTACCTGGACCAGTTCCATATGAAAGCAGCAATGCCATACCTTGGCATTATGGTTCTGATCTTTATTGCAACGGGGAGAAAATCACTTTGGACTCTTCAACTTCTTCTCCACAGATTGATAATGTTGGGGGAGGCGGAGGCTTCACCAGAAGCGGACGCCTTTTTGCCTCACAATTGCAAAGACCTAATGTCGAAGCAGAAGCTGCTGCCAAAGCAAAGGGAAAGAGAGTGATATCCGAAGAACCAATTATCAAGGAAACTCAGAAGACATCTTTTGAACAAGATGTAGACGAGTTTATGAGGATTATAAAGAGAAGTGATTACAAAGTGGTGGATCAGCTTCACCAAACTCCCTCAAAGATCTCCATATTATCCCTGCTGATGTGTTCTGAAGCTCACAGGAATGCATTACTAAGAGTCCTGCACGCAGCGTATGTGCCCGAGGAGATCACTGTTAATCAGCTAGAAACTGTGGTGGCAAATGTCAATACCAGTCATGGACTGGGCTTCACCAATGCTGACTTAACAACTGAGGGACGTAACCACAACAAGGCTTTACACATCACTCTAGAATGCAAGGGTGCTGTTCTATCCCATGTACTGGTGGACACTGGGTCTTCACTCAATGTTCTACCAAAGAAAGCCTTGGTGAAGCTGGAGTACGATGGCTTAGCACTGCGTCCAAGTAATTTGGTGGTGAGAGCATTTGATGGCTCTAAAAGATCAGTGCTAGGGGAGATTGATCTGCCTGTGATGATTGGCCCACAGACTTTTAAAATTACCTTCTATGTGATGGACATTCAGCCGGCCTACAGCTGTTTGTTGGGTAGACCTTGGATCCATGCCGTTGGCGCTGTTACGTCTACCCTTCACTAGAAGCTGAAATTCGAGTGGGAAGGCCAGATCATCACCATCTGTGGTGAAGAAGACATCTTTGTTAGCCATCTGGCTACGTATAAATATATTGAAATGGATGGAGAGATCCATGAAACTATGAGCCAAGGGTTTGAGGCCCTAAACATAAATGAAGCATCTGCTGTACTGGGAACCTCCATGACATCTTATCAACAAGCCAGGAAGGTTGTTGAAGAGGGTACTGCCCAAGGCTGGGGCAAGCTGCTACCCATGGAGAAGAAGGAGGACAGATTTGGGTTGGGTTACAGACCAACTCAACAAGATCAATCAGAGGCTGCCAAGAAGCCCAGTTTTGTCAGCGGGGGAATGCTCACCCCGGATGCAGTAAACAACTTGGAAGACGAGGATGAAAGCGACCGCAACCTGGAGAGCTGGATACGTCCAAGGATCCCGGGGAGCCAAGTCCTTAACTGGTCTTCCCAGGAAATTATAAGGGTTACTCCTGCAGAGTAATTATTATTTCCTGTATTTTTTTTAAGCATGCATCAAGTCTTGCATCTTACCCAAGATGACAAGACTCATTTTGTAATCGGGCCATCTTGTAATTTTGTGCAAACAGATCAATCAATGAATATCGGACATCTTTTGCAAATGAGTCTTTTTCTTTTTTCGCTCACTGTTTTCCATTTTTCTTTTTGTACAAAAATAAAATGGCATTTTTCTTTTTTCGCTAACTTCATTTCACTTTTTCTAAACAAGATTAAAATTAATCACTAAAATGAACAATCTAAACCCTTGCAGAAAGTGCCTTTCAGACTGCACCGACAACAACACTGCTATGGCTTCGTATGACTTTGACAATCCAATCAATCAAGCTGATGAAGGGGTTGAAGAAGATTATGAGCTACCTGAAGAGCTAGCCAGGTTGTTAAGGCAGGAGGAGAAGGTTATCACTCCTCATCAGAAGGAGATTGAAACAGTTAATCTTGGTACAGAAGAAGATGTGAAAGAGGTTAAGATCGGGGCCTGCCTACAAGACTCAGTGAAAGAGCAACTGGTTGATATGCTTCGAGAGTATGTGGATGTTTTCGCTTGGTCTTATCAGGATATGCCAGGGTTGGACACCGATATTGTCATGCACAAGCTGCCTTTAAAAGAGGACTGCCCTCCAGTAAAACAGAAGTTGCGCCGTACTCGCCCAAATATGGCAATGAAGATAAAGGAAGAGGTACAAAAACAGTGGGACGCCGGTTTCCTTGCTGTAACTAGCTATCCGCCGTGGGTTGCTAATATTGTACCTGTGCCTAAGAAAGACGGCAAAGTGAGAATGTGTGTGGAATACCGGGATCTGAACAGAGCCAGCCCGAAAGACGACTTCCCTTTACTTCACATTGATGTATTGGTTGATAATACGGCTCAGTTCTCGGTGTTCTCCTTCATGGATGGATTTTCAGGATACAATCAAATCAAAATGTCGCCTGAAGACATGGAGAAGACAACTTTCATCACACCCTGGGGCACGTTCTATTATAAGGTGATGCCATTCGGACTGAAGAATGCTGGTGCAACTTATCAACGGGCTATGGTAACATTATTCCACGACATGATCCATAAAGAAATTGAATGTTATGTGGATGACATGATTGCCAAGTCCCTCACAGAAGAAGACCACCTGGTGAATCTACTGAAGTTATTCAAGCGTTTGAGGAAATACCAACTGAAGTTAAATCCCAACAAGTGCACATTCGGGGTGCGATCTGGTAAGCTGTTGGGATTTATTGTAAGCGAGAAAGGGATTGAAGTTGACCCCGATAAAGTCAAAGCCATTCAAGAAATGCCTGCACCGAAGACAGAAAAAGAAGTTCGAGGGTTTCTAGGTAGATTGAACTACATTTCAAGGTTCATATCTCACCTTACAGCAACCTGTGAGCCTTTGTTCAAGCTGTTAAGAAAAGAACAAACGGTCAGGTGGAATGAAGACTGCCAGAGGGCTTTTGACAAGATCAAGGAATACTTACAAGAGCCTCTAATCCTTATGCCTCCAGTTGAAGGGAGACCTCTGATAATGTACTTGACAGTATTAGAAGAGTCAATGGGGTGTGTGCTGGGCCAGCATGACGAGTCTGGTTGAAAAGAGTATGCAATATACTACCTAAGCAAAAAGTTTACCGACTGTGAACAACGTTATTCACTGCTCGAGAAAACTTGTTGTGCTTTAGCGTGGGCTGCTCGCCGACTAAGGCAGTATATGTTGACCCACACTAATTTGTTGATTTCAAAGATGGACCCAGTCAAGTACATTTTTGAGAAGCCAGCACTCACCGGACGGGTTGCCAGATGGCAAATGATCCTCACAGAATATGACATCCAGTACACATCTCAGAAAGCCATCAAAGGCAGTGTATTGTCTGATTATCTTGCTGAGCAACCCATTGATGATTACCAGCCTATGAGATTTGACTTCCCTGATGAAGACATCATGTTCATAAAAGCAAGAGACCATGAAGAGCCTGTTCACACTGAAGGGCCCGACCCAGAAGAAGAATGGATTATGATGGGGCTGTTAACATGAATGGTCGTGGTGTTGGTGCAGTACTCATTACACCTAAAGGAGTTCACATGCCTTTCTCGGCAAAGCTCACCTTTAACTGCACTAACAACGAAGCTGAATACGAAGCTTGTATTATGGGTCTTGAGGAAGCCATCGACCTCAGGATCAAGACTTTGACTGTATTCGGAGATTCAGCTTTGGTAATTAATCAAACCAACGGCAAATGGTACACCCACCAAGATCATCTGATACCTTACAGGGATTATACAAGGAGGTTATTGACTTTCTTCACAACGGTCAAGCTTGAGTATATCCCTCGAGATGAAAATCAGTTTGCAGATGCTCTGGCTACCATTTCGTCCATGATCAAAGTTCAAGCTGCCAACTTCGTACCTCGGATTTCAGTGTCCAGACTTGACAGACCGGCATATGTATTTGCAGCAGACGTTGTAAAAGATGATAAACCTTAGTTCCATGACATTAAGTGCTTTTTGGAGGATCAAACATACCCACCTGGGGCATCTTCCAATGATAAGAAGACTTTAAGAAGGCTTGCTGGTAGTTTCTTTCTGAATGCTGACAGTTCCTTGTACAAAAGAAACTTTGATATGGTACTCCTCAGATGCGTTGATAGAACAGAAGCAGACTTGTTGATGCACGAGGTGCACGGAGGATCCTTTGGTACCCATGCTGGAGGGCATGCAATGGCTAAAAAGTTGCTGAGATCGGGCTATTACTGGATCACAATGGATGCAGACTGTTGTGCCTATGCCAGAAAATGCCATAAATGCCAGATCTATGCGGATAAAGTACATGTGCCTCCCAATCCTTTGAATGTGATGTCGTCACCCTGGCCCTTTGCCATGTGGGGCATTGATATGATTGGCAAGATTGAACCGACTGCTTCAAATGGCCACAGATTCATCCTGGTTGCCATTGACTATTTTACCAAGTGGGTTGAAGCAGCTTCATATGCAAATGTTACAAGACAAGTGGTAGCCCGATTTCTAAAGAGAGACATCATCTGCCGGTATGGAGTTCCCGAGAGAATCATTACTGATAATGGTTCTAACTTAAATAATAAAATGATGGCAGAACTGTGCCGGGACTTCAAGATCCAACATCACAATTCTTCTCCTTACAGGCCAAAGATGAATGGCGTTGTTGAGGCAGCTAACAAGAATATCAAGAAGATTGTGCAGAAGATGGTAGTTACCTACAAAGACTGGCATGAAATGCTACCATTTGCCTTGCATGGGTACCGAACGTCAATCAGAACATCCACTGGGGCAACACCGTATCAGCTTGTGTATGGGATGGAGGCAGTCCTACCTGTTGAAGTTGAATTACCCTCCCTGCGGGTACTGATGGATGTCAAGCTTAATGAAGCAGAATGGGTCCGGTCCCGATACGAACAACTGAATATGATTGAAGAGAAGAGATTAGCTGCAATTTTCCATGGGCAGCTATATCAGAAAAGAATGAAGAAAGCCTTCGATCAGAAAGTTAGGCTCCGAGAGTACCAAGTAGGAGATCTTGTGCTGAAAAGACTCCTCCCTCCTCATACAGACCACAGGGGCAAGTGGACTCCGAACAACGAAGGTCCGTTCATAGTAAAGAAGGTTTTCTCTGGTGGAGCACTGATGCTCAGTACTATGGATGGTGAAGACTTCCTGTCCCCTATGAATTCGGATGCAGTTAAAAAATACTTCGCATAAAATGACCCGCTGGACATAAAAACAGAATGTAAGTCCAGGCAAAAATAGGGCATCCCGGCGAGTCAAAAACAGAATAAAAGACTCGGGCAAAAATAAGGGAAATAAATAAAAAAATGTACACCCGCTGTGTTGAAAAGCCACATTGGACAACTCAGGCAAAAATGGGTATCCCGATGGATGGTGAAGACTTCCTGTCCCCTGTGAATTCGGATGCAGTTAAAAAATACTTCGCATAAAATGACCCGCTGGACATAAAAATAGAATGTAAGTCCAGGCAAAAATAGGGCATCCCGGCGAGTCAAAAACATAATAAAAGACTCGGGCAAAAATAAGGGAAATAAATAAAAAAATGTACACCCGCTGTGTTGAAAAGCCACATTGGACAACTCAGGCAAAAATGGGTATCCCGATGGATTGAAAACCCGAAAGGGCGATCCATGCAAAATAAGGGAAGAAGCGAACAATTGCATTCTGAATTCATTTGTATCACTTACGACTTGGTAAGCTTCGGAAGGATCAAGCTTCTTTCGGAATCAGCCTTCTTCAGAAAGCAAGACGAGAAGAACGTCAAATGTCATACGAGTCATAGCAAAAGGAAGCTCCTTGAAGCATCGTCAACATTGCCAAAATCTTTTGTTTCTCAATTTGTAACAATCTCCTCATTTTAGGGGATTTGTTTCTTTGACTGTATCTTGCCAATTCAGGGCACACGAATTAATAAAATCAGATTTTCAGTCATGTTTCGTCTCGTACATTTTATTTTCACTTGCGAAAATGTCCGATGTCTTTAAGATACTGATTGCATAAATACAGATGCGTCTTTCTGAAACTACATGCTTACAGGAAATATACTTACTCCCGGGGTGTCTAAACTCTTACGATGGAATCCGGTAAGGGATACCTCGGGATACTTGTGCGTTTCTTTGTCTTTACAGGATTGCAGGTATTCAAAGCGCGACATGGGGCATGAAAGCTTCTCCCCAGCAAGCTGTCAAATCATTATCTACTCAGCCCGTCTTCCAGATTAGCACCAGAAATGTTTTCTCCCCAGCTGAGTTGTCGAGTATCATCCTCAGTAGGATCCCTACAAAAATCTCTAGGAAGATCTTCCAGTGATTTTTCTTACCCCCCAGCCAAGTGCTAACCAGGGAACTACCTCCTCATAGAGTTTCAACCTCTATCCAGAAGAGCAGCGCATGAAGAAATCACAACAGAGTGAAGAAAGCCCCTACAAACCCCCAGCTGGGTCCCCTGTTGTTGAGATAGATCTATCATTGATTTGTTTCCCCATGCAGATACATCTTATCAGATCTACCAATGATCTTATCCCCAGCTAGGATATTCACTTCAAACAGATCAGCCAGAGATCTTCACAACAACGGGATCCGAATCCAGGATCGATATATTTGCATAATCATAGCATTCACATCATATTCTCCCCATAAAGCGTAGCATTCCGTCTAATACGGAGCATTACGGCAGAAATCAAACATGTTGCATAATCATAAGCCATGTTCCGAATCAAACACTTGTGAATACTGACAATCCATCAGCGATATACAGAAAACTTCCCAAATTCCCCGGCAGAAGGCCAAGGCATTTTCCCTAAAGATACATATACTTCCTGACACCCGTCCATGTCATATCCCCAGCAAAAAGCCAAAGCGTCCCCTTTGCACTCACCATACAGATACACACACATACAATTCCTTGACACCCGTCCGTATCACCTTCCCCAACATAGTTACCTGAACACTTTGTAAATTATATATATTTGTTTATAATACACTTTTTCAGACACCCGTCCGTGTCATGCTCTCCACAGCAAGATAGGAACTCGTCCGTGTCTTACTCATACTTTTTACTCATACAGAGCTCGTCCGTATCTTGTATACACCACTTATCTTTCTTAGATTCGAAACTCGTCTGTGTTCTTTGTTAACCAGTTGGTACTCGTCCGTACCATCATCTCTGAACACGCGTCACCGTTTTTTTCTACCTGATACCCGTCCGTATCACAGTCTTAGGGATGCTCGTCCGCATCTTTAATCTATACACCGTGTCAAACACTTATATCTTCATGAGATTAGACACTCGTCCATGTCTATTCTTCCCCAGCAAAGTCCCCAACAAAACTTGTCAAACTATTTCCTTTGTATCTGACATTCGTCCTATGTCATGATACCTTTTCGGCAGCCGTACCCTGCCAAGTGATCGTCATTCACCTTTTTGATGATCGTCCTTCATCACCCCCAGTGGAGTCTCTATTCATTAGAACCCCTTCCTATCCGACATTCGTCCTATGTCGTGATTTTTCAGCAGCCGTCCCCTGCCAGGTGATCGTCCTTCACCTCTTAATGATCGTCCTTCATCATGCTTATCCGATGGCCGTCCCCATCGTCGACCTCTTCTATCCGACATTCGTCCTATGTCATGATACCTTTTCGGCAGCCGTACCCTTCCAGGTGATCGTCCTTCACCTCTTGATGATCGTCCTTCATCATGCTTATCCGATGGCCGTCCCCATCGTCGACCTCTTCTATCCGACATTCGTCCTATGTCGTGATACTTTCGGCAGCCGTACCCTGCCAGGTGATCGTCCTTCACCGTAGATGACCGTCCCTCATCTTATCCCCCTACAGAGCAGCCGTCCCCTGCTAGGTGATCGTCCTTCACCTTTGATGACCGTATCTCATCAGTTATTTCATTTACCTGTGATCCCCAGAGAGTCTTATATCTTTATATATCCCCAGCTTGCCGGCCGTCCCCGTCATTGCTTTGTTTCTTGCCTTTTCCCCAGCATGTCGGTCGTCCCCGTCATTGCTTCATCCCCAGCAGTCGTCCTCTGTTCGACCGTCGCCCGCACTTTATAATCATACTTTATTTTCCTTTACAATCTATATCCCTTTTCTTCGTTGTGTGGATAAGAAGGAAGCAACTGAAATTATGGAAGACATGCATGATGGGATCTTTGGCACTCATTCTAGTGGTCATACTATGGCAAAGAAGATATTGAGAGCAGGTTACTATTGGTCTACCATGGAAGCTGACTGCTATCAACATTCCAGAACGTGTCACAAGTGTCAAATCTATGCTGATAAAGTACATATACCTCCATCACCATTGAATGTGTTGACTGCTCCTTAGCCTTTTGCCATGTGGGGCATTGATATGATTGGTGAGATCAAGCCTACTGCTTCTAATGGGCATCGTTTCATCCTGGTTGCTATTGATTACTTCACGAAGTGGGTGGAGGCAGCTTCATTTGCATCTGTTACTAAGAATATGGTGGCTCGATTCATTAAGAATAATCTTATATGTAGGTATGGCATCCCTGAAAGGATTATTACTGACAATGGCTCTAATCTGAACAACATTATGATTACTAATCTCTACGCTCAGTTCAAGATTAAGCATCACAACTCTTCTCCGTATCGTCCGAAGATGAATGGGGCAGTAGAAGTTGCTAATAAGAACATTAAGAAGATTCTACAGAAGATGACTATCACTTATAAGGATTGGCACGAGATGTTACCATTTGCTCTTCATGGTTATCGTACTACAATACGTACTTCAACAGGGGCAACCCCATTCTCCTTAGTATATGGTATGGAAGCAGTTCTGCCCATTGAAGTTCAGATTCCCTCCTTAAGAATTATGAAGGATGCAGGCTTGGATGAAGATGAGTGGATTCAGACTCGACTGGACCAGATAAATTTGATTGATGAGAAGAGGTTAGCAGCAGTTTGTCATGGCCAGATGTACCAGAAACGGATGATTAAGGCTTTTAATAAGAAGGTTAAGCCAAAGGTATATCAGGCTGGTGACTTGGTAATCAAGCGTATCATATTACCACAGGGTGATCCTAGGGGCAAGTGAACTCCAACATACGAAGGACCATTTGTGGTCAAAACAATATTCTCAGGAGGTGCCATGATACTTACTACTATGGATGGTGAAGACTTCCCGCAGCCTGTAAACGCAGACATAGTTAAAAAATACTACGCATAAAAAGAGACCCGCTAGGTTGACTGGCCTAGGCAAAAATAAGGGCATCCCGGCGAACCAAAAGGGTTCGGGCAAAAATTAGGGATATATATAAAAAAATGTACACCCGGCAAGTCGAAAACCTGAAAAGGCGGCTTGGGCAAAAAAGGGTATCCCGGTGGATTGAAAACCTGAAAGGGCAATCATGGCAAAAGTTAGGGATTAAAGCGTATGACTATGTCCCGTTTGGATCACCCATACAACTATTACCAGTTGTGCTACTTACTCAAGCTCGAACAGATAAAGCTCAATCCAATCATTCTGTCTCAACAGCAGAAGATGAGATACTTGAAGATAATGGCAATAGTAGAATTGAAACTCAATAGGATTATTTCCCACATAGCTGATTTTCTTTGTTTTGTAAAAAATTGTTATGACGAATTCCTCTTACTAGGCTTTCTGTCTCCTTGTACAAACTTACCTATGTATAGGTCTCTTTGTGATATAAATAAAATTTCATCGTTGAATCCAGATTTACTTTTACCCTATTTACATAAGCGAAACGTCCATTGGTTGTGTTTGAATGTATGTATGCTTTTGAATATGATTGATGTTTACCAGAAATGCATAAATGCTTAATATGATTGATGTTTACCAGAAATGCATAAAAATGCAGTAATAGTATTTACTAAGGACGAACGAGGGAAGGATTTCAACGAAGCTTCGCCGGTTCATTCCCACAAGACAGCTACAAGTCCCCCAGTAGGACAAATCCATCTTCATAAATACTTCGAGTCACATCTCCCCTGGAATTTATATCCATCTCTTTTATCCTCATACGGATAGTCGGGAATTTATTCTTCCAATAGGAGTACGACGAACGAAGACAGGAGGTTATGGATACTTTACTATCAAACGAAGACGGGAGGTTATGAATACTATATTATCAAACGAGACAGGAACGAGTTTCTTATATTCTTCAGCAACAAACTGGGATTTATTTTCCCAGGCCAACAGTTGTTATACGAAGATATCCAGACGCTCCAGGCTGCATGATTCATACATACATCCTATACATCATACCATAACATACATATCCATAAGTACATAATACATTACTTCAGCGCATCATACTATACATGCATACTGTAAACACCCCAAATTTAACCTCACTCATTCAAACCATGGCTTGTGATCTCTTCATATGCATAAGTTCAAACATACCATCTCATATTGCATTTTTGCTTCACTGCATTGGTTCAAAGTCATTTGCATCTAGGGTTTGTGATTTGAGCAATCCAAGAGCCATTTGAGCCACTCCAAAGGTCTTCAATCATCTCAAGAGGGTCCATTTATGTTCAAGCATCATATTATATCCTCACAAGATCAAAGAAGTCAAAGAATCACAAGAATTGAGGATGGCATGGAAGCAGAGCCAGGTTTAACTGCACAGATGACCTAGAATTAGGGTTTTGGTTTCAAAGGCCATAACTCCAAATTTTTTGGTCATTCTTGTTTCTATTGGTCTCTATATGGTATAAGGATCATGCATATCAATTTTCATGAAGAAATTCCATGGGGAAGGCATCTAATCAAGAGTTGACTTCTTGAGCAAGTCAATGTAAAAGCAGGGCATCTGAGGCCCCCAATGACCCAACCAAAGGGTGTTCATCATCATTTTGAATGTGTGTGATCTTTATTTGATCATGGAAGATGTTAGAAGTTCACAAAGTTGAAGAATTTCAAGCCATTTGCAAAGTTGCCTTTTTGGGAAAATGACTTGTAATGGAAACTTGCCATTTTGGGAAACTTTTTCAACCCTTTCTTTTTTATTCAAAAATGCTTCAAATGGGAAAACTTTGGTCATGAAAGTTGTAGAATGGATCATTCCCTTTTCAAAAAGTACAAGAACTCATTCTAATTCATTTTGGATCAAAAGTTATGGCTTGTCAAAGTTGGACAAAATCACATAATTTCAAGTTATGTACCAAAGAGGCAAAGTTGCAAAACCCCTTGCCAAGGTAAAATGAGACCTCAAAGTGACTTCTAATCTTTGTACAAACATAAACCAATGCCTAAAAGTCAGAATGCACCAAAGGTTTGCCCATTTTCATGACTTATGGATCAAGAAACTTCAAAAGGGCCAAAATTGGACAAAGTTGCAAAACATCATACAAACCCTAATCCACTTGCTGCATTGCCTCTAATCCATTTCCATGGTTCTCCTTGATTCAAGCTGCAGCCAAGCCATGCCTTGTACCTTGACAGAAATGGCCCATACCTCTCTTACACAAAAAGTTGACTTTATGCATTTCGCTCCATACCAATCACACTGCTCCACAACAACTCTCTGACCTATCAAGGATTGATATGTGTACCAAAAGGAACCCAACACACAACACAAATCATCCTGATCTCTCCCACAAGCCAGCATACACAAAAATCCCTCCTTTTTCATTTTCTATCGAATCTCTCAACTCAGCCACAAAAACTTAGAAATTCTTTCACTAATCAACTCACCATGATCCACTGATCATTTCCCACCCCTCACTTGCCCCTGAAACCACCACAATCAAAAATACGATTTCCACACTTCCTTGACCTGAGCTTCTGCCAACTTTCTCTGGAGGCCATATAAACTCTAGCTAAGTGTCAAAAGCTTCAAAGGAGGATCATTGGAGTTTGTTTGAACCAAAGAAGCAGCCAGAAGTCCCTGTTTCGAAAGCTCAAGCTCAGGTAGCCATGGCATTTATTTTTCCAGAACTTCCATTTTTAGTTTCTAAATGCTTCCTTATGCTTCACTGATTATCATGATGTGATTTGTTTTGAAAATGAGTGAGAAATGGCCATGTATGATGGTTCTGAAACTTTGCCCGTGAATTGAGTTTTGGTTTGATTCGTTTGATTCAATGAAAATAAATGATTTTTGGGGTGGGGTTTAGGTTTAATGATGTTTAAGGATTGATTATGGAGATTTTGGTGAATATTTGATGCGTAGGGAGTGAGATAGCATGAACTGCTTGCCGGAGAAGATGACCGGAACACTGTTCCGGTCATCTGAAAGTGATTAGGGCTAGGATTAGGGCTAATGACTTAATTAGGCCAGTTTGAATTTGGGCCGTCCATTCGCGCGCGCGGTCAACTCCCGCCTCTGTGAGTTTGAATCCTGGCCTTCAGATCCTTTGACTTTCCCTTTTTCCATTAAAATTCATTTTAATTTTATTTGTTTCATATTTATTTTGCACGAATTTTTAAAAATAGCTAAAATCATGTAAAAATTATGAAAATTTTTGTCAAGGGTTTCATGAATTTTCAGAACACAAAAATATTTTTATTTTTATTTTTTGCATTAAAAATTATTTTTAAATCATTTAAATGTTTATTTTTAATTAGTTAATGAAAATTAATTAATTAAAAATACATTTAGGTATTTAAAAATCACAAAAAAATTCACATTGCATTTTAAAACATTTAGAAACATTGTCCAACTCTCAAACCAAATTTCTTTTTTGTTCTTGATGCCTTTTGATCATTTTCATTGGATTTAATTTCATTTTTAGGCAATATTTTGTTTCAAACTTCAAAAATTCTTTTCTGCCTAACCATTGAGAGTTGGATGATGATTCTTTTTGCATTATACTCTTCATAGCATGTAGTTTATAGGATAAAATTGGTTTGAATTGATCTTGCATTTTCAATTTGTTTTTCATTTTTCTTGATGAAGTACCCCAAAACCCTAGCAATCTTAGGAAATTCATAACTTTCACTAGGTTAAGAGTTGGATCCCCTCCTTTGGGAAGTGAGTTTGTATAGGTTTAGGGTATATTTGATTGCATTTTCAAATTTTTATCATGTCATATGCTTCTGGTTTTGAATTTTGCTTTGTGTGTTGATCATAAACCCTAATATGTGCCCTCCTTTGCATCCATCTTTCATTTGCTTACATCCATTGACTTGCCATGACATTTTGTGCATTCACATGATTCATAATACATCTTAGGACATATTAGAATCATGTTTGATCATTTCATCTTTCATTTGCCATGTTATATGTCCATTGCATTTCATAAACTTTCTTGAACTTCCATGGTGCAAGCATGCTTCATCTGCATCCATATCCTTGTATGATCATTCTCATGTCTTGCCTTGTGTTTGCATCTTATCTTAGCATCATTGACATAATACTTATGCTTCTGGTTTTGGTTTGCATCATGGCATTGCATCTCATTCTCATTGCATTTCATTTTCTTGTGCTAACATTTCAGGGGGTAAGTTGTCTGAGAAGTGAATTTGCCTTCACTTCTCACAATCTCTTTTCATCTCTCTTATGCACCATTGCTGCATTTTATCTTTTGCTTTGGAGTGAGCTTTATCATTCATGTTCATATTACCTTCTTTCTTCAAGCAACTTGTGTTCTTAAGTGAAGCAAGTTGTTTTGATTCTCTCTGCTTCTTCCTCCTTTCATCTGCTTCTTTCCTGGTGGCTTCTCTCTTGAAGATCTTCTTGCAAGCCTCATAAACCTTAGGAACAACCAAGCATGATCATAATTAGGCTTTGATTAGTCCCCCATTTAGTTTTTACCTTTGTGTCTCCTTTGAGTCTTCTCCTCTCATCTCATGATCAAGGACTAAACCCTAAAGGCTTTAAGGCTTTGTGATTAAGCTTATGCCTGCATCCTTCTATTAGGATGGAGTGTATAACTTTAATCCTAAGTGTTAAACCCTTAATGTGTTTAAATCTTTTAATCAATCCATCTAATAATCATAAAGACATCAAGCTTGTAACTTGGGTCTTGCATTAGGGTTCTAATTCTTCCTTAATTGGTTAAGAAGGACTAACCCTAGTGTTAATGGACAAGTCCCCCTCAAGTTGTCTTACCAACCATAAAATTCACTTCTTCATCTTACCATTAAATAAAATCCATCTAATAAAGGCTTTGTTTTGTCATGAGGTTAATCCCTAATCATGGATTAAGTTGAGGAGCTTTTCTCAGCTTAAATGTTCTCATCTATTATCCTTCTATTAGGATGGTGTAATGAGTCCATTAAATCCTTGATTATGGCTTAATCTCATTACTCAACACTAAACAAAAACCACAAAAACATCTAAGTAAATGCAAGTAGGTTAATGATCTTAATCCTACATCATGGTGATTAAGTGTGAGGTGTTCACTTCATACTTAAGGTATTCTCATTACCCCTAATCAGAGGGAGGATGTGATGAGTTTACTAACCCTTGGTCTAGGCTTAAGCTCATTAACTTATGACAAACTCCAAAAGCAATAAAAGGCTGAAAACACTCAAAAACAAACAATAATCGTCTCCTCCGAGATTCTTTTCTCATCTCATTCACTCACAAACGAGAACTTGCTTCTTCCGTCTAATGCAAGACAGTTTGCACCTGAGCCAGACAGGTCATACACTTGAGCATAGACAAGTAAGCAGTTCACAAGTCAATTTATCTTTAGTCTCTTTGAGTCGAACTACGGTGTTCTGACTTCCTCATTGCACGAGAGGATACGTAGGCATAACTTAACAGTTATCGAACAAAAGTCTCTGTATATTCCCCCTCTTTCCAGCATTATTCTTTAAGCCTCATAGTCTTGAGCATTTCACTCCTGTTCTTACACTGACACTTCTCTTATACACTTCACATTTCTTTTACACTGACACTTGCATTCTTTCCAGCTTTGATACACAAACTGCACTGACACTACCCCTTTAAAACACAAATCTTTTAAGCGTGGATCCCGTCGAGTACGGCGGACAATCTGGGTGCTAATACCTTCCCAGGTTGTAACCAACCCCCTTTCTCAGTCTCTCTGGTTCGCAACCGTCTTATCTGTATCTTTTCTTAGGTTCATGCAGCATTACCTTTCCTCCGGGATAAAAATGCCTAGCTGACGACTCTTTTCTTCTGAGTTCACCCTTGTGTGTTCTCTCTCCTTTCGCCGACCGTTCGCGTCTGTACCCCTTCTGACCAGGTGTCATTTTGGTGGGAGCGACACATACATGATGCATAAACTAATATTATCTTACAGAATGTTATATACATCGAACTAATCTTGTTTTTCAGATTAATTCTCCAGCAGACAAACTACATCAACAACTTATACCTCGGGACGTTGTTTATCCTCCTGAAAGCTATCGTAACTTTGGGCCGTTGTTTATCTTCCCAAAAGTTATTCCATTACCTCGGGACGTTGTTTATCCTCCTGAAAGCTATCCTTACCTTGGGCCGTTGTTTATCTTCCCAAGCACCCTATTATACCTCGGGACGTTGTTTATCCTCCTAAAAGCTATCATGACTTTGGGCCGTTGTTTATCTTCCCAAAAGTTATACTTACCTCGGGACGTTGTTTATCCTCCTGAAAGCTGTCTTGACTTTGGGTTGTTGTTTATCCTCCCAAAAGTCATACTCTTACCTTGGGCCGTTGTTTATCTTCCCAAGTACCCTATCATGACTTTGGGCCGTCGTTTATCCTCCCAAAAGTCATACCCTTACCTTGGGCCGTTGTTTATCTTCCTAAAGGTAATGTTGGGACGTTGTTTATCTTCCCAAAAAGCTATATCTTCATACTTTGGACTACTTGATTCTCCAAGAAGTATATTTGAAGAATTGTTTCTCCAGATGGCATCTCTAAGCCCATCTCCTGTTCCTCCAAGTGGCATCTTTAAGCCCACTCAAGCATATACAACATATCATCAGTATTACTCTATGCACTGGTGAGTGCAAATTTTTGGGCTTTTGTGTTCAATCCCCTTCAACCTTCCAGGTCACGACTGGCACATATACCAATCTAACCCCTCAGGTTTCAGAAAATTGAACAGGGGCAGCTGTTGCACCCCAAAATTTGCCCTCACAAGACAAGACTTTGTGTATTAAGAGGTTCACAAGGTTCACAAGACCTCTCATGAGATTCACAAGGTTCAAAAGACCTCCCATGGGGTTCACAAGGTTCACAAGACATCTTATGAGGTTCACAAGGTTCACAAAGTTCACAATTAGTCAGAAGATTTGACATTTCCCTCAGACAATGCATCCTCCTAAGCAATGCATCCTAAACTAGGGTTTTGACTTTAATCAGGCTAAATGGACTTCCAAGACTTCAAGTGAGCTTAATAACATCTTATATGTGTTTAATAATCCCCATGACAAGTTTCAAGACTTTTCTCAAAGGTTTGCTCAGTCAGATGATCAGATAGGTCAAAATCAGTCAAAGCAGTTAAAAAGTCAAACTGAGGTCAACTGTGGTCAAACCAAAGTCAAACTTCATGATTTTTTGACAACATCAAGTATAGGAATTAAAATTCATCATTTGATCAAGGGTTGATCATGATTCATCAAGGAGATTTCAGATCATCAAGAATCAGGAGTTTCTAAATTAGGGTTTCCTCAGGAAAAGTCAACTGAACTTTGACCAGCCATAACTTTCACATGCTTCATCAAATTTTCCCCATCCAAAGCTCATTTTGAAGGAAATTGAATTCTCTACAACTTTGTGTCTCACAAGCCAAGCCCAAAAATGCTTCATTTGGAAGGTATGAGCTAAGACATTATAGGTCCTTTTGAAAGTCAACAAAAAGGTCAACAACTTCAAAAGGGCATAACTTGAGAATGGTAAAAGATATGGACATGAAACCAATGGTGTTGGTTAGAGGACTCTTTAAGCTTTCCAAAATGTCCAAGAACACCCTTATATCATTAAAATTGAAGGATTTGTGCCCTTGCAAAGTTGGGAAATGTTTGGGTGGTTTATGAAGTAAATAGGGTCTTAAAACCATAATTCTTCAAATGGGCTGAACTTTTTGTGACCCAAGGTGTTCCATGACATCATGCACGAAATTTATTTAATATTTTCATAATTTTATTTTATTTATTATGATTTTTTATATTAAAAATCATTTTAAATTCAAATAAAATATAAAATATGAAGATTTAAAATATATTTTGATTCTAGAAGGTCATGAAAGTTGATTAGATCAGATTGATATGCAATTTATGGTGATTGTCTTAAGATAGAAAGGTTACATTCAAGAATATTTGAACTTTAAGACATGATCTTTTTCAATCTTCAATGATCAAAAAGTCCAAATAACCCTACAATATTTTGACCTAATTTCATCTACTATAAGTACACAAAGACATCACAATGCAAGACACGAATTTGCAGCCTCAAACCATAATTTCAAACTTCACAAAATCCTTCAAAAGTCAATTTTCGGTTCAACCCTAGAAGAGGTTTCAAGGTATTTTAAGAACATCACAAGCTTCCTTAAGCTTCCCTGAATCAAAACCACCCATTATATGCCTTTGAGACATGCCATATTGCATAACCCGAACGCATCTTCCTCTTCTTGTTTTTGATTTTCGATTCCATACTTTTATGCGTTTTCAATTAATTCTAATGATTGCTTCGTGTTTGTAATGATCTAAGCAAGCTTTCTGGATAATTGGATTGAAGAATAATGACCTGAATCGCAAATAGCCATTATTAGGGTTTCGGCCAAGCTTTAGGGTTTCTTGATTCACCAAAGATAAATGAATTCTGGAAACATGGTTGTGTTGTATGGATCTTAAGGATCATGTTTCACTAATTAATTTGTAAAAATTATACTGTTTTGTTGGTATTCGAATTTCGTAGGTTCTATGTATTATGAGATTCGCAGGAAAATTCGTGGGTGAATTTGCAAGCAATTTCGCAGGAAATATGAAGAAGATGAAGTCATTTGACGCGCTGGCTGGAATTCAAATTTTGTTTTAATATTTTATTGTATTGTTTGTAACTTATTTCACAGATGCATGTCTGGCCCAGTGGTGATGGATGCGCGTGTTATGGTTCAGGACCTTGGTTCGACTCCTGGAGGCAACATTCTTTTTATTTGATTTTCACATTCATTTACAAAACTTAATATATTATGAATTGTTGTGGTTATTTAACAGATGCGCCCTTCTGGCTGGATGGTTGGAGTGTTTGTTTGTTGATTGAGGGTCCTGGGTTCGAATCCCCCCAGGCCCTTTTGTATTGCTTTTGTTTTTTTTGTTGTGATTTGTGCAGGATATAAAACAAAACTACATGGATCTCATTCTATATCACCAGCGTGCGCTGGCCTGGATGGTTTTGTGCTCTGCATATGAGGTAGGGGACCTGGGTTCAAATCCCAGGTCCTTTCTTTTTGATCAATTTTCCATGTTTTCTTATTTTTATTTATTTCATTATATTATTTCTATTTTATTTAAATTGATAAATATACATTATAAAAAAGTACTTCCTAATATTATTAAAATATTTTTGTGTATGTATTCTTAAAATATTATTTTGTTTATATTTATTTCATAATATGTATATATATATATATATATATATATATATATATATATATATATATATATATATATATATATATATATATATATATATATATATATATATATATATATATATATATATATATATATATATATATATATATATATATATATATATATATAATTTGTAAATAAATTGATTTATTTTGTAAATTAATAAGAAAAACCCTAATATTTTCTAAAACCCTAAAAATATTTTTATAAAACCTAATTATTTTTACAAACCCTAATTTTCTTTTATGAAGTCTTAATTATATTATAACTTTTAAATTATTTGTAAATTTTAATTATGTACATTATTTTATAATTTGTTTATAATTATTATTGAATATAGTTTTTACATGTAAACAATTTTAATTAAATAGTAAACCCTAGATTATTTTTCTAAATCAATTAAAAATCCTAATTTTATCTTATGAACATAATTTATTTTTGTTGCATGTTTATTTAATTATAATTAGCAAGGATTTTTATAATATGTATATAAATTTAAATCATTATAATTTAGTATATAGTACTTATTATTTATTTCTTTTATTAAATTCTCTTAAAAAATATTATTTATCTAATTTTGAACTTTAAATTTATTTATTTTCATTACGCTAATTCTTTCATCTTATTCTTATTTATTTTATTACTACTAACCCCCTTTATTTATTTATTTATATACTATATGATTGTTTTATTATTATTATTGTTACTAACCCACTTAATTATTCATTTATTTGCTTATTTAATTTATTTTAATTATTATTATTATGTAATTGTATCCAATATGTAATAGTTGTAGTAATTTTTAATATTTAATTTTAAATGCTATGGTTAGTAAAATAGGGAGTGTAAAATATGTTTGTATTTAAAAATTGAATTTAGATCATTAAATCTCAAGATAAATATTTAAATTGGTACACTCACACACGTAAGTCGATCCTGGATCGCCATCTCACTTCTTAAGGGTTACCTCTCGAGTTGCCTAAATAAAAGGTCAAGTAAGGTGTATAAAGCAAAGTCCCTCATCTCACATCATCTAGTCCCTTAATAGATAAAAAGATCAAGTCCCTTAATGGTTGCCTTCGTAATGATCTTGTCCCTTCCGAATAAAGATGATAAGTCCATTCGAATTGCTTATACACCTTACAGTTGCCTAAATAACAGATGTCCCTTCACTTGTCCCTCACACATCCAAGGTAATGACTACCTATTCCTTAATAATAGGGATAGTCTTACCATTTAAAGGATATTTAAGAACAGAAAAGACTTAACTTAGGGTAGGTTCCTCTTATGTACTTGCCCACTCTTCAAAACATTTCAAAACACTTCACATTTTTCAAGCAATTTTCAAAACAAAGGCTTTATATATATCCGTACATGGATCATTATAAAGTACTTAAGAAAATTTTTAAACACACACTACACATTTCAAAAACAATTTAAAGTGAGCTAAGTAACTAAGAGCCCATGGATAACCATGGATGTAAAGGGTGCTAACACCTTCCCTTTACATAACCTACCCCCCGAACCCAAAAATCTTTTTAAGGTCTTTCCTGTTCTTTTATGCCTTTCCTTTTGGATAAAATAAAAGTCGGTGGCGACTCTTGCTATCCGCAACATTTAACTAAAGTCAGTTCTCCCACCGTGTTACACCTGGTCCTCAGAAGAAACCAAAAAAACCCAAGAGAGGGTAAACTGGCCGCCAACTGGGAAGGCTCCAACCGCGTCCGCGACAAGACGAGCAACGAGGCATATTATCTAGAAAACCTACAAGGCGAAGAACTCGCTCGACCATGGAACGCAGAGAAACTTAGATAATATTACAGCTGAATATGTCACGGGGAGACGTGGGAGGTACGACCACGCTCTTCGTCTCCAAAACTACAGAGAGGAACCACGCTGCCCGGGGACGAACCAACCCCTCCAGCGAACACAACCCTCCCCGACGATTGGGACCTCGATCAAGCACCAACGTCGAAGTACCAAGACCGGCAGGGCACCCAGCTCGCGATGGGAAAGTCCAAGCCTCGGAGCCGGAGTTCCAAACACCGAACCCGGTTTTCGATCTGAACGGGCACAACGCCCGCTGCCTCGTCGGTTCCCTAAACCGAGGAGACTAACATGGTCGAGCATAAAACAGTTCATGAATACAAAACATAATAAAAGAATAACCGAGCAGGATGAATAATCAAAGACAACATTCATTCATTAACAACGGCCAAAGCCAAAGATAAGTACGCCCGAAGGCCAAAATACAAACAAAAAGGCACGCAGGCCATACATAAAAGGGCACGCAGGCCATACAAAGCGGGAACGCATGCCATATGAACAAAACAAATTAAAACTCTCAAGACTCCGCCCGGAGCTCCTCCTCAACATTCTCTTCCTCTCCTTCATCCTCCCCCAGCTCTTCTTCAGCTTCAAACGGGCACACAATCTCCCCCTCCTGGACACAGTAATTATGGGTTGACCCCTCCGTCACCAACTCGGGATTTAAAACCCTCAGCTGCTCGACGGCGTTGTCAAAACCCTCCTTAAATACAACCACGAGGTCCTGATTGAGAGAGCGAATGTGCCCCATCAACTCACCCCGAGAACCGAGAGTGAGCTCCTCTTCAGTCTCATCAGCTAACGGACGGACCTTGTCCTCGAGCGAAGCAAGCTGAGCACGCAATCCAGCATTCTCCTCAGCCACCTTCTAATGCCCGACTGCTTGTTCTTTCAAACTCGCCTTGGCCGCCTTCAGCAGATCCTGCTCCTCTTTGACCTCCTCCAACTCTTTCTTCAGCCCCTCCTGGAGCTGATGCTCCTCCTTATAGTCCGACAAGTCCTTAGATAACTTGTCCTTTTCAGACCGGACCTGCAGGAGGGCATCCTCCAATGAAGCAGTGGACATGGAAGTGTCGGTCAGGACCATGGTCGTTTCCATCACCCGGATGACGGCGGCCAAGTCCCTAGCCAATTCCTTACGCCGGACACCAGCCTCTTGGTTCAGGATAGCCCTCGCCTCGGGCGCTGGCACAACAATGACATCCTCGGTCTTGAAGAAGGCCCGCTCTACATAACAGGGGGGCAGTAATTAACTGTCAGGACCACCCGGACTGCCGTTCCCCGCTAAGGTCGACCTTAAGAGAGTCCCCTCCGGACGCTTCCGCTTGTGGAGAGGGGAGACTGATGGAGGCGGGTTGTCGGGTATGTTGATCATAGATGCACGGGGAGGGGAGGAGAGCACTGGACTCGCTGTGTTCGAGGTCCCAGCCCCGGAATCCCCAGCTACCGCCTGAACATGAGGCACGGTCTTCTTCTTCTTCTTTGAAGCCCTGTCCGGGGCACCTACCTGGTTGGCCAGCTTGAGGACCCGATCATGAGCAGTGGGCATAGCACCTGCAAAATAGGAACATAAACATCAGCGGGCGAAGACATTAACAAAAATAAGAATAAATAAAACACCTACTCAATAATTCCATGGCCTTCTCCTCGGTTCTACACTCGAGCAAAGCCTTGGTATTAATAATACGGGCCTCGCAGATCGGCATCCCGGCCTCGTCAACATAAGGCACACCCTTTCGATCTGTCCAGACCGCCAGGTTGAAGCTCTGCACGTACTCAACCAACTTCTTATAAGCGAGCCTATCCTCGACGCCCAGCATCGCAAACTTAATCCTATAGTGGCTGGTGGTGAGATCGAAATGGTCGCGCTGCCACCTCAGCGGTATCTTCAACATCAACTTCTCCTCCCCATCTGCTTCCCGTTTGTAGTAATAAAGGGAATGCAGGGCAGCACGGGTGATCGGTCTCACCATATACCACCGACCCTTAAAATGACGGGCAGAATCCACGTACTCCTTGAACAAACGTACAGGTTGTTTGAAGGAAACCCAGCTGTGTCGTCCCCGAAGACCGGACCGCTGGAGGTGGAAGACATGGAAGAAAAGGGCCCGAGTACACCCAATACCGAGGAAGCGGCAGACCAACTCAAACGCCCGCATAAAAGCAAGGGCATTAGGGTGCAACTGAGACGGCGCCAGCCGAAGCCACTTGAAGATAGACATTTGAAAGGAATTGAAGGGCAGCCTAATCCCCGCCTCCCGGAAAGCGAACTCGTACATGGCGAACTGCTTCCCCGGGAAACGATGGCATATCCGGTCCGCCTCTTTGGGAGCATGGCACTGCCAGTTTTCAGGATCTTCCCAGCTTCTATCCTCCACCACGGCGTAAGCGATGATCGCCTCGTCACAAAAAAAGGATTCCTCATCCAAGGGTTCGTCCGCAACCCAAGAGAGGTCATTCTGCTCGGACGATGAGACATGCTTAGTACCATCCCTGGCACTCTCCTCATCGACAGACAAACGCGTGATGTCCGCATCCGCGGACCGTAGCCCGGTTTCTTCTCTTCTCGGTCGTAAATGCCCGATTGCACCTGAAACGCAGACAGAAAGAGTGAATTCGACGTCATATCAAATCCACCCTTCCACCGCAGGTCAAGTGAAAGGGCGTAGAGGCGACGTTCACAGGCACCAGTGCGAAACTCCGCCCACTGCCACCAGGCCCGGTTGAGAATTTCTACACGTGTTCGGTGCAGGAATACGCACATTCTTATGCCCCGGGCAAAAATCTCATACATGCTTATGAAAAGTTTGCCCGGCACATGAAATTCCTGCCCGGGACAGTCTAATCCTAACCCTATTTTTTCATCTACAGTCTATTTCACTATTTCTAAGTAAAATCTAATCACCCTATAACAAATAAAACATGCATTCACAGCTATTTAACGCAAAAAAGTGGAAAATAGAGGATGAAGAAGGCAAAAATAGTACCTGACATGTTGAGAATCAAAAAGAGACGGTGGCGCGCGAGCAGCAGCAGTGGTTCAGGCGGCGAGACGGGCGGAGACAAGGATATTCGTCAGAGCTTCCGGTGAATGTCTGAGCGAAAAAGTGAAAATGAAGTCACTCAGCCTCCTTTTATAGTCCCAGGCGCGTGGATCAACGCGCTAGGTCATCATTTCCTACTGCCTACGCCGCCGTTTTGCACACTAAACGAAGCGACACCATTAATACTAAAACACGTCAATCCATAAGGAAACTGGAACGACGTCGGGCAGCTATACACCTCCCCGGCTCCATGGAACGTCCCCGACCCCGTACAACGTCCTCGAATTCTACAGAAACAGCACGAACCCGTCGGTGACCTTCGTCCTCGACACTATTTGGAGTATCAAGTACCCGAGGAGAAAGGGATGTTGTAGTCAGTTTTGCTGGAATATTGCGTGACCGGCCATACGTCCGCTACCTTATCCTTGGCGCGTGTACCCCGATTCTAATACAAGTCATCACTCCGACTTAGAGAGTCGACTTGGGGGCTCCTGTTCTGGACTGGGCCGCGAGCACATACAGAGGCACGACCCAACATATGTCGGGCAAGGGCCCATATGCTCGAGCAGGTGAACCCCCTGGATAAATCCACTGCTAATACGACGGGCACACACTGAAGACGGTCAGAGAGCATGTCTGTCAGCTCATCTGCCACGCCACCCAACTGCCCTTCATTATCTCCTGAAAGATAAGGGCAGTTGGACCAAGGGGCAGACCTTTTGTCTAGGTCTTCACGCTTCTTACGCGTCCCTTGGCAGCTCCTCCTTGGGCCTAGCCAGATTAAACCCATTGAGGGGCCTTGGCCTAACGCTGGGGTCACATTATAAATACCCTTTCTTGGTAAAGGGTCAGGTATTCTCACTCATTCTGAACTAACCTTAATATTTTGTACCTCTTCTGACTTAAGCATTGGAGTGCTTTGCAGGTACACCCCCTCTCTCACTTCATTTTCTGGCCCATTCATCAAGTCATTGGAAGGCCCTTCTGGTCAGGTGAGATCAAGAACAAATTGACAATGTTACAAGGCAAGGTTTCAAAAAAAAAAAAGTTACTGCACTGACTCGTTTTAAACCAAAAGAAGAAGTAAAGATTATTTACATCAGAATTCAACAACAGTGAAAATCCATGACATACAATTCATTATTGGCAAAAATTCATACCATCACATTGTAAGGTCATTCACGCATCATCAAAACAACAACCCAGTCTCATGGGACCACCACATTCTAGAAGAAAGCCAGCTCACTACAACAAATTCCAGCCTGTCACAATCCTAGAGGTCCCAACAAAAATCTAAGCAAATATCCTCTCTAACAGAATGAAATTATATAGCTCATTTCACACGTATCACTACCTCACTCACTTTATATAAACTCTCAATCATTGAGTAATAAGGCAGAAAAAACCCTAGCAGCCACTACTCACACACATAGGCCTACACACTAAAAACCCAGTAGACGAAAACCCTAGCAGAGACATGAGAATACCCAATGAAGCTCTACTAAAAAATACTCCCCAGAAACCCTAATCACAAAAGCTCTATTTCAACTAAGATTGTTGAGTTCTCATCCTGAAACTAAATAACCTTGTGCTAAACCTCGTTGATTTAGAACGAACCCTCGCATAAGAGGAGACCGAAGCAAGAAGAAAAAGTCAATATCGAAAGCATCGCGCAAAGGAAAAGAAGATACAAGATTGAAGAAGGAGAAAGAAATAGCACTTATCGGAGCAATTTCAGGCCACTAGAAATTGTAGAATCGAAGCTTATCTGATCAGGTAGTAGTAACTTTCCTTTCTATTAGTTCTTGATATCGATATGTGTGGTTTCGAGAGTCGGTTACAACCTAGGAAGGTATTAGCACCCTAGATTGTCTGCCATACCCGAAGGGATCCATGCTTGTTAGTCTGTTTCAAAGGGTGAGATATAAAATGCTATTGAACAAAAGAATTACTAACTGGAATGGAAGTGAGAAAAGGAATTGGAAAAGAGATCGAAAATAAAGGGGAAAATATAGGGAAAATAAAGAGTGTGCTCGAACGGACCATACCCCGCTGCCTACATACCTGAAATTCTGGGATCAGGTACGTGATGTCGAATGAGATGTTTAAACACTTGAAGACTTAGACCAAAACTTAAAGTGCAGGTAAAGTAAACAACACAGGAAATTGTTAACCCAGTTCAGTGTATAACCACACTTACATCTGGGGGCTACCAAGCCAGGAAGGAAATCCAATATAAGTAATATTAATTCTAGACTTAAACCACTTAGTTTAATCTTTCACTTAATATCTACCCAAGGCAATTTCTACCTAAGACACAACTTAGATATGAGTACCAACTCACTCCCCCTCAATCACACAGTGATATGTTTACAAGTTTAATAAAATTGAAGTCACACTTCAAACAAAACAGCTTGATCTTACTTCACAGTTTCAATCAAGACACAATACACTTTTGCTTAAAAGCTCATAAAGTGATACACATATACAACCTGCTATCTAAAACACAAACACCCTATTTAGTCTTCTTAATTTCGTACTCTATTCTGAGAGTTTCTGTTTCTTAAATAGATGCTTGGATTTTGGGCTTTCTGTAGATTATCCAATCCTGATACGCATGCTGCCATCACCTTGAATTAGGGTTTGTTACTTCCTTAATTCTAGGTGAGTCAGTTCTTCTGTTTATACTGAAATCATATAACCAATCTCCCTACAGATGCGCCTTCTTCTGTTTTATCCATTCATAATTAATTCCAGATAAATTTCCTGAATTTACTCAGTTCAGTTAAGCATTAATTAATTCTGGTAGCAGGTTTGAGATGTCACAACATCTGGTGTGACATCCTGAAAACTGAACTTACTTCATTAACTGATACAATGTCACAACATCTGGTATGACATCCTGAATTAAGTTCATTAACTTACACTCTGTTTGATAATGTCACAACATCTGATGTGACATCCTGAAATAAGTTCAACACTTCTTGTTGGTCAAAAATTCTGCCAATTCTAAACATCTACAAACTCCCCCTTTGGCTAATTTTGGCTAACACAATCTTCTGGTTTTATCAGAGTGCAGCAGAGTTTCATTTATCAGAGTGCAGCAGTTCTTTTCTGTTGAGCCATGTGTGAGTTTACTCCCCCTCAAACCTGTATGTGTTCTGACTTGTTCAACAAAAATTTTGCATTAAAAACCACTTAGTTCAGAAGCAGACATTAAACAAAAGACATTTTTCATTCATTAATCAAAGTGCAGTAGACATTGTTGTTGTTCAGTTCTCTTCTCCCCCTTGTTAGACATAAATTGGGGCCAAATTTTACATAGTCAGAGAGAAATACAAAACTACAAAATCAAAATACAATGCTGAAGCAGACAATACACATTCCTCACATACATATTTCACTCAGAATCTTCATATTCAGTATCTTCTTCTTCTTCAGTTTCATCATCAGAGTCAGCAGCCTTCTGAGCACTCTCTTCCATTTCCAGCCTTTGAATAATCTCCTCATGGTTTTGCTTCCTGGCATCCAATTCTTTGCAGGTGTTCTTCAGCTCAACAATCAAAGCAGCTTTGGATATAGGAGACTTTGCCTTTGAAGGTCCAGCAGATGTCCCAGAGGGAGCTTCAACATCAGCTGCATGATGGCTTAAGAACAACTTGTAGTGGAACGCCAGAGGACTCTCTCTTTTGCAGATTGAATCCTTCTCAGTGAGGATACCTGGATACTGGCTGAGAATTATTCCACACAGCAGAGAAGGAAAGGCTATAGGTAGCTTTGTTGCTGATGTCCCAACATGCTTCAATGTTTGATCAAAAATGTAAGCCCCAAAGTCCAGCTTTGTTTGGGTGCGCACAACATATATGAATCTGCCCAATCCAGTTGCTATTGAAGAAGTATGGTTGGTAGGAACCCAGTTTACAGTGCCAATCCTATGCAGCATTGCATACTTCCTTGTTAGCAAGCTAACAGAAAGTTTGCCCTTGACTGGCCAAGTCTTGACCTGATTGGCAGTGATGACCTTGCATATCTGGTTGTCTGTCTTACCCAGCTCATTAGGTCCATCAGATTCTCTCCCTAGGTAATGGTTGATAACCCTAGGAGAGAATTCCACACATCTCCCTCTTACATACACCTTTATGAATTCATCTGACTTACCATCAGCACAGTCCTCTTGAAGGTTGACAATGAATTCCTTGACTAGCAGCTCATAGCAAGGTGAAAAGTTTGACACTGTTTTAAATAAGCCAGCAGAAGAAATTAGGTCAATTACCTCAGTGCACTCAAGTGCATTGCTTCTCAGCTCTCTTTCAAGTGCTACCCTTCTTTGGTATACAAACTTCCATCTGCTCACACTTGACACATGATGGAATGAAATATTGTCCAGAGGAGCTTCTGGAACAGCAGAGGTGGACCTTGAAGGTGCTGGTTTCTTCTTTAGTGGGGATGTTGGGACATCCTCTTCAACATCTGAATCTGGAGGAGTATCAGCTTTCCTCTTTTGTGTACTTACTTTGCTCCATTGTTTGGTAGGTCCAAATGACACTTTGGCCTTGTCTTTCTTTGGAGTAGGCTGTTTCTTTTCAGGAGTTGCATGTCCTGCAGTCTTCTTTTCTTTCCTAGCCCTAAGCCTTTTGGCTATGCTAGGGTCCACAGAAGCAATGATCTCTGTGTCAGAGTCATTGTCTATGTCTACAACAGGAGGAGGTTGGGTAGTCTCCTCTTCAGCAGGTGGATCAACAGAGGCTTGATCATCAGTGCCTTCATCATCATCATCATCTGTGGAGAGCTTGTGTTGTTCCTCAGATGTTTCAACATCTATTGGGACATCCTGTTGAGCAGGAGTGTCCTCTTCAGCTTGATTACTCTGTTCTTCTTGTCGAGCTGGCATGGTGTTCAGAGGGATATATATACCACTCACAACTCTTTGCTCAGACAGAAGCCTGTTCACAAGATCCTTAATGGAAGCATTCACATATTCAGAGGCTTTGGGGGTGGTGTTTGAGGATGAAGGAACCCCTTTGCTTTTGCTGAACACAGGTTCCTTTACTCTTCTCACTGTTGGAGTTCTAGGCTTTTGAGCAAGAGGAACACTTCCTCTGATTTCGTCCATGGGAGTAGAGTCCATTGGAACCATGGAGATTGGGGTTGCATGCACCACATCTTCTTTGTTGAGGTTTTCATCAGTGAGGTTAGGGTTTTGATGTTGAGACATTTTCGAAAGTGGTGGAAGAAGAGTTTAGGTTTGAATGAGTTTGATGAGCTCTGAAGATCAGCTATAGCGCGCAATTTAATTTGAGAAGATGATGAGAAGATGAATAGCTGAGAGCAAGCTAGAACCTTTATAAGAGCCGTTACTTGGAGAATTTTAAGGAGTGGAATACCCAGAGTTTTTGACCAGACTGGTGTTGCCATCTGGTGATCATGCCACACGATGTCATATGACATGTTGGCACTTCTCCATAACTGCTATATTTCACATAAGCAGATTCCCAACTTACCCCTTAGGTTTTCAAATTGGGCAGCATCCAAAGCTTTAGTAAATATATCAGCCAGTTGCAGATCTGTGGCTACATGTTCCAATGAAATCACCTTTTCTTCCATACGATCTCTGATGAAATGATGCCTGATATCAATATGCTTGGTCCTGCTATGTTGGATAGGATTCTTTGATATGTTGATGGCACTTAAATTGTCACAATACAATGTCATGACATCCTGTGGGACATTGTACTCTGTGAGCATTTGCTTCATCCAAACCAACTGTGAACAACTGCTACCAACTGCAATATATTCAGCTTCAGCAGTGGATAAGGATACACAATTTTGTTTCTTACTGAACCAAGAAATCAAATTGTTTCCTAGAAAGAAACATCCTCCTGATGTGCTCTTTCTATCATCAGCACTTCCAGCCTAATCAGCATCACAGAAGCCAGTGAGAATTGGTTTACATCCATGAAAGTACATTATGCCATGGTCACAAGTACCATTGACATATTTCAGAATTCTCTTGACCTGGTTTAGATAGCTAACTTTTGGATCAGCTTGATATCTTGCACATACACCTACTGCAAAGGTTGTGTCTGGTCTGCTAGCAGTTATATATAATAAGCTTCCAATCATACTTATGTATAGACTTTGGTCTACATTCTCACCCTTGTCATCCTTTGTCAGCTTTAAATGAGTGGGGGCAGGAGTTCTTTTGTGAGTAGCATTGTCCATCCCAAATTTCTTGACAATGTTCTTAGCATACTTGCTTTGGGAAATGAACATGGAGTCCTCCATTTTCTTTATTTGCAGTCCAAGAAAGTAGGTTAGTTCTCATACTAGGCTCATCTCAAATTCAGATTCCATTTGAGTGACAAAATGGTTAACCATCCTGTCTGACATCCCACCAAAGATAATGTCATCTACATATATTTGAGCAATCATGACATTTCCTTCTTCATCCTTCACAAACAAGGTTTTGTCTATTCCACCTTTCTTGTACCCTTGCTTGATGAGAAAAGTAGTCAGCCTTTCATACCATGCTCTTGGTGTTTGCTTCAGACCATAGAGAGCCTTCCTTAGTTTGTATACATGATTTGGACAGCTTGGATCAACAAATCCCTTGGGCTGCTCCATATATACCTCCTCGTTAAGATATCCATTTAGAAAAGCACTTTTCACATCCATTTGAAATAGCTTGAACTTCAAGATACAAGCAATTCCTAAAAGTAGTCTGATTGATTCAAGCCTTGCTATTGGTGCAAAGGTTTCATCAAAGTCTACTCCTTCAATTTGTGTGTATCCTTGAGCTACAAGTCTAGCCCTGTTCTTTGTTACAACTCCCTGCTCATTTGACTTGTTCTTATACACCCATTTTGTGCCAATCACATTTATGTCATCAGGTATAGGAACAAGATCCCATACTTCATTCCTTGTGAACTGACCTAATTCTTCTTGCATAGCACAAATCCAGTATTCATCATTTAGAGCTTCCTTGATGTTTTTAGGCTCTATTTTTGAAACAAAACATGAACCTGAAATCACCTCTCTTGATCTAGTGCTCACACCTCTGTTGGGATCCCCAATTATCAAATCTTTGGGATGATCCTTTTGGTTTCTGATGGAGGGAGGTTTGCTGGATTGTTCTATCCTTGCTTCAGTTTGAGTGAAGTCAGGAGATCACTCTTTATTTCAGCTTCAGTATGACTGTCAGCAGATGTTCCAACATCATCTATAACATCTGCAGGGGCATCATCAATTATCACATTTATGGACTCCATGATAACCTTGGTTCTAGAGTTAAATACTCTATAGGCTCTGCTATTTATAGAGTATCCAAGGAAAATCCCTTCATCACTTTTAGGATCCATTTTTCTTCTTTGCTCCCTATCAGCCAGAATATAACAATTACTTCCAAACACATGGAAGTACTTAACTGTAGGTTTTCTGCCCTTCCAGACTTCATTGATTGTGGACAAGGTTCCTTTCCTTAGAGTGACTCTATTATGAATGTAACAAGATGTGTTCATAGCTTCAGCCCAGAAGTACAATGGTAATTTTTTAGCATGGATCATAGCTCTTGCTGATTCTTGGATAGTTCTGTTCTTCCTCTCAACAATCCCATTCTGTTGAGGGGTGATAGGTGAAGAATATTCATGATTGATTCCTTCTGAAGAACAGAAATATGTGAATTTTTTATTCTCAAACTCCTTTCCATGGTCACTTCTTATTCTGACCACACAACTTGCTTTTTCTCTTTGTATTCTTTGGCACAAATCTTTGAATACATCAGACTTTTCTTTGATAAAATTTATCCATGTATACCTTGAAAAGTCATCAACCACCACATAGGCATACCTCTTTCCACCAAGGCTCTCAACCTGCATTGGTCCCATAAGATCCATATGCAATAGTTCCAAAACTTTGGAAGTTGTCAGATGTTGGAGCTTTGGATGGGACATCTTGGTTTGCTTGCCTATTTGACATTCACCACATACTTTTCCATCATCAATCTTCAGTTTAGGAATACCTCTCACAGCTTCCATAGATATGATTTTCTTTATACCTCTGAAATGAAGATGACCCAGTCTTTGGTGCCATAGCTTCACTTCTTCTTCTTTGGCTAAAGAGCAAGTTGAGGTGAGACTGAAATCTTGAGGTTCCCACATATAACAGTTGTCTTTAGATCTGGCTCCTCTCATGACAACCTTCTGTTCTTTATTAGACACTATGCATTCAGTCTTGGTAAAGTTTACACTGTAACCTTGATCACATAATTGACTTATGCTGATCAAGTTAGCAGTCAATCCTTTTACCAGCAACACATCATCTAGTCTTGGTACATTTGGACAGTCCAAGGTCCCAACTCCCTTGATTTCTCCTTTAGCTCCATCTCCAAAGGTTACATATTTAGATGAATATGTCTTTAAGTCTATCAGCAAGTTCTTAAATCCAGTCATGTGCCTTGAGCATCCACTGTCAAAGTACCAGTCTTCTTTAGCTGATACTCTTAGAGATGTATGAGCTATATATGCAACACCCTTCTTTGACCATTTTTGCTTGTAGTGAGGTTTTCTTTGATGCTTCTTCCCTGTGTAGTGTCTATCTTTAGAGCTCCAAGGTTGTTTGTTGAACTTGTTCTTGGACATGTAACTTTGATCAGCATGAAGGCTAGCTTTAGGTACCCATATTTTCTTGATGACTTCTGTCTTCTGCTTAGGGGGTTGCTGATATCTTTGATTTTGATGTCCATGCAGCACTTTCTTGGTAACCTCTATCTTCTGTTTAGGGGGTTGCTGATACATCTGATTTGGATATCCATGCAACTTGTAACAATGAGGTTTGATGTGACCAAACCTTCCACAATGATGACATCTCCATCTTTGATACTTCTTTTTCATCATGTTCTTTTCATGATGTTGAGACATCTGTTGGGACATCTTGTTTGACTTTATGGGATTTGAGGTAGTTTTGCTAGTGCTAGCCTCAACCTGTTGAGTTTTGTTAAATCCCAGTCCAGTTCTATCACCTGAATGCTTATTGTTGTTGAGAATGACATCCAGTGTGTTTGAGCTACTGTTCAGCATTCTAACAGATTTAGACATATGTTCCAACTTGGAGTTGAGAAGACTTACTTCACTTTTCAAAGTGTCAATGGTTTCTAGATTACTTGTCTTTTCAACCTTTAATGCCTTAATCTGCTTCTTCTGCTTTATAATCTCCCTGCATACTTCAGTGCTCCTTTTACACAGCTCTCTGTATGATTCTTCAAGCTCTTCAAAAGTAACCTCCTCATCACTGGATCCACTTTCAGATTCACATACTCCAGCTAGAGCAGTGATGTGTTTTGCTGATTCTTCTTCTGAATCACATCCTGAGTCTTCATCAGACCAAGTTACAGAGAGACCTTTCTTCTGCCTTTTTAGGTATGTAGGGCATTCATTTCTGATGTGTCCATATCCTTCACATCCATGACATTTAATCCCTTTTTCTTGATTGGTCTTTTCATCATAATTTGACCTTCTATTAGCATCATAAGGTCTTTTATTCTCAGAAGAGTTTGAGTTTCTTCCACTTGGTCTGTAACTGCCATCCATCTTTCTGAGAATCTTGTTGAATTGTCTTCCAAGCATAGCAATTGTTTCTGATAAATTTTCTTCAGGGTCTGCTTCATTATTTTCTTCTTCTTTATCAGTATTTGACACCAAGGCTATGCTTTTGTTCTTCTTTACAATTGTGTCATTCATTCCCATCTCAAATGTTTGAAGGGAACCAATGAGCTCTTCAACCTTCATTGTGCATATGTCTTGAGCTTCTTCTATTGCTGTGACCTTCATGTCAAATATTTTTGGTAAAGATCTGAGAATCTTTCTTACCAGCTTTTCATCAGTCATCTTTTCTCCCAAAGCACCAGAAGTATTAGCTATTTCCAAGATGTCCATGTAGAACTCATGAATTGTCTCATCTTCCTTCATTCTCAAGTTTTCAAACTTGGTGGTGAGAAGTTAAAGTCTTGACATCTTCACCTTTGATGTTCCTTCATGAGTTGTTTTGAGAGTGTCCCAAACATCTTTGGCCAGCTCACAGTGATGCACAAGTCTGAATATGTTCCTATCAATGCCATTGAATAAAGCATTTAAGGCCTTAGAATTTCCAAGTGTTGAATCTTCTTCCTCCTTGCTCCATTCTTCTTCAGGTTTCAACACTTTTGCTCCATCCTTGTTGTCTTGGACAGGATGCTCCCATCCTTTGTTGACTGCTTTCCAGGCCCTATTGTCAAGTGATCTTAAGAATTCTACCATTCTTGGCTTCCAGTAGTCATAATTGGATCCATCCAATATAGGTGGTCTATTTACAGATCCTACATCTGTTTCCATGTTTCCAGAATTTGCAGTCCCTAGATCTCACCCTGTTAAACAGGCAGGGTGCCTGCTCTGATGCCAACTGAAATTCTGGGATCAGGTACGTGATGTCGAATGAGATGTTTAAACACTTGAAGACTTAGACCAAAACTTAAAGTGCAGGTAAAGTAAACAACACAGGAAATTGTTAACCCAGTTTAGTGTATAACCACACTTACATCTGGGGGCTACCAAGCCAGGAAGGAAATCCAATATAAGTAATATTAATTCTAGACTTAAACCACTCAGTTTAATCTTTCACTTAATATCTACCCAAGGAAATTTCTACCTAAGACACAACTTAGATATGAGTACCAACTCACTCCCCCTCAATCACACAGTGATATGTTTACAAGTTTAATAAAATTGAAGTCACACTTCAAACAAAACAGCTTGATCTTACTTCACAGTTTCAATCAAGACACAATACACTTTTGCTTAAGAGCTCATAAAGTGATACACATATACAACCTGCTATCTAAAACACAAACACCCTATTTAGTCTTCTTAATTTCGTACTCTATTCTGAGAGTTTCTGTTGCTTAAATAGATGCTTGGATTTTGGGCTTTCTGTAGATTATCCAATCCTGATACGCATGCTGCCATCACCTTGAATTAGGGTTTGTTACTTCCTTAATTCTAGGTGAGTCAGTTCTTCTGTTTATACTGAAATCATATAACAAATCTCCCTACAGATGCGCCTTCTTCTGTTTTATCCATTCATAATTAATTCCAGATAAATTTCCTGAATTTACTCAGTTCAGTTAAGCATTAATTAATTCTGATAGCAGGTTTGAGATGTCACAACATCTGGTGTGACATCCTGAAAACTGAACTTACTTCATTAACTGATACAATGTCACAACATTTGGTATGACATCCTGAATTAAGTTCATTAACTTACACTTTGTTTGATAATGTCACAACATCCGATGTGACATCCTGAAATAAGTTCAACACTTCTTGTTGGTCAAAAATTCTGCCAATTCTAAACATCTACAATACCTCATCGGGAAAATGAGGATCAGAGTCGACGTAGTTCGCCTAACTAAGGCGGAAACTCTATTTGTGTTTTTTATAAATCGAATCGCTTATGCCAATGCTCAGGTGTTGCAGGCTCGTCTGGTACGAGTGTGTTACCGTCTTGCAAATGAGGCAAGTAGGAGCAAGTTCGCGTTGAGAGTGAGTGAGGTGAGAAAAGAATTCCCGCAGGAAAAGACGAGTGATGTTTGTTTACTGTCTTTTAAAAGAGTTGTTTGTGAAACATTTTCATACTAAGACTTGTTCATCGTGGTAGATGCATTACACCTTGCCCCGAAATGGGACGTGTGTAAATAACCCAAGGCAAAGTTTCCTGGCGTACGAGAAGATCAACCTTTATTAGGTATTTTGTGTTTATCTTTTTGAGATGAGAAAGAGAGACTCAAATCGAGAAAGGGAAAAACTAAGAGGGACTAAGACACAACCCTAAGTTATTTATTGCAAGCAAAAGGAAATCCTAATGGTTTGTGTGGTCTTCTAATCCTAATAAAGAAAAGAAAAAGAAAAAGAAACTAGAAAGCAACTTACTTCCTAAGGAAGCTAAGTTGTTTCTAAAGAGGGATTAATATGGAGTTGAACAAACAAAACACAAGGTGCTAAGGCAACCACATTTTGAAAGCGTAAAGAAATTAAAAGGAAGAAGTTGTGTGAACAAACTTACCTCAACCTCCCTAAAAAAAAGTTTAGTAGGATATGGCTAAAATGATAAAAGGAAGAATGAAAAAAAGTACCGAATATGTCCTAATACATCTATGGCCTTAACTAGACTTAATCCTAAGTCTAAGGACCCTAAAAACTAGGCAAAGCCAAAATCCAGCACTTACTATAGCTTCATATAACACAAACAGCTACTAAATGCAATGCACAACACAAACAACCTCTTACGGCTACCAAACAGCATGAAAATAGGTGTAAAAGACCAAAAACAGACTAATGCAGCATGTTTTTACAACTCTTGTTTCAAAATGCAGCGGTGAAAACAAGGTAGATTTCCATTATTTTCTCAAATGCAACAACATGAATTTTAATGCACAGAATGGAATGCAATGATCATGCAAGTTATGCAACAATATGAAATCGATTAATAACAATGGAATGCAACATATCACCATACAATCAATGGATGCAAACTAGATGATTTGCATGTTTTTAACATTAAGCAATTTTTCCATTATGCATATGACTTAACCAAAACACGAACGGACTTCAAATGCGATACAAAACAGAAGTATAAACATTTATTATTATTCTATGAGCGATGTTAAATCATGTGAACAATGGTCACAATATGATATGGACCTATATGCAACAATTATACTTAAAATCGGAATCTAGCGAAACGCATGTCGAAAGCTACCGAAACTACGCGCACTTGCACTAAACCAACACCTAAAAATTCCCTAAAATCATAATCTAACAAGCTATGATGATAAAAGGAAGAGTGATACACAAACATGCAAGAAACCAACACAAAAATGCAAATCAATACACCGTTAACCAGTTAACGCCCAAGGTTAACCGGTTAACGGGTTCAAAAAATCAGGTAAACAGGGCAAAAAACAGTGTGTTAACCGGTTAACCTTGGGTGTTAACCGGTTAACACTGAACCAGAATGAAAAAATCACTTCTAGCTATCAACTTATTCCCTAAAGCTCCCAATACAACCATTACCATATTAGCACAAAATTATCACCTAAACACCACCTTCTAACGCCTGTAATCACTATGATCATGCTACAATTCTAGCTATGAAAGATCAAACCAAACAAAGCATCATAATTGCAAAACAATCGAAGAATGCCTTGCAGCGAGATGAAGAGAAATAACTTAAAGAAAGAAACAGTTTCAGATCCACCAACCTACAAAGCGGAGGCTTGCTTTGGTGATTGTTGTGTTGTTGATCGATGCACAAACGGAGAAAATATCAGAGGTTCCAAGCTTCGATCCACGAGAGTGCAAAATAAATGCAATCGATCAGAAACGCTTCCAAATGGTGAAATAAACACCACAACCATGATGAATCCTTCGATTATCCGCTGAATCAGTGAAGATGATGAAGGCTAAACTTCCGATCGTTCGAGTTTCGATGTGAAACTTGGAAGATCTTGATGATGAAGCTTTTGTGTGTTTTAGGAAAATGGAAGAAAATGAGAGAATTTGGATAATGATAATGATGAATTTTGTGAAGAAGAAATGGCCAACCCCTTTTTGCTTGGTGAATAAGGTTTATATAGGCATTAGGTTTGGAGTTAGGTTTAGGTTAGGGCACAAGGCTTGGATCCTAAGCTAAGGGTTGGATGGGAATATTCCTAGAATATTCCTTGGCATATTCTTGGAATATTCTGGGAATATTTCTTGAGAAGGATGTGGAATGTTCTAGAGCTTGGTAGAAACACAAAACAAAGTGGAGAAAGGAAAGGAATGAGAGGCACCAACTGAATTTTGAAATATTTTCCAAAATTTCGCAGGCGTTAACCGGTTAACCCCTAGCGTTAATAGGTTAACGGATGAAAAATTCAAATTTTCCCTCATTTTGGTGGGAAACCCTTAGGATGCATATCCACCATCCGTTCTAAGCCAGATTCAACCTTGGGTTCTGATATTTGATCTCGCCACTGAGTAAAACCTGATCACATGCCTTACACACTAACCAATGCTTCATGAATTATTTATTTTTTAATTATGCAATGTATGGGCGAATATGCAATGCGATATGCTATATGCCACGGAAATGAAGCAATAGCCACTTGGAAACGGTGATAAATAAGAGGGCAAATTTTGGGGTATTACAGCTGCCCCTATTCAATCAACTGTAGACCTGAAAGGAAGATAGAAATAGCTCTCAGACATTCGAGGTATGGAAGGATTGAATACCTGAGTAAACCGGAAAATTTGTACTATGTGGGAAATGAAACCACCCACCTTTAAAAGGGAGTGGTAATAAGAGGCCAGGTCGAAGGTGGGATCAAGAAAGTAAGACCAGGCCGAAGGTGGGCTTACAATAAGAATCGAGGATAAGCCGAAGGTGAACTCGAAAAAGTAAGACCCAGCCGAAGGTGGACTTACAAAGAATGAGACTAAGCCGAAGATAGACTCAAACAACACGAAAACAAGTCGAAGGTGGAATCGCAAACGTAAGACTAAGTCGAGGGTAGACTTATGATAAGATTCAAGAACAAGCCGAAGGTGAACTCGAAAAAAATTGATACTAAGTCGAAGATAGACTCAAACAACACAAAACCAAGCCGGAGGTGGAATCGCAAACGTAAGACTAAGTCGAGGGTAGACTTACGATAAAATTCTAGAACAAGCCGAAGGTGAACTCGAAAAAGTAAGACCAAGTCGAAGATATACTTAAACAACATGAAACCAAGCCGAAGATGGAATCGTAAACGTAAGACTAAGCTGAGGGTAGACTTACGATAAGATTCAAGAACAAGCCAAAGATGAACTCGAAAAAGTAAGACCAAGACGAAGGTGGACTTACAAAGAATGAGACTAAGCCGAAGGTAGACTCAAACAAAGATACAAAACCAAGCCAAAGGTGGAATCGCAAATGTAATACTAAGTCGATGGTAGACTTACGATAAGATTCGAGAACAAGCCGAAGGTGAACTCGTAAAAGTAAGACCAAGCCGAAGGTGGACTTACAAAGAATGAGACTAAGCCGAAGGTAGACTCAAACAAAACGAAACCAAGCCAAAGGTGGAATCACAAACGTGAGACTAAGCTGAGGGTAGACTTAGGATAAGATTCGAGAACAAGCTGAAGGTGAACTCGAAAAAGTAAGACCAAGCCGAAGGTGGACTTATAAAGAATGAGACTAAGCCGAAGGTAGACTCAAACAAAGATATGAAACCAAGTCAAAGATGGAATCTAAAACGCAAGACTAAGCCGAGGGTAGACTTACGATAAGATTCGAGAACAAGCCGAAGGTGAACTCAAAAAAGTAAGATCAAGCCGAAGGTTGACTTACAAAGAATGAGACTAAACCGAAGGTAGACTCAAATGAAGATACAAAACCAAGCTAAAGGTGGAATCACAAACGTAAGACTAAGCTGAGGGTAGACTTACATAAGATTCGAGAACAAGCTGAAGGTGAACTCAAAAAAGTAAGACTAAGCCAAAGGTGGACTTCCAAAGAGTGAGACTAAGCCAAAGGTAGACTCAAATAACACGAAACCAAGCCGAAGGTGGAATCACAAACGTAAGACTAAGCTGAGGGTATACTTACGATAAGATTCGAGAATAAGCCGAAGGTGAACTCGAAAAAGTAAGACCAAGCCGAAGGTGGACTTACAAAGAATAAGACTAAGCCAAAGGTAGACTCAAACAAAGATACGAAACCAAGCCAAAGGTGGAATCGCAAACGTAAGACTAAGCCGAGGGTAGACTTATGATAAGATTCGAGAACAAGCCGAAGGTGAACTCGAAAAAGTAAGACCAAACCGAAGGTGGACTTATAAACGTAAGACTAAGCCGAGGGTAGACTTACGATAAGATTCGAGAACAAACCGAAGGTGAACTCAAAAAAGTAAGACCAAGCCGAAGGTGGACTTACAATGAATGTCATAAAAGAATGACTCTGCAGGGGATAACAAGTATCTGAGGGCAAGTTTAACAAATCCTTGATCCCTTGATTATACATGAAATTCTATCCGGTAATGTATTGGGGTATCCTCCGTAGGGATGTTTTGGTTTGATTGAGTAACCAATGCTTTGGGCTTTTGTACAAGACATCAAAACTGGCTTATGCTTCGTATGCATATGTTTGAATTTTTCCATGGCGTAATGCTCCATAATGATGGAAATGCTACGCTTTTTGAGGATGAAAATGTAATGATGGTTACTAAATTTGAAAGCAAAGGGATCTCCTGATGAAGAGATAACAGGAACTCAGGGTAGCTTCGATGGGGAAAGATAATCACTGTATTGATTCAATTACTCCCTGTGGGGAAGCGCAACTCTGTGGGGGATGGTGTTAATGATACGTTGTGGCTCTGAACTACCACCACTGCCAAAAATAAATTGGACTTTCAAATTGGAGAGAAAAGACCCTATTGGGGATGAACTAGATTTGAGAGGTACGCTACCCGTTAAACTCTGTTGGGGAAGTGCTATCCTCTTGACTCAGTTCTGGAATCAGATTTGTTGGTACTCTACTGAGGAAGAAACCTGCTGGGGAATCCCTCAGATACACAACCTTCTGCTTGGGGAAGAGATGCCAATGAGGATTTGGACTCTGGTTAACTACTTCACTGGGGTAAACTGCGAACAATGTTGTGTAAGAAAGCAAACCCTCAGGTCCGTCCATCTTCCCCTCTGCTAGGGAATGAGGAACCTCCATGTACTGCTGGAGACTAGAAGACTCTGGTAGGGAATACTTCTCCGTTGGAGGAAGACTCTCTACTTGGGGAGAAGATCAGTAGCCTTCTATTACTTCTCTAGGGAAGATTTCAATTCTCACTCTACTAGGGATGTCAAATGAGAATACTCCCTGCTGAAGCTACAAGTTTTGATCACATATTACTGGGAAGGATGGGTAAGAAGCGTCTCATGCTGGGGATGCGAGAATACATCCTCTCATGCTGGGGATGAGAATACATCATCTCATGTTGTGGAAGCAAGAATACACCATCTCATGTTGGGATGAGAGACAATGATACCCTTCTGCTCGGGAAGTATCCTCTTTCTTGCAGCTTTGCTGGAGAAGGGATGATCTGATGAAACTTGCTGAGGAATTTTGCTCCAAAATCTGCTGAGGAAAAGCTTTCTGAAGCTATGTGCTGGCAATGGCTTTGCTTGCAACACCTGTACCTACATAATAATGAAGACAACTGATAGTACCTGTGAAAATGGGAGTTAGTTTGGCCTGCATGCCCAAGGTTCATGGTCTAAATCACCATCCTTATTACTTAACACATCAAATATATGTCGAGTGTTTTTTATCATGCATGTATTATAAAGCATTCATGCATTTGCAATGCAATATTTATCACAATTTGTTGGACTTTTTTGCAATCAATCAATGGTAGATGAAAAACAAAAACAAATGAGATCAAACTGAATAAAATTGCATTTTTATTGATTGGAAAAGGCCATGAATAGGCATTACACCAGGAAGCAATCCATGGAAATAGGAAATTGCACAAAAGGAAAATAAACTATCCTAATGGCAATGTGGAAATCAGATCTCATCAAGCTCCGACCCGGCTATGACTTGTATGTCCTCAAGACTCTCCGCGTGCTTCGCTTTTGAGGAAGACGATTGGATTAATCCTCAACCCTCAGATTATCCTTGATTGCAGATGACGAATCACAGATCCCGCAGATCGCAGTTGTTCGTTTTAGTCCCTCTTTTGCGTGAATCGCCCTTTTGGGTTTTCAATCCACCGGGATACCCTTTTTTGCCTGAATTGTCCGATGTGGCTTTTCAACTCAACGAGTGTACATATTTTTAAATATTTCCCTAACTTTTTCCCGAGCCTTTTATTTTGTTTTTGGATCGCCGGGATGCCCTTTTTTTCCTGGACTTTTATTCTGTTTTTGTCCAGTGGGTCTCTTTATATGAAGTATTTTCTAACAGCATCCGCGTTGATCGGGGATTGGAAATATTCGCCATCCATGGTTGTTAACATTAAGGCTCCGCCCGAGAAGACCTTTTTAACCACAAATGGACCTTCATAGTTAGGTGTCCACTTGCCCCCTGTTATATGTTAGAGGAGGAAGGATTCTTTTCAGCACTAAGTCGTCGGGTATGTAGCGTTGAGGCCGCACTTTCTGGTCGAATGCATATTTCAGTCGTCGTTGATACAACTGTCCATGGCATACAGCTGCTAGGCATTTCTCTTCAATGAGGCTCAACTGATTGTACCTGTATCGGAGCCACTCAGCTTCATCAAGCTTGACGTCAATCATTATACTCAGAGAAGGAATCTCGACTTCAACTGGTAGGACTACCTCCATACTGTACACAAGCGATAATGGGGTTGCCCCAGTTGAGGTGCACACAGATGTTTGGTACCCTTGCAATGCAAACAGTAGCATCTCATGCCAATCTTTGTACGTTACAACCATTTTCTGTAAAATCTTTTTGATGTTCTTGTTGGCTGCCTCAATGGTGTCATTCATCTTCGGGAGGTATGGTGAATAGTTATGATGCTCGATCTTGAAATCCCGACACAGATCTGCCATCATCTTATTGTTGAGATTGGAACCATTATCAGTAATTATTCTTTCGAGAATTCCATATCGGTAGATAATATCCCTCTTGATGAACTGGGCTACCACTTGTTTGGTGACATTGGCATAGGAGACCGCTTCTACCCACTTAGTGAAGTAGTTTATAGCAACCAGGATGAAGCAGTGACCATTGGAAGCAGTCAACTCGGTCTTTCCAATCATGTCAATGCCCCACATGGCGAAGAGCCAAGGTGAAGACATGACACTCAACGGATTAGGAGGCACATGCATCTTATCAGCATAAATTTTGCACTTGTGGCACTTGCGGAAATATTTGCAGCAATCAGATTCCATGGTGATCTAATAATACCCCGACCTCAGAAGTTTCTTTTCCATAGCATGTCCTCTAGCATGGGTACCGAAGGAGCCTTCATGAACTTCTTGCATCAGCATGTCTACTTCGTGTCTATCCACGCATCTGAGCAAGACCATATCGAAGTTCCGTTTATAAAGCATGTCATCCTGGTTTAAGAAGAACCCGCCTGCCAACCTCCTAAGGGTCTTCTTGTCTTTGTTGGATGCCCTTGTTGGGTACTCCTGAGATTTCAGAAAGCACTTGATATCATAGTACCAAGGTTTGTCATCATTATCCCCATCAACTGCAAACATGTATGTTGGTCTATCAAGATGAGATACATCAATTTTGGGCACATAGTTCTCTTGGTGAACCTTGATCATGGAGGATAAGGTTGCCAAAGCATCAACAAAGCGGTTCTCGTCCCGAGGTATATAGTGCAACTTGACCTTCGTGAAGAAAGTTAACAGCCTCCGAGTATAGTCCCTGTAAGGAATCAGATGAGGTTGATGAACCAGCCATTTTCTGTTAACCTGATTGATAACTAAAGTCGAATCACCGAAGATCTCGAGGTTCTTGATTCTCAAACCAATTGCTTCCTCAATCCCCACTATACAGGCTTCATACTCTGCTTCGTTGTTGGTGCACTCGAATGTCAACCGAGAAGTTAAAGGCATATGGATCCCTTCCAGTGAGATAATAACAGCACCAACTCCATTACCGTTCATGTTAACGGCACCGTCAAACATCAGACTCCATTTGGATTCAGGGTCTGGCCCCTCCTCCAGGAGTGGTTCTTCATAGTCTTTTGACTTGAGGAACATGATGTCCTCATCCGGGAACTCGAAGCTCATTGGCTGGTAATTCTCAATCGGTTGTTGGGCCAAATAATCATACAATACATTTCCCTTTTATAGCCTTTTGTGAAGTATATTGGATGTCGTATTCTGTCAGAATCATCTGCCATCGAGCCACTCTTCCAGTCAGAGCTAGCTTTTCAAAGATTTATTTAACGGGGTCCATCTTGGAAATCAATAGAGTGGTATGAGTCAGCATGTACTGTCTTAGTCGGTGAGCAGCCATGCCAAAGCACAGTAAGTTTTCTCGAGCAGTGAGTATCGTGTCTCACAGTTAGTAAACTTTTTACTAAGGTAATGGATTGCGTGCTCTTTTCGACCAGACTCGTCATGCTGACCCAGCACACATCCCATTTATCCCTTGAGAACTGTGAGGTACATAATCAAAGGTCTCCCCGACACTGGAGGTATGAGAATCGGAGGTTCTTGCAGATACTCCTTGATTCGGTCGAAAGATAATTGGCAGTCATCATTCCACTGGATGGCCTGATTCTTCCTCCGAAGCTTAAAAATAGGCTCACGTATGGCTGTTAGGTGAGAGATGAACCGTGCAATGTAGTTCAACCTCCCTAAGAAGCCACATACTTCCTTCTTGGTTCTCGGCTCAGGCATCTCCTGAATTTCTTTTACTTTCACAGGGTCGACCTCAACCCCCTTTTCACTGACAATAAAGGCCAGCAACTTTCCGGAACGCACCCCGAATGTGCACTTGTTCGGGTTCAACCTCAGTCTGAATTTCTGAAGCCTATCAAACAGCTTTGCTAGGCTGAATATATGTTATTCTTCTGTTTGTGACTTCGCGATCATATCATCGACGTAGACCTCGATCTCGTGATGAATCATGTCAAGGAATAGAGTCACCATTGCTCGTTGGTATGTTTCCCCAACATTCTTTAAACCGAACGACATTACTTTGTAACAGAAGGTGCCTCATGGGGTGATAAAAGTAGTATTCTCCATGTCATCTGGAGACATCTTGATTTGATTATAGCCTTAAAAGCCATCCATGAAGGAAAACACGAAGAGCTGGGCAGTGTTGTCAACTAGCACGTCAATATGTGGCAGCGGGAAGTCATCTTTGGGGCTCGACCGATTCAAGTCTCGATAATCCACACATATTCTGAGCTTGCCATCCTTTTTAGGAACTGGCACAATATTTGCGACCCATGGAGGATAACTCGCCATAGCCAAGAATCCGACGTCAAACTACTTTTGTACCTCTTCCTTAATTTTTATAGCCATGTCAAGTCGAGTTCTTCTCAATTTCTGCTTCACCGGCGGGCAATCTTCTCTGAGCGGAAGCTTGTGCAGTACAATATCGGTGTCCAACCCTGGCATGTCCTGGTAAGACCATGAGAAGATATCAATATATTCTAGGAGCATGGATATCAAACGACTGTTTACAGATTCTTCCAAAGCAGCCCCGATTTTGACCTCTTTTTTGTCCTCTTCAGTACCCAGGTTGATCACCTCAATGGCCTCTTCATGCGGTTGAATCACCTTTTCCTCTTGCTTGAGCATTTTGGATAATTCTTTGGGTAATTCACAATCTTCTTCACCTTCCTCGTCAGCTAGGTAAATTGGATTGTCAAAGTCATATTGAGCCATAGCAAGGTCGTCACTGATGAGACCCGATGGGGTACATCTGCATGAATGATGATTCATGCTAGATTTTAGAAAAAGTGGGAGACATGGAAAAGACATTGCCATTTAATTTTAAAACAAAAATAAAATGAAAGACAAGGAAAACCATGAATGAAGGCCAAAACGTCCACTTTATTAATGATGATGTTATTGCATTATGAAATGAGGAACCCTTACAGTGAGCTACTATGCACCGGGCAAGGCATATAGCTTTCATACAAAAGAATAGAATTACGAGACTATTACTCTTCTGGTTGAGTGACAGAGACGATTGCTTCAGCCGACCAGTTGTTAAGTTGTACACCCGGGACACTAGGTTTTATCTACTCTTCCATTTCACAATCACTATCAACCGTTTCATCTTGCACTGCACATATGCTACCATGATCAACCCATCTTGCACTGGTGAAGGTAATCGGGCCTTTCTGACCTCTAGCGCTCTGATATGGCATTGACTGGCCAGGATTATAACCAATCCCGGACATATCCTTCTTCTCTGGGACTTCAATCATTTTCCCATCCATCCTTCATACCAGACTCCACGACCTCCATGGCCTGCTTGTAGGACTCTATAGACGCTTCTTTCTTCTTATCTTATGACAAGGCAGCTGATGACGATGTACCCTCGGTTCTGACAGGCTCGAAGGCTTGACAAGGAGAGTCAACGATCTCTCCGTCCATCTCTACATATTTGAATGAAGCCAAGTGACTGATGAAGATGTCTTCTTCCCCGCATACTGTAACGATCTGGCCTTCCCAGACAAATTTGAGTTTCTGGTGGAGGGTTGAAGACACACGCACTGCTGCATGTATCTAGGGTCGTCCCAGCAAACAGCTATAAGCTGGTTAGATATCCATAACATAAAAGATTTTATTGAAAGCCTATGGTCCTACCTTGATCGGGAGTTTCACCTCTCCAAATACAGATCTTTTGGAGCCATCGAATGCCCAGACCACCAATTCGCTCGGTCTAAGCACAACCCCGTCATAGTCCAACTTAATCAGGGCTTTCTTCGGAAGTACATTCAAGGATGATCTTGTGTCCACGAGTACATGAGAGAGCACAGCTCCCTTACATTCCATAGAAATGTGTAAATCTCGATTGCGGTTGCGTCCCTCAGTGGTCAAGTCCATATCCGTAAACCCTAAACCATAGATGGCGTTCACACTTGACACCACCATTTCAAGTTGGTTTACTGATATTCCTACGGTACGTATGCATTATTTAAAATCTTCAGCAGGGCTTTCCTGTGTGAGTCTGAACACATTAGCAATGACAAGATTGAAATCTTAGAGGGAGTTTGCTGCAGGTGAACAACTATTTTGTAATCGCTCTTTTTGATGATTCTAAAAAATTCCTCTACCTCCTTGTCAAAAGTGATATTAGGATCCGGAGTTGGCGCAAGAGCATCATTCGTCACTGGCTGCTTGCCACTGGCTTTGGCTTGAGCCTCTGCATTGTCCCTTGGCAGCAACACACTGCTTCTTAGTGCTTCCGGTGTGAATAATCTCCCGCTCCTTGTGAACCCTCCAACTCCAACATTTTCCCTTTGGTGTTGAGCTGCACTGGAAGAGGTCACATCCTGCTTCTGACCATTACAGTAAACTTCGGCCCTGTAGTACCACGAGGCGACTTTTTCTCTTTGGTACGGAATTGGTCCAAGAATGGTAAATGTCACAAGTGCCACTTTTGCTGGTGTTGGAACTTGGGTTGGATTATAGTAGATAGTCATTGTCGAGACCTCATCTTCCTTTACGATTTTGTCAAACTGAATACTACCCTCGTCAATAATTCTTTGTATCCCCGATCTCAATCGGTCATAACCATCAACATAGTTCTCACAATCTGAACAACCCTCTTCACAGCCCGAAAACATATTCTTCTTAGCCAGACAACTCTTCACAGCTAACAATGAAGTTTTCAAAGCGTTGACATCATATATCAGATTCAAACCCTCACCGTTGTCAATAGCTCCTACTATTTTTCCATGCGGATGCATGGGATTTTGCAAGACGTTCAGGGTTGGAGCGAAATTGATTGCCTTGGAATCTATCAAATCTTGCACCTTGTGTTTAAGGGCTTTACAATTTTTAGTACTGTGGCCTGGAGCTCCGGAATGGAACTCGCAGTGAGTATTAATGTCATAGCCCTTAGGAATCTACCCCGACCTCGGAGGCTGCAGGGTTCTCAACTGGATCATTTGAAGTTAAAGAAGGTTTTGCAAAAGCTGGGAATAGGACATTGGTGGAACCTCAAAGTGTCTATCAACCATCTTTTCTCTTGGTAGGTACCCTTGTCGAGACCCTCTTTGTTGTTGTTAAGGCTGTTGATTTGTGGGAGCATAAATGGTAACAGGAGCTGCCTGATTATAGGAGTTCTGATTTCCCTTCTTCCTCTGGGTGTATATAGCCCCGGCTTCGCCTTCTCTTTGCTTCGCGAAAGGTTTCTTGGCTCTAGAGGTCGATGCTCCGCTGTTCTAAATATTCCCCTGCTTCATCCAACTCTCGACTCTCTCACCAGTTAGGATGATATCAGAAAAACCGCTAGATGAACAACCTGCTAATCTTTCCATGAAGTGCCCTGGGAGGGTATCCATGAAAAGGTCAACCATTTCTCTCTCCAGCAGCAGTGGTTGAACTCTAGTTGCTGCTTCGCGCCACCTCTGCGCATATTCCTTGAAGCTTTCAGAGTTCTTTTGAGACAAACTTTACAGTTGGGTTCGACTTGGAGCCATGTCGATATTATATTGGTACTGCTTGAGGAAAGCCTCCCCGAGCTATTTCCAATTGCGAATAGCGGTCCTCTCTAACTTCATATACCATTCCAAAGAACCCCCAGACAGGCTATCTTGGAAATAGTACATCCAAAGCTTCTCATCTTTGGTGTGCGCAACAATCTTGTGATAAAACGCTTGCAGATGATTTTTTGGGAAAGAATCGTCGTTGTATTTGTCGAAGCCTGGAGGTTTAAACTTTGGAGGAATGATCACCCCTTAGACCAGGCCCATGTCAGAAACACCAATGCCTAGAGTATCCTTGCATTCCAAAGCCCTAACTTTCTCAGTCAGCATTTGAAAGTCTTGGGAGTTACCACATGTGCCAAAGCCCATGTCTTCATTGACCAAAGTGAACTGATCTTCTTGAAGATCTTCCACCTGAACATGAATAGGGCCGCCACCCTTTGGAGTTGGAGGCATGTTACCCCTAGGTGGAATAACAGTGTTGTTGATTGGATTTCCCTTAACATCCAAAGTGACAACTGGAGTCCGGAGAATAAAGGCTCTTAGCTCTTGATTTCCCTGTATCGCTCCCGGGATTTTCATCCTACTACAAACACGAAAGTGGCACAGAAAAGGTAGAGTCGTCAGCCAGGCATTTTTATCCCGAAGGAACAGGAAAGGTAATGTTGCACAAACCTGAGGAAGAATGAAAAGGACGAGGCCTTGCGAACCAAAGATCTGGGTCCGGAAGTCGGTTACGAATTGGGAAGTTATTAGCACCCTAATCCGTCCGCCGTACCCGACGAGATCCACGCTTGTTAGTCTGTTTCAAAGGGTGAGAAAAAATATAACTGCTGCTGAACAATGAACTGCTACTGAAACTGGAACTGAAATAAGAAAGGAATTGGAAAAGAGAGAATGAGAATAAAAGGGGAAAATGTAGGGAAAATAAAGATTGTGCTCGAATGGGCCCTACCCCACTGCCTACGTACCTCATTGGGAAAATGAGGATCAGAGTCGTCGTAGTTCGTCTAACTAAGGCAGGAACTTATTTATGTTTTTTAGGATGACGTTGCCATAGCTCTAGCTCAGGTGTTACCGGCTCTGACTCGAGGGTGTTTACCGTATCGCTGTTTGAACTGTCGAGGCAAGTCGCATTCGTCCACAAATAATATGAGATGAGAAGAGAAGACGTGTTGTCTTGTTGGTTTATTGTCTTTTAGGAGAAATGTCTTGATTTTGTGTTTATCGTGGGTACAACACTAAAGACTATGATACATGAGCGAATACTTTCCAAGGTCGCCCCCAATGGAACGTTTTAAAGTACCCTAGAAGAGTGAAGGAGACCTCCACTAGTCATTTCCCGTATAGCTTAAGGCTCGTGGCACATTGTACACATTTTCCTTTATTAAGTATTTTGATTTTTCTTTAAGATGAGAAGTGAGACTCAAATTGAGAAAGGAAAAAACTAAGGGGGACTAAGACATAACCCTAAGTTAATTGAGTTTAAAGGTGACCTATGGTTAGTGTAGCTTGAAAGATTAAAGCTACCTAGGAGGATATTAGACTAGAAATGCAAGTACAAAAAGTAATAGTGAATATTATGGTCCTCCTACGTCATGGTGGGTGATAACGTGCGTGAATCGTAAAAGATGAAACGATGGATCGGGTGGGTCAGTTGCATGGTGCTGAGACGCACAACTTATGGTGTGCAACATACAAGGCTTGCTTTTGTTATAATGGAGTGGAACGATGGTAATCGAGGAATCCTAAAGTCACATGAAACTTTATTTATTTATTTGAAAATTTACTCGACGTTGGATCGAGTATTTCTTTACTTTATTTTTGAGATTTGGTTTTCTATCGATTCATTTTATCTTTTCTATCCTAATTATGAGAACTATACAAGCATACAAGTTCTAAGCTATTACATCACAAAGTACAAATCACAATAATATAATCGAGGCATAATAAAAATAATCCAAGTCCATACGCGAATCCTCGAAAAAATACCTTGCACAAAAAGAAGATGTTAGTAAATGAAATGAAGACGCATATGCAACAATATGTCGAAAATGAATTAAGATAAAAAAAAAAGTTGCAAGAATTTCTAAAGCATATAAGGCATAAAACCAAAATAATGGCTAATCGCTTCATGGAAACGCACTTGAACGGTTTCTAAGCCTAAGTCCTAAAACTAAAGGATTTCACATGATATCAACATTCTACAATCAGTATCTAAACCACCCTAAGGCCTTCTAATATTCTAAGATCAAGCCTAATTAATCTATGTCCTAATGCACCATAAAATCCTAAGCTAAACTAGATGGATTTACAATGGAAAAGTTGAATGAGATCGAGGCACTAAAAGTAGAAAAAAGTCCTGGAAAAAATATGAAATTAATTCCTTAAGGTCCCTAACCTGAACATAATTTTGTGTTAAAAAACTCCTAAAAATTCATAACATAATATGTCAAATGGTCACTTTAATCTATCTAAGATTCAATCATAATTTTATACAAACCACACTACAAAAACAGTGGATAAAATGGCCTAAAAAATACCCCAAAAATATTTCCAGGTACTATTATTAGTCCTCTAATCATAGAAAAAAGAATGGGACAAAAATCTAATAGGAAGTGGGAGAATTAAAATGTACAAAATTATGTGTTCATGAAAGAATTCAATAGAAAAACAATTAAATGGAAAATCGAAATTAAATTGAAAAATACAAAAAATCAGAAAGTAAAAACATAGCAAATTTCTAAAATGAGTTATAAAACTCCTATAATATTTGTGGAATTTTTGTAGGCTTTTTGATATTTTTTATGGATTTAAATTGAAAAGGCATGAAACCGAAAATAAAATAAGAAAAACAAGGAAATAGGGGAGGGGTGCATGAAGCATATTTTCTAGTAAAAATTTCAATGGGCTTGCTAAATGGGGGTGTTAAAATTGATTCGCATGGCCCACGCACACAAAGTCCTGAAGGTGTATACTATGGGTCTTTTGGTCAACGTGTTTGAGTTAATCCTAGCCTTATGATCTTGAGACCTGGGATTAGATGGTCAAAATGAGGGGAGGCACGGTAATTACTATGGTGAATCTTCCTCCCTCTCACACAAACCCTAATCGTCGCCGTCACCTTCCTCTTTGGTTGGTCTCTCTCCCTCAGCCTCACATCCTTCTAATGATGATGAATGTTTCGACGATGATGAATGTTTCGGTGATAACGTATTCCCCTCTATCTCACCTTCCTTCTTCTTCAGTCGACACCTCCGCTTCGTCGCGCCGTGACTCAAAGTCGGCCGTGGAGGAGAGAGAACTTAACAGATACCAAAATCAAACGTTTCATTCGGAGCAAAAACGACGATTGATCTAAAGTTGAGACCTAATCTTCAGTTCATAATCAAATCACTGATACACCTTTGATGACACACTAGTAGCATTAGTTGATACAAAAATCTAAAAAAATGAGAAGGTACGAAAACTCCTTGATTTTGTGTTCTTCTTCTCCTCGCCTTCCCTTCTTGCTACAAATTTTGTCGTTGTTACATGTTGAGTTTGCCGATGAGAATCATGGTTGAATCGTTGTTGTTGTTATTGTGTTGATGTAGAAGCGTGCGTTCGTAAGCTGCTATTAATGCTTGTTACGATTCGAATTGACGTGGTTTGTTATTTTCTTGTTAGGGACGAACACATTCCGCATACGACTGAAGATCATGATCTGTTCTTTGATTGTTTTGCAGTTAGTGCTTCGTTGAAGATGTGAGCGATTGTTGAATTTGTTACAGGTTCTCTGTTGAGATTGATGAAATGACGATGAGGATGGATGAAGATTATGAAGAGGTGCTGACGAAATGTCGTTGATGATGCGTGATAAATTTTGCTGCTGTTCTAACTGATATGGATCTAGGTATCTTTTCCTCTTCCACGATTCTGGATTCTTGCTATTACCCTTTCATTGCTTATTATGGTTTTGAAGAGAAATGGTTGATTGATGATTTTTGCAGGGATGATTGATGGAGATTGCTGAGATTCAAGGGCTATGGATGGGGAGTGTTGAAGGTTTTCTAGAGGGATGAAAATGGTTTGAGCTGAAGATGAATGAGGAAGGTTAAGAATAAAGAAAAAAGCTGAGAAAGAATGAGGAAAAAATTGAAGGTGATGAAACTTTGAGGACCAAAAAAAAAGAGCCCTCAATTTGTAGCCAACAATTCTCTTTATAGAAGATGATATTCAGAGGGTATTTTGGATTTTTTCATGCATTCGGTTAGGAATCGGTTGAAGTTTGTTATGTATCAGTTAGAGGTTATTCTGTTTCAGAGATTTTTCTGTTATATCAGTTTATCAGAACTGTTTTTCTTCCCTTTTTTCATCAGCTAAAAAATTCTGCATTTTATTATGAATTTGTTTGAATGCTTATGAAGAGTTTCTATTAGTTTTTTTATGAAGAGTTTCTGTTAGTTGTTTAGAGATTTGAATGGAAATATGAGACTTCTTTTTTCTTTGGAAATATTTTCATGTCCTTGCAAAGTTTTCCTGAATTTTTTTAACTGATGTGTATATAATAAAGGGGGGTTGTTCAAGGTAAAACTTCCTCATCATTTTTTTCTAATCGGATTCGCAAATGGGTTCTAATATGGCTATGAATGATGATATGGTATAGATAATCTAATGAATTGGTCAAACAAACAAACACACTTTGACATAGAATTGGATGGTTAGCGGATGTTATAGAAACTCGAAATTGGGTGAAACTTGGCTTAATAAGAGTGTTAGGAAAAGTAATGGTATAGAATGGAAAACAAAGGAATTTTTCCTAATAATTGGATGTGAGGAAAAGTGAGTTTGGGCTCAAGTATTTGATCCAAAGGTCAATAGTTGACCAAAAAATCAACTTAGCAATGGGCTAAAAAAATGGTATAGATTCAAAAAATGTAAATATTTGTTTGGGAAACGGATAATTGGATTGAAAGTAAACTCGAACCACGTCCTCCAAATAAATCATGACCACACTCATTTCCTCACTTTGAACACAAACCACTTTTCAAGAACTTGTGATACCATGGTGAATCCAAAAATTAATAATACCTCAAATCACGCTTCTTGAATCACTTGGTAATACCATTCTCGAATAAAAGTCATAAGCAACAAATAAAGTGCATTGACCACAATGATGAATGATATGGAGGAACTCATAAGGGGCCGAACTTTGCTTCGATTTGGGTGTAATATAGCCAGATAAATCCTCTGAATAGGAACATTAAAGTCACACGAGAATACTGGATCCCATACCTTACAAGCTTAATGAAATGTCTGATTGTGAATGATATAGCCTAATGAGAAATGTGAAGCATAAGCCAGTTAGATGGCAATAAATATGATGACAAATTTTGGGGTGTTACTGCTGCCCCTATTCAATCACTGTAGACGTGAATGGATGATAGCAGTTGCTTTCAGACATTTGAGGTATGCAGGGATTGAATACTAGGAACAACCAGAAAATTTGCACTCTGTGGCAGAAGAAAAGGGAAATAAACTCAACCGAATGAACTCTGCTTGGAGATAATTATGTTGGGAAGAATAGTAAACAGGGGAGGCCTTTTGAGTGATGTCAGATGACTTCTGACTTGCCACGTTGTGGGTGGAATTTCACCAATTTGCGATCGAATTTTAAGCTACTTTGCCACCCTGAGGATGGAATTTTGCCAATCTACGGTTGGACTTCAGATACTTCGCCACACTGTGGGTGGACTTTGATAGGCTGTAACAATGCCTTACTGATGTATTATCAGATAGAGTCAGACGACTAACGACTTGCCATGCTGCTAGTGGACTTTCACCAATTTGCGATCGAATTTTAACATACTTTGCCACCCTGAGGATGGACTTTTGCCAATCTGCGGCTGGACTTTTGCCCATTGCGGGGGACTTTTGCCAATCTGCGGTTGGACTTTAGAAATTTACCACATTGCGGGTGCACTTCTGCTCACTGCGGGAGACTTTTGCCCACTGCGGGGGACTTTTGCCAATCTGCGGTTGGACTTTAGAAATTTGTCACACTGCGGGTGGACTTCTGCTCACTGCGGGAGACTTTTGCTCGCTACGGGAGACTTTTGAAATTTTCCACCCTGAGGATGGACTTTTGCCAATCTGCGGTTGGACTTCAGAATTCGCCACCCGAAGATGGACTTTGGCCAGGATGTGGCTGGACTTTTGCCCACTGCGGGGGACTTTAAAAATTTGCCACCTGAAGATGGACTTTGGCCAATCTGTGGCTGGACTTTTGCTCACTGCGGGAGACTTTTGCCCACTACGGGGGACATTTTCCCACTGCAGGGGACTTTAGAAATTTGCCACCCGAAGATGGACTTTGGCCAGTCTGCGGCTGGACGTTTGCTCACTGCGGGAGACTTTTGCCCACTGCGGGGGACTTTAGAAATTTTCCAACTGAAGATGGACTTTGGCCAGTCTGTGGCTGAACTTTTGCTCACTGCGGGAGACTTTTGCCCACTGCGGGGGAATTTTTCCCACTGCGGGGGACTTTAGAAATTTTCCACCCGAAGATGGACTTTGGCCAGTCTGCGGCTGGACTTTTGCTCACTACGAGAGACTTTTGCCCACTGCGGGGGACTTTAGAAATTTGCCACCCGAAGATGGACTTTGGCCAGTCTGCGGCTGGACTTTTGCTCACTGCGGGGGACTTTTGCCCACTACGGGGGACTTTTGCCCACTTCGGGGGACTTTAGAAATTTGCCACCCGAAGATGGACTTTGGCCAGTCTGCGGCTGGACTTTTGCTCACTGCGGGAGACTTTTGCCTACTGCGGGGGACTTTAGAAATTTTCCACCCGAAGATGGACTTTGGCCAGTCTGCGGCTGGACTTTTGCTCACTGCGGGAGACCTTTGCCCACTGCAGGGGACTTTTGCCCACTGCGGGGGAATTTAGAAATTTGCCACCCGAAGATGGACTTTGGCCAGTCTGTGGCTGGGCTTTACAAGATATCAAAACTTGGATTATGTTGGGTACGTATATGTCGAATTACATGGCATGATGCCCCATGAAACTGGGGATGTTATGTCTTGAGTATTACCAATGAACTAGTGTGAGTGTAAAGGGAATTCCTGTTGCGGAAGTAATAAGTCCCTGCTAACTCTGCTGAGAATGCAATGATTGCAGATTCGATCTCGGGATGCCCTAAGGGGATAACATCTCTAATGGAAAAGAGCGTGAACAATTCATCTGTCCCGAATCATCACCTTTGCCAAAAGTAAATTGGACTTTATATTTGAGGCACCTGCTCGGGGATACCACAACTATTGGGGATCAAATCTCACCCATAAGATTTCGCTGGGGGATCGACAAACTTTTCCGACTTAGTTGGGGAAAGGTTTTGTCAAGGCTCTGCTGAGGAGTACTCTCCGTCTACCTGAATTTTCTGAACCTCTGTGGGGAAAGGAACTGTTAAGCTGGTTGCCGGGAATACTTGAATTCCTATAAGAAATGCTTCACTACAGGAAGTTGACTCTCTATTTGGGGATTATCCACTCTTATGGATCTGCTGGGGAAGAGAATGATTTGTCTGAAATCTGCTAGAGGAATAGGAGTTACCTTAGATCTGTTGAGGAAACAAGATCAAGGAAACCTGCTGAAGAAAAAGTTTGGCGATGTTACTGGGGATAAATTCCATCCGTCTATTATGGATGACGAAACTAAAACATGTCCTGCTAAAGAGGAAGGATTTCAAGTCGTCTCGTGTTGGGGATCATTTGCCTTTGTCGGGACTTTACTTTAAGAGGATTTTACAAAAGACTTAATGTCTTTAAACTCTTAAGTATCACAATGACTGTATAAATTGGTGTAATAACCCTGCTGAGGAGGTAACCATTGTCAATGCATATGAGCTTGGAGTTGTAAGAAACGTTGAACGAGATAATTGGCTTGACGAGTGACCGCGGTATTCTGAACTCCGGGTAAATGCTTCTGATCATCTATCTTCGGGAAAGAATGAATTCTTGTGCTATTGGGGTGGCTTGCCTCAGTACGAGTATTCAAATAGTTTTATACTTGACTGACTAATCTTTGCTCTTGGAGAGATTTGAATTTCGAAGTGATTGCCCCAGTTTTGGCTGAATTTTGAAGAGATTGCTCGACGTAACTGCCCCAGATTGGCTAGCTCTTGCCATGATTGTATGGGAAAGTCCTTTATTCAATGAAGCTTTTGTGGAAAAGTGTACCTCGATGTGACCGTCTTTCAGAAGTTTTAAACTTCACAACTTGGCAAGCTTAAGCTTCTGGACTGAATTCCCGCATGCGAACCAAATATGATGTCAAACAAATGTATGCAAGCAAAAAATGTTTGTTCTTAGAATGAAAATTCTAATGCAACACACATGCTAATCTTGAAGTTTTTATTAAAAAGGTGTCACACACCTTTGTGAGCGAATCACTGGTTAAGATACGATATTATTTTTGAAGAAATGAAAGTATGTACATGCAATACCAACAAGGATCATTTTAGCACAACTCATAGGAGTCAGGAATGCGGTCTCGTAGTAGTACACTCTCAAATTAACCCTATTTCAGTTAGGACTTTTGAGGGTTGTATCGTGGCCTGGTTCACGGTTATAGAAACAAAGGATATAGGCTCAAAGTTTATTTGCGCCCACCCACTCTTTGTGATGTTCTCCATTCCTATGTTCAGCTAATGTTCACAAGCATTCACCTTTCATAAGGATTTCGTGTCGATTGAGGAACCATTGCTGCTATGAGTTCAATCACTAATCGGGTTATTGTTGAGATTCAGCCACCCCTCTATCTTTCGTGTCTGTGTCACACGACTTTGTTCTCATTTGAGCATATTTCTTGTGTAATCCTTTATGTCTTTCGCTTTTGCGTTATTTTGCTTATCCCTAACTTTTGCCTGGACTGATTCTTGTGAATCTTTGATTGTAAAGTCCAGCGGGATGCCCTAACTTTTGCCTAAGTCGCTTATTTTCAAGTTTCGACTTAGCGGGCTTTTTCATTTTTTTTGAACAAGTCGTGTGACATTGTTTGTCTTGATTGCTTCGCGAGGGTTGTGACTGCCTCATTCTTTGGTCAATGAAGGATAACCATTGTGGTTTCCAGTCTTTGGACCTCTTGATTTGGATAACCATTATGGTTTCTGGTCTTTGGACTTCCTGATTAACATGATGGAATGTAATGGATCCTCAAATACACTCCTTTATGAAAGCCTGAATGCTTGGTCTGACTAGTTGACATCTACCCTTCCCCTGGGTTACATGTGAGGTTTTTTCATACGAAAAGAAACTCCTACTTCAAGGCTCAAAAGGGGTTAGCGATGGTCTATCTCCCTTATATCTCTAGTGTTTAGGGATTTGAAACAAAGCCTGTACATCGTCAATAAGGCCTTACTCGAGAGCACACAATTAGAGATTTTGTGTTTTTGTTTCGTCATTCTCCTTCATAGAGTTTAAGCACGACAGTTGGTATTGCAATGTACACATGCAAAATTATAAGTGAATGCAAATGAATTATTTCAAGAAAAACATGTGAGTTTTATTATTGCTAACATTCAAAAGCAAACAAATTTCATACATGTAGACAAATGTTTAGCACATATAAGAAACTACAAATGGAAATGTAGTAAAGAAACTGAATATTGTCGTAGTTGAGGAGGCTTGACTCCGTCTGGACCTGTCAGTCTTGGATACTTCCAGTGATCAATAGCTCTTTCACAAACTTGTAATCTTCAAGTTGCAGCCGTATACCCAACCATGGCAATCATACATCTTCTTCTAGTTATTCTGACCCTTACACGAGACGTCTGAATGAAAGAGTGAAACTGGAGAGTAAAGTTGTCTTATAAGGTTGCTTGAAAAGACCTGATGATCTTTTGCCAACGTATCTTCATTGAACCATGACCAATGAAGAATCAGAGCGACGTAGTTCCCCTCAATAGGGATGAAAATGAACAATGAAGAAAGACAAACACACGAATTCCATCACTGAGAGTATTTGAATACTGCTGGATTTATTTCTTCTGCGGATACCCTTGCAAATCTGGGTGATTAACTCGAAGACTTCAACTTAACGTGTACCATCTGGTAGAACAACCGTGACACCGGTTCCGCCGTGATTAGGCATTGGATTCTGGAGTACATTTGGATGAGGAGAAAAATTGATTGCCTTGGACTCAATTAGGTCTTGTACCTTGTTCTGAAAATCCCAACATTTCTCAATATTGTGCCCCTGGGCACTCGAATGGAACTCGCACCTGGCGTTTGAATCAAAATTTGGTGGTGGATTATCAGTAGAAGGAGCCCTCATGGTACAGAGTTCAACTAGGTTCAACTTCAGCAGCTCTGGAAGCAATACAGCATATGGACATGGGATAGGATCAAGTCTACGGTTCCTCGCTCTTGTTCTTTCCTGAAATGGTATCTGTGTCTGTTGTAGTTGGCCCTGAGATTGTGGTTGAACATTTTGTTGTTGACATTGCTTTGAGCGCCTAACATGCCCCTGTATTCTCTTACTCATACTCGGCCGAGGAGCGAATGAAGGTTGTTGATGTAACCCCTTTGAAGAATTGGTCTGAGCAATGATTCTAGCAGAAGGAAAGTTGACCACCTCTTTTGTATTCCTGCATGCTTTATCTTGCGGAACTTCCAACCCGGTTAGTCCAAAAGTGATTACGCCTTCATCAATTAAGTCTTGCACTTGATGTTTAAACGCCTTGAAATCATTAACATCATGTCTGGTAGCTCCGGAATGAAAAACACAGTAGGCGTAGGGATTCCAACCTTGGTGAAGTTTACCAGAAGGAGGAGTTAGCTTGTGACACTCAATCAACCCCATTTTGAGCAGTTGTAGGCACAACTTAGCGTAAGACACGGGTACCGGATCAATAACCCTTTCTTGCTCCTGTTGATAACGGATTACTGCCAGTGGAGGAGCTACAAACGAAACCTGTTGAAGTCCTTCTCTTGGAAACCAAGGCATATCAGTTGAGGAGGATCCCTGATAAGGAAAGAAAGTGCTCACTTCTTTGGCAACGATTGGTGTAGGATCATTTAGTTCGCATGTGGAGTTGGTTCCTATCTTATGCTCTTCCTGACTGCCAAGTGGTGATTGCTGGTGAAGAGACTCAAACTGTAGAGGAAAATCACCTAACAACTCTTGATTTAGTGGACATCCCAAAGAGATGAGAGAAACATGACCTTCTGTTTGAAAAGCAGACACACAACTATTTTCCTTCTTTGACATAGCATTCATGATTCCTGTAAGCAGCTTTATCTGAGTCTTCATCAAGTTGAATTCTTCTCTCAGCAATTTCTGATCCTGGGACAACACTCGAATATCCACTATAAAATGCCCCAGTTGGGCCTTCAACTCAGTCACCTCCGCTCAGAGTTGTTCCATGCCCATACCCTGACAATCATGATTCAAGTTGGTCATTCTGGAGAGAAACCAAGTCAGGATAAGAATCTGTCCCTGAACACCTATAAAAAATGCAAGGATATATGAAAATGCCATGTTCCGTTATTTCCAAGGAATTTATCTGTTTTGATCCATGTTTTGATGCAGAAAGAATCTGACGATTTAATTCAGATATGTGATCCTTAGAAAAGACTGAACATGTATGCTAAAATTCCATGATGTCATGTATGCAACTGTCATGTGATCAGTGGTCTGACGCTAGTGTGGATCAGATAACCAAGTGTTGGTGAAGATCATAATCTCATTATCTCTATGCAGAAATTCCAGAATTCTCAACCAAATATCATATAGGACTGGATCATATCATCGAGTAACACTAGCAAAGCGGGTATGTTGGAAGCTTAGGGTTCCTGCAAACCTGTAAACCCCTCCCAATCTCACGGGTGTGCTACGACGGGTCAACATCAAGGACTCTCAAAGCCGAGTAGCAATAATATGTTCACCATTTCCAAGAAATGGCTCATGACCAAATCAGGGAATCGGTTTGGCATTATGTACTACCCAGGGAGGCCTCAGCTGAGTCCGGGAAAACAAGCATCCCTCATAAGTTCCCGACTTCAAGCACTGAAGTCGAGAAACAATAGTACATTCATCCCGAAGGGTACAATACTATCGGCATACGACCAATTTCTTTAACTGGGTTCCTATGAGAGACCAAGGTCATCCTATGTGATTTCCTAGTGGGCCCTCGGGTGCGAATGGGTTTGCCACAAAATGTGGTCTGCCACTGTCACCACTGGAAAGGGTTGTTTCCACTAAGATCCTCGGTGATCGGTTCCCAGCGTTAGCAGCTCAGGTGGGAACATTTTATGGTCTGCCTAGGCAGTATAGAGTATATCCCAAGAGAGCCTGATCTGGGTGTGGGATTCGTGAAAAGTACACGTGTTTAAGACCATGCAAGCCACACGACTGCCCACTCTAAATCCTATGTGTATACTCAAGCCAGGTATTTGGCTTATCTCATAATAATCCCACCCCGCAAAGGAAAACCAGAACAGCCAGTACAGTATATGCCAGTATATGCAACAGTAAAGTAAAGTGCAAAAAGCTGTAAATAAAGCTGTAAAGTTAAGCGATAAACTGTAAATAAAACCGTAAAGCTAAACTAAAGTATAACAGCAAACGAATAAATACCCAAAGAAAACAGAAACAAACAAGCGCTAGGATTGACTCTCAAAGGGGAAACCAGAGATTCTGGGTTCGGTCCCCAGCTGTCGCTCCCGGGATTTTCATCCTAGTACAAACGCGAAAGTGGCGCGGAAAAGGTAGAGTCGTCAGCCAGGCATTTTTATCCCGAAGGAACGGGAAAGGTAATGCTGCACAAACCTGAGGAAGAAGGAAAAGGACGAAGCCTTGCGAACCAATGATCTAGGTCCGGAAGTCGGTTATGAATTGGGAAGGTATTAGCACCCCAATCCGTCCGCCGTACCCGACGGGATCCACGTTTGTTAGTCTGTTTCAAAGGGTGAGAAAAAATATAACTGCTGCTAAACAATGAACTGCTACTAAAACTGGAACTGAAATAAGAAAGGAATTGGAAAAGAGAGAATGAGAATAAAAGGGGAAAATTTAGGGAAAATAAATATTGTGCTCGAATGGGCCCTATCCCACTACCTACGTACCTCATCGGGAAAATGAGGATCAGAGTCGCCGTAGTTCGTCTAACTAAGGCGGGAACTTGTTTATGTTTTTTAGGATGACGTTGCCATAACTCTAACTCAGGTGTTACCGGCTCTGACTCGAGGGTGTTTATCGTATCGCTGTTTGAACTGTCGAGGCAAGTCGCATTCGTCCGCAAATAGTATGAGATGAGAAGAGAAGAAGTGTTGTCTTGTTGGTTTATTGTCTTTTAGGAGAAATGTCTTGATTTTGTGTTTATCGTGGGTACAACACTAAAGACTATGATACAAGAGCGAATACTTTCCAAGGTCGCCCCCAATGGAACGTTTGAAAAGTACCCTAGAAGAGTGAAGGAGACCTCCACTAGTCATTTCCCGAATAGCTTAAGGCTTGTGGCGCATTGTACACATTTTCCTTTATTAAGTATTTTGATTTTTCTTTAAGATGAGAAGTGAGACTCAAATTGAGAAAGGAAAAAACTAAGGGGGACTAAGACACAACCCTAAGTTAATTGAGTTTAAAGGTGACCTATGGTTAGTGTAGCTTGAAAGATTAAAGCTACCTAGGAGGATATTAGACTAGAAATGCAAGTACAAAAAGTAATAGTGAATATTATGGTCCTCCTACGTCATGGTGGGTGATAACGTGCGTGAATCGTAAAAGATGAAACGATGGATCGGGTGGGTCGGTTGCATGGTGCTGAGACGCATCACTTATGGTGTGCAACATATAAGGCTTGCTTTTGGTATAATGGAGTGGAACGATGTTAATCGAGGAATCCTAAAGTCACATGAAACTTTATTTATTTATTTGAAAATTTACTCGACGTTGGATCGAGTATTTCTTTACTTTATTTTTGAGATTTGGTTTTCTATCGATTCATTTTATCTTTTCTAGCCTAATTATGAGAACTATACAAGCATACAAGTTCTAAGCTATTACATCACAAAGTACAAACCACAATAATATAATCGAGGAATAATAAAAATATTCCAAGTCCATACGCGAATCCTCGAAAAAATATCTTGCACAAAAAGAATATGTTAGTAAATGAAATGAAGATGTATATGCAACAATATGTCGAAAATGAATTAAGATAACAAAAAGTTGCAAGAATTTCTAAAGCATATAAGGCATAAAACCGAAATAATGGTTAATCGCTTCATGGAAACGCACTTGAACGGTTTCTAAGCCTAAGTCCTAAAACTAAAGGATTTCACATGATATCAACATTCTACAATCAGTATCTAAACCACACTAAGGTCTTCTAACATTCTAAGATCAAGCCTAATTAATCTATGTCCTAATGCACCATAAAATCCTAAGCTAAACTAGATGGGTTTACAATGGAAAAGTTGAATGAGATCGAGGCACTAAAAATAGCAAAAGTCCTGGAAAAAATATGAAATAATTCCCTAAGGTCCCTAACCTGAACATTATTTTGTGTTAAAAAATCTCCTAAAACTTCATAACATAACTATGTAAAATGGTCACTTAAATCTATCTAAGATTCAATCATAATTTTATACAAATCACGCTACCAAAACAGTGGATAAAATGGCCTAAAAAATACCCCAAAATTATGTGTTCATGAAAGAATTCAATAGAAAAACAATTAAATGGAAAATCGAAATTAAATTGAAAAATACAAAAAATTAGAAAGTAAAAACATAGCAAATTTCTAAAATGAGTTAGAAAACTCCTATAATTTTAGTGGAATTTTTGTAGGTTTTTTGGTATTTTTTATGGATTTAAATTGAAAAGGCATGAAACAGAAGAAAAAAAACAAAAAAAAAAAAAAACAAGGAAATAGGGGAGGGGTGCATGAAGCATATTTTCTAGTTAAAATTCTAATGGGCTTGCTGAATGGGGGTGTGAAAAGCGATTCGCAGGGCCCATACACACAAAGTCTTGAAGGTGTATACTATGGGTCTTTTGGTCAACGTGTTTGACTTAATCCTAGCCTTATGATCTTGAGACCTGGGATTAGATGGTCACGATGAGGGGATGCACGGTGATTACTATGAGACAACATGCGCAAGATTGAGGTCATTGGTCCTAGCGGACGGTGACACTTGTCACATCCGGAGTGAACCAAGAAGGGAAATCTTATCTACAATCCACAAAAAATGTGAAGATTAATTGATTTTTCTTAATGAGTTTTATGATTTTAACGGAGGCATTAACTAGATTAATGAATTCTTAATTTTTTCTAACCTCAAAAAATACCAAATCAATTCATAATTAAGAAATAAATTAAGACCAAAATTTTGAAACTCCTACCTCACACGCGTTATCTTCTTTCACACAAACAACTCCTCTCTCTCAAAGAACCCTAGCCGCCATTCTTTATCCCCTTCATCGCTCATCCTCTCCACCACCATCACCACCTACCTCATTGTCTTCCTCCCTCTCACACAAACCCTAATTGCCGGCGCCACCTTCCTCTTTGGTCGGTATCTCTCCCTCAGTCTCACATCCTTCTGATGATGACGAATGTTTCGACGATGATAAATGTTTCGACGATAACGTATTCCCCGCTATCTCGCCTTCCTTCTTCTTCAGTCGACACCTCCGCTTCGTCGCGCCGTGACTCAAAGTCGGTCGTGGCGGAGAGCGAACTTAACATATACCAAAATCAAATGTTTCATTCGGAGCAAAAACGATGATTGATCTAAATTTGAGACCTAATCCTCAGTTCATAATCAAATCACTGATACACCTTTGATGACACACTAGTAGCATTAGTGGACGCAAAAATCTAAAAAAATGAGAAGGTACGAAAACTCCTTGATTTTGTGTTCTTCTTCTCCTCGCCCTCCCTTCTTGCTACAACTTTTGTCGTTGTTACATGTTGAGTTTGCTGATGAGAATCATGGTTGAATCACTGTTGTTGTTATTGTGTTGATGTAGAAGCGTGTGTTCGTATGCTGCTATGAATGCTTGTTACGATTCGAATTGACGTGCTTTATTATTATGGTTCTGAAGAGAAATGGTTGATTGATGATTTTTGCAGGGATGATTGATGGAGATTGCTGAGATTCAAGGGCTACGGAGGGGGAGTGTTGAAGGTTTTCGAGAGGGATGAAGATGGTTGGAGCTGAAGATGAATGGGGAAGGTTAAGAATGAAGAAAAAAACTGAGAAAGCATGAGGAAAAAAGTTGAAGGTGATGAAACTTTCAGGACAAAAAAAAAGAGCCCTCAATTTGACGCCAACAATTCTCTTTATAGAAGATGATATTCAGAGGGTATTTTGGATTTTTTTCATGCATTCGGTTAGGAATCGATTGAAGTTTGTTATGTATCAGTTAAAGGTTTTTCCGTTTCAGAGATTTTTCTGTTATATCAGTTTATCAGAACTGTTTTTCTTCCCTTTTTTCATCAGCTAAAAAATTCTGCATTTTATTATGAATTTGTTTGAATGCTTATGAAGAGTTTCTATTAGTTTTTTTTATGAAGAGTTTCTGTTAGTTGTTTAGAGATTTGAATGGAAATATGAGACTTCTTTTTTCTTTGGAAATATTTTCAAGTCCTTGCAAATTTTTCCTGAATTCTTTTAACTGATGTGTATTTAATAAAGGGGGATTGTTCAAGGTAAAACTTCCTCATCCTTTTTTTTTCAATCGGATTCGCAAATGGGTTATAATATGGCTATGAATGATGATATGGTATAGAAAATCTAATGAATTGGTCAAACAAACAAACACACTTTGACATAGAATTGGATGGTTAGCGGATGTTATAGAAACTCGAAATTGGGTGAAACTTGGCTTAATAAGAGTGTTAGGAAAAGTAATGGTATAGAATGGAAAACAAAGGAATTTTTCCTAATAATTGGATGTGAGGAAAAGTGAGTTTGGGCTCAAGTATTTGATCCAAAGGTCAATAGTTGACCAAAAAATCAACTTAGCAATGGGCTAAAAAAATGGTATAGATTCAAAAAATGTAAATATTTGTTTGGGAAACGGATAATTGGATTGAAAGTAAACTCGAACCACGTCCTCCAAATAAATCATGACCACACTCATTTCCTCACTTTGAATACAAACCACTTCTTAAGAACTTGTGATACCATGGTGAATCCAAAAATTATTAATACCTCAAATCACGCTTCTTGAATCACTTGGTAATACCATTCTCGAATAAAATTCATAAGCAACAAATAAAGTGCCTTGACCACAATGATGAATGATATGGAGGAACTCATAAGGGGCCGAACTTTGCTTCAATTTGGGTGTAATATAGCCAGATAAATACTCTGAATAAGAACATTCAAGTCACACGAGAATACTGGATCCCATGCCTTACGAGCTTAATTAAATGTCTGATTGTGAATGATATGGCCTAATGAGAAATGTGAAGCATAAGCCAGTTAGATGGCAATAAATATGAGGGCAAATTTTGGGGTGTTACACCCTGGGCTATTCCCTACATCATAGTCATAAACTCAGTCATCCTGGTGCGGAGTTCATTCATCTAGTCTATATGGTGTCCATGATGTTTCTCTGGTTGCAGCGAGTAGTGTACCGGTGCAGAGGAGGGTCGTGTCAAAGGAGATTGGTCTTTGCTGCTCTCACAATCTTTCCTGAATAAACAGATAAGTTAAGAAATATGGATAACCTGCAAAAAGAAAATGCAAATGATATGAATACATGCAATGATGTGTTCTTTTCATTCTCGAGGTTTTTTACATTCCTGTTTCGGTATTGAGAAAATATTCAGATGGCCTTTGAACATTCAGATTTTAGGGAAGAAGACCCCGCATGAAGCTCAGATCACATAACTGTGGAGAAATGGTGCTTAAAACCCCTTGTCAGTGCAAGGATAACAACCAAGTAAAATATCATAAACTGAAATATGAAGATAACGCCTTCCCTGAAGGGTGCCAATTCATACAATAATAGGAAATAAAAAACCATAAAGTAAAAAGGAATCCCACAACATACTTGTGGGTAATCCTGGTACAAGAAAATGAGACTAAGCCCTAGGAAGCCCAGTGTCCTTCAGCCTCCAGTTGAGATGCTTGACCACCTGGAACAACTGAGCTATGTCTGGATGACTTGGATCTTGGATAAGCTTTCGAATAAGGAGATCCCTTTGATCAAAGGAAGCATACAATTCATTGATCTGCTACAGGAACACCTCTTTATTCTCTTTGCTAGGACTCGGCTCAGTATTGACTTTCTTGACATATGCCTGGAGTTTCAGCTCTTCTACCTCTGTCTGGATATCTTCAAATGCATATTGAACTTTTACTATCTTCTGAAGGTAGTCTCCATGTTGCTCATGGATTTTCTGGAGTAGCTCTTCCTGTTCATCCAGGAGCTCTTAAAGGTTTTTGATCTTCAACTTGTACTCAACCTCTACCTCCTTTTGCTTTTTCAGATTGTCATTCCATCTTGCTTTCTAAAGGGTCACCGATTTGTTGGCTTCGTCTAAATACTTGTCTTTCCGACACTGACTCGCTTTGTGGGTTTCAGCCAACATCTTCTTCTTGAAGTAGAGCTCCTCTCTGTTCAAAATCCTTTTGCATGAGCCTGACTGTCTCTTCGGCTTGATGAGCTCTTTCCTCTAGCTTCTTGTTGTGGATCATCAACTTCTGGAAAGAGTTGTTGGCCTCCAGATTTTCAGCTCTAAGTTGTTAGACCAGAGCCTCCAACTTTTGATAATCCTCTAATGGCACAGTAGGAGGAGACGAAACCGGTGCTTGAAAAGGGGATTAGGACCACTTGGGCTTTCTCTTTTATCCAAGCTTCATACTCGGGGTACATCTGATTGTTGCTTCTTCCTAGACATGCTACCCTTTTTCTTCTAATAAGCTTCAAGGAACCTGCAGCTTTTCTGACCAAAGGAAGGTTATCTTTCACAGGGAAGTAGAAAGTCTGGAATACTCTGATTCTTCGGGAACATCTTTGAGTGCATATCCCAACTGTCTTCTCAAGAGGATGGGGTTATAATTTATGCTCCCAGCTACTCCTAATAATGGCACATTGAGATAACCTCCACAACTGGTGATAAAGCTCTTCCCTTTTAGTCTCAAGGTAAACCATCTGATGTCCTTAGCAGACAACACAATCAGTTTATAGGCCCAGATTACATTAGGATCGGTGAAGACTTCAGTAGTGGGTAGATGTCTCATGAACCAATTGTAGAATAGAGGAACACATCACCGAACTAAACCACCCCGTTTCTTCTCATTTTTGTAATGTACTGAATAATATAGATCACCTAGAAGAATGGGCACATGATTCTTTAGCACAAACAAGTGGATGACATTCATGTCCACTAATTTATCAATGTCAGCAAACAGGATGATCCCATAGATGGATAAGGCTATTATAGCACAAAATGAATCCCACTGAGCAGCCACAGAAAGTTCTCCAGCTCTTCTAACCAGAAAGTCAAGAGAAAATCCTAGTACCTCTGCTTTGGTAGCAGTCAAGTTTTCCTCCACTTCAGATGAGCTCAAATAAAGAGCTTTGGCAGTCGTCATGAGAAGGTCTAGTCATCTCTGAATTGAATGGAATATGATCTTTGAGTGGCACACCCATAACCACAAAATACTCCTCAAGCATAGGACCTAACTAGAAGTCAGGAAATGTGAAGCATCTGAGCCTAGGATCATAATATTGTAGTAAAGTATGAATGATACTCCTCTAAAAACTATCAAGGTTAACTACCAGATCCAGAATATCACCATAACTCTCTTTGAAGTATCCGACATGACCCGGGGTAATAAGAGACACCACCTGGTTAAGTAGATCCACTTTGGTATCAAAGAACTTATAGTGCACATTCTTCTTTCTGACGTCTTCCATTTCTGAAGCAAAAGTCTGACCGGGAACTGGGAATAGTATGAACCCTGAGAATGAAATAGAACACAAATGATTAATGATGTGATGATACTTATGCAAGGCAAGGCAAGGCATGTGATCCATGATGTGTCTGTGTTGTGTTGATCAGATACTCAAGTGTCTGTGCAGGGTCATAATAGCAATCACAATAACAGGGTCACAATGGCGATCATAGTAACAATTTCTTTGAACAGAAATCCCGGATCTCAGAACCAAAGAACCAGATCATAATACTGAAAAATACTGGAAAAGTGGGTATGTTGGAAGTTTTAGGGTTCCTGCAAACCTCTAAACCCCTCCCATCTCACGGGTGTGCTCCGGGTCAAACATCACGGACTCTCAAAGCCAAATAGAAATAATACATTCACCATTTTCCGAGAAATGGCTCATGAACAAATTAGGGAATCAATTTAGCATTATGTACTACTCAGGGAGGTCTCAGCTGAGTCCGAGGAAACAAGCATCCCTCATAAGTCCCCAGCTTTAAGCACTGAATCGAGAAACAATAGTACATTCAGCCTTTGGGATATAGTACTATCGTCATACGAACAGTTTGCCTTAACTAGGTTCCTATGAGAGAACCAGGCCATCCTATGCGAGTTCCCAGTGAGCCCTCGGATGCGAGTGGGTTTGCCAACAAATGTGGTCTGCCACTATCATCATTGGAGAGGGTTGTTTCCACTAAGGTCGCCAATGATCGGTCACTAGATGCACATAACTATCAAGGTCGTATCCTGAAGTGGAGGAGATCCCCACACAAAATAGCTCCAAGACGGTCGCAATCTGGGTGTGGAACACATCGCCACTCATCATGGTGAAATACCAGGGAAGTACAATGTATGTCCATGCTAGTCCTAGGGTGCACTCAAGTCGGGTATTTGGCTTGTCTCACAGTAACCCCATCCCACAGAAAAAACCAAACCAGCACAGAAAGTCAAGTATATATGATGCATGGAAAATAAATACTGAAAGCGATAAATAAAGCTGTAAATAAAGCAGTAAAGCTAAACTAAAGCACACAACAACACATAACCAAACACCTAAAGAAATAAAAATAGAAAGGCGCTAGGATTGACTCTCAAAGGGGAAACCAGAGATTCTGGGTTCATTCCCCAGTAGAGTCGCCAGCTGTCGCTCTCGGGATTTTCATCCTAGTACAAACGCAAAACTAGTGCGGGAGTCGCATCCTAGTAGAAACGCAAAAGTGGTGCACAAACCTAAGGAAGAAGGAATAGACAAGGTCCTGCGAACCAAAGATCTGGGTTCGGGAGTCGATTACGACCTGGGAAGGTATTAGCACCCCAGATCATCCGATGTACCCGACGGGATCCACGCTTGTTAGTCTATTTCAAAGGGTAAGAAATAAAATGTTGCTGAACAAAAGAATTGCTAACTGGAATGGAAGTGAGAAAGGGAACTGGAAAAGAGATCGAAAAGAAAGGGGGAAAATGTAGGGAAAATAAAGAGTGTGCTCGAACGGGCCCTACCCCGCTGTTTACGTACCTCATCGGGAAAATGAGGATCAGAGTCGACGTAGTTCGCCTAACTAAGATGGAAACTCTGTTTGTTTTTTTATGAATCGAACTGCTTATGCCTATGCTCAGGTGTTGCAGGCTCGTCTGGTACGAGTGTGTTACCGTCTTGCAAATGAGGCAAGTAGGAGCAAGTTCGTGTTGAGAGTGAGTGAGGTGAGAAAATAATTCCCGCAGGAAAAGACGAGTGTTGTTTGTTTACTGTCTTTTAAAAGAAGTGTTTTATGAGTTTGTTGTTTGTGAAACATTCTCATACTAAGACTTGTTCATTGTGGTAGATGTATTGCACCTCGCCCCGAAATGGGACGTGTGTAAATAACCCATGGCAAAGTCTCCTGGCGTACAAGAAGATTAACCTTTATTAGGTATTTTTTGTTTATCTTTTTGAGAGGAGAAAGAGAGACTCAAATCGAGAAAGGGAAAAACTAAGGGGGACTAAGACACAACCCTAAGTTATTTATTGAAAGCAAAAGGAAATCCTTATGGTTTGTATGGTCTTCTAATCCTAATAAAGAAAAGGAAAAGAAAAGAAAAACTAGAAAGCAACTTACTTCCTAAGGAAGCTAAGTTGTTTCTAAAGAAGGATTAACATGGAGTTGAACAAACAAAGCACAAGGTGCTAAGGCAACCAAATTTTGAAAGCGTAAAGAAATTAAAAGGAAGAAGTTGTGTGAACAAACTTACCTCAACCTCCCTACAAAACAAAGGTTATTAGGATACAACTAAAATGATAAAAGTAAGAATGAAAACTAGTACCAAACATGTCCTAATATATCTATGGCCTAAACTAGACTCAATCCTAAGTCTAAGGACCCTAAAAACTAGGAAAAGCCAAAATCCAGGAGCTAATATAGCTTCCTATAGCACAAACAACTACTAAATGCAATGTACAACACAAACAACCTATTACAGCTACCAAATAGCATGAAAATAGGACTAAAATACCAAAAATAGACTAATGCAACATTTTTTTATAGCTCCTGTTTCAAAATGCAACGATGGAAACAAGGCAGATTTCCATTATTTTCTCAAATGCAACAACATGAATTTTAATGCACACAATGGAATGCAATGATCATGCAAGTTATGCAACAACATGATATGGATTAATAACAATGGAATGCAACATATCATCATACAATCAATGGATGCAAACTAGATGATTTACATGTTTTTAACATTATGCAATTTTTCCATTGTGCACATGACTTAACCAAAACACGAACTGACTTCAAATGCGATGCAAAACAGAAGTGTAAACATATATTATTATGCTATGAGCGATGTTAACTCATGTGAACAATGGTCACAATATGCTATGGACCTATATGCAACAATTAGGCTTAAAATCAGAATCTAGCGAAACGCATGTCGAAAGCTACCGAAACTATGCACACTTGCACTAAACCAGCTCCTAAAAATTCCCTAAAATCATAATCTAACAAGCTATGATGATAAAAGGAAGAGTGATGCAAAAACATGTAAGTAACCAACACAAAAATGCAAAGCAGTACAACGTTAACCGATTAACGCCCAGGGATAACCGGTTAACAGGTTCAAAAAATTAGTTAAACAGGGAAAAAACATTGTGTTAACCAGTTAACCCTGGGTGTTAAACGGTTAACACTGAACCAGAATGAAAAAATAGTGAGGAAAAGCACTACTAGCTATAAACTTATTCCCTAAAGCTCCTAATACAACCATTACCATATTAGCACAAAATTATCACCTAAACACCACCTTCTAACACATATAATCAATATGATCATGCTACAATTCTAGCTACGAAATATCAAACCGAACAAAGCATCACAATCGCAAAATAATCGAAGAATTCCTTGCAGCGAGATGAAGAGAAATAACTTAAAGCAAGAAACAGTTTCAGATCCACCAACCTACAAAGAGGAGGCTTACTTTGGTGATTGTTGCATTGTTGATTGATGCACAAATGAAGAGAATACCAGAGGTTCCAAGCTTCGATCCGCGAGAGTGCAAAATAAATGCAATCAATCCGAAACGCTTTCGAACGATGAAATAAACACCGCAACTGTGACGAATCCTTCGATTATCCGTTGAATCAATGAAGATGATGAAGGCTAAACTTCCGATCTTTCAAGTTTCGATGTGAAACTTGGAAGATCTTGATGATGAAGCTTTGGTGTGTTTTGGTAAAATGGAAGAAAATGAGAGAATTGGGATAATGAGAATGATGAATTTTGTGAAGAAATGGCCAACCCCTTTTTGCTTGGTCAATAAGGTTTATATATGCATTAGGCTTGGAGTTAGGTTTAGGTTAGGGCACAAGGCTTGGATCCTAAGCTAAGGGTTGGATGAGAATATTCCTAGAATATTCCTTGGCATATTCTTGGAATATTCCTTGGAATATTCTGGGAATATTACTTGAGAAGGATGTGGAATGTTCTAGAGCTTGGTAGAAACACAAAGCAAAATGGAGAAGGGAAAGGAATGAGAGGCACCAACTGAATTTTAAAATATTTTCCAAGATTTTGCTGGCGTTAACCAGTTAACGAATGAAAAATTCAAATTTTCCCTCCTTTTGGTGGAAAACCCTTAGGATGCATCTCCACCGTCCGTTCTGAGCCAGATTCAACCTTGGGTTATGATATTTGATCTCGCCACTGAGTAAACCCTGATCACATGCCTTGCACGCTAACCAATGTTTCATGAATTTATTTTTTATTATTTATTTATGCAATGTATGGGAGAATATGCAATGCGATATGCTAGATGCCACGGAAACGAAGCAATAGCCACTTGGAAACAGTGATAAATAAGATGGCAAATTTTTGGGTATTACAGAGAGTGACGACACAAGGGTTGTGTCGTCTGCAATTAAAATCACGTCGTGACGGTCGTAATGTAGTCATTACGTTCGTCATGTAGTCGTGACAGTCATGACGGTCGTCATGCAGGGTGTGATGGTCGTCACATGAAAAAAGGATTGTGACGTGTTGCGCAAGGGTTACAAAAAATCTGCAATAATAATAAAAGAGTTTATTATTATTTTTCCGAAATTTAATTTGATTTGTTTTATTAACCAAATTTAAATTGATAATAATAATATTATTATTTTTCTTGTGGTGAAGAGTTATGGCCTTTGTTTATTTTTATTTTTGTTTTGTTTTGGATTTTATAAATACAATCTGCGTGTCGTGCCTCTCTCTTATTCTCTTCATGTAATTTCTTTTCTCATCTCACTCCCTCGTATGTAAAACGAGTTTCTTTGATGTAATAAATTATTATAAAGAAAGAGAAGACTACAAAATAAAGAAGGACAACCTTGGACATCTTGCTTGGTGAAGTGGAGATCTTTATTAGGTTTAGCTTAGTTCTCTAATTGGCTTGGGAGAACAATTGCGCTAGGGACCATAACTGTTTCATATGTTTGTATGTTTATATAGATATGTATGTGTGTATGTTGATGGATGTGTGAGGAAAGATTTATATGATAAATAAGCCATGAAATCAAATTAATAAAAATTCTCTCAAAACTAAATATTAAGTTTTTGCTTTCCAAATTTTAGAACTCATCAAGACTAGTATCAAATTATGTAGGTTTCTCCTAACGCGAGGTGAATATTCTATATTGGTAAGGTATGATAGGATAAATGTAATATCCAATATCTAAAATAATGGGTCAAACTTAACTGAACAAAATATAATAAGATTATATACGTTTAGAAGCAAGAGTTGGGAATGATCTGTATGATGGATTGGAACAAGGAGTTATTCACCCAACTGAAATATTCGAGAATTGTATTGGATACAATTGGAAGGAGTTTCTACCTAAATAGTCGAGTTTTGTGTAATCAGCCTAACATTGACTTAAAATAAAGTGAAATATGGATCTCGATCCACTATAAAATCTTCCAATAGGATTTTCCGAATCAAATAATGAGGGTCATTTGTTTTGAGTAAAATAGTGGGAGCACATTTAATTAAAGGCCTAATTGAATATGTTTAATGATACTAATATCTTCACCATCTCTTAATGTAGATTACCATGACAAACAACACATCTAATAACAGTTTGCGAATAATCCTGGATAAAGAAAATTTGTCTGGGACAAAATTTCTAGATTGGCACCGAAATCTGAGGATTATCCTCAAACATGACAAAACATTGTATGTCTTAGAGGCATACTTGTTCCTGATGAGGTACCTCCTAGTTCTGCTCCTAAGGATGAAAACGATGCTTATAAGAAGCATGTCGATGATGCCAATGAAAGTGCTTTCCTCATGTTGGCTACCATGAATTATGAATTGCAAAAGCAGCATGAAAACATGGCAGCGTTCAATATGATCGAACATATGAAGATGCTCTATCAAGAACATGCAAGTCATGTGAGGTTTGAAGTTTCAAAAGCCCATTTCCAAGCCAAGCTAGTTGAGGGAAGCCCAGTAGGTCCCCATGTACTCAAGATGATTGGGTATGTGGAGAATCTTGAAAGATTGGGATTTCTCCCTCATGAAGGATCCTACAATTGATTTGATCCTTCAATCGTTGTCAGAGAGTTTCAGTCAATTTGTCCTTAATTTCAACATGAATGATATGGACAAATCTCTTTCTGAATTGCTAAGCAAGTTAAGAGCTGCTGAGCAAAATCTGAATTCAAAAGGGAAATCCATTCTGATGGTCAGTAATGGAAAGAAACAGAACAAAAGTCCAACCAAGCAGGGTGGTAAATTGAAAGGCAAGGAAGTTTCCAAACCTAAACATATTGCACCTGTTTTGAAGCCTAGTGGAGGCATAGCTAAAGAGGCGCTTGCTTCTATTGCGGTAAGACCGGACACTGGAAGAGAAACTGCCCAAAGTACCTAGAAGATAAGAAGAATGGAATGGAAACTTCAACTTCAGGTATTTTTCTATAGAAATTAATTTATCTACTTCTACATCATGGGTATTAGATACTGGATGTGGTTCTCACATTTGTACCAATGTGCATGGACTAAACAGGAGTAGAGTTTTGGCAAGAGGGGAAGTTGACCTACGAGTTGGCAATGGAGCAAAGGTTACTGCTTTAGCTGTAGGGATTTATGATTTGACTTTACCTAGTGGTTTAATAATTCAGTTAGAGAACTGTTATTATGTACCTACAATTAGCAGGAATATTATTTTCGTGTCTTGTTTGGACAAGTTTGGTTTTTTATTTATAATAAAGAACAATTGTTGTTTTATTTATTTTTATGATATATTCTATGCTACTGCACAAATGAACAATTGATTATATGTCCTTGATCTTGAAATGCCAATTTATAACATTAATACTAAAAGGATGAAACCTAATGAGTTAAATCCAAGTTACCTTTGGCATTGTCGCTTATGCCATATAAATGAGAGGCACATCTCCAAACTCCATAAAGATGGACTCTTGGATTATTTTGATTATGAATCATATGATACATATAGATCTTGTTTAATTGGAAAAATGACAAATACCCCATTCATAAGAAAAGGTGAAAGGGAAAATGATCTTTTGGCCCTCATACATACTGATGTATGTGGACCACTGAACATACCAGCTAGGGGAGGTTTTCAATACTTCATCATATTTACTGATGATTTCAGTAGATATGGTTATGTGTATTTAATGAAACACAAATATGAATCCTTTGGTAAGTTCAAGGAGTTCAAGAATGAAGTACAAAAACAATTAGGTAAGAATATTAAAACTCTTCGATCAGATCGAGGAGGTGAATATTTAAGCCTAGAGTTTGATGACCATATAAAAGAATGTGGGATTCTATCCTAACTCACTCCTCCTGGAACACCACAATGGAATGGTGTATCTGAGAAAAGAAACCAAACCTTACTAGACATGGTCCGATCCATGATGAGTCATGCCGATCTTCCAAACTCCTTTTGGGAACATGCACTATTGACAGCAGCTTACACACTTAACCATGTTCCATCTAAAAAGGTGGAAAAACACCATATGAGATATGGAGTGGTAACAAAACCACATATGTCTTACATGAAGGTTTGGGGTTGTGAAGTTTATGTGAAACGACAAGTTTCAACTAACATAATCCCCTTCAACAAAAGAAGAAAAGGATCGCATGAGTAAGATTCCATATGCATCTGCAATAGGATCTATCATGTATGCCATGTTATGTACTCGACGAGATGTCTCATATCCTTTAAGTGCGACGAGTAGGTACCAATCTGATCCCGATGATGCTCATTGGGTAGCTGTAAAAAATATCCTTAAGTACTTAAGAAGGACTAAGGATACATTCTTGATATATGGAGGTCAGAAAGAGCTCGGGTAATTGGTTACACCGATGCTAGCTTCCAGACAGATAATGATGACTTCAGATCGCAATCTGGTTATATATTCTGCCTAAATGGTGGCGTTGTAAGCTAGAAACGTTCAAAGCAAGAGACAGTTGCTGATTCTACAACCAAGGCCGAGTATATTGCTGCCTCAAATGCAACAAATGAATCTTTTTGGATCAAGAAGTTCATTAGTGAACTTGGCATAATCCCTTACATTGTGGATCCCATTGATCACTATTGTGATAATAATGGTGCCTTCGCACAAGCTAAGGAGCCTAGATCTCACCAACGATCCAAACAAATACTTAGGCGTTATCATCTCATTCGAGAGATAATAGATCGAGGAGATGTGAAGATATGCAGAGTACCTACACTTGAAAATATTGCTGACCCACTAACAAAACCTCTTACGCATCAAAATCATGATGGTCATACTAGATCTATGGGTATTAGGGGTATGCCTGATTGGCTCTAGTGCTAGAGGGAAATTGTTGGTGTAAGCCCTAGAGGCTAATACTTTTGATACTTGTATCGAATTATTTATTAATAATAAAAGGCATTTCTTTATTATGTTTGTTTTTCCAAAATGATAAAGTCCCTAGAATAGCTAGTTCGTTTAATGAAATATTAAATGTGACTTAAACATGAGATTCCACTAAACATAAGAAAACTATTCTTAAAGCATCCATAGTCGAGCTTTATTGTGAAATGGGATCGTCTTAAATCATTAAGACTATTATGTAGATAGACTGATGATCGCATCTCATAGATCATCGATAAGGAGTTATCAAGTCTTGACATAGGTATGAATATTAGGAGTAATATTTATACTAGATTGACCCACTATGAGAGTACTACATAGAATGTTATGCAAAGTGTCATAAGTTACTCTCATGGTGATAGTGGTGTATACCAACCTTCGACCTGAAACTACTATGAACCCTAGATGTAGAGTCAAATACTTTATTGCTGATCAAATGTTGTCTGTAACTGGATGATCATAAAGACAATTGATTGGTACTTCACAAAGCATGCTAAGGGACATGAGTATCCTAGATGGAATATGCCCATCTTGTATAACAAGATAAATGTCTAAGGGTCCAATATTGAACTGGACAAGGATGACATGGTATATGCCTTTTGTTCAATATAGACATAAGGGAAAAAGGGTAATTGTACACACAAATACTATCACAAAAGATTTTGTCAGATCACGTGGCAATTTTGTGATGTGGGTAGCAGTGATGTGTTGCTAGATACCGTTCACTATTTATTATGTTAAATACATGATTTAATATAATTGCCAACGTCACGAAATCTTACAGGGTCACACACTTAAGGACAATTAGTGAATGGGTAGAATAAATAAGGTATACCTTAAGGTACGGTGCACTAGAATGGAATACGGAATATGGTAAGGTACCATGTGCTTAATTAAATATGATATAATAATAATAATTATTAATTTTATAATAGTTATAAAATATAATAATAATAATAAAATTATGTTTATTATAATAATAGTTATTATAATAATATAATAATATTGAGTTGTGCTTTTAACTTGAAGCCCACGCAAGTAGTTCTATAAATAGAACCCTTGTGAAGAAGCTCAAATGTTGTTGTTTTTGAAACCCTGGCCGTATTCTTTTTCCTTATCCTTTCACTCTAAACCTTCAATCGTAACCAGCTAGCACTGTAATTGAAGGAAGTTGTTCGTGTGGACTGAGTAGAGGTGTTGTTCGTCGTACAACGCTCGTGATCAAATCAGAATCAAAGGTTTCAAGCACCACAAAAGGTAAATATTTTATCACTAATCATGGCCTTTCGTAAGGATCTTTAAAGGGAAATTTTTGTTTTCCGCTGTGTTTATATCGCAAATTTCCCTTCACTATCTTCATCACCACTATTATTACCATCATCAATGCCTTAATTGAATTGTTCAGCGGTAGGACTTAGAACCTTACGCATCATATCTTGAACTTCATGCTAAACCCAGATATGACCATTAACTTTGTTATCAGTGTTGTGTTTAGCAATTCCTTCAACTAATACATCATCAATAACATGAAGAAACCATTCATCAATCCCTACGAGTTTTGTCCACAACCTAAATCCATCACATCCTCAATCCTTAACTAAACTCATAGCCTAAAAAAACTCCAAGATCACTATCTTGACCTTCCACAGTAGTATCATTCTCCCTATAAAATGTAAACTTATCATGCACAAAGTTACCCCCGCGATGGAAGATGACACAAAACAAAACCATATATAATTACAAAAAAAAACTGATGGTTAAACTAAGGTTATTGTGCTATACGAGAAATTACCACCATGAAAGTTAAAAAATCTGAGTGCAGTACAATAAAGTATGTTAATAAATTGTTAACCTAACACAGTGGTGTTGGTTGGGACCACTGTGAGTCGTATCTTTTTGGAGTTAAATAAACAAATTAACAAATCTTACATTTTTGAACAATGAGCAACACAACGTATGCAGGTCTTGACGTGAGATTTAGGGTTACATGAGAAAGTATTCTTAACTTAAAATAAATTACACAATGGAACAAAAATTAAAATAAATTAAACGTGAATATTACACAATGACAAATATATTACACATTGGCAAAGAAATTACACATTGGCAAATCCATGTCAGACAAGTTGATGAGTTGGTTTAATGAGAAACCTAATTAATAAAATCTTAAAATGTTAGGGTGATAATCTATTTTTTTTTTTACAAGAGGATTTTTCAAACCTCACTCATATGTTATGGGACAAAATGACAATTAACTCTTAATTCAATAAGCTAAAATATGTTTTTTTAAAAGACAAGAACAACATTGACTAATTCTTATAATTACTAATATTCAATTTCTAATATTTTTATGGGATTAATTGTTATGCATTGACAGTGTAAAAAGTTTTACACTGTCAATTCATTGCTATCATCCGTTTGTATTATTTTATTTGTTTTGAAAATAAAAGTCAAAATTGTTCCAACATCCAACGGTTATGACGCACTGACAGTGTAAAACTACTTTACACTTTCAGTGCATTCCAATTAAATTCTATTTTTATATGCATGAACCTTAAGATTATATAGACTGAACTTAGAAATCATCATCATCATCATCATCATCATCATCATCTTTCTCAATTCTTGTAATTTAGTAAAAAAGTTCTATATTTAAGAATAAATATTGTATAAGTAAATACTCCATAAGATCTTAAATATTAGTAAAGTAAAATATAATTTTAATTATGACTAAATACATTTAACTTTTAATGTATCTTTAAGTATATATATATATATATATATATATATATATATATATATATATATATATATATATATATATATATATATATATATATATATATATATATATATATATATATATATATATATATATATATATATATATATATATATAGATAATCACTTTTAAAAAATAAAAAAAAACTTTTTTTTTGTACCGGAAGACTTTGCAAAAGTGTTCCGGTAGTCATTTTTTCAATAATTTTTGTGTACTGGAAGACTTTGCAAAAGACTTCCGGTAGTCATTTTTTGTGTATCGGAAGACTATGTAAAAGACTTCCATTGTTATTTAAATTTTTTTTTTTGTACCGGAAGACTTTGCAAAAGAGTTTCGGTAGTCATTTTTTCAACAATTTTTATGTACAAGAAGACTTTGCAAAAGACTTCTGGTGATCATTTTCCAAAATATTTTTCAATTTTTATTTTGGTAATCGAAAGACTTTGTAAAATAGTTTAGGTATAAAAAAAATAAATAAAAAATAATTAAAAAATATTACCAGAACTCTTTTGCAATCCGGTACAAAAAAATAAGTTAAAAAATACTTAAAAATAACCACCGAAACTCTTTTGTAAAGTCTTCCGATATATAAAATAAAATTATAAAAAAATTTAAAACATAAAATAATAAATTAGTTTAAAATATACAAAGACAAAATTGACAATTTTTATAAAATTAGGGAGATGAGGTAAAAATTTCTTAATAATTTATTATAAATAGTTAATTTCATTATTCTGTAAGTTGAAATTTCTAAATCCATTCTAAAAATTTATTTAAAATCTCAATGCAAAATAAAGATATAATTTTTAAAAATAAATTGTTTGTGAAATCATTTAATAATATATCAATAAATTTTGAAAAATGGAAAAATAATTTTAAAATATTAATATGCATATTGCCAAAGAGAAGGCTAAATTCATTTTACCATATAATTTAAAATAAATGTTATTTTTTTTTAATTTTTAAAATAATAATAATTTATATATACCATCTAAAATAAAAGAAAATTTATACATTAGTCAATCAAATCACATAAATTATTAAAAGTAGACAACTTAAGGATTGCGTGGAGATAATGATAAACATTTTACAAAAAAAAAAAAAAGCATAAAATTAAACTTTACTATTAAAAAATTAAACTTTACTCTAAAAAAAAGTTTTTTATTATATTTTTTATTGTATTTCTTTATGAGAAATTTATTCAATGTATTTCGGAGAGGTTACTGAAAGTATTACAAAGAGTTGTTTTTGGCGTGGTTTCTTCACTCGACCGTTCTCTTTGTTCATACAAAGTTGCTGATACATAGTTGAAAAACCGCAAAGTGATAGTACAGTCCTCTCATTGTGAAATTCATTCACAAATGGTCGAGTCTAAGGGCTTTTCTTCAACCAAAAGTCCTTTGTGGATTGCAGCTTTCTTCTTCAAACAACTCAAGAAAGCTCAAATTTTTGATGCTGACATTTCTTCTTTTGTTGGTTTGTCTTCTTTCTCTCTCACCCTTTTTCTTCTCGATACAACATTTCATTTTTCATTCCGAAATTTCAGTTTTTATTGTTTTTTTCTTCACTGAGACGCAACAAAATTGGTTGCTTGTTTTTATTATTATTCTTAATTTTTTAATTTTCTGTGTGTAATTTGTTTATTCCCAAAATGATGATAGTGCTGCTTATGTTTTTGAGTTTTTTTTTTTTTTTAAATTTTATTGTTACTTATGTTTTGCTGTGTTTGCTAGTGATTTGGGAAATTTGTGATTAAAAGGGGCATGACTCATGAGTGAGAAAATAATGTTTTTTTTTTTTTTTTTGTTAATTGTTTGTCTACAAATTTTTTGATTAGGAGAGTGTTTTTCAATTTTCTTCATGTTTGTGAAATTGGTCACAAAAGGGTTAGTTGCAAATGGTGTTTTTTTTAAACTGATTCATGTGACTCTGCAAGTTGGCCAGTTAAAACCAGTGGTGTTGTGAATCATTTTAATTGTCCTAAGATGATGCCGGTTAGTATTTTACTTTTAGAGATTATTTATGTTGAATATGCATTGTGTTGTTGGTGTTTGTTTCAAGTCTCACATTGTTTAGGTTTCTGGGCTGTTTGAAGTCGCCCTTTGAGTTAATTTTTGGGTTGAGATCCAAGCATTTAACATGGTATCAGATTCGGGTTAAGTAATGCAATGTGAGCATTTGATTCAGGCCCACGCTAGGCGTGAGGGTGGGTGTTGAATATGTATTTGTGAGAGCTGTTGTTTCTACCTGATTCAAAGGAGAGAGTACATATGCAAATGGACTCTAGTAGCCTATGTTTTTGGCACAACCCTTTCATTAATCCAGAATCCGCAATGGTTAACATCACACACTAGCTATAGAGTTATGGCCAAATTAGTCCTTGTAAAGCTTTGGCAATCTTCACCTGTAGAGCTTGCTTTTGAAGATATCAAACATCGATTGGAGATATGGTCTAATTAGTTGTTCGTTACACAGCTTTGGCAAATCCTCGTTTATTGAGCTAACTTTTAGAATTGAGTTGGCTTAAAACCATTTGAAATATGTCTATTTGATTTTGCTTTGCTGGGTCACATTTGAAATATGTCTATTTGATAGATCTCCTATAGGGAAAGATCCAAACTGAAGCAAAGGAAGTTAATAATTAGTTATTATCTGATTGGATTTGTTTTTGATAAATTTTATCGGATTTGGTTTTTATTTGATTTCGTTTTTTTCTTCTTCTTTTGAAGTATGATTTTTTTATGTTCAGTTCTAGTTTCCTTGTTTTATGCCGTCTTGTCTATTAAAGAGGACGATTTCCAGGATTGATCATAACCTATTTTATTCTATTTTCTCGTCTTGTCTGATTGATTATATCGAATTATATTCGAAGTTTGTAAAGAGAACCGCAATATGGATATGTGTGAGATTGGTTAAAGGATTTTTTAAATTTGGATTATAAACTTCCTTATGGAATCTAGCTAAGATGTTTTGCAACTTTTACCCTTTACAGATAGGATTTTGAATCATGAAATGGATGCCGTTTCTTACCGAGTGCTTGCATATCTCCTTCTTGGTGTTGTTAAAATATACTCAAAAAAGGTTGAGTATATGCTCCACGATTGTAATAAAGTACTCTCTGGAATCAACAAGTTTTTGATCAGTACAAGGAATAACGCACCTGCCAAAACCTTGGGTATATCTTTTACTATACCGGAAAATTTTGATTTGGATGCTATCGAACTGGGTGTACTTGAAGATACTTCAAAGTAAGGTTTCATTAATTTCAAAATTTTAATTGGTTTGGGAAGTTTATTTTGGTTTGCAAGTGTTTCATTACATGTCTTATGTCGATTTCAGATACCATACTGCTCCTCCAGAACAAATCACTCTTAAAGGTATTAAAGTTTAGCCAAATTTTCCTTTCATATTATGTTTAAACTTGTCCTAATGTTTAAGTAATATGCCGTGAAATGAAACAGAGGTTTTGCCTAATACTTGGGGATTCTCAAAGTTTTCTCATGAGACGGTATGTGTTCCATAGTTCTTACTTGGTCTTACATTATAGTTTTTCAATCATTTGAGAAGTATGGTATGTGTTCCATAGGTCTTACTTGGTCTTACATTATAGTTTTTCAATCATTTGAGAAGTATCTGAATGATGTGTTTTCCATTTTATTTTCTCAATGTTAATGTTTTTGTTTATCTTTGGGTCTTTGCAAATATATGTCCAAATCAGTGTCTGTCTAATGAATGATCTTTCTTTTCCCTGTTGATATATCTTTTACGGATTGCTTCCCAGTTCAAGCAAATATTGTAACCTAGAGTCGTAAACTCGTAAGCGGTTAAGAGTTAACTCGAGAGATTGACAACATTCTTTAAGAGACTTAGTTAGTTAGTTACAGAACCAAAGATTTTTATGAAGAAAATGTGTGAAACTATATTTTTCACCCTAGTAATATTTAATGTCATATTAAATAAAATGATATTTAAGTCTATAGAATATAATTTAGCAAAAACAACAGCAGAAAATGTTCAATAACAATTTTCTTACAACATCTATAGAATATAATTGCTATAGATTTGTACTAAATAAAGTTGGAAATATACATTAGATGGCAAACTAGTATAAATTATAAGCTCATAGATTTCATGTTCTAAATTGTTTTAAATTTACAAAAAATTAGATTTGGTGTTGACTTTAAGCTAATATGGAAATAGTTCTATTTTGTTTCTTTGATTTGGCAATTCTTAAAGTCTTAGGTTTTGTGATTTGCAGTTTGATGATTTTGGTTGCGGTGAAACGAGCAGCTCTCTTGAGCATCTTATGGCAGAAAAGTAGATTTCTCAAATTTTTGAATTTTTTAACATTTTGAGTTTGTGTTGTTGAATATCTTTTGGAATCATTGCATATCTTCTCCATTGAAGTTATTGATTTTGTGATATGTTTTGCAGTGTTCTTCAATCTCAATTTACGGACATTGACTTTGAAGTTTTTCCATCGAGTAGTTCAGTTAATGTAAGCAACGTATTCTCTCAAAAAGTTAAGCCATATGAAGATGAGTTACGTGAAAAGAGTAGAGTCTCTCAAGAGCAATCAATCGATTTTAGTATTTTTTTGGGAAGACAGAATAAGAAAGCTGATGAGCTTAATACTTTAAAGGAAACACTAAGATTGTTATGCGAAATACCTGAAGAAATTGCTGACGTTGGTGAAGCAATAACCTTTCAAGAAAGCACAGAAAGGTCTCAAATGCATGAAGAAATTGTAGATGGTGGTGAAGCAATAACCTTTCAAAAAAGTACAGAAAGGTCTCAGGATGATGAAACCTATCCAAAAGAAAATTTTCATCATGACGAGTCTTTTGTTGTCAAAGAGAGTGTCGGAGAACTCGTTGAAGGGTCTATTGAAGAGCATTGCATTGAAGAAAATTTAGCATGTCCAAAAAAGGTTTCATTTGGAGATGTAAAATCTAGTGTGAATCCTTCAGTGTCGAAAATTATTGAAGTTACTCCTCAGTCAAAGCTTCAAGGTGGTTCAATTAGAAGGCCAAAACCAGGTTTATAAAACCATTGTGTTATAGAATCTTTGAAAATGTGACTGCTGAATGTTTTTCTTCATTTTAGGTATATAGTTCGTTAATCTGCGTATTTTCATTCTATACTTCAAATTCTATTTTTGGCAGGTGCTACTAAATCCGAATCCATGCTGATTCCTACACCTGATGAAACAGAATGTGCTCGGTTTTCAAAGAAGAGAAAAATTATTATTGATGAGCTGACAGTCTTGTCAAATAAGTATGTCATAATAAATGCAGAAAAATTATATTCCGGGATTCTTTTCAATCATTCTTTTTCCGCTTCAAATTCCAATGTGTATTTTTTCTGCTTCCTAGTCTCTTAGAGGACAAGGCAGGTCCAAAAGGACAATGTTATATATCTTGAATTTGAATGCAAAAGATAGCTAGAAAAGAAGCCCACTATGACTTAAGACGCTTTATTTTGAACCATTTCAGGGTACTTAAAAAGTGCATCAATGATACAAGCGACATAGTCTTTGTCCAAAGACCATTACGTCTCTCTTCGGTTGATAAAGGAAGGAAATCTCGAATTTCCTGTCTTCCAGATAGATTTAATGAATCCTTGTTTCCTTGTAAGTTTCAATTCATCGTTTTTTTTTTTTCGTTTATAAAGTTTACATCTTTACTAGCATTGTTTTGCTGCAGGTCACTCCGAAAAGCTCCAGGCACTGCTTTCGATTATGAAATTTAAAATACCGGACTCTCTAAAAGTTGTGGAAACGCCACAGAATTTAGACGTGTCTGAATCCCAAGTTGTAGGCATTCTGAAAGATATAGAAAATGCCCCACAAATCCCTCCACGGTGCTCAGATACCATCGCAAATGTGGAAACTGTTAGGAAGTTGAACGTGTCTGATTATCAAACTTGTGGTAGTTCAGACAACATAGCAACTGCTCCAGTAACTCCTCCTCCGTGCCAAAATGTAAACGTTTGGTCAGTTAAGTCTCTAAAGCAAACTGAAGTTCAAAAGTCAGATGACTTTGAGCTTTCAAGTCCCAATGAGAGGGAGCAATCTTCAGAAAAGAGTGATACTATGGTGGAAGAGGTAATGAATAACTAAACCATGAAGAGTAATACATCTATAATTGTCTTCACACAATTAACCTATAGAAAAACCTAATTGCAGTATAATGCCGAAGATTCGAATTCATATGAAACATTGGAGAAGGAGCAAAGCTTCACAATGGATGATGATCTTGATCTGATCAATGAGGTAACAAATATCATCTATCAAGTTTTCCTTATATTCCGCATTTATTCTTGAGTAGTTTGCGTGGAACTAGAATGAACAGAAGCCACTGCCAGCATCTTGTTCACTGCTGTCCGTGCAGCAACCGGCGCCTGATCTCATTGTGGTGGCTTCTGTTTGTCGTTGACTACACCTAGTCCATCGCCAGGACCGCTGCTGGTCATATCTGAACACCATATAGATGGTAATGGAGAAATACTTTCGTATTATATATGTGGCTTCTGACAATGTTATTTTATTCCCAAGCTTAATTTATTTTTGAGTTAAGAAATCACTTTTTTGTCATCTTGTCTTCTGTTTAATTTCTGGATTATGAACTAAATGATTTATCCTTAGTTATATTATGTTTTTTTTTTTGCAGGAGATAAGTTCATCCGAAACTGAGAATTCAAAATTATGTAAGAACTCCAAAAATATTCAATTATAAATTATAATATTTTTGTTAAATTCTATGGCCTGTTTAACACTGCATGGTTTCTTGATTATTTTCCTTACGGAAGCCGGGTGGTCTGAGCGAACAAGGTGAGACGGTTATAGGCTTTTTGAATATCAACATTTCTATTATCATGTTGCAATACTGGCACTTATATCTGTCTTCTATGACGACGTACAGAAAGGTTGCATCTTACTTGCACAAGAATTTTCAACATCAAGAGAAACAAAAAGAGGCAGACTCTGTGAACTTGTCACAAGTTTCACAAGGACGAAGCCGGAAAGAATCAGCCAGGCTATTCTATGAAGTACTGGTATGTTTAATGTGTTTTAGATGAAAAGATTTGGTGTCTTAAATCTTATTATAGTAAACTTATTTTTCAGGTTCTGAAAACTACAAATTATGTGGATGTCCAGCAAAAAGATGCTTATGGGGATATTGCAGTTAGGAAACTCCCCAAATTTGATAAAGCTTTTGGAGTTGATGGCCATTTTAACTGATATTTTCAGTTAGAAATAGAAAGTTGATAGGAAATAGGTAGATTTTTTCAATAATGATAAACTTTTTCAACTGTATATTTATAATATACAGCATTACCTTTTAAGTTTACTTGGGTAATACTCTGCCACAATTTTCCCTGTACAGCAATGGCAGAGTTAGAATCTTGTTCATATTTAATGTCTGGTGAATAGAAAAATACTTGTTTAAGTAAATTATGTTTGTATAGGGATATATTTTGTAATTTTGAATAGAGAAACGATGCCAACATCAAGTTTGAAGCTAAAAGGTCACCCTCATAAAGAGATTTTGAAAAGGTGTTTCAGAAAGAAACGTGCCAAGCAATGTGTTATTATTATTATTTTTTGGTACAAAAGCAATGTGTTATTATTGTAACATACTTAGGCCAAATTCTCATGACCTCATAACAATAACAATGTGCTTGTGTGCATTTATGAGCTATATTTAATGAGAAGCTTCATATTTGAGGGGTTCGGATTTTTTGAGATTTATAGAAAACCTAACTATTGCATTTGGAAACTCATAAACAAGAGAATCAACCCAAGAATCTAGAGTTGGAGCCTTATTCTGTTGTTCTTTGTGTGTTGTTGAATTTTGAAAGATTTGTCAAGATTTAGGGTCATGTTTGTTTTAGTTTTTATGTTTTTTTTAAATGATTTTTATAGATTTGCGAGGAGCTTTGTTTTTTTAGCTATAGGTTTCTTGTCTACTTCTAAGAGCTTTAAATACGGAAAAACGGATGTGGAAAGTTAAACCACTAGTTGAGAAATTGTATAAAATAAAGAAGATATAGTGCATAAATAATTTCATCGGATCTATATTGAAATTTACATGCCATGGTATTTATAGAGAAAACTATTCTAGCAATCATAACATATGGGTCTACAAAAAATAATGTCTAATTCGAATATTTATGTGGGTAGTATGTTATTATTCCCTCCATTTTTAGGATACATGACACCCCATATTTGATTGATGTCTTTTGCTTCTTAACCTGTTCTATTGACTACATCCATGAGTGACAACTCTCCCAACTAATGGTTCCACCTTTTTCTTCTTCGATGAGTGATTTTTTAAAAGCTTGAAACATGACCCATAAAGCTCAATTATTCATTTTTGTTAGGAGTTAGACTAATTATAGAATTTTGATGACAAAAATACTAAGTTGGCTCACGCTCGGTTTTATTTGTAATTGTTTGACTTTGTCTCGATCAAAAGGTCATCGGCTAACCCTAAAATATTTTTTCTATCAATTTTGATTACTATATTAATTATTTTTTATTTGTAAGCAAATGCTCCAATAGTTTCCATTATAGACTAACCTAAAGATGTAATGTCATGCGATATGAAATTCTGATATCAGATATGAGATGTTGAAAGAGATGTCACAGACACTAATATCTAAACTATAACAAATTTAGAAACAAGGAAATAAACACAGTAACACAAAGTAAAGGGACACAAGAAATTGTTAACCCAGTTCGGTGCAATCACACATACGTCTTGGGGGCTACCAAGCTAGGAAGGAAATCCACTAAACAAAATAGTTTGAAGATTCTCAGCAAACAACCTCTGATTTACAATCTTCTCACCTAATTTCTACCCGTGTAATTTATATCTAAGACACTCTTAAATATGAGATCCTTCTCACTTTCCCCCATTCACACACAATGAATAATCAAAACACTACTAAAAATAAGACATTTGGTTAAATGATTTTACATTAGATTTCAAGATATATGATGTGAAAAATATTTATCAAAGGATATTACATCAGATTCCATAACAATACAAAGTGAAAATATTTAATTTAGGGATTTTACATCAGGCATTTATATCTACTAATGAGAAAAATAACACGGAGGCAGTTTCGTAAATAGTATGAAATTTTGTTATAAAGGATTTCACATCGGGCCGGATTTGCACCCGATGTGAAAAGTTCGCTGATGAAAAAATAACAAGGTGGCCGTTTCGTAAATAATATAAAGTTTTGTTATAAAGGATTTCACATCGGTCCTGAATTTGAACCCGATGTGAAAAAGTGGGTCTTTACATCAGACCTCTTTGCAACCGATGTAAAAACTCCAATCTTACTAAAACCCTAATTTTCTCCCACGAATATCATTTCTTGCTCTTTCTAAGCGCAACAGGGAATATCACTCGTCCTCTCATTCCTTCAACCTCTACGAAATCCTCCTTCCAACAGACCAAACAGTCTCTTCCTTCCATTTGTTACTACGAACAAAGAACAAGAACAAAATGGCGCTACCCCTTCTTCAAATTCCTGGTAGTTTTTCCATTCCATTTGTTACTACGAAGTCACAGTCTCTTCCTTCCAAAAGCCTCCGCAAGACGACGGTGGCAGCAGCAGAGCTTCAAACACCGGTGGTAACATTAGGCAGAACCGATTTTCGGTATCCGAATGTTGAAGCTCCTAGCCATAAGTTCAAAGTCCACGACGGAGAACGTGGAATTGTTCAGGAATTTCTCGTTCTTGAGGTATGATCACATCAATGCTTTAACTTTAACCCTCATATGTTCCCTTCACTCTTTCAACAACATACATTATTCAAATTTCTACTTTAATACATGATTAATATACATTGAATGGAGAACGAGAACGTCGTCCTCACAGTCCTTCCTCCTCTATGAAATCCCAGTCGCCGCCTCATTTCTCCTCCTCATCTCTTACCACCGTCTCTCTCATTTTCGGCTGCCACGACATTGAACGGAAAACAAGAACGTCACAGATGCACCTTCTCCGCCGCGGTAATGTTTGTCGCTCCCTGGATTTCCATCCTGGTACACACGCGAAAGTAGCACGGAGAAGGTAGAGTCGTCAGCCAGGCATTTTTATCCCGAAGGAATGGGTTATGTTGCACAAACCGAAGAGAAGGAAAGAATAAAGTCTTGCGAACCAAAGAGACTGGGTTCGGGAGTCGATTACGACCTGGGAAGGTAGTAGCACCCCAGATCGTCCGTCGTACCCGACGGGATCCACGCTTGCTAGAAAATGTTTCAAAGGGGTAAGAAAAGAAGCTGCTGCAAAAAACTGGGACTGGAACTGGAGAAAGAGATAAGAAAAGAAAGTGGGAAAATGTAGGGAAAATAAGAGAGTACTCGAATGAGCCCTACCCCACTGCCTACGTACCTCATCAGGAAATAAGGATCAGAGACGATATAGTTCCCCTAAATAGGGAGGAAAAATGCTTGTGTTTTTTTAAAGCTTGAACTGCTTATGTCTATGCTCAGGTGTTGCAGGCTCGTATGGCACGGGTACGTCACCGTCTTGCAAAAAGACAAGTAGGAGCAAGTTCTTACGTTGAGAGTGAATGAGATGAGAAATGAATTCCCGAAGGAAAGACGATTATTGTTTGTTCAGTGTCTTTTAGGAGTTTTTCTTTGAGGTTTGCATAAGAGAGTGTACCTAAGTCTTACTCAATAAGATGTGTACTTCTTACATCATCTCAAACTGGAATGGATAAGAGGAACACCTAAATATGGAGGAAATCCCCAAATCTAGTCTCACATATGAAGGCTCAAACACACTAGCCAATTGAACTTTATTAAGTGTTTTTGTGGTTTTTGGATTAAGAAGTTTTTTTTTAGCTTTTTGTTTATGAAGAATCCTCATGCTAAGATTTATTCATCATGATAGATACCCTACACCTTACCCCTAAATGAGATGTGTGCAAGTAGCCCATGGAAAAATCCCTTGGCACATAAGAAGACTTGTCATTTATTAGGTGACTTGAAGTTGTTGTTTTGAGATGAGAAGAGAGAAAGCAAAGAGAACCAAAGGTAAAAGTCTAAAGGGGGACTAATAATCCTAAGTGTTATCATGCATGGGATACCTAAGTTAGTGAGGTTTGAGTTCTATCCTAATGAAGAAGAAGGAAAGAAGAAAAAATAAGAAGAAATGAGAAAAGGATCGTAAGATTCAACTTACTTCTTAAGAGAAGATAAGTTGATCCTAAAGGGGATGATGAAGAGTTATGCAAAGATGGCATAAGCACATCACAAACACAAGTATGAAAACTTAAAATAGATGAAAGAGGTTGAGATGTGGAAGCAACATCCACACCTCTCATGTGAGACATGGCATAAGTTTTGAAATTGTCAAAAACTTGGTATGATTGAAATTGTGTGTGGAACAAGGGAGAAGAAATGATCTCATGAAGAAAAACTCATTTTGAAGGAATTTCAACTGCATGAGCCGACTCAACTTTATGATTAGGCCGACTCATTCAATATATTGGGTTTGAGTTGACTCAATTCTTGAAATGAGCTGACTCATTGAAGTGTTTTCCCCCATGTTTCTCTCAGGTCTCAACAGGTTGACTGAGCCTAATTTTTTTGTCGGCTCATTGACCCTGTTAGGTCGACTCAGCCCCTGTTTTGAGCCAACTCATTCCTGTAGCTGCTATTTTTTTAATTAATTTTACTTTCTATTATTTTATTTTTGAATAACTAATATAAATAACTGCTTTCATTTTATTTGAGAGGTTAACAAAAAAGTGAAATAGATACACATTCTTCTCTTCATCTTCTTCTTCTTTGCATCAATCAACAATCACACATAACCATCTTTGTCGATCAAGGTGCAAATTAAGAAGATAACGTTCAATCGTGAAATAGGGATTTCAGATTGGGTTTTGAAGGTGTGGGTTTTTCTTGTAAAAACCTTTGGGGTTTTCTCCTCCAAGATCAAAGAGAATTTGGAGGTTTTGCATATAATCATCGTTCGTAGATTCAGTCGAGTGAGGTAGATCGAAGATCAAGTGGATCGTTCTTTCATATCACGGTAACCAGAGGATTACGAAGATTATTGTGGGTTCACAAGCATTGAAGAAAATCATCCAAGCTCGAGGTTTGAAGGATTGTATATCCTTGCAAGAAGGGAGCGTTAACCGAAGGTTTTCTCGATGTGCGTGAAGGACTTGGTTCGTCTTGAATCAAGGGACAAGAAGAAGCTGTCACAACATTCACAACTCGGATTGGTTTGTTGTTCCAATTTTCTTCTTGTAAAAACAATTGCAATTTTAATAAAATTTCCCAATTCGTTTGAGAATTGGGGGCAGAGTACTTCTAGCGAGGACGGTGAAGGAACTGCCTAAACAAATCTCTCGTGTTCCTTTATTGCTTCGTTCTTATATTTTCTGCATAATTTGATTTGTGTAGTTTGAGAAATTCTGGTTTGGTTGAATTGGTGCACATTACCTATTTGATAAATTGCTATCAATGTTTGACAACACTATTGTGAAAATTCTACCCTAGTTCAACATAGAAATAACACTTTGTGTGATTGCACACCAAGTGTTTGTGAAAAAGTCAAACCACACACATTCATTTTTCATGTGCTTATTTCTTCTCTATTGATTCATTGTTGGAAGTGGGTTATCAAACAAATTGAATTTAAGTTATTTAGTTGCATTTTATTAATCGTCTTATCATCCTTTACTTCCCATTCGGTTTCAAAACGCATATCCGATCGCCAGTGACTTTATTTGTTTTAGACGAGTTTTTTCGGGGAACTTTTGCAAAACAGTTTTCAAATATTTTTGAAAACTTAAATTTTAAAAAGAGGATCTATTCAACCCCCCTTTCTAGATCCACACCATCATCTAACAAGTGGTATCAAGAGCATTAGTTCATCTAGTGCTTCACATATAACTTTTTAGAAAATGGATAACGATCCAACGAGGGCGTATAATAGAGCACCTGTTTTCACCGGAGAAAACTATAGTCATTGGAAGGATTGTATGCGTATTCATATCAACTCTGTTGATAGAAATATATGGAAGGTTATTCAAGATGGTCCTATTCAAATAACCATGACCGGAGAGAATAACCTTGAAATACCTAAACCTGAAGCACAATGGGATGAAAAGGATGAAAATAACTATAGCTATGATTGGAAAGCTCAAAATATGATTATTGCTTCTTTGGGAGCAGATGAATATTTTAGAGTTTCTCATCATACTACGGCTAAAGCTATGTTGGAAGCGTTACAGATTGCCCATGAGGGAACTGATGACGTGAAACTAGCTAGAATTAACACTTTGCAACAAGAGTTTGATCGCTTTCACATGAACCAAGGGGAAACCATTGGTGAATTGGGAAAGAGATTTTCTCATTTGTTAAATTGCTTAAATGCTCTTGGACAAACCACTCCCAACGATGTAGCTACTAATACAATTTTAAGGTGTCTTACTAGGGAATGGTTACCAAAGGTTACGGTGATCAAAGAAGCCAATGATGTTAGGACATTGGATTTGACAAAGTTGATTGGTAAGCTACAAGAACATGAGCAAGAGCTCTTAAATCTTCATGAGCATGAAGAAAATGAGAAAAAGGAAAAGAATGAAAAACCAAAGGACAATGATAAAAAGAAGAAGTCTATCGCATTGAAGGCTTCTACTTCGAAATCTTCCACCAATAAAGATTGTGATAGTGATTCAAGTGATGAATACGATGAATCCAATGAGGATATGTGTTTGTTTGTTAGAAGATACAATCGGTATCTTAGAAAGAATGAAATCTCTCATTCGGATAAGCTCCTTATTAACTATAGAAGGCAATCTAACCCCTTCAAGCAAGAATCTAACAAAAGTACCAAAGGTAAAGGATCATGCTACAATTATGGAAAACCGGGTCTACGCAAACCGGAATGGCCAATGCTAAAGAAAGACAAAGCTAAAGACAAGTATCAAGGGAAATGAAACAAAGCTAGAAGAGCATATATTGCATGGGAAAGTGATAGTGAATCTTCTAGGAAAGCAAGCTCAAGTGATGAGGAAGAGAAAGTGAATCTTTGTCTCATGGCACACAAAAATAGCAAAAAGCAATTAAGACATGCTAAATATGATAACGTTGAAAAATTGTCTTGTTTTGACTTACTTAGTACTTTTAAAGTTCTCCACCAAGAAGCTAAATAAGCTTTTAAGCGTGTAACATCCAATAAGCGTGTTTTCGAATACTTAGAGAAAAATGTTTCTGATAATCAAAACGCTTTGGAAGCTCTTAAGCACTCTATAGTGGAATCTATTAAAGAAGACAAACGAGAATGTCATAACTTTCATAGTTGTGAAACTTGTTGTATTTGGCAAAAAGAAGTCAAAACTCTTCAAGCCAAATTAGACAAGATGTCACAACCAAAGATGATATTTGCTATTGATCCCTCCAATTTTAGAGAATCTATGAATAACCCATATCAAAGATATACTTATGTAGTGAAAGATCAAAATAGTAAACGTAACCATAAGCCAATCTTGTGTTGTCTTTATTGTTGCAAGAGGGGTCACACTATTGCTAAATGTCGATTTAGGAGATTTTTGGTCCCTAAAGGCATTTTCCAATGGTTACCTAAATGCAACCAAAGTTTCACTCACATACAAGGACCCAATGAAAATTGGGCACCTCTTTCTCTTGTTTAATAATGTAGGTGGAGTGTCTTGAGGCTACGAAGAAATGATGGTTTCTTGATAGTGGTTGCTCAAGACACATGACGGGTGACATCTCCTTATTCTATGACTTTGTGGCTAAGAAGAAAGACTTTGTTACCTATGGTGATAACAACAAGGGAGCTATACTCGGCAAAGGTAGTGTAGGTAATCCCTCTTCTACATCTATCTCTAATGTCCTCTTAGTGGAAGGCCTTAAACATAATCTCATTAGCATTAGTCAATTGTGTGACAAGGGATATAAGGTCTCATTTTCAAAAGAAGGTTGCATAATTGAACATGATGATAATAAGAATGACATGTTTAAGGGATTGAGGGTTAATAATGTATACATGCTTGATTTGAATGCGGTGTCCATGAATGATCCTAAATGTCTAGTCTCTAAAAGTGACGACTCTTGGCTTTGGCATAGACGTTTAGAACATATTAACTTTGACTTGCTTAACAAAATTGTTTCCAAAAACTTAGTAGTTGGTTTACCATACATAAAGTTCACTAAAGATAATCTTTGTGATTCTTGTCAAATGGGAAAGCAAACAAAAGTATCTTTCAAATCCAAAAATTTAGTTTCTACGTGTAGACCTCTTAAACTCCTACATATGGATCTTTTTGGTCCATCAAGAATCAAGAGTCTAGGAGGGAATTATTATGGATTTGTAATTGTGGATGACTACTCAATATTTTGTTGGACAACTTTCTTAGCAAGTAAAAGTGACACCTTCTCGGCATTTGAAACATTCGCCAAGTTATCCTAAAACAAACTTAACACAAACATTGTAACGATTCGGAGTGATCATGGAGGTGAATTTGAAAATCATATTTTTGAAAAGTATTGTGAGAAACATGGCATTGAACATAATTTTTCCGCTCCTAGAACTCCACAACAAAATGGTGTAATAGAACGTAAAAATCGTGTGTTAGAGGAGTTAGGAAGAACTATGATTAATGATAGTGGACTTCCTAAATATTTTTGGGCCGATGCTATTAGAACCGCATGTTATGTGTTGAATAGGATAACTATTCGACCTATTCTAAATAAAACGCCCAATGAACTTTTAAAAGGAAGGAAGCCAAATGTATCACACCTTCATGTCTTTGGATGTAAATGTTTTGTGTTAAATAATGGAAAAGAAAACCTTGGTAAATTTGATTCAAAGGCGGATGAAGGTATCTTTCTAGGATATTCAAATTCAAGTAAGGCATATAGAGTATACAACAAAAGATTACTTATTGTTGAAGAATCTGTGCATGTCTCTTTTGATGAATCTTGTCAAAAAGTTGTCGGAAAAGGTAGTGTTGTTATTGGTGCAGGTGCTTCTTTAGAAGAGATTGTTAAAGATCAAGATATGTCTCGTGTTGAACCTTTTCTAGATATAGCTGTGGAGGAGCCGGATAAAGAATCTGATCTCAAAGATGAAGATCAAGCATCAATTCAAAATGATTTACCATTGGAGTGGAAGACCTCAAAAGACCACCCCATAGACAATATTCTTGGAGATATCTCAAAGGGTGTCACCACTCGATCAAGGATAAGTAATTTTTGTTTTCATTATGCTTTCGTCTCTCAAATTGAGCCTAAAAATTCAAAAGATGCTCTACTCGATGAGATGCAAGAGGAACTTAATTAGTTTAAAAGAAAAGAGGTTTGAGACCTTGTTCCACCTCCGCAAGGTCATCGAGTAATTGGCACAAAATGGGTATTTAGGAACAAGATGGACGAAAACGGCATCATTAATCGCAACAAGGTACGTCTTGTTGCTAAAGTGTATAACTAAGAGGAATGCATAGACTATGAGGAAACTCATGCTCCTGTTTCCCGACTCGAGGCTATACGCCTTTTACTTGCATTTGCATGCTCACTAAATTTCAAACTATATCAAATGGATGTTAAAAGTGATTCCCTTAACGAATACATAAATGAAGAAGTGTATGTTTGTCAACCTCTCGGATTTAAAAACCATGAAAAGCCAAATCATGTTTACAAGCTTAAACGTGCATTGCATGGTCTCAAACAAGCTCATAGAGCTTGGTATAAGCACCTAAGTAAATTTTTGATTAATAAGGTTTTTCAAGAGGAAAAGTTGATACTACACTCTTTATTAAACAAGAAGAAAATCACTCAATATTAGTACAAGTGTATGTAGATGACATTATTTTTGGGTCTACTACTATGAAGTTAGTCAAGGAGATTTCAAGTTCTATGCAAGGTGAATTTGAGACGAGTATGATGGGGAATCTTAACTTCTTTCTCGGACTCCAAATTAGACAAATTGAAGATGGCACTTTCATAATTCAAACAAAGTATTGCAATGAACTTCTCAAAAGGTTTGATATGACAAACTCAAAACCTATTGATACACCAATGCCTACTGCAGCGAGTCTCGATCGTGATGAAAATGGTAAGGATGTGGATCTTTAAAGGTATCGAGGTATGATCAGATCTCTTCTTTATCTTACCGCATCTCGTCCAGATATTATGTTTAGTGTGTGCATGTGTGCTCAATTTCAAGCTTGCCCTAAGGAATCACATTTAAAATCTGTTAAACACATTCTTAGATATCTTTGTGGTACTTCTAAGTTTGGCCTTTGGTATCCTAAGGGTAGTGATTGTTCTTTGGTAGGTTTTTTCGATTTCGACTTTGCCGGTTGCAAAGTATATAGGAAAAGAACTAGTGGAACTTGTCATTTCTTTTCTAACTCTCTTGTATGTTGGCATAGCAAAAAGCAAGTATCCATTGCTTTGTCAACTGCAAAGGCGAAATATGTTGCGGCCGGAAATTGTTCTGCCCAAATTTTATGGCTAAAAAAACAATTACTTGACTTCAATATTACTCTTAAAAATATTCCAATTATGTGTGACAACACTAGTGCAATTAACCTTACCAAAAATCCGATCCTACATTCACGCATTAAGCATATTGAAATAAGACATCACATCCTTAGGGATCATGTAACGAAAGGAGATGTGGTATTTGAACATGTTGATAGTTTAAATCAACTTGCCGAAATTTTTACAAAACCACTTGCCACCGAACCTTTCTTTCATATTCGTAGGGAACTTGGTGTTCTTGACATTTCGGATCGATCTTAATCTTAAATATGGTTATCATATATTATTGTTTGTCTTAATAAAATTCTTCACTAACAAATAGTTTATTGAAGTGTTACTTATGATTATCCATCTTACATTTTCATATTCTCGAGGTAATATCATTCGCATTATATTTTATCTCTAGCCACTTGATTGATTTGTGATTCATCTATGATATAAAACAAATAAATGAGTGTGTGCTTGTGTTTGTGCTCTTATTTATCCTTCATATTGATCATTATATCAAAATAGTAGTTTGCTTGTCATTTGGTTGCACTGTAATATGATATTATGATGATATGGTGTGTTTTTGTTAAAAATTGGTGAAAATTTTGAGCCTAAACGCTCAGGTCCCAACAGGTTGACTCATGAGTCGGCTCATGGACCCTTGTGCGTCGACCTCTTGCTTGGATTGAGTCGGCTCATTTCAAATTTTGAATTGCACCAACTCACTGACATGGTTGAGTCGGCTCATTGCTGATTTGACTGACCTGTACATATTGAAAACACGTGTCGTCTACTTTTTATGGCACCTAGGTCGGCGCCCTTTTGGCTTTCCTATATCTTAATGAGTGAATGTTGAATTTCTTTATGACTATTAATCATTTTAACTCATAATATACATCTCTTCATATCATTTTCATCTCACATTCTCTCAATCTCTTCAAGAAACCCTAAAATCCTTTTTCACAAAAAGCTTCAACTCTCTTCAACATCTCCAAATATGGCTGCAAGAACTACAGGAAAAAGGTCAAGGGGATCTTCATCTCAATCTTCTTTACCAAATGCTTGCTGTCACTGCTCAAGTTTGGAAAGATATTTTGGTATTGATCCTGAAGCTAAAACTATTCTTATGTCTGACTCTGTTAAAGTTGACAACTATGAGTTTCATAAGGAATTAAATGGAATGCTAAAGGAACCATTCATTGAAGCTGCTGTCAATTGTGAATTGTTTCCGACATCTACAACAACTAGAAAATTTATGCCTACGGATCGTATTCTTCATTGGATTGTGTCGCATAATTTGCGTCCCAAGAAAGGAGGTTTCTCGAGGATTGATATGGCTGAAGTTCATCTTGTTTACATACTTTGGAATAAGGTTAAAGTCAACTGGACACACTATTTTGCACGTCGTGTCTTTTCTCTTAAGGAAAAGAAAGGCATAGCTCTTGCGTATCCTTCCATCATTCAAGCCATTTTTAACAAAGTAGAGATTGTTATTGAAGGTTTACCTATGATTTCTGTTTCTGAACATAATTGTTTTCAACAAAAGACACTTAGTCTAATGGGTCATATATGGGATCACAAGGAGAAGAGGTACAAGTTTCTTAATAGGGCTGGAACTGGTCATGATCATGAGGATGAAGATGATGCTGAAGATGAAGAAGAGAAAAATATTGAGGACTTGAATATTAATGAACCTCCTGTTGATAATGAAGACTTGTATCGTGCTCCATCCGATGATTCTGCACTATATGAAAACCAAGGATGGATAGAATGGCAACACACGGGCTGGAATCAAACAGCTACTTCATTTTCTCCTCCATCTCCTCCTCATCCTCCTCCTCCTCCTCAAGACAACACCTTTGTTATTATGAGTCTACTTCAAAATATGCATCTTCAACAACAAGCCTATTACACCACTCAATCCGAGCGATACACTGAGTTAGAAAGGCAGTTAGATAAACAAGATAAGGCTTTTTCTGAATATGTATCGATTCAGGATACTCGATAAACATCTTTGTAGACTCATTTGGATGCTCAAGATACTACCTTTGAGACATTTGCATCTACTTCTTTGGAACAGATTAATGAAGTTCATGGTTCTAATGTTTCACTTGCAAACTCTTTCAACACTCTCCACAAAAACTTCATTCACTATACTAGAGGTGGTGAGGATGATTCTCAGCCGGTTACTTATCACCGTCGTTACCCATCACATTGGGATCGGGGTTCAAGGCATTGAGAGCATCATTGCATCGCATATCATTTTCATCTACATTTTCATTTTCTATGTCTTATCTTTATGACAATATTTACGATTTCATTATGTATTATTTATCTTGGCTGTTTATGCTATGGATAATGTTACTATCAATTTGGTTGTTTAATTATTTCGTTTTACGTATTTTATTGGCATTCTTTTCATTTCATCCCTTATTGTGTGTTTGTGGATGGGTGAGTTTTATTGCAATTGGTTTTCTCAGTGAATCTATGAAAAGTTTTGTTATCTGATATTGGTTTCTCATACTTCTCTCTTTTTGATGTTGTCAAAGGGGGAGATATATAGATAGTGAATATATATCATGTTGGTGGCATACAAAAAGGGGGAGCTTTCGTAAGTTACAAATTTCAACAAGTTTTTGCCATCATCAAAAAGGGGGAGTTTGTGAGACATGGCATAAGTTTTGAAATTGTCAAAAACTTGGTATGATTGAAATTGTGTATGGAACAAGGGAGAAGAAATGATCTCATGAAGAAAAACTCATTTTGAAGGAATTTCAACTATATGAGCCGACTCAACTTTTATGATTAGGCCGACTCATTCAGTATATTGGGTTTGAGTCGACTCAAATATTGAAATGAGCCGACTCATTGAAGTGTTTTCCCCCTGTTTCTCTTGGGTATCAACAGGTCGACTGAGCCTAATTTTTTGGTCGGCTCCTTGACCCTATTAGGTTGGCTTAACCCCTATTTTGAGTCGGCTCATTCCTGTAGCTACTATTTTCTTAAATTAATTTTACTTTCTATTATTTTATTTTTGACTAACCAATATAAATAAATGCTTTCATTTCATTTGAGAGGTTAACAAGAAAAGTGAAATAGATACACACTCTTCTCTTCATCTTCTTCTTCTTTGCAACAATCAACAATCACACACAACCATCTTTGTCGATCAAGGTGCAAATTAAGACGATAATGTTCAATCGTGAAATAGGGATTTCAGATTGGGTTTTGAAGGTGTGGGTTTTTCTGGTAAAAACCTTTGGGGTTTTCTCCTCCAAGATCAAAGAGGATTTGGAGGTTTTGCATACAATTATCGTTCGTAGATTCAGCCAGTGAGGTAGATTGAAGATCAAGTGGATCGTTCTTTCATATCACAGTAATTGGAGGATTACGAAGATTTTTATGGGTTCACAAGCATTGAAGAAAATCAGTCGAGCTCGAGGTTTGAAGGATTTTATATCCTTGCAAGAAGGGAGCGTTAACCGAAGACTTTCTCGACGTGCGTGAAGGACTTAATTCGTCTTGAATCAAGGGACAAGAAGAAGCCATCACAACATTCGCAACTCAGATTGGTTTTTTATTCCAATTTTCTTCTTGTAAACACAATTGCAATATTAATGAAATTTCCCAATTCGGTTGAGAATTAAGGGCAAAGTACTTCTAGCAAGGACGGTGAAGGAACTGCCTAAACAAATATCTCGTGTTCCTTTATTGCTTCGTTCTTATATTTTCTGCATAATTTGATTGTGTGTAGTTTAAGAAATTATGGTTTGGTTGAATTGGTGCATACTACTGTAAACACCCCAAATTTGCCCTCACCCATTCACACCATGGCTTGTGATCATCTCATATGCATAAACACAATCACATCATCTCATGTCTCATTTGGTTTCACTGGATAGTTTCTAAGGCATCTGCACCTAGGGTTTGTGATCTGAGCAACCTCAGGGCATCTTGAGCCATTCCAAAGGCAACCAATCAACTCAAAGGGGTCCATGTGTGTTCTTATATCATGTTACATCCTCACAAAGTCAAAATTGTAGAGGGATCACAAGAACTAGGGTTTGAGTGGATGCAGAGCCAGGATGAACTGCACAGTTGACTGAAAATTAGGGTTTTGGTTTCAGAGGCCATAACTCCAAATTTTTTGGTCATTCTTGTTTCCATTGATCTCTATATGGTATAGGGAGTATGCATATCAATTTTCATGAAGAAATTCCATGGGGAAGTCATCTGATCAAGAGTTGACTTTTCAGACAAGTCAGTGCAAAATCAGGGCATCTGAGGCCCCCAATGACCCAACCAATGGGTGATCTTCATCATTTTGAGTGTATATGATCTTTATTTGATCATGGAAGAAGTTTGAAGTTCATAAAAATCAAGAATTTGGAGTTTTTGCAAATGTTGACTTTTTGAGTTTTGTTGACTTTTCAAGAATGCACCATTTTAGGTCAATTTTCAAGCCTTGATTCATGATCCAAAAAGGCTTCAAATGGAAAAACTTTGGTCATGAAAGTTGTAGATCTCATCTTTCCCTTTTCAAAAAGTACAAGAACATGATCAAACTCTTCTTGGATCAAAAGTTATGGCCATGCAAAGTTGGTTAAAATCATTAATTTTCAAGACATGCCTCATTTGGAAACTTTGCAAAATCTTGGACCAATGCATCATGTGACCTCTAATTCATTTCAAACCATTACACAAACATTCTCTAAGTCCTAAAAATCAGAATTGAATTGAATTTGCTCATGGTTTGGTTTGAGTAACAAGGCTTTATCACATGTGAACCAAAAGCTAGCCAACTTGCAAAACACTCATGATCACTTCCTACAACTTGGTGCATTGGCTGCTGAGCTTTGCTAGGCCTCTCCCTCACCTTTGCTGCGCCAGCCATGCCTTGTACTTGCCTAGATCTTGCCCATGCCCTATCTTACACAAAGTTGACCTTTTATGCAAAAGCAAACTTACCTATCACAGCTGCACAAGTCACATCCTCTGGCCACTTGGATTAAAATATGTTATCAATTTGCTAGCAAAAACACCCAAGAGGCAGGGCTGAAACACACACATTCATCACTTACAAGAAAACCTTCCATTTTGCAACTTCTATCGAATCTCTCTACACAGCCTGAAAACACACAAACTAACTTCACCATTCATCTCACCTGGCCTCATAGATCACAAAGCACCCAAAGCCCAAGTTTGAAACAGCCAGAAACTCTTGCTGCCATCTCTCACCTCAAGCTGCAGATTCTATCGAATCTCTCCCCACAAGCCACAAACACCCAAACCAACACCACAGATCATCTCTACACATCCTCTGGACCTCAAACACCCCATCACCATGACCTGAAAGTGCCAGAATTTCATCTGCCATTTTTGACTGAACTGAAGCTGAAGCATTCGAATCTCATTATCCAGCAAATCTAAACTCCATTTGAGCATTCAAGCACCTTTGGGGGATCAAGTGGAACAGCTTGCATCAAAGGAAGTGGCCTGAAAGTTCCTAAATCAAGAGCTCCAAATCTCAGGTAGCTCGAAAATAATTTTTCCAGAAATCATTTCTTTTGTTCCAAACTTGTTCTTTGTGATTCACTGACCATCCTGATGCTTTTAGTTTTTGAAATGGTTGTGTTTTGAGCATTTAATTTATGTTTGAAGCTTACGAACCCTAGAACTTTCTCTCCTCGATTCAGCTTGTTTAGGTTATATAAATTTGTTTTAAGTTAGGGGTTTGATTCGTGAGGGTGTTAGAAACGTTTCCCAATTCATAGATTTCATTTATATTACGTTTTGAGAGGTTTTGAGATTTTTCAGGTGAGCTTCTGGCCGGAGAAGACGACCGGAAGTCTTCTCCGGCCACCTGAGAGTGTTTATGCCCTAATTTCGTAATTAAGTCAAGTTTGAATTCTGGCCGTAGATACGCGTTGACTGGTTGACTTCCCACCCTTTTTGATGGCCAGGATCTGTCCCATTAGCCCTAATCCACGTGTTAGGGTTAATTAATCCATATATTATTTAATTTAATCTGAAGCAATCTTGGCCTCTCATTCTGGCGCGCAGTCAATGCCTTTGAATCCAGAGCGCATCCTGGCCATTCATCCTGCTTACTTTCATTTTCTCTTAATTTTTATTCATATTTATTTCATTTAAATTGCACAATTTATTTAAAATAGTTAAAAAATCATAAAAATTATGAAACTTTTTCTTTAAGGTTTTATTAATTTTTATGACACAAAAACATTTTTATTTTATTTTTTATCATTAAAAAAGTATTTTTAAATATTTAAAAGATTATTTTTAATTGATTAATGAGAATTAATTAATTAAAAATACTTTTAGGTATTTAAAAATTACAAAAAAATTCATGAAATGTTCTAAGACATTTAGAAACATTGTCAAACCTTCAAACCAAATTTCTTTTTTGATCTTGATGCATTTTAAGAATTTTTCATTGAATTAAATCATTTTTGATGCATTATTTTGTTCATAAGTTTGAAAATTCATTTCTGCCTATTGGTGAAGGTTGAGACATTGATTCTTCTTGCATTGTTTTCCATTTAGCATGAACTTTCAAGGATAAAAAGGCCATGATTTGATCTTGCATTTTCTAATTGATTGGCATTTGTTTTGTTACAAACCCTAAAAAACCCTAATAACTTGCAAAAATCATAACTTGAGTTTGGTTGAGAGTTGAGAGTCCTCCTTTGGGCAGTGATTCATTATAGGTCTAGGGTTTCTTTGGGTACCATTTTCCATTTTTTATGTTAAGGTTTGTTTCTGTTTTTGGTTTATGTGTGATTGTTTGATCCATGAACCCTAATTTGGGCTTTCATTTGCATCCCTCTTGCATTCTCTTGCATAACATGACTTGCCATTACATTTTGTGCATTCTCATGATCCATTTAACATCTTAAGACATGTGTGAATCATGTTTGATCATTGCATTGCATATTTGCCATGTCATTTGTCTTGTATGTTTCATGACATTTCATGTTTGTCCATGCTCCTCAACTTGCATCATTTGCATCCATGGCTTTGTATGAACATCTCATTGTCTTGTCTCATGTTCATAGCACTCCATAGCATCATCATCATCATCAACATGCTTCTGGTTTTTGCTTATCATATCATTTCATCTCATTTAGCATTGTATTGCATTTGTTTCTAACATTGCAGGTGGTAAGTAACTTGAGAAGTGGATTTGCCTTCACTTCTCATACCTCCTCTATTCTCATCTCTCTTGCATACCTTGCTGCATTCTTATGTGTGTTTGAGTTTGAGCTTGCTCATTCTTGTTCCTCCCACCTTCTTTCTTCAAGTGACTTGACTTCTTGAATGAAGCAAGTCACTTTGCTTCTCTTGATCTTGTTCATCTGCTTCCTGGCGGTTCATCTGAAGATTGTTCTTGAAAACCTCACAAACATTAGGACCAACCAAGCATGATAATGAATTAGGGTTTTGATTAGTCTCCCCATAGTTTTTACCTTTGTGTCTCTCTTTGAGTCTTCTCTCCTCACCTCATAATCAGGGATTAAACCCTCAAGGCTTTAAGACTTTGTGATTAAGATCCTGCCTGCATCCTTCTTTTAGGATGGAGTGTATAACTTTAATCCTAAGTCTTGGACCCTTAAGGTGTTGAACTCTCTTAATTAATCCATCTAATAATTATCAAGACATTACACTTGTAACTTGGGCCTTGCATTAGGGTTCTAATTCTCCCTTAATTGGCTAAGAAGGACTAACCCTAAAGTTAATGGACAAGTCCCCCTCAAGTTGTCTTACAAATCATAAAAAACACTTCATCATCATATCATTAATAAAATCCACTTAATCAAAGGTTTGTTCTGTCATGGGTTTAATCCCTAATCATGGATTAAGCTGAGGATCCTTCCTCAGCTTAAACACCCTCATCTATTATCCTTCTTTTAGGATAGTGTAATGAGCCTGTTAAATCCCTGATTATGGCTTAACCTCATTACTTAACACTAAACAAAAATCACAAAAACATCTAATTAATCACAAGTAGGTTAATGATCTTAACCCTACATCAAAGGTGATTAAGTGTGAGAATCTGACTTCACACTTAAGGTAATTCTCATTACCCCTAATCAGAGGGATGATGTGATGAGTTTACCAAATCCATTGATTTAGGTTTAAGCTCATTATCTTATGACAAACTCCAAAAAGAAATAAAAGACTGAAAACACCAAAACAAACAATAATCGTCTCCTTCGGGATTCTTTTCTCATCATCTTCACTCACAACCGAGAACTTGCTTCTTCCGTCTAATGCAAGACAGTTTGCACCTGAGCCAGACAGGTCATACACTTGAGCATAGACAAGTAAGCAGTTCACAAGTCAATTCATCTTTCAGTCTCTTTGGGTCGAACTACGGTGTTCTGACTTCCTCATTGCACGAGAGGATACGTAGGCATAACTTAACAAGTTATCGAACAAAAGTCTCTGTACATCCCCCCTCCTTCCAGCTTCATTCTTTTAGCCTCATGATCTTGAGCAGCTCATTCTCATTCCTACACTGACACTTCATGTATACACTTCACTTCCTTCACACTGACACCTGTACATATTGCTTTCCAGCCATTTTACACACAGATTGCACTGACACTACCCCTTTAAAACACAAATCTTTCAAGCGTGGATCCCGTCGAGTACGGCGGACAATCTGGGTGCTAATACCTTCCCAGGTTGTAACCAACCCCCTTTCTCAGTCTCTCTGGTTCGCAAACCGTCTTATCCGTATCTTTCTAGGCTTATGCAGCATTGCCTTTCCTCCGGGATAAAAATGCCTAGCTGGCGACTCTATTCATTCTCCAGTGAGTTCACGGCTGTGTGTTCTCACTGTTCCCTTCGCCGACCGTTCGCGTCTGTACCTTCATTTGATCCATTTTCATTTGTCGGGAGCGACAGCTTGGCGACTCTGCTGGGGACCCTTATGCTGCAACCAGGGCTTCTGGTTCTTTTTGTGGGTTCCTCCTAGCGCTTGATTGATTTGTGTTTATTGGGGTGTTATGTGTTATTTGTGTTTGTATATTTGCTTTATTTATTGCTTTCTGTACAACTTTATTTACTGCTTTCTTTATTGCATTTATATATATCATACTGTCATGCTGTCTGTGCTGGATCTGGTTTTGTTTTAGTGGGTGGGGTTCTATTGAGAGCCAAGGTCCTATACCTGGGACCTGAGTGACACCTAGGCTAGAGTGAATCATATTCTTTCCCATTCCATTTCGGTCTGGTGCGGGAATATGAAACACGGTTCAGATATGGGTTTCTTCTTGAGAACTCTGTGCTACGGATTTCCTGTAGTGCTAGGGGGATCTGGGAAGCCTGCTAAGTCTGGATGACCTTTTAGTATTGACCTTCAGAAATTGAGGTGAATTAGAGGAGGAATTGTTATGGTTATTGTAAATACTGTACCTCCGGGTTAGAAGTGTTTACACTTCTCATAACTGATCCAAGTCTGAGGATCCTTGTTCTAGATCACTACCTGTGAGGGGGTTGGGCTGTTTACAGGTTTGCAGGTACCTTGACCTCAGAATACCCTGTTACTTTGACTTTGTTAAGAATGCTCCATGTTGGATAGTTCTTGTGATTCTAAAACCCTGGACATGTGGCTCTTTATTTGAGTCCCCCACCTTGGTTACTGGATTTATAGACCTCCATCCGGAATTCTTGAACACACATGGATCTATACCAAGGCAGTTTATCCAGATCCAGCTCAGTCACAAACCCTTTGCATATCATTTGCATACATCCTCATTGCATCATATTAACATGTGCTTATTTGTTTTTCGGGGTATCCATTTTCATCAGGTTTTGGTTTTGACCCCATCTGCAGCTTTGACCCATCTTCACCAGCATCTGCTTCAGTTTAGCTGTCTGCTTCAGCACCAGCCAGTCAGTGGTTTTCTCTATTTCAGCATTGTCATCAGCACTCTACCCAGTCTTCAGCATCATGGCTCCAAAGAAAAGCAATATCACCTATCATTTCTTCCAACCAGACTTGTCAGACATCAGGAGGGTCCAAACCCTGATGACCCCAGATCACATACCTCTGTTCAGGGAGCATTATGGGGATATACTTGACTTGGTCATGGATATGGACCCATCTCAGAGAAGCCTAATCCATACCTGCATCCAGTTCTATGACCCCCCATTGAGGTGTTTCACCTTTCAAGACTTTCAGTTGGGACCTCTCTTAGAAGAATATGCATCTTTGGTTGGTTTGCCTATCAAGAGAGAAATTCCTTTTAACCCTGAAATGGTCTTTCCCAGCAATGGAGAGATAGCAAGAGCTTTGCACCTGGAACCTGCTTTGATTGAGCAGCATATGACCTCTAAAGCTGGGATCCCTGGTTTTCATCTGGACTTCCTGATTTCTCAAGCTAGTCTGAAGGCCTCCCTGGGGGATTGGAAAGCTGTTTGTGCATTGTTGGCCTTGAGTGTATATGGAATTGTGTTGTTTGCAGATGAGCCCAGATTCATCAGCAAGAATGCCATCCACCTGTTCATCCTGAAGAACCCAGTGCCAACCTTGTTGGGTGACCTCTATTACTCAGTACATCAGAGGAATGAGAAACAGAGGGGTAAGCTAGTGAGGTGTTGTGCTCCACTATTCCATGCTTGGCTTCTCAAGCATCTACCCAGGACAGATGCATTCCTGAATCCTCATCAGCAAAGCAACTGGGCTAAGAGGCTCACTACTCTCACTGCAGCAGACATCAGATGGTGCACCCAAAGCACCAAGGGCAGAGATATGATCACAAGCTGTGGGCACTTTCCCAATGTACCTTTGGTAGGAGTTAAGGGAAGTATCAACTACAACCCCCTGCTGTTCAAGAGGCAATTAGGCTATGCACTGGTTCATGCTCCTAGGGAACAAGACCTGGTTGAGACCCTCTACTGTGAGAACAAGATCAGTTTGACTGTTGTTAGGCAGGCTGCCTGGGCCTGGGATCATGTTCAAACCAAGGGAATCACCATTCTGGGGAAGTGCAATAATGTGGCATCAGCCCAATATCATGAGTGGTCCTATGCTAGGGCCCAAATCTCAGGATTGCCCTTCACCATCAAAGACATGCCTGAGTCATCATCAGCACCACCCCCTGCTACTGTCAGTTTGGAAGAGTTTGAAGGTTTGAAAGAAAGAAATGAGAAGCTATCCCAAGCCCTGCAGAAGACCCTCAGGGAGAGGAGTGAAGGTGTAAGGGAGATTGAAAGATTGGAGAAGCTGAGAGTGGAACACTTGACTAAGATTGAGAAGTCTGGAGACTATATCAACAAGTCTAAAGCTGGTGAGCAGATTCTGAAAAATGCTTGTAAAGAAGCCCAGTTCCAAAGAGCAAGGACAGACTTGTACTTGAAAGAGAGTCAGGCCAGGTGGGTCCGGATCACTGAAGCCCGTACTCTAGAAGACAAGAGAGTTCAAGATAAGATGGAGCAGATGGAAAAAGCCCTGGCAGTAGCCCAGGAGGAAATTTCAGAGTTAAAAATCAAAGCTGGAGTGAAGAAATCCAAAGACCAAAGCCAGAACAAGAAGTTGACTACAGCTGTTGCAACAAGAAACCTTCTCATCAGGAATCTTACGGAGCATCCGGCTGATCCTGTGACCGAAGCACTTCTTAAGGAAGTTCGCGAGGATGAGTTTGGCCTTGGAGTCTGATTATTTGCTTGTTGTTGTTCCTTTTCCGTGTACTTTTGCTTTTTGGTGATGTATTTTTGACCCCTTAGAGGGCTAGTGTTGTAAAAGATGAACAATTTGTATTATTTTACCTTTGTAATATATTTGTGTTTGTTTCCATCTGGGTTCACTTCAAAAGCAACTTCAACAGCATCATCTTCAAGGGTCTGGACGGGTCAAAACTGAAGACCAAGCTGGATACCTTGATAGCGAATAAGCATACTGCATTGCATACTAACCCTTTTGTTTGTTTTGTAGGTTTTGTTTTATTGTTTCTAACCTCTGTTGTGACACTCAGGAATTATTGCTCGCCGCAGGCTATTCCCTCTCAACAGGCCACACAGGTACCCTACGAGAAACAACCTTCCGGGCATCCAGATGGACCAGTTGCAGCAAGACCTCAATGAGGCCAGAACCCAAATGGCTAATGAAAGGGTGGAGATGAGAACCCAAATAACTCAGTTCATGGAAGTGATGAATAATTTAGCTCAAAGCCAGGAGAGGCTCAGAGTTCTGGTAGAGGGGAGAACTCAAGATGACCCCCATGTGGGAACTGCTGGCACCAGTAACAATGAAAGGGTGCAACCACATGTTAACCCCCCTATATTTGGTCCACACCTACATCCTGAGATTCATATTCCTGCAAACGTTCAAGGAACAGCCACTGCAGCCAGAGTACTTCAAGAGGATCCTCAGGAGGATCAGTTTACAGTCATGGGTGCTGGAGAGGAAACCTATGATAGGAGATTGGATGAGTTGGCTGAGAAGTTGAGGTCTTTGGAATCCCAAAATTCTTTGGGGTTCGATGTCATGGACATGGGTTTAGTAGAGGGGGTCAGGATCCCTCATAAGTTCAAGCCTCCTTGTTTCGAAAGATATAATGGGACTTCATGCCCCCGGACTCATTTGCAATCGTTTCTGGGAAGGCTGAAGGCCTATACAATGGATGAGAAGCTCTGGATGTTTTACTTCGAAGACAGTTTGACTGGAGCATCAAGGGAATGGTATTCCCACTTGACAAGGGCAACTGTAAGATGCTGGAAGGACCTGGCAGAGGCCTTCATCCGACAGTATCAATACAACTTAGACATGGCACCCAACAGGACTCTCCTAATGGGAATGTCACAGTCGTCAAGGGAAAGTTTCCGAGAATATGCCCAGAGATGGAGGCAATTGGCTGCTGCTGTTCAACCACCAATGTCTGAGAGAGAAATGGCAGACATGTTTATGAACACTCTCCAGGGAACGTATATTGACAGGTTGGCTGCTTTCTCGTCCACCAGCTTCGCAGATGTTGTTATAGCCGGGGAGAGAATTGAAAGCCTGCTAAAAATGGGTAAAATTTCCGATAATGGCGCCAGTTCGTCCAGCAGTACAAGGAAGCCTTTTGCAGGCCCTAGAAGAGCTGGCGAGACCAATGCCATTCATACCAACAGGGGTAGGCCCCAATATGTTCCAAGAACAATAGCAGCAGTCACCATCCCTGCTCCAGCTCATCCTCTGCCAGTCTATCAACCCCCGCAACAAAACTTCCAACAACAACCTCCGTATCAGCAGAACCAATATCCTCCAAGGAACTACAACAATAACAACTCCAACAACAACAATCAACAGAGGCCATTCCAACAAAGGCCCTCTCAAGCTAATCGAGTGATCGACCCGATTCCAATGCCGTATGCTGCTTTGCTGCCACAGCTTCTGAAACTCAACCTGGTTGAGCTAAGAACGTTGGCGCCTCCAGATCCAAACAGTCTACCAAGAAACTATGACTCTAATGCTAGGTGTGCTTTTCACTCAAACGCGCCTGGTCACAGTACAGAAAAATGCAGGGCACTGCATATGAAGGTACAAGACTTAGTAGACTCCAAGGCTCTGAACTTTGCACCTCCGCCCAACGTCAACAAAAACCCAATGCCACACCATGGTGGTCCCCGAATTAATGCTATCGAAGAAGACCAACCGTCTTATTTGATAACCAGTGTGGATCAGATCAGGACACCATTGGTGGAAATCAAGGCTCAACTCCGTGAAAGCAATATATTTCCGGGGTGTGAACTAGGGTGCCCATACTGCAATATTTCTTGGAATGGGTGTGAAGACTTGAGGAATGGCATTGACAGCCTTATTCAGAGTGGCTTACTGCAGATCACTACATCATTCCCGGCGAACCCGACGACTTCATCAGCAATGGTTTCAGATCCTCCTACAAATACAGCAACAATTGTTCCCAACAATTCATCAGCAACATCAGCAAGTACTTCATCTGTTCTACCCAATGATCAGTTTTCAACAGTTTCTCCTGCTACAACTTCAGCTTCAGTCCACTTCGACTCCCCATCAACAACAACAACCGTTCTTCCAACAGAACCTTCTACAACACCAGCAAACAATCACGAAGATGTCTCCACTATTACCATATTCTACGATCCAGAAAACAATTCCGCTTATCATTCAGAAGGTGCTGCTCCCACTAGAGCACCAGTTACAATCTTTTATGATCCACAGACAATAACAGTCCCCTCAGCAGCAGCAATCAGTCCAGTCACCGTCACGGTACCTGGACCTGTACCATATGAAAGCAATAGGGCCATCCCTTGGCACTATGGCTCTGACTTGTATTGCGAGGGAAAGAGAATCACTCTTGAAACATCAACACCTGCACCACAAATTGATAATGTGGGCGGAGGCGGAGGCTTCACCCGAAGCGGACGTCTCTTTGCTTCACAAGTTCAAAGACCTACTGCCGAAGCAGAAGCTGCTGCCAAGGCAAAAGGAAAGAGCCCGGTGCAGGAAGATCCAGCTGCCAAAGAAGCCCTGAAGACTCCATTCGATCAAGAAGTTGATGAGTTTATGAGGATCATCAAAAAGAGTGATTACAAAATTGTGGATCAACTTCACCAGACGCCATCCAAAATCTCCATCCTCTCTCTGCTTATGTGCTCCGAAGCCCATCGGAATGCACTACTGAAGGTACTGCACGCAGCTTACGTGCCCGAGGAGATTACTGTCAACCAATTGGAAACCGTTGTTGGAAACGTTACTGCTAGCAATGGGCTAGGGTTTACCAATTCTGACCTGACAGTGGATGGCCGCAATCACAACAAAGCCTTGCACATAACCATGGAATGCAAAGGAGCTGTCCTTTCACATGTGCTGGTGGACACAGGATCATCCCTGAATGTCTTACCAAAGAAGGCTCTGGTGAAGCTTGAATATGATGGTTTGGCATTGAGACCCAGCAACCTGGTGGTTAGAGCTTTTGATGGCTCGAAGAGATCGGTTCTGGGAGAGATTGAGCTGCCCGTGACAATTGGCCCGCAGACTTTTAAAACTATCTTTTATGTGATGGACATTCAGCCCGCCTACAGCTGTTTGTTGGGTAGACCCTGGATTCACGCCGCTGGCGCTATAACGTCTACCCTTCACCAAAAGTTAAAATTTGAGTGGGAAGGTCAAGTTGTCACAATCTGTGGAGAGGAGGACATTTTTGTCAGCCACCTGGCGACCTACAAGTACATTGAAATGGATGGAGAGATCCATGAAACAATGAGCCAGGGGTTTGAAGCGTTGAATGTGAATGAAGCATCTGCTGTATCTGGTACCCCAATGTCGTCTTATCAACAAGCCCGGAAGGTTGTTGAAGAAGGAACTGCCCAAGGCTGGGGCAAGGTCTTAGCTGTGGAGGAGAAGAAGGACAAATTTGGGTTGGGTTACAAACCAACTCAACGTCAAGCAAAGGCTGCTGCAGAGCCAGGATTTGTCAGTGGGGGAATGCTAACCCCCGATGCTATCAACTGTCTGGAAGACGAGCTGGAAGAGGAGCGCAACCTGGAGAATTGGATTCGTCCGAAGATCCCGGGGAGCGGTGTCTCGAACTGGTCTTCCCAGGGAATTATAAGTGTTACTCGAGCAGAGTAATTATTATTTCCTGTATCTTTTATAGCATGCATCAAAGTCTTGCATCTTGCCCAAGATGACAAGACTCATTTTGTAATCAGGGCCATCTGTACTTTTGTGCAAACAAGATTAAATTAATGAAATATCAGACAATCTTTTTGCAAACGAGTCTTTTTCTTTTCTGCTCACTGTTTTTCTATTTTTCTTTTTGTACAAAAATAAATGGCGGTGTTTTCAAAATGATAACTTCATTTCACTTTTTTCTAAAGCAAGATTAAAATCAATCACTAAAATGAACCAATTTAACCCTTGCAGAGAGTGCCTTCCAGACTGCACCGACAACAGCACGGCTATGACATCGTATGACTTTGACAATCCAATCAATCAAGCTGATGAAGGGGTTGATGAAGAATATGAGCTTCCTGAGGAGCTAGTTAGGTTGTTGAGACAGGAGGAAAAGGTTATTACTCCTCACCAGGAGGAGATTGAAGTGATCAATCTTGGTACGGAAGAAAATGTGAAAGAAGTTAAAATCGGGGCCTGCCTGCAAGACTCAGTGAAGAGACAGCTGATAGATCTGCTTCAAGAGTATGTTGATGTGTTTGCTTGGTCCTACCAAGATATGCCAGGGTTGGATACCGATATTGTTGTGCATAAGCTGCCTTTGAGGGAAGAATGCCCACCGGTCAAACAGAAGTTGCGCCGAACTCGCCCAGACATGGCTATGAAAATCAAGGAAGAGGTACAAAAGCAATGGGACGCCGGGTTCCTTGCTGTGACTAGCTATCCACCGTGGGTTGCTAACATAGTACCAGTGCCTAAGAAGGATGGCAAAGTAAGAATGTGTGTTGATTACCGGGATCTGAACAGAGCCAGCCCGAAAGATGACTTCCCATTACCTCACATTGATGTATTGGTGGATAACACGGCTCAGTTCTCGGTATTCTCCTTCATGGATGGATTTTCAGGATATAATCAGATCAAGATGTCACCTGAAGACATGGAGAAGACAACGTTCATCACGCCTTGGGGCACGTTCTGTTACAAAGTGATGCCATTCGGACTGAAGAATGCTGGCGCAACGTATCAACGGGCTATGGTGACATTATTCCACGATATGATCCACAAGGAAATCGAATGTTATGTGGATGATATGATCGCCAAGTCCCTTACAGAGGAAGATCACCTGGTAAATCTGCTCAAGTTATTCAAGCGTCTGAGGAAATACCAACTAAAGTTGAACCCCAACAAATGCACATTCGGGGTGCGATCCGGTAAGCTGCTGGGCTTTATTGTAAGTGAGAAAGGGATTGAAGTTGACCCTGATAAAGTCAAAGCTATTCAAGAAATGCCTGCACCGAAAACTGAGAAAGAAGTTCGAGGGTTCTTAGGTCGATTGAATTACATTTCACGGTTCATATCTCACCTTACAGCAACTTGTGAACCCTTATTCAAGCTGTTAAGAAAGGAGCAAACGGTCAGGTGGAACGAAGATTGCCAGAAGGCTTTTGACAAGATCAAAGAATACTTACAGGAACCTCCAATCCTCATGCCTCCAGTTGAAGGAAGACCTCTGATTATGTACTTGACAGTATTAGAAGAATCGATGGGGTGTGTACTAGGTCAGCATGACGAGTCTGGTCGAAAAGAGTATGCGATATACTACCTAAGCAAAAAGTTTACCGACTGTGAACAGCGTTATTCACTGCTCGAGAAAACTTGCTGTGCTTTAGCGTGGGCTGCTCGCCGACTGAGACAGTATATGTTGACCCACACTACCTTATTAATCTCAAAAATGGATCCAGTTAAGTACATTTTCGAGAAGCCAGCTCTTACTGGACGGGTTGCAAGATGGCAGATGATTCTCACAGAATACGACATACAGTACACATCTCAGAAAGCCATCAAGGGCAGTGTACTATCTGAATATCTTGCTGAGCAACCCATTGATGACTACCAGCCTATGAGGTTCGACTTCCCCGATGAAGACATCATGTTCATTAAAGCAAAAGATCATGAAGAGCCTATTCACACTGAAGGGCCTGACCCAGAAGAAGAATGGACTATGATGTTGGATGGGGCTGTCAACATGAATGGCCGTGGTGTTGGTGCAGTACTCATTACACCTAAAGGGGTTCACATGCCTTTCTCGGCAAAGCTCACTTTCAACTGCACTAACAACGAAGCTGAATACGAAGCTTGCATTATGGGTCTTGAGGAAGCCATTGACCTCAGGATCAAGACATTGACCGTATTCGGAGATTCAGCTTTGGTAGTCAATCAGACCAACGGAAAATGGTACACCCACCAAGATCATCTGATACCTTACAGGGATTATACAAGAAGGTTATTGACTTTCTTCACAACAGTCAAGCTTGAGTATATCCCTCGGGACGAGAATCAGTTTGCGGATGCTCTTGCTACCATTTCATCCATGATCAAAGTTCAAGCTGCTAACTTTGTACCTCAGATTTCAGTATCGAGACTTGATAGACCAGCATATGTATTTGCAGCAGATATTGCTAAAGATGATAAGCCTTGGTTCCATGACATCAAGTGCTTCTTGGAGGATCAAACGTACCCACCTGGGGCATCTTCCAATGATAAAAAGACTTTAAGAAGGCTTGCTGGAAGTTTCTTTCTGAACACTGATGGATCTTTATACAAAAGGAACTTTGATATGGTGCTTCTCAGATGCGTTGACAAGACGGAAGCGGATTTACTGATGCATGAAGTGCACGAAGGATCCTTTGGTACCCATGCAGGAGGGCATGCCATGGCTAAGAAGTTGTTAAGATCAGGCTATTACTGGATCACAATGGATGCAGACTGTTGTGCTTACGCTAGAAAATGCCATAAATGCCAGATTTATGCAGACAAGGTGCATGTGCCTCCCAATCCCCTGAACATAATGTCTTCACCATGGCCCTTTGCTATGTGGGGCATTGACATGATTGGCAAAATTGAGCCAACTGCTTCGAACGGCCACAGATTCATCCTGGTCGCCATCGATTATTTTACAAAGTGGGTTGAAGCAGCCTCATATGCAAATGTCACAAGGCAAGTGGTAGCCAGATTTCTGAAAAGAGATATCATCTGTCGATATGGAGTGCCCGAGCGAATCATTACTGATAATGGTTCCAATTTAAACAACAAAATGATGGCAGAACTGTGCCAGGACTTCAAGATCCAACATCACAATTCTTCTCCTTACAGGCCAAAGATGAACGGCGCTGTTGAGGCAGCAAATAAGAATATCAAGAAGATTGTGCAAAAGATGGTAATCACCTACAAAGACTGGCACGAAATGCTACCATTTGCCTTGCATGGGTACCGCACATCAATCAGAACATCCACTGGGGCAACACCGTATCAACTTGTATATGGTATGGAAGCAGTCCTACCTGTTGAAGTTGAACTACCCTCGTTACGGGTATTAATGGATGTTAAACTGAGTGAAGCAGAATGGGTTCGGACCCGATACGAACAACTGAGTCTGATCGAAGAGAAGAGATTGGCTGCAATCTGCCACGGGCAGTTATATCAGAAGAGAATGAAGAGGGCCTTCGATCAGAAAGTCAGGCGCCGAGAATACCAAGTAGGAGATCTTGTGCTGAAAAGAATTCTCCCTCCTCATACAGACCACAGGGGTAAATGGACTCCAAATTATGAAGGACCATTTGTTGTGAAGAAAGTCTTCTCTGGTGGAGCACTGATGCTCAGCACCATGGATGGTGAAGATTTCCCGTCCCCTGTGAATTCAGATGCAGTTAAAAAATACTTCGCATAAAATGACCCGCTGGACATAAAAACAGAATGTAAGTCCAGGCAAAAATAGGGCATCCCGGCGAGTCAAAAACAGAATAAAAGACTCGGGCAAAAATAAGGGAAAATAAATAAAAAAATTGTACACCCGCTGAGTTGAAAAGCCGCATTGGACAGCTCAGGCAAAAATGGGTATCCCGATGGATTGAAAACCCGAAAGGGCGATCCATGCAAAATAAGGGAATAAGCGAACGACTGCATTCTGAATTCGTCTGTATCACCTACAACTTGGTAAGCTCCAAGGGATCAAGCTGCAATCAGAATCAACTCTCTCCAGAAAGCAAGACGAGAAGAACGTCATCGTCATACGAGTCATAGCAGGAGAGGAAGCTCCTTGAAAGCATCGCCAGTACCGCCAGCACTTTATTTCTCAATTTGTAACAATCTCCTCATTTCAGGAGATATGTTTCTCTGACTGTATCTTGCCAATTCAGGGCACACGAATTAATATAATCAGATTTTTAGTCATGTCTCGTTTTTACATTTATGTTTTGCAAAGAGTTGTCTGATGTCTCTAAAAACACGATTGCATAAGTACAGATGCCTCTCTCTAAAAATAAAACACATGCTTGCAGGGAATATACTTACTCTCGAAAGTACTTTTTTTTCCTATGACGGAATCTCAGTAAAAGATACCTCGGGACCATTTGTGCGTTTCTTTATCTTTGCAGGATTGCAGGTATCCAGAACACAACTTGGGGCATACAAGTTACGTCTCAGCAAGCTGGCAAATCTACAAAAGATATCGGCATCCGAAATGCTCTATCCCCAGTAGAGTTGCTTCCCATTGCTCTCCCCAGCTGAGTTGCCTCTCACAATTCCCCAGCCGAGTAGCCATTATTCCTCAGCAGGATGCGAGAATCGAGGAATCATCTCCCCACAGAGCTTCAGGCCTCTATTCAGAGGAGCAGCGCACGAAGAAGTCACAACAGAGAGAGAGAAAGCTTCTACAAACCCCAGCTGGGTCCCGCATTATAAGGATACGTCAACCAGTGATCTATATCCCCAAGCAGATACACCAATAGATCTACCAATGATCCCATCCCCAGCTGGGATGTCTTCCTCAGCAGATCGACCAGAAATCTCCGCGGCAACGGGATCCGGATCCCGGATCGGTGCCTCTTTGCATAATCATAGCATTCGCATCATATTCACCCTCAAAGCGTAGCATTCCGTCTAATACGGAGCATTACGGCAAAAATCAAATGCATAGCATAATCATAAGTCATGTTGTGAGTTGAACACTTGTAAGATATTGACAATCTGTCGACATACAGAATACATCCCCATCAGAGTCCCAGCAAAAGCAGTTGCCTCCACCAAATCACAAACACCAGTATATACTCCTTTTGGCACCCGTCCGTGCCATCTTTCCCCAGTAAAGTCGTCTGAACACTCTTTACAACAAAATCACCCGTATTACAGATACTTCCTGACACCCGTCCGTGTCATACCCCAGCAGAAAGCCAAAGACATCCTCTTTGCACTCACATATACCTATATATACACTTTCTTGACACTCGTCCGTGTCATATCCCCAGCGCAGTCGCCTAGACTTTGTATATCAGATACCTGTTTATATTACACTCTTTTCTCTCTTGACACTCGTCCGTGTCACTCTCCCCAGCAGCTAAACACTCATCTATACACCACTCGCTCTTATACAGATACTCGTCCGTATCTTGTATATACCAGTTACATCCCCGCAGATTCGACTTTGGTTCATGTTCTTTGTTAACCAGTTGGTACTCGTCCGTACCATCATCTCAGAATATGCGTCCAGTGTTTGTTTCTACGTGATACTCGTCCGTATCATAGTCTTAAGGATGTTCGTCTGCATCTTTAGTCCATACACCGTGTCAAACACTTGTGTCTTCTTGAATATAGATACTCGTCTGTGTCTACTATTCCCCAGAAGGGTCCTTTCAGATTCGATACTCGTCCGTGTTCTTTGTTAACCAGTTGATACTCGTCCGTATCATCATCTTGGAACACGTGTCAGTTTGTTTCTGCATGATACTCGTCCGTATCATAGTCTTAAGGATGCTCGTCCGCATCTTTAATCTATACACAATACCAAACACTTATACCTTTTGTTTCTTGGATGTAAACGCTCGTCCGTGTTTACTATATCCCCAGTAGATCGCAGTCAAATTTCCTTTTTATCTAACACTCGTCCTGTGTTATGATACCTCTGAGAGCAGCCGTACCCTGCTGAGTGGTCGTCCTCCACTTCTTGATGGTCGTCCTCCATCATGCTCATCCGATGGCCGTCCCCATCGTTGATTTTAGCAGCCGTCCCCTGCTAGGTGGTCGTCCTCCACCTTTTGATGATCGTCCTTCATCACTTTATCCAATGGCCGTCCCCATTGTTGATTTTAGTTGTCTAACACTCATCCTGTGTTATGATAAACTTTGAGAGCAGCCGTCCCCTGCTGAGTGGTCGTCCTCCACTTCTTGATGGTCGTCCTCCATCATGCTCGTCCGATGGCCGTCCCCATCGTTGACCTTTTCTATCCGATGGCCGTCCCCATCGTTGATATTTTCGGCAGCTGTACCCTGCCAGGTGGTCGTCCTCCACCTTTGATGGTCGTCCCCATCATTTTTCTTTTATGCCCAACAGAGCAGCCGTCCCCTGCTAGGTGATCGTCCTTCACCTTTGATGGCCGTACCCCATCATCTGTTTATTTCATTCATTCTTTAACCCGATGGCCGTCCCCGTCGTGGTCCCTTTTCTTTTTTTAGCCCGATGGCCGTCCCCATCGTTGGTTACTTTACCGTTATGAACTTGATGGCCGTCCCCGTCATGTTTCATTAATCCTCAGAATTTTGCAGCTCTATCTTGATGGCCGTCCCCATCATGATATTTTATTTTCCCAGCTAGTCGGCCGTCCCCGTCTTAGCTTTACCTTTTATCCCCAGCATGTCGGCCGTCCCCGTCATTGCTTTATACACTTTACCAGCATGTCAGCCGTCCCCGTCATCGCTTTGCTTCACATACCACCTTACCCAGCAGTCGTCCTCTGCTCGACGGTCGTCCTCCGTCACCCATACTTTACGATATACTTTGTTTTGCTTTGTTTTGCTCTTACAATCTATATCCCTTTTCTTCTTCATTTCTGTGAGTGCAAATTTTGGACTGTCTTTGGTATTCAACCACAAGTTATCTTGTTTGCCTGTTAAGCCGCCGCTTACAACCTGCACAGCTAACTCATGCTTGAATAGGGGCAGCTGTAAACACCCCAAATTTGCCCTCACCCATTCACACCATGGCTTGTGATCATCTCATATGCATAAACACAATCACATCATCTCATGTCTCATTTGGTTTCACTGGATAGTTTCTAAGGCATCTGCACCTAGGGTTTGTGATCTGAGCAACCTCAGGGCATCTTGAGCCATTCCAAAGGCAACCAATCAACTCAAAGGGGTCCATGTGTGTTCTTATATCATGTTACATCCTCACAAAGTCAAAATTGTAGAGGGATCACAAGAACTAGGGTTTGAGTGGATGCAGAGCCAGGATGAACTGCACAGTTGACTGAAAATTAGGGTTTTGGTTTCAGAGGCCATAACTCCAAATTTTTTGGTCATTCTTGTTTCCATTGATCTCTATATGGTATAGGGAGTATGCATATCAATTTTCATGAAGAAATTCCATGGGGAAGTCATCTGATCAAGAGTTGACTTTTCAGACAAGTCAGTGCAAAATCAGGGCATCTGAGGCCCCCAATGACCCAACCAATGGGTGATCTTCATCATTTTGAGTGTATATGATCTTTATTTGATCATGGAAGAAGTTTGAAGTTCATAAAAATCAAGAATTTGGAGTTTTTGCAAATGTTGACTTTTTGAGTTTTGTTGACTTTTCAAGAATGCACCATTTTAGGTCAATTTTCAAGCCTTGATTCATGATCCAAAAAGGCTTCAAATGGAAAAACTTTGGTCATGAAAGTTGTAGATCTCATCTTTCCCTTTTCAAAAAGTACAAGAACATGATCAAACTCTTCTTGGATCAAAAGTTATGGCCATGCAAAGTTGGTTAAAATCATTAATTTTCAAGACATGCCTCATTTGGAAACTTTGCAAAATCTTGGACCAATGCATCATGTGACCTCTAATTCATTTCAAACCATTACACAAACATTCTCTAAGTCCTAAAAATCAGAATTGAATTGAATTTGCTCATGGTTTGGTTTGAGTAACAAGGCTTTATCACATGTGAACCAAAAGCTAGCCAACTTGCAAAACACTCATGATCACTTCCTACAACTTGGTGCATTGGCTGCTGAGCTTTGCTAGGCCTCTCCCTCACCTTTGCTGCGCCAGCCATGCCTTGTACTTGCCTAGATCTTGCCCATGCCCTATCTTACACAAAGTTGACCTTTTATGCAAAAGCAAACTTACCTATCACAGCTGCACAAGTCACATCCTCTGGCCACTTGGATTAAAATATGTTATCAATTTGCTAGCAAAAACACCCAAGAGGCAGGGCTGAAACACACACATTCATCACTTACAAGAAAACCTTCCATTTTGCAACTTCTATCGAATCTCTCTACACAGCCTGAAAACACACAAACTAACTTCACCATTCATCTCACCTGGCCTCATAGATCACAAAGCACCCAAAGCCCAAGTTTGAAACAGCCAGAAACTCTTGCTGCCATCTCTCACCTCAAGCTGCAGATTCTATCGAATCTCTCCCCACAAGCCACAAACACCCAAACCAACACCACAGATCATCTCTACACATCCTCTGGACCTCAAACACCCCATCACCATGACCTGAAAGTGCCAGAATTTCATCTGCCATTTTTGACTGAACTGAAGCTGAAGCATTCGAATCTCATTATCCAGCAAATCTAAACTCCATTTGAGCATTCAAGCACCTTTGGGGGATCAAGTGGAACAGCTTGCATCAAAGGAAGTGGCCTGAAAGTTCCTAAATCAAGAGCTCCAAATCTCAGGTAGCTCGAAAATAATTTTTCCAGAAATCATTTCTTTTGTTCCAAACTTGTTCTTTGTGATTCACTGACCATCCTGATGCTTTTAGTTTTTGAAATGGTTGTGTTTTGAGCATTTAATTTATGTTTGAAGCTTACGAACCCTAGAACTTTCTCTCCTCGATTCAGCTTGTTTAGGTTATATAAATTTGTTTTAAGTTAGGGGTTTGATTCGTGAGGGTGTTAGAAACGTTTCCCAATTCATAGATTTCATTTATATTACGTTTTGAGAGGTTTTGAGATTTTTCAGGTGAGCTTCTGGCCGGAGAAGACGACCGGAAGTCTTCTCCGGCCACCTGAGAGTGTTTATGCCCTAATTTCGTAATTAAGTCAAGTTTGAATTCTGGCCGTAGATACGCGTTGACTGGTTGACTTCCCACCCTTTTTGATGGCCAGGATCTGTCCCATTAGCCCTAATCCACGTGTTAGGGTTAATTAATCCATATATTATTTAATTTAATCTGAAGCAATCTTGGCCTCTCATTCTGGCGCGCAGTCAATGCCTTTGAATCCAGAGCGCATCCTGGCCATTCATCCTGCTTACTTTCATTTTCTCTTAATTTTTATTCATATTTATTTCATTTAAATTGCACAATTTATTTAAAATAGTTAAAAAATCATAAAAATTATGAAACTTTTTCTTTAAGGTTTTATTAATTTTTATGACACAAAAACATTTTTATTTTATTTTTTATCATTAAAAAAGTATTTTTAAATATTTAAAAGATTATTTTTAATTGATTAATGAGAATTAATTAATTAAAAATACTTTTAGGTATTTAAAAATTACAAAAAAATTCATGAAATGTTCTAAGACATTTAGAAACATTGTCAAACCTTCAAACCAAATTTCTTTTTTGATCTTGATGCATTTTAAGAATTTTTCATTGAATTAAATCATTTTTGATGCATTATTTTGTTCATAAGTTTGAAAATTCATTTCTGCCTATTGGTGAAGGTTGAGACATTGATTCTTCTTGCATTGTTTTCCATTTAGCATGAACTTTCAAGGATAAAAAGGCCATGATTTGATCTTGCATTTTCTAATTGATTGGCATTTGTTTTGTTACAAACCCTAAAAAACCCTAATAACTTGCAAAAATCATAACTTGAGTTTGGTTGAGAGTTGAGAGTCCTCCTTTGGGCAGTGATTCATTATAGGTCTAGGGTTTCTTTGGGTACCATTTTTCCATTTTTTATGTTAAGGTTTGTTTCTGTTTTTGGTTTATGTGTGATTGTTTGATCCATGAACCCTAATTTGGGCTTTCATTTGCATCCCTCTTGCATTCTCTTGCATAACATGACTTGCCATTACATTTTGTGCATTCTCATGATCCATTTAACATCTTAAGACATGTGTGAATCATGTTTGATCATTGCATTGCATATTTGCCATGTCATTTGTCTTGTATGTTTCATGACATTTCATGTTTGTCCATGCTCCTCAACTTGCATCATTTGCATCCATGGCTTTGTATGAACATCTCATTGTCTTGTCTCATGTTCATAGCACTCCATAGCATCATCATCATCATCAACATGCTTCTGGTTTTTGCTTATCATATCATTTCATCTCATTTAGCATTGTATTGCATTTGTTTCTAACATTGCAGGTGGTAAGTAACTTGAGAAGTGGATTTGCCTTCACTTCTCATACCTCCTCTATTCTCATCTCTCTTGCATACCTTGCTGCATTCTTATGTGTGTTTGAGTTTGAGCTTGCTCATTCTTGTTCCTCCCACCTTCTTTCTTCAAGTGACTTGACTTCTTGAATGAAGCAAGTCACTTTGCTTCTCTTGATCTTGTTCATCTGCTTCCTGGCGGTTCATCTGAAGATTGTTCTTGAAAACCTCACAAACATTAGGACCAACCAAGCATGATAATGAATTAGGGTTTTGATTAGTCTCCCCATAGTTTTTACCTTTGTGTCTCTCTTTGAGTCTTCTCTCCTCACCTCATAATCAGGGATTAAACCCTCAAGGCTTTAAGACTTTGTGATTAAGATCCTGCCTGCATCCTTCTTTTAGGATGGAGTGTATAACTTTAATCCTAAGTCTTGGACCCTTAAGGTGTTGAACTCTCTTAATTAATCCATCTAATAATTATCAAGACATTACACTTGTAACTTGGGCCTTGCATTAGGGTTCTAATTCTCCCTTAATTGGCTAAGAAGGACTAACCCTAAAGTTAATGGACAAGTCCCCCTCAAGTTGTCTTACAAATCATAAAAAACACTTCATCATCATATCATTAATAAAATCCACTTAATCAAAGGTTTGTTCTGTCATGGGTTTAATCCCTAATCATGGATTAAGCTGAGGATCCTTCCTCAGCTTAAACACCCTCATCTATTATCCTTCTTTTAGGATAGTGTAATGAGCCTGTTAAATCCCTGATTATGGCTTAACCTCATTACTTAACACTAAACAAAAATCACAAAAACATCTAATTAATCACAAGTAGGTTAATGATCTTAACCCTACATCAAAGGTGATTAAGTGTGAGAATCTGACTTCACACTTAAGGTAATTCTCATTACCCCTAATCAGAGGGATGATGTGATGAGTTTACCAAATCCATTGATTTAGGTTTAAGCTCATTATCTTATGACAAACTCCAAAAAGAAATAAAAGACTGAAAACACCAAAACAAACAATAATCGTCTCCTTCGGGATTCTTTTCTCATCATCTTCACTCACAACCGAGAACTTGCTTCTTCCGTCTAATGCAAGACAGTTTGCACCTGAGCCAGACAGGTCATACACTTGAGCATAGACAAGTAAGCAGTTCACAAGTCAATTCATCTTTCAGTCTCTTTGGGTCGAACTACGGTGTTCTGACTTCCTCATTGCACGAGAGGATACGTAGGCATAACTTAACAAGTTATCGAACAAAAGTCTCTGTACATCCCCCCTCCTTCCAGCTTCATTCTTTTAGCCTCATGATCTTGAGCAGCTCATTCTCATTCCTACACTGACACTTCATGTATACACTTCACTTCCTTCACACTGACACCTGTACATATTGCTTTCCAGCCATTTTACACACAGATTGCACTGACACTACCCCTTTAAAACACAAATCTTTCAAGCGTGGATCCCGTCGAGTACGGCGGACAATCTGGGTGCTAATACCTTCCCAGGTTGTAACCAACCCCCTTTCTCAGTCTCTCTGGTTCGCAAACCGTCTTATCCGTATCTTTCTAGGCTTATGCAGCATTGCCTTTCCTCCGGGATAAAAATGCCTAGCTGGCGACTCTATTCATTCTCCAGTGAGTTCACGGCTGTGTGTTCTCACTGTTCCCTTCGCCGACCGTTCGCGTCTGTACCTTCATTTGATCCATTTTCATTTGTCGGGAGCGACAACTACCTATTTGATAAATTGCTATCAATTTTTGACAGCACTATTGTGAAAATTCTGCACTACTTCAACATAGAAATAACACTTTGTGTGTTTGCACACCAAGTGTTTGTGAAAAAGTCAAACCACACACATTATTTTTTCTTGTGCTTATTTATTCTCTATTAATTTATTGTTGGAAGTGGGTTATTAAACAAATTGAATTTAAGTGATTTAGTTGCATTGTATTAATCGTCTTATCATCCTTTACTTCCCATTCAATTTCAAAACACATATCCGATCACCTGTGACTATTTGTTTTAGACGAGTTTTTCCGGGGAACTTCTGCAAAACATTTTTCTAATATTTTTGAAAACTTATGTTTTAAAACTAGGATGTATTCAACCCCCCTTCTAGATCCGCTCCATCGTCTAACATCTCAAACTTAGAAATGTCCCTACAAAGCAAAGGTTAGCTAAACACAATGCATATATCTCACATATCAGCAGATCGACCAAGTAGTATCATGCCAACAAGCCTATATAAACATATACTCACCATGTTCAAAGCTTCATGAATGCAAAACATCAATTATGTCAAACATCGAAAATGCACGAATTCACGCGTCGAAGAAATGCAAATATGCATCAACACACATGTAAATCGCTCTAAACAATCATCTAAAATGATAACATAATAATCCATGGTGATTAAAGAAAATATGACATGCAAACAACCCTGCAAAAGCTTAAAAAGGTCAATCTGCTTCAGTGTTAATCGGTTAACCCAGATGGTTAACCAGCTAACCAGCCCAGAACCTGCATAATTTGGAAAAATTAACACGTGTTAACCGGTTAACCCAAAGTGTTAACCGGTTAACACTGAACGATCAACAATAAAAACCTGCAGAAAAAAACACTTCCAGCCACAACTTATTTCAACGTTCTCCAGAAGTTCCAGCAATCAAATGTGCAAAAAAATTAGATCAAATTCAACACAAATCAAGCATACACTGGATCCACAAATATCAACACATAAATTAATTCATAAATCGATCAATCAACACAATCACATTATCGATCTACACCATGAACATGCAAATAAGCTAAAAGCAGAAGTAGATATGAAATTAACCAACCTACAATGCTGAGATTTTCTTTGGTGAGTGTTGATGAAGCTGAAATTGATGAATCTAGTGGAGAATAAATTCAAGGATTCATTGCTCTTATTTACGCACAATGCAAAATAAATGCAAGTTGATGAACTTAATGCAAAAGCTTGATTCATAAGCACTTCCAAGCACAAATTCAGATCTAAACCAATAGCAAAAACCAGAAATGGATGTGTAGAAAACAATGGATAAGGTTTAGTTCTAAGACCAACAAACATCAATGCAAAATTTGAAGATCTTCAAAGAAATGGAACTTTGAGTGTGAGGGTTTTGAGAGAATGAGAGAAAATTGTGAGAGAGCTCTGAAAATTCAGAAATGAAAAATGAGAATTATGAGAGTGTGTGGGTGTGAGGTTTGGAGAGAATGGGCATAACTATCATTTAGGTTTGGGGCCCAAAATTGTAGTTTGGAGCTAGCTTAGAAAGGTGATTAGGAACTAGCTTTGGGATTAGGCTTGGTAATCATTCTAGATCCTTCTCCATAATTCCATAATTAATTGAAATGAAATAAATATGAAAAATGGAAAATGAAGCCAAAACATAGCATGCTGAAAACTTGCTGAAAATTCAAAATTCACGATTGTTAACCGGTTAACGAATTGTTTTAACCGGTTAATGCAGACAAATTTTGAATTTTCCCTCCTTTGGGCGGGAAACCCCCAAAACTGCATATGCGCCATCCATACTGAGCTGATTTTGGCTTTGAAACCTGATGATTGCCAATACCGCCTGGATACATCTGACCACATACCCTATGCTTGATGCCAAATGCTCTTTTCCCTTTCTTCTTCTTTATTTATTTATTATTTATTATTTATTATTTTTTTATATTTTTTTGAATGCAATGTAAATGTATGTTGAATGCCATAAAAATGAGAGGGCAAATTTTGGGGTGTTACAATGTTAAATTGATTTAGGTTCTGAGTTTTATTTTTTAATTGGTAAGTGTCATTTTGTTTGTCATTAACTTTTATGAAGTATGATTCTTTGGTAACTCTGTCTGGAAATCAGCAACCGATACGAACATAAAATACTAAGGATGCTAAGCAATGGAGACCATAAGTAAGTAAACAACTTAACTTATCCTGTGAAACTGAATTTATATGCGGATAGTACAAAGTATCTGGTTGAAAGAGATTCAATGTTTAAAATAATACACAAATGTTTATATTTATATTGTTTGATTGAGGTTGGAAAGAAAAATAATACAGATTATTTGGTTGAAAGATATTGGTTCAAAAAGGGGGATGATGTGATTATTTATTTGCCCATGCTTATGGAGCTTCCAATCACAATGCTTTCTTGTGCCTTTATTGGTGTTGTTGTTAGACAATGGCGCGAATCTAGATGGGGGGGGGGGGTGAATAGATCCCTTTTAAAAATATTTTACTTTTCAAAAATTAATTGAAAAATATTTTGCGGAAGTTCCCCGGAAAAATCACGTCTAAATTATTTTAAGTCACCGGTGATCGGATATGCGTTATCAAAAAACAAATGGGATAATGAAGATGAATTAACTAATCAATATCAAACAAATTAATCACTTAAATTTGAAGCAATTTATTAAACTACTTCCAACAATGTATAGAGAGAATAAATATGCACAACAAACAAGAAATAATGTGTTTTGAATTTTATCGAGTACTTGGTGTGCACACCACACTTAGTGTGTTTTGCCAAATAGTCTAGTGCATAATTTTCTCTAAGGTTGCTATGTATTTATGATAGCAACAATTTGACAAACACTTGGTGTGCACTAAACTATGCAAAACATAATTTTCAAAACTCAATTATTTCAACTTGTGCATAAAATTTACCGAATGAAAAATGCGAAGGACACAAGAATTTGTTTAGGCAGTTCCCCTACCGTTCTCGCTAAGGGTACCTCTGCTTCCAATTCAAAAACCGAATTGAGATATTTTATTAAAATTGAAATGTTTATACAAAGAGAAAATAGGAACAACAAAGCAATCCTAATTATAGTTGTAGATATGTTTCTCTTTGCCCCTTGATTCTAGTAGAATCAAGTTCTTCACGCGTGTCGAACAAACCTCTGGTTAATTGCACCCTTCTTACAAGAATCCGCGACTCTCCAAACTACGAGCGCGACCGCTTTGATTCGATACTGTCGCTCCCGAAGATTTGCATCCAGGTACAAGCGCGAACGGTCGGCGAAGGGAACAGTGAGAACACACAGCCGTGAACTCACTGGAGATGAATAGAGTCGCCAGCTAGGCATTTTTATCCCGGAGGAAAGGCAATGCTGCATAGACCTAGAAAGATACGGATAAGACGGTTTGCGAACCAGAGAGACTGAGAAAGGGGGTTGGTTACAACCTGGGAAGGTGTTAGCACCCAGATTGTCCGCCGTACTCGACGGGATCCACGCTTAAAAGATTTGTGTTTTAAAGGGGTAGTGTCAGTGCAATCTGTGTGTAAAATAGCTGGAAAAGAATGTACAGGTGTCAGTGCAAAAGGAGTGCAAAGTGTGATATATACAGTGTCAGTGTAAAAGAGAAAGAGGTGAAATGCTCATGATAATGAGGCTAAAGAATGAAGCTGGAAGGAGGGGGAATGTACAGAGACTTTTGTTCGATAACCGTTAAGTTATGCCTACGTATCCTCTCGTGCAATGAGGAAGTCAGAACACCGTAGTTCGACCCAAAGAGACTGAAAGGATTGACTGGTGAACTGCTTGCAGTCTATGCTCAAGTGTATGATCTGTCTGGCACAGATGCAAACTGTCTTGCATTAGACGGAAGAAGCAAGTTCTCGGTTGTGAGTGAAGATGATGAGAAAAGAATCCCGAAGGAGACGATTATTGTTTGTTCTGGTGTTTTCAGTCTTTTATTTCTTTTTGGAGTTTGTCATAAGATAATGAGCTTAAACCTAAATCAATGGATTTGGTAAACTCATCACATCATCCCTCTGATTAGGGGTAATGAGAATTACCTTAAGTGTGAAGTCAGATTCTCACACTTAATCACCTTTGATGTAGGGTTAAGATCATTAACCTACTTGTGATTAATTAGATGTTTTTTTGTGATTTTTGTTTAGTGTTAAGTAATGAGGTTAAGCCATAATCAGGGATTTAACAGGCTCATTACACTATCCTAAAAGAAGGATAATAGATGAGGGTGTTTAAGCTGAGGAAGGATTCTCAGCTTAATCCATGATTAGGGATTAAACCCATGACAGAACAAACCTTGGATTAAGTGGATTTTATTAATGATATGATGATGAAGTGTTTTTTATGATTTGTAAGACAACTTGAGGGGGACTTGTCCATTAACTTTAGGGTTAGTCCTTCTTAACCAATTAAGGAAGAATTAGAACCCTAATGCAAGGCCCAAGTTACAAGTGTAATGTCTTGATGATTATTAGATGGATTAATTAAGAGAGTTCAACACCTTAAGGGTCCAAGACTTAGGATTAAAGTTATACACTCCATCCTAAAAGAAGGATGCAGGCATGATCTTAATCACAAAGTCTTAAAGCCTTGAGGGTTTAGTCCCTGATTATGAGGTAAGGAGAGATGACTCAAGGAGAGACACAAAGGTAAAAACTATGGGGAGACTAATCAAAACCCTAATTCATTATCATGCTTGGCTGGTCCTAATGTCTGTGAGGTTTTCAAGAACAATCTTCAGATGAACCACCAGGAAGCAGATGAACAAGATCAAGAGAAGCAAAGTGACTTGCTTCATTCAAGAAGTCAAGTCACTTGAAGAAAGAAAGTGGGAGGAGGAAGAATGAGCAAGCTCAAACTCAAACACATATAAGAATGCAGCAAGGTATGCAAAAGAGATGAAAGGAAAGGATATGAGAAGTGAAGGCAAATTCACTTCTCAAGTTTACTTACCACCTGAAATGTTAGAAACAAATGCAATGCAATGCTAAATGAAATGAAATGACATGATGCTAAGCCAAACCAGGAGCATACATGATGATTATGATGTTATGAAGTGCTGCAAACGTGAGGCAAGACATGGAGATGCTCATACAAAGTCATGGATGCAGGTGATGCAAGTTTAGAAGCATGAACAAGCATGAAATGTTATGAAACATACAAGACAAATGGCATGGCAAATATGTAATGCAATGATCAATGATGCTCCATACATGTCTTAAGATGTCAAATGAATCATAAGAATGCACCAAATGCAATGGCAAGTCAAATTATGCAAGGAAATGCAAGAATGGTGCAAAGGGAAAGCCCAAATTAGGGTTCATGAAACAAACATCAAACACAAACCAAAAACAGAAGCAAACCCTAATATGAAAAATGGAAAATGGTACCTAAAGAAACCCTAGACCTATAATGAACCACTGCCCAAAGGGGAGCTCTCAACTCTCAACCAAACTCAAGTTATGAATTTTACAAGTTATTAGGGTTTGTAACAAAAGAAATGCCAATCAATTAGAAAATGCAAGATCAAATCTTGGCCTTTTTATCCTTGAAAGTACATGCCAAATGAAAAACAAAGCAAAAAGAATCAATGTCTCAACCTTCACCAAAAGACAGAAATGAATTTTCAAACTTATGATCAAAATAATGCATCAAAAATGATTTAATTCAATGAAAAATTCTTAAAATGCATCAAGATCAAAAAAGAAATTTGGTTTGAAGGTTGGACAATGTTTCTAAATGTCTTAGAACATTTCATGAATTTTTTTGTAATTTTTAAATACCTAAAAGTATTTTTAATTAATTAATTCTCATTAATCAATTAAAAATAATCTTTTAAATATTTAAAAATACTTTTTTAATGATAAAAAATAAAATAAAAATGTTTTTGTGTCATAAAAATTAATAAAACCTTAAAGAAAAAGTTTCATAATTTTCATGATTTTTTTACTATTTTAAATTAATTTTGCAAGTTAAATGAAATAAAAAGGATTAAAAATCAAATAAAACAGAAGTAATCAGATTGGATGGATGAGATGCAATCTGGGGAGAAAGCCATTGACTTGGCGCGCAATCGTGTGGCTCACATTCAAACTCCTAAAATACAATTAATTAAATCTAATTAATCCTGATTAGGGCTAATGGTGAATCTGGGCCATCAAAAAGGGTGGGAAGTCAATGGGTCAACGCACATCAACGGACCAAATTCAAACTAACATAATTAATGACAATTAGGGCAAACTAAACTCAGGTGGCCGGAGAAGACTTCCGGTCGTCTTCTCCGGCCAGAGGGTCACCTGAAAAATCTCAAAACCTCTCAAAACGTAATGTAAATGAAAACTAAGACATGGGAAATGATCCCCAACGCCTCACGAACTAAACCCCTCTCTCAAAACAAATTTATCTAACCTAAATCATCTGAATCGAAGGAAAGAAAAACTAGGGTTCGTAAGCTTCAAACAGCAATTAAATTCTCAAAACACATCCATTTCAAAAACTAAAAGCATCAGCATGATCAGGAGAACATAAGGAACAAGTTTGTAACTAAAAAAGAGATTTCTGGAAAAAATTATTTGGAGCTACCTGAGATTTGCAACCTCTGATTTAGGAACTTTCAGGCCCTTTCTTTAAGTGCAAGCTGCTCCTCTTGGCCCCCCAAAGATGTCTGGATGCTCAAATGGAGTTTAGACTTGCTGGATGATGAGTTTCGAAGAGAACTGCTTCAGTTCAGCCAACAATGGCAGTTGAGATTTTGGCACTTTCAGGCTATGAGAGATGGTTGTTTGTGATCTATGAAGTGTGTGGAGAAGTTTGGCAAAGTTTGTTTTGATGTTTGTGGGCTATAGAGAGAGTTGCAAGTGAAACTGCAAACTGAGGTGAGAGATGGCAGTGAAGTGTTTTGGTTGTTTCAAGCTCTGGTTCTTGATGCTTTGTGTTCTATGGATCAAGGTGAGATGAATGGAGGAAAAAGATTTTGTGTTTGCAGGCTGTGTAATGAGATTCGATAGAACTTGCAAGTTGGGAGGTTTTTGTGTAAGTTATGAGTGAGTGTGTTTCAGCCTTGGTTGCTATGTGATATGGCTAGCAAAATGAATGAATAAACAATTCTGATTGGCCTCTTGATGTGACATGGCCTGCTATGATAGGTGAGTTGCTTTTTGCTCAAAGTCCACTTTTGTGTAAGATAGGGCATGGCATGATACTAGGCAAGGACAACTTGGGTTCTGGTGCAGCATGGTGAGTGTGAGAGGTTGGCTTGACCCAAGGCTCAATGCAGCAAGTTGGTTGAAAGCTCATGAGTGTTTTGCAACTTGGTTAGCTTTATGGATTTCCATGAGAAAAAATCAAGTTTCATGAACCAAACCATGAGCAAACTTGGTCCATTTCTGATTTTGTGACTTAGAGGATGTTCACATGCTGGTTTGACATGAATTTGAGGCAGCAATCATGCATTGATTCAAGACTTAGCAAAATTTCCACTTGGTGCATAACTTGAAAAACAATGATTTTTGGCAACTTTGCATGGCCATAACTTTTGATCCATGAAGAGTTAGATCATGTTCTTGTACTTTTTGAAAAGGGAAAGATGAGATCTACAACTTTCATGACCAAAGTTTTTCCATTTGAAGCCTTTTTGGATCATGAATCAAGGCTTGAAAATTGACCTAAAATGGTGCATTCTTGAAAAGTCAACAAAACCCAAAAAGTCAACTTTTGCAAAAACCCTAAATTCTTGATTTCCATGAACTTCAAACTTCTTCCATGATCAAATAAAGATCATATACACTCAAAATGATGAAGATCACCCATTGGTTGGGTCATTGGGGGCCTCAGATGCCCTGATTTTGCACTGACTTGTCTGAAAAGTCAACTCTTGATCAGATGACTTCCCCATGGAATTTCTTCATGAAAATTGATATGCATACTCCCTATACCATATAAAGATCAATGGAAACAAGAATGACCAAAAAATTTGGGGTTATGGCCTCTGAAACCAAAACCCTAATTTTCAGTCAACTGTGCAGTTCATCCTGGCTCTGCATCCACTCAAACCCTAGTTCTTGTGATCCCTCTGCAATTTTGACTTTGTGAGGATGTAACATGATATAAGAACACACATGGACCCCTTTGAGTTGATTAGTGGCCTTTGGAATGGCTCAAGATGCCCTGAGGTTGCTCAGATCACAAACCCTAAGTGCAGATGCCTTAGAAACTATCCAGTGAAACCAAATGAGACATGAGATGATGTGATTGTGTTTATGCATATGAGATGATCACAAGTCATGTGTGAATGGGTGAGGGCAAATTTGGGGTGTTTACAGCTGCCCCTATTCAAACATGAGTTAGCTGTGCAGGTTGTAAGCGGCGGCTTAACAGGCAAACAAGATAACTTGTGGTTGAATACCAAAGACAGTCCAAAATTTGCACTCACAGAATGAAGAAGAAAAGGGATATAGATTGTAAAAGGAAAATAAAGTATATTGTAAAGTGTGGGCGACGGAGGACGACCGTCGAGCAGAGGACGACTGCTGGGTAAAGAGCAATGACGGGGACGGCCGACATGCTGGGGAAAGTGTGTAAAATAAAGCGATGACGGGGACGACCGACATGCTGGGGATAAAAGATAAAGCTAAGACGGGGACGGCCGACTAGCTGGGAAAACTAAGATAATACGATGGGGACGGCCATCAAGATAAAGTAGTAACATTCTCTGGGGATTGGTGAAACATGACGGGGACGGCCATCAAGTTCACAAAGGTAAAGTAACCAACGATGGGGACGGCCATCGGGTTAAAAAGAAAAGGGACCACGACGGGGACGGCCATCGGGTTAAAGAATAAATGAAATAAACAGATGATGGGGACGGCCATCAAAGGTGAAGGACGATCACCTAGCAGGGGACGGCTGCTCTGTTGGGCATAAAAGAAATATGATGGGGACGACCATCAAAGGTGGAGGACGACCACCTGGCAGGGTACGGCTGCCAAAATATCAACGATGGGGACGGCCATCGGATAGAGAAGGTCAACGATGGGGACGGCCATCGGACGAGCATGATGGAGGACGACCATCAAGAAGTGGAGGACGACCACTCAGCAGGGGACGGCTGCTCTCAAAGTTTATCATAACACAGGATGAGTGTTAGACAACTAAAATCGACAATGGGGACGGCCATTGGATAAAGTGATGAAGGACGATCATCAAAAGGTGGAGGACGACCACCTAGCAGGGGACGGCTGCTAAAATCAACGATGGGGACGGCCATCGGATGAGCATGATGGAGGACGACCATCAAGAAGTGGAGGACGACCACTCAGCAGGGTACGGCTGCTCTCAGAGGTATCATAACACAGGACGAGTGTTAGATAAAAAGAAAAATTGTTGGCAATCTACTGGGGAGATAGTAAACACGGACGAGCGTTTACATCCAAGAAACAAAAGGTACAAGTGTTTGGTATTGTGTATAGATTAAAGGTGCGGACGAGCATCCTTAAGACTATGATACGGACGAGTATCATGTAGAAACAAACTGACACGTGCTCAGAGCTGATGATACGGACGAGTATCAACTGGTTAACAAGGAACACGGACGAGTGTCGCATCTGAAAGTATCCTTCTGGGGAATAGTAGACACAGACGAGCATCTATATTCACGAAGACATAAGTGTTTGACACGGTGTATGGATTAAAGATGCGGACGAGCATCCTTAAGACTATGATACGGACGAGTATCATGTAGAAACAAACATTAGACGCAATGTTCTGAGATGATGGTACGGACGAGTACCAACTGGTTAACAAAGAACAAGGACTACTGTCGAATCTGCGGGGATATACATGGTGTATATAAGATACGGACGAGTATCTGAGTAGGTGTACCAATGAGTAGTGAGTATATAATGTATAGGTGAGTGTTTATCTGCTGGGGATATGACACGGACGGGTGTCAGGAAAGTGTATATACAAGTATAGGCGACCACGCTGGGGATATGACACGGACGGGTGTCGAGAAAATGTATAGGTATATGTAAGTGCAAAAAGGGTGTCTTTGGCTTTCTGCTGGTGACACGACACGGACGAGTGTCAGGATGTATCTGCGATACCGGCGATCTTGGTTTGTAAAGTGTATTCAGGCAACCTGCTGGGAAATGATGATACGGACGGGTATCAAAAGGAGATATGCACTGGTGTTTGTGATATGGGGCAACTGCTTTTGCTGGGACTCCGATGGGGATGTATTCTGTATGCCGACAGATTGTCAATATTTACAAGTGTTCAAATCACAACATGACTTATGATTATGCTATGCATTTGATTTTTTTGCCGTAATGCTCCGTATTAGACGGAATGCTACGCTCTGGGGGTGAATATGATGCGAATGCTATGATTATGCAAAGAGGCACCGATCCGGGATTCGGATCCCGTTGCTGCAAAGATCTCTGATCGATCTGCTTGAAGTGAACATCCCAGCTGGGGATGAGATCATTGATAGATCTGTAGTTGTATCTGCTTGGGGATATACGTCATCGATTGACATATTCTTATAATACGGGACCCAGCTGGGGTTTGTAGAAGCTTTCTCTCTCTCTGTTGTGACTTCTTCGTGCGCTGCCCTTCTGAATAGAGGCCTGAAGCTCTGTGGGGAGATGATTCCTCGATTCTCGCATCCTGCTGAGGAATAATGGCTACTCGGCTGGGGAATTATGAGAGGCAACTCAACTGGGGGTAGCAACAAGAAGCAAACTCAGCTGGGGATAGAGTGTCTCCGATGCTGTACGTTGATTTGGCAACTTTGCTGGGGAAGTGGGCACCTCCCAGTGCCATATGAGTTGATAATGATTCGCCAGTTGCTGAGACGTAACTTGCATGCCCCAGGTTGTGTTCTGGATACCTGCAATCCTGCAAAGATAAAGAAACGCACAAATGGTCCCGAGGTATCTTTTACTGAGATTCCGTCATAGGAAATAAGTACTTTCGAGAGTAAGTATATTCCCTGCAAGCATGTGTTTTATTTTTAGAGAGAGGCATCTGTACTTATGCAATTGTGTTTTTAGAGACATCAGACAACTCTTTGCAAAACATAAATGTAAAAAACGAGACATGACTGAAAATCTGATTATATTAATTCGTGTGCCCTGAATTGGCGAGATACAGTCAGAGAAACATATCTCCTGAAATGAGGAGATTGTTACAAATTGAGAAATAAAGTGCTGGCGGTGCTGGCGATGCTTTCAAGGAGCTTCCTCTTCTGCTATGACTCGTATGACAATGACGTTCTTCTCGTCTTGCTTTCTGGAGAGAGTTGATTCTGATTGCAGCTTGATCCTTTGGAGCTTACCAAGTTGTAGGCGATACAGACGAATTCAGAATGCAGTTGTTCGCTTATTCCCTTATTTTGCATGGATCGCCCTTTCGGGTTTTCAATCCATCGGGATACCCATTTTTGCCTGAGCTGTCCAATGCGGCTTTTCAACTCAGCGGGTGTACAATTTTTTTTATTTATTTTCCCTTATTTTTGCCCGAGTCTTTTATTCTGTTTTTGACTCGCCGGGATGCCCTATTTTTGCCTGGACTTACATTCTGTTTTTATGTCCAGCGGGTCATTTTATGCGAAGTATTTTTTAACTGCATCTGAATTCACAGGGGACGGGAAATCTTCACCATCCATGGTGCTGAGCATCAGTGCTCCACCAGAGAAAACTTTCTTTACGACGAATGGTCCTTCATAATTCGGAGTCCATTTGCCCCTGTGGTCTGTATGAGGAGGGAGGATTCTCTTCAACACAAGATCTCCCACTTGGTACTCTCGGTGCCTGACTTTCTGATCGAAGGCTCTCTTCATTCTTTTCTGATATAGCTGCCCGTGACAGATTGCAGCCAATCTTTTCTCTTCGATCAGACTTAGTTGTTCGTATCGGGCCCGAACCCATTCTGCTTCGTTTAGCTTAACATCCATCAGTACCCGTAGGGAGGGTAGTTCAACTTCGACAGGTAGGACTGCTTCCATACCATACACAAGTTGATACGGTGTTGCCCCAGTGGATGTCCTGATTGATGTGCGGTACCCATGCAAGGCAAACGGTAGCATTTCATGCCAATCTTTGTAAGTGACTACCATCTTTTGCACAATCTTCTTGATATTCTTATTTGCTGCTTCCACAGCGCCATTCATCTTTGGCCTGTAAGGAGAAGAATTGTGATGTTGGATCTTGAAGTCCCGGCATAATTCAGCCATCATTTTGTTGTTGAGATTAGAACCATTGTCAGTAATGATTCGCTCGGGCACTCCATATCTACAGATGATATCTCTTTTCAGAAATCGAGCTACCACTTGCCTGGTGACATTTGCATATGAGGCTGCTTCAACCCACTTTGTAAAATAATCGATGGCGACCAGGATGAATCTGTGGCCGTTCGAAGCAGTTGGCTCAATTTTGCCAATCATGTCAATGCCCCACATAGCAAAGGGCCATGGTGAAGACATTATGTTCAGGGGATTGGGAGGCACATGCACCTTGTCTGCATAAATCTGGCATTTATGGCATTTTCTGGCGTAGGCACAACAGTCTGCATCCATTGTGATCCAGTAATAGCCTGATCTTAACAACTTCTTAGCCATGGCATGCCCTCCTGCATGGGTACCAAAGGATCCTTCGTGCACTTCATGCATCAGTAAATCCGCTTCCGTCTTGTCAACACATCTGAGAAGCACCATATCAAAGTTCCTTTTGTATAAAGATCCATCAGTGTTCAGAAAGAAACTTCCAGCAAGCCTTCTTAAAGTCTTTTTATCATTGGAAGATGCCCCAGGTGGGTACGTTTGATCCTCCAAGAAGCACTTGATGTCATGGAACCAAGGCTTATCATCTTTAGCAATATCTGCTGCAAATACATATGCTGGTCTATCAAGTCTCGATACTGAAATCTGAGGTACAAAGTTAGCAGCTTGAACTTTGATCATGGATGAAATGGTAGCAAGAGCATCCGCAAACTGATTCTCGTCCCGAGGGATATACTCAAGCTTGACTGTTGTGAAGAAAGTCAATAACCTTCTTGTATAATCCCTGTAAGGTATCAGATGATCTTGGTGGGTGTACCATTTTCCGTTGGTCTGATTGACTACCAAAGCTGAATCTCCGAATACGGTCAATGTCTTGATCCTGAGGTCAATGGCTTCCTCAAGACCCATAATGCAAGCTTCGTATTCAGCTTCGTTGTTAGTGCAGTTGAAAGTGAGTTTTGCCGAGAAAGGCATGTGAACCCCTTTAGGTGTAATGAGTACTGCACCAACACCACGGCCATTCATGTTGACAGCCCCATCAAACATCATAGTCCATTCTTCTTCTGGGTCAGGCCCTTCAGTGTGGATAGGCTCTTCATGATCTTTTGCTTTAATGAACATGATGTCTTCATCGGGGAAGTCGAACCTCATAGGCTGGTAGTCATCAATGGGTTGCTCAGCAAGATATTCAGATAGTACACTGCCCTTGATGGCTTTCTGAGATGTGTACTGTATGTCGTATTCTGTGAGAATCATCTGCCATCTTGCAACCCGTCCGGTAAGAGCTGGCTTCTCGAAAATGTACTTAACTGGATCCATTTTTGAGATCAACAAGGTAGTGTGGGTCAACATATACTGCCTTAGTCGGCGAGCAGCCCACGCTAAAGCACAGCAAGTTTTCTCGAGCAGTGAATAACGCTGTTCACAGTCGGTAAACTTTTTGCTTAGGTAGCATATCGCATACTCTTTTCGACCAGACTCGTCATGCTGACCTAGTACACACCCCATCGATTCTTCTAATACTGTCAAGTACATAATCAGGGGTCTTCCTTCAACTGGAGGCATGAGGATTGGAGGTTCCTGTAAGTATTCTTTGATCTTGTCAAAAGCCTTCTGGCAATCTTCGTTCCACCTGACCGTTTGCTCTTTTCTTAACAGCTTGAATAAAGGTTCACAAGTTGCTGTAAGGTGAGATATGAACCGTGAAATGTAGTTCAATCGACCTAAGAACCCTCGAACTTCTTTCTCAGTTTTCGGTGCAGGCATTTCTTGAATAGCTTTGACTTTATCAGGGTCAACTTCAATCCCTTTCTCACTTACAATAAAGCCCAGCAGCTTACCGGATCGCACCCCGAATGTGCATTTGTTGGGGTTCAACTTTAGTTGGTATTTCCTCAGACGCTTGAATAACTTGAGCAGATTCACCAGGTGATCTTCCTCTGTAAGGGACTTGGCGATCATATCATCCACATAACATTCGATTTCCTTATGGATCATGTCATGAAACAATGTTACCATAGCCCGTTGATACGTTGCACCAGCATTCTTCAGTCCGAATGGCATCACTTTATAACAGAACGTGCCCCAAGGTGTGATGAATGTTGTCTTCTCCATGTCTTCAGGTGACATCTTGATCTGATTGTATCCCGAAAATCCATCCATGAAGGAAAATACCGAGAACTGAGCCGTGTTATCCACCAATACATCAATGTGAGGTAATGGGAAGTCATCTTTCGGGCTGGCTCTGTTCAGATCCCGGTAATCAACACACATTCTTACTTTTCCGTCCTTCTTAGGCACAGGTACTATGTTAGCAACCCACGGAGGATAGCTAGTCACAGCAAGGAACCCGGCGTCCCATTGCTTTTGTACCTCTTCCTTGATTTTCATAGCCATGTCTGGGCGAGTTCGGCGCAGCTTCTGTTTCACTGGTGGGCATTCTTCCCTTAGAGGCAGCTTGTGCACAACAATGTCGGTATCCAACCCTGGCATATCTTGATACGACCAAGCAAACACATCAACATACTCTTGAAGCAGATCTATCAGCTGTCTCTTCACTGAGTCTTGCAGGCAGGCCCCGATTTTGACTTCTTTCACGTCTTCCTCCGTACCAAGATTAATCACTTCAATCTCCTCCTGATGAGGAGTAATAACTTTTTCCTCCTGTCTCAGCAACCTGGCTAGCTCTTCAGGAAGCTCATATTCTTCATCAACCCCTTCATCAGCTTGATTGATCGGATTGTCAAAGTCATACGATGTCATAGCTGTGCTGTTGTCGGTGCTGTCTGGAAGGCACTCTCTGCAAGGGTTAAGTCGGTTCATTTTAGTGATTGATTTTAATCTTGCTTTAGAAAAAAGTGAAATGAAGTTATCATTTTGAAAACACCGCCATTTATTTTTGTACAAAAAGAAAAATGGAAAAACAGTGAGCATAAAAGACAAAGACTCGTTTGCAAAAAGATTGTCTGATATTTCATTAATTTAATCTTGTTTGCACAAAAGTACAGATGGCCCTGGTTACAAAATGAGTCTTGTCATCTTGGGCAAGATGCAAGACTTTGATGCATGCTATAAAAGATACAGGAAATAATAATTACTCTGCTCGAGTAACACTTATAATTCCCTGGGAAGACCAGTTCGAGACACTGCTCCCCGGGACCTTTGGACGAATCCAATTCTCCAGGTTGCGCTCCTCTTCCAGCTCGTCTTCCAGACAGTTGATAGCATCGGGGGTTAGCATTCCCCCACTGACAAATCCTGGCTCTGCAGCAGCCTTTGCTTGATGTTGAGTTGGTTTGTAACCCAACCCAAATTTGTCCTTCTTCTCCTCCACAGATAAGACCTTGCCCCAGCCTAGGGCAGTTCCTTCTTCAACAACCTTCCGGGCTTGTTGATAAGACGACATCGGGGTACCAGATACAGCAGATGCTTCATTCACATTCAACGCTTCAAACCCCTGGCTCATTGTTTCATGGATCTCTCCATCCATTTCAATGTACTTGTAGGTTGCCAGGTGGCTGACAAAAATGTCCTCCTCTCCACAGATTGTGACAACTTGACCTTCCCACTCAAATTTTAACTTTTGGTGAAGGGTAGACGTTATAGCGCCAGCGGCGTGAATCCAGGGTCTACCCAACAAACAGCTGTAGGCGGGCTGAATGTCCATCACATAAAAGATAGTTTTAAAAGTCTGCGGGCCAATTGTCACGGGCAGCTCAATCTCTCCCAGAACCGATCTCTTCGAGCCATCAAAAGCTCTAACCACCAGGTTGCTGGGTCTCAATGCCAAACCATCATATTCAAGCTTCACCAGAGCCTTCTTTGGTAAGACATTCAGGGATGATCCTGTGTCCACCAGCACATGTGAAAGGACAGCTCCTTTGCATTCCATGGTTATGTGCAAGGCTTTGTTGTGATTGCGGCCATCCGCTGTCAGGTCAGAATTGGTAAACCCTAGCCCATTGCTAGCAGTAACGTTTCCAACAACGGTTTCCAATTGGTTGACAGTAATCTCCTTGGGCACGTAAGCTGCGTGCAGTACCTTCAGTAGTGCATTCCGATGGGCTTCGGAGCACATAAGCAGAGAGAGGATGGAGATTTTGGATGGCGTCTGGTGAAGTTGATCCACAATTTTGTAATCACTCTTTTTGATGATCCTCATAAACTCATCAACTTCCTGATCGAATGGAGTCTTCAGGGCTTCTTTGGCAGCTGGATCTTCCTGCACCGGGCTCTTTCCTTTTGCCTTGGCAGCAGCTTCTGCTTCGGCAGTAGGTCTTTGAACTTGTGAAGCAAAGAGACGTCCGCTTCGGGTGAAGCCTCCGCCTCCGCCCACATTATCAATTTGTGGTGCAGGTGTTGATGTTTCAAGAGTGATTCTCTTTCCCTCGCAATACAAGTCAGAGCCATAGTGCCAAGGGACGGCCCTATTGCTTTCATATGGTACAGGTCCAGGTACCGTGACGGTGACTGGACTGATTGCTGCTGCTGAGGGGACTGTTATTGTCTGTGGATCATAAAAGATTGTAACTGGTGCTCTAGTGGGAGCAGCACCTTCTGAATGATAAGCGGAGTTGTTTTCTGGATCGTAGAATATGGTAACAGTGGAGACATCTTCGTGATTGTTTGCTGGTGTTGTAGGAGGTTCTGTTGGAAGAACTGTTGTTGTTGTTGATGGGGAGTCGAAGTGGACTGAAGCTGAAGTTGTAGCAGGAGAAACTATTGAAAACTGATCATTGGGTAGAACAGATGAAGTACTTGCTGATGTTGCTGATGAATTGTTGGGAACAATTGTTGCTGTATTTGTAGGAGGATCTGAAACCATTGCTGATGAAGTCGTCGGGTTTGCCGGGAATGATGTAGTGATCTGCAGTAAGCCACTCTGAATAAGGCTGTCAATGCCATTCCTCAAGTCTTCACACCCATTCCAAGAAATATTGCAGTATGGGCACCCTAGTTCACACCCCGGAAATATATTGCTTTCACGGAGTTGAGCCTTGATTTCCACCAATGGTGTCCTGATCTGATCCACACTGGTTATCAAATAAGACGGTTGGTCTTCTTCGATAGCATTAATTCGGGGACCACCATGGTGTGGCATTGGGTTTTTGTTGACGTTGGGCGGAGGTGCAAAGTTCAGAGCCTTGGAGTCTACTAAGTCTTGTACCTTCATATGCAGTGCCCTGCACTTTTCTGTACTGTGACCAGGCGCGTTTGAGTGAAAAGCACACCTAGCATTAGAGTCATAGTTTCTTGGTAGACTGTTTGGATCCGGAGGCGCCAACGTTCTTAGCTCAACCAGGTTGAGTTTCAGAAGCTGTGGCAGCAAAGCAGCATACGGCATTGGAATCGGGTCGATCACTCGATTAGCTTGAGAGGGCCTTTGTTGGAATGGCCTCTGTTGATTGTTGTTGTTGGAGTTGTTATTGTTGTAGTTCCTTGGAGGATATTGGTTCTGCTGATACGGAGGTTGTTGTTGGAAGTTTTGTTGCGGGGGTTGACAGACTGGCAGAGGATGAGCTGGAGCAGGGATGGTGACTGCTGCTATTGTTCTTGGAACATATTGGGGCCTACCCCTGTTGGTATGAATGGCATTGGTCTCGCCAGCTCTTCTAGGGCCTGCAAAAGGCTTCCTTGTACTGCTGGACGAACTGGCGCCATTATCGGAAATTTTACCCATTTTTAGCAGGCTTTCAATTCTCTCCCCGGCTATAACAACATCTGCGAAGCTGGTGGACGAGAAAGCAGCCAACCTGTCAATATACGTTCCCTGGAGAGTGTTCATAAACATGTCTGCCATTTCTCTCTCAGACATTGGTGGTTGAACAGCAGCAGCCAATTGCCTCCATCTCTGGGCATATTCTCGGAAACTTTCCCTTGACGACTGTGACATTCCCATTAGGAGAGTCCTGTTGGGTGCCATGTCTAAGTTGTATTGATACTGTCGGATGAAGGCCTCTGCCAGGTCCTTCCAGCATCTTACAGTTGCCCTTGTCAAGTGGGAATACCATTCCCTTGATGCTCCAGTCAAACTGTCTTCGAAGTAAAACATCCAGAGCTTCTCATCCATTGTATAGGCCTTCAGCCTTCCCAGAAACGATTGCAAATGAGTCCGAGGGCATGAAGTCCCATTATATCTTTCGAAACAAGGAGGCTTAAACTTATGAGGGATCCTGACCCCCTCTACTAAACCCATGTCCATGACATCGAACCCCAAAGAATTTTGGGATTCCAAAGACCTCAACTTCTCAGCCAACTCATCCAATCTCCTATCATAAGTTTCCTCTCCAGCACCCATGACTGTAAACTGATCCTCCTGAGGATCCTCTTGAAGTACTCTGGCTGCAGTAGCTGTTCCTTGAACGTTTGCAGGAATATGAATCTCAGGATGTAGGTGTGGACCAAATATAGGGGGGTTAACATGTGGTTGCACCCTTTCATTGTTACTGGTGCCAGCAGTTCCCACATGGGGGTCATCTTGAGTTCTCCCCTCTACCAGAACTCTGAGCCTCTCCTGGCTTTGAGCTAAATTATTCATCACTTCCATGAACTGAGTTATTTGGGTTCTCATCTCCACCCTTTCATTAGCCATTTGGGTTCTGGCCTCATTGAGGTCTTGCTGCAACTGGTCCATCTGGATGCCCGGAAGGTTGTTTCTCGTAGGGTACCTGTGTGGCCTGTTGAGAGGGAATAGCCTGCGGCGAGCAATAATTCCTGAGTGTCACAACAGAGGTTAGAAACAATAAAACAAAACCTACAAAACAAACAAAAGGGTTAGTATGCAATGCAGTATGCTTATTCGCTATCAAGGTATCCGGCTTGGTCTTCAGTTTTGACCCGTCCAGACCCTTGAAGATGATGCTGTTGAAGTTGCTTTTGAAGTGAACCCAGATGGAAACAAACACAAATATATTACAAAGGTAAAATAATACAAATTGTTCATCTTTTACAACACTAGCCCTCTAAGGGGTCAAAAATACATCACCAAAAAGCAAAAGTACACGGAAAAGGAACAACAACAAGCAAATAATCAGACTCCAAGGCCAAACTCATCCTTGCGAACTTCCTTAAGAAGTGCTTCGGTCACAGGATCAGCCGGATGCTCCGTAAGATTCCTGATGAGAAGGTTTCTTGTTGCAACAGCTGTAGTCAACTTCTTGTTCTGGCTTTGGTCTTTGGATTTCTTCACTCCAGCTTTGATTTTTAACTCTGAAATTTCCTCCTGGGCTACTGCCAGGGCTTTTTCCATCTGCTCCATCTTATCTTGAACTCTCTTGTCTTCTAGAGTACGGGCTTCAGTGATCCGGACCCACCTGGCCTGACTCTCTTTCAAGTACAAGTCTGTCCTTGCTCTTTGGAACTGGGCTTCTTTACAAGCATTTTTCAGAATCTGCTCACCAGCTTTAGACTTGTTGATATAGTCTCCAGACTTCTCAATCTTAGTCAAGTGTTCCACTCTCAGCTTCTCCAATCTTTCAATCTCCCTTACACCTTCACTCCTCTCCCTGAGGGTCTTCTGCAGGGCTTGGGATAGCTTCTCATTTCTTTCTTTCAAACCTTCAAACTCTTCCAAACTGACAGTAGCAGGGGGTGGTGCTGATGATGACTCAGGCATGTCTTTGATGGTGAAGGGCAATCCTGAGATTTGGGCCCTAGCATAGGACCACTCATGATATTGGGCTGATGCCACATTATTGCACTTCCCCAGAATGGTGATTCCCTTGGTTTGAACATGATCCCAGGCCCAGGCAGCCTGCCTAACAACAGTCAAACTGATCTTGTTCTCACAGTAGAGGGTCTCAACCAGGTCTTGTTCCCTAGGAGCATGAACCAGTGCATAGCCTAATTGCCTCTTGAACAGCAGGGGGTTGTAGTTGATACTTCCCTTAACTCCTACCAAAGGTACATTGGGAAAGTGCCCACAGCTTGTGATCATATCTCTGCCTTTGGTGCTTTGGGTGCACCATCTGATGTCTGCTGCAGTGAGAGTAGTGAGCCTCTTAGCCCAGTTGCTTTGCTGATGAGGATTCAGGAATGCATCTGTCCTGGGTAGATGCTTGAGAAGCCAAGCATGGAATAGTGGAGCACAACACCTCACTAGCTTACCCCTCTGTTTCTCATTCCTCTGATGTACTGAGTAATAGAGGTCACCCAACAAGGTTGGCACTGGGTTCTTCAGGATGAACAGGTGGATGGCATTCTTGCTGATGAATCTGGGCTCATCTGCAAACAACACAATTCCATATACACTCAAGGCCAACAATGCACAAACAGCTTTCCAATCCCCCAGGGAGGCCTTCAGACTAGCTTGAGAAATCAGGAAGTCCAGATGAAAACCAGGGATCCCAGCTTTAGAGGTCATATGCTGCTCAATCAAAGCAGGTTCCAGGTGCAAAGCTCTTGCTATCTCTCCATTGCTGGGAAAGACCATTTCAGGGTTAAAAGGAATTTCTCTCTTGATAGGCAAACCAACCAAAGATGCATATTCTTCTAAGAGAGGTCCCAACTGAAAGTCTTGAAGGGTGAAACACCTCAATGGGGGGTCATAGAACTGGATGCAGGTATGGATCAGGCTCCTCTGAGATGGGTCCATGTCTATAACCAAGTCAAGTATATCCCCATAATGCTCCCTGAACAGAGGTATGTGATCTGGGGTCATCAGGGTTTGGACCCTCCTGATGTCTGACAAGTCTGGTTGGAAGAAATGATAGGTGATATTGCTTTTCTTTGGAGCCATGATGCCGAAGACTGGGTAGAGTGCTAATGACAATGCTGAAGTAGAGAAAACCACTGACTGGCTGGTGCTGAAGCAGACAGCTAAACTGAAGCAGATGCTGGTGAAGATGGGTCAAAGCTGCAGATGGGGTCAAAACCAAAACCTGATGAAAATGGATACCCTGAAAAACAAATAAGCACATGTTAATATGATGCAATGAGGATGTATGCAAATGATATGCAAAGGGTTTGTGACTGAGCTGGATCTGGATAAACTGCCTTGGTATAGATCCATGTGTGTTCAAGAATTCCGGATGGAGGTCTATAAATCCAGTAACCAAGGTGGGGGACTCAAATAAAGAGCCACATGTCCAGGGTTTTAGAATCACAAGAACTATCCAACATGGAGCATTCTTAACAAAGTCAAAGTAACAGGGTATTCTGAGGTCAAGGTACCTGCAAACCTGTAAACAGCCCAACCCCCTCACAGGTAGTGATCTAGAACAAGGATCCTCAGACTTGGATCAGTTATGAGAAGTGTAAACACTTCTAACCCGGAGGTACAGTGTTTACAATAACCATAACAATTCCTCCTCTAATTCACCTCAATTTCTGAAGGTCAATACTAAAAGGTCATCCAGACTTAGCAGGCTTCCCAGATCCCCCTAGCACTACAGGAAATCTGTAGCACAGAGTTCTCAAGAAGAAACCCATATCTGAACCGTGTTTCATATTCCCGCACCAGACCGAAATGGAATGGGAAAGAATATGATTCACTCTAGCCTAGGTGTCACTCAGGTCCCAGGTATAGGACCTTAACTCTCAATGAAATTCCCACCCACCAAAACAAGAAACCAGATCCAGCCAGCAATAATGACAGTATGATATATAAATGCAGTAAAGAAAGCAGTAAAGCAACTGTACATAAAGCAATGAATAAAAATAAATACAAGCACAAACAAGCACATAACACCCCCAATAAACACAAATCAATCAAGCGCTAGGAGGAACCCACAGAAAGAACCAGAAGCCCTGGTTGCAGTATAAAGGGTCCCCAGCAGAGTCGCCAAGCTGTCGCTCCCGAAGATTTGCATCCAGGTACAAGCGCGAACGGTCGGCGAAGGGAACAGTGAGAACACACAGCCGTGAACTCACTGGAGATGAATAGAGTCGCCAGCTAGGCATTTTTATCCCGGAGGAAAGGCAATGCTGCATAGACCTAGAAAGATACGGATAAGACGGTTTGCGAACCAGAGAGACTGAGAAAGGGGGTTGGTTACAACCTGGGAAGGTGTTAGCACCCAGATTGTCCGCCGTACTCGACGGGATCCACGCTTAAAAGATTTGTGTTTTAAAGGGGTAGTGTCAGTGCAATCTGTGTGTAAAATAGCTGGAAAAGAATGTACAGGTGTCAGTGCAAAAGGAGTGCAAAGTGTGATATATACAGTGTCAGTGTAAAAGAGAAAGAGGTGAAATGCTCATGATAATGAGGCTAAAGAATGAAGCTGGAAGGAGGGGGAATGTACAGAGACTTTTGTTCGATAACCGTTAAGTTATGCCTACGTATCCTCTCGTGCAATGAGGAAGTCAGAACACCGTAGTTCGACCCAAAGAGACTGAAAGGATTGACTGGTGAACTGCTTGCAGTCTATGCTCAAGTGTATGATCTGTCTGGCACAGATGCAAACTGTCTTGCATTAGACGGAAGAAGCAAGTTCTCGGTTGTGAGTGAAGATGATGAGAAAAGAATCCCGAAGGAGACGATTATTGTTTGTTCTGGTGTTTTCAGTCTTTTATTTCTTTTTGGAGTTTGTCATAAGATAATGAGCTTAAACCTAAATCAATGGATTTGGTAAACTCATCACATCATCCCTCTGATTAGGGGTAATGAGAATTACCTTAAGTGTGAAGTCAGATTCTCACACTTAATCACCTTTGATGTAGGGTTAAGATCATTAACCTACTTGTGATTAATTAGATGTTTTTTTGTGATTTTTGTTTAGTGTTAAGTAATGAGGTTAAGCCATAATCAGGGATTTAACAGGCTCATTACACTATCCTAAAAGAAGGATAATAGATGAGGGTGTTTAAGCTGAGGAAGGATTCTCAGCTTAATCCATGATTAGGGATTAAACCCATGACAGAACAAACCTTGGATTAAGTGGATTTTATTAATGATATGATGATGAAGTGTTTTTTATGATTTGTAAGACAACTTGAGGGGGACTTGTCCATTAACTTTAGGGTTAGTCCTTCTTAACCAATTAAGGAAGAATTAGAACCCTAATGCAAGGCCCAAGTTACAAGTGTAATGTCTTGATGATTATTAGATGGATTAATTAAGAGAGTTCAACACCTTAAGGGTCCAAGACTTAGGATTAAAGTTATACACTCCATCCTAAAAGAAGGATGCAGGCATGATCTTAATCACAAAGTCTTAAAGCCTTGAGGGTTTAGTCCCTGATTATGAGGTAAGGAGAGATGACTCAAGGAGAGACACAAAGGTAAAAACTATGGGGAGACTAATCAAAACCCTAATTCATTATCATGCTTGGCTGGTCCTAATGTCTGTGAGGTTTTCAAGAACAATCTTCAGATGAACCACCAGGAAGCAGATGAACAAGATCAAGAGAAGCAAAGTGACTTGCTTCATTCAAGAAGTCAAGTCACTTGAAGAAAGAAAGTGGGAGGAGGAAGAATGAGCAAGCTCAAACTCAAACACATATAAGAATGCAGCAAGGTATGCAAAAGAGATGAAAGGAAAGGATATGAGAAGTGAAGGCAAATTCACTTCTCAAGTTTACTTACCACCTGAAATGTTAGAAACAAATGCAATGCAATGCTAAATGAAATGAAATGACATGATGCTAAGCCAAACCAGGAGCATACATGATGATTATGATGTTATGAAGTGCTGCAAACGTGAGGCAAGACATGGAGATGCTCATACAAAGTCATGGATGCAGGTGATGCAAGTTTAGAAGCATGAACAAGCATGAAATGTTATGAAACATACAAGACAAATGGCATGGCAAATATGTAATGCAATGATCAATGATGCTCCATACATGTCTTAAGATGTCAAATGAATCATAAGAATGCACCAAATGCAATGGCAAGTCAAATTATGCAAGGAAATGCAAGAATGGTGCAAAGGGAAAGCCCAAATTAGGGTTCATGAAACAAACATCAAACACAAACCAAAAACAGAAGCAAACCCTAATATGAAAAATGGAAAATGGTACCTAAAGAAACCCTAGACCTATAATGAACCACTGCCCAAAGGGGAGCTCTCAACTCTCAACCAAACTCAAGTTATGAATTTTACAAGTTATTAGGGTTTGTAACAAAAGAAATGCCAATCAATTAGAAAATGCAAGATCAAATCTTGGCCTTTTTATCCTTGAAAGTACATGCCAAATGAAAAACAAAGCAAAAAGAATCAATGTCTCAACCTTCACCAAAAGACAGAAATGAATTTTCAAACTTATGATCAAAATAATGCATCAAAAATGATTTAATTCAATGAAAAATTCTTAAAATGCATCAAGATCAAAAAAGAAATTTGGTTTGAAGGTTGGACAATGTTTCTAAATGTCTTAGAACATTTCATGAATTTTTTTGTAATTTTTAAATACCTAAAAGTATTTTTAATTAATTAATTCTCATTAATCAATTAAAAATAATCTTTTAAATATTTAAAAATACTTTTTTAATGATAAAAAATAAAATAAAAATGTTTTTGTGTCATAAAAATTAATAAAACCTTAAAGAAAAAGTTTCATAATTTTCATGATTTTTTTACTATTTTAAATTAATTTTGCAAGTTAAATGAAATAAAAAGGATTAAAAATCAAATAAAACAGAAGTAATCAGATTGGATGGATGAGATGCAATCTGGGGAGAAAGCCATTGACTTGGCGCGCAATCGTGTGGCTCACATTCAAACTCCTAAAATACAATTAATTAAATCTAATTAATCCTGATTAGGGCTAATGGTGAATCTGGGCCATCAAAAAGGGTGGGAAGTCAATGGGTCAACGCACATCAACGGACCAAATTCAAACTAACATAATTAATGACAATTAGGGCAAACTAAACTCAGGTGGCCGGAGAAGACTTCCGGTCGTCTTCTCCGGCCAGAGGGTCACCTGAAAAATCTCAAAACCTCTCAAAACGTAATGTAAATGAAAACTAAGACATGGGAAATGATCCCCAACGCCTCACGAACTAAACCCCTCTCTCAAAACAAATTTATCTAACCTAAATCATCTGAATCGAAGGAAAGAAAAACTAGGGTTCGTAAGCTTCAAACAGCAATTAAATTCTCAAAACACATCCATTTCAAAAACTAAAAGCATCAGCATGATCAGGAGAACATAAGGAACAAGTTTGTAACTAAAAAAGAGATTTCTGGAAAAAATTATTTGGAGCTACCTGAGATTTGCAACCTCTGATTTAGGAACTTTCAGGCCCTTTCTTTAAGTGCAAGCTGCTCCTCTTGGCCCCCCAAAGATGTCTGGATGCTCAAATGGAGTTTAGACTTGCTGGATGATGAGTTTCGAAGAGAACTGCTTCAGTTCAGCCAACAATGGCAGTTGAGATTTTGGCACTTTCAGGCTATGAGAGATGGTTGTTTGTGATCTATGAAGTGTGTGGAGAAGTTTGGCAAAGTTTGTTTTGATGTTTGTGGGCTATAGAGAGAGTTGCAAGTGAAACTGCAAACTGAGGTGAGAGATGGCAGTGAAGTGTTTTGGTTGTTTCAAGCTCTGGTTCTTGATGCTTTGTGTTCTATGGATCAAGGTGAGATGAATGGAGGAAAAAGATTTTGTGTTTGCAGGCTGTGTAATGAGATTCGATAGAACTTGCAAGTTGGGAGGTTTTTGTGTAAGTTATGAGTGAGTGTGTTTCAGCCTTGGTTGCTATGTGATATGGCTAGCAAAATGAATGAATAAACAATTCTGATTGGCCTCTTGATGTGACATGGCCTGCTATGATAGGTGAGTTGCTTTTTGCTCAAAGTCCACTTTTGTGTAAGATAGGGCATGGCATGATACTAGGCAAGGACAACTTGGGTTCTGGTGCAGCATGGTGAGTGTGAGAGGTTGGCTTGACCCAAGGCTCAATGCAGCAAGTTGGTTGAAAGCTCATGAGTGTTTTGCAACTTGGTTAGCTTTATGGATTTCCATGAGAAAAAATCAAGTTTCATGAACCAAACCATGAGCAAACTTGGTCCATTTCTGATTTTGTGACTTAGAGGATGTTCACATGCTGGTTTGACATGAATTTGAGGCAGCAATCATGCATTGATTCAAGACTTAGCAAAATTTCCACTTGGTGCATAACTTGAAAAACAATGATTTTTGGCAACTTTGCATGGCCATAACTTTTGATCCATGAAGAGTTAGATCATGTTCTTGTACTTTTTGAAAAGGGAAAGATGAGATCTACAACTTTCATGACCAAAGTTTTTCCATTTGAAGCCTTTTTGGATCATGAATCAAGGCTTGAAAATTGACCTAAAATGGTGCATTCTTGAAAAGTCAACAAAACCCAAAAAGTCAACTTTTGCAAAAACCCTAAATTCTTGATTTCCATGAACTTCAAACTTCTTCCATGATCAAATAAAGATCATATACACTCAAAATGATGAAGATCACCCATTGGTTGGGTCATTGGGGGCCTCAGATGCCCTGATTTTGCACTGACTTGTCTGAAAAGTCAACTCTTGATCAGATGACTTCCCCATGGAATTTCTTCATGAAAATTGATATGCATACTCCCTATACCATATAAAGATCAATGGAAACAAGAATGACCAAAAAATTTGGGGTTATGGCCTCTGAAACCAAAACCCTAATTTTCAGTCAACTGTGCAGTTCATCCTGGCTCTGCATCCACTCAAACCCTAGTTCTTGTGATCCCTCTGCAATTTTGACTTTGTGAGGATGTAACATGATATAAGAACACACATGGACCCCTTTGAGTTGATTAGTGGCCTTTGGAATGGCTCAAGATGCCCTGAGGTTGCTCAGATCACAAACCCTAAGTGCAGATGCCTTAGAAACTATCCAGTGAAACCAAATGAGACATGAGATGATGTGATTGTGTTTATGCATATGAGATGATCACAAGTCATGTGTGAATGGGTGAGGGCAAATTTGGGGTGTTTACAGATACTTATGAACCCACACCGTTCTTCGCAATCCTCTGATTATCATGATATGGTTGAATAATCACATTGATCTTTAAACCTCTTCACTCGGATGAATCTACAAACAAATGATGTATGCAAAACCCCCAAATCACAATGATCTTGGAGGACAAACCCTCAAGGTTTATTTCAAGAAAAAACCCACAAATCTCTCAACCCAAACTGAAATCCCAATTTCACCATTTGAACGTTATCACCTTAAATCTTGCACTTTGATCAACAAAGATTATTGTGTGTAGTTGTTGATGAATGCTAGAGAAGGAGAAGACGAAGATAGCACTTGTGTATATCTTTCACTTTTCTTATTTGTTGACCAAAATAATATCTGCAACTATTTATACTTATAGGCAAACATAATGGAAAAACTTAAAATTAAGTAATAGAGAGAAAGTTATGTGATAAACGCCTCACTACAGGAATGTGTCAACCTGAAGAATCATTTTTGTCGACCTGTTGAAAGCTTTGAGTTGACCTAAATAATGCCCTCAGTCAGCCTGTTGGGACCCGTGAGTTACAAGGGTTTATTGCCTTCATTGAAGTCGACCTAAATCATCAAATGAGTCGACTCAAATTTTCTTAACTGAATGAGTCGACCTGTTCAAGATGATGAATCAATGCATTCACTTCAAATCAACAGAAATTCACTTCTTTGATGTTTTGTCATACCAGCATCTTGTGATCCAATATGCCTTCTTGAAACACCCTAATTTTGACATCATTAAAACACCAAATACTCTCACAAACTCCCCCTTTTTGATGATAGAAAAAAATATTACGATCATAAGATTGTCGCATACAAAAACATGTTCCCCCTGAATATATGCCACACAAGAAGATTTCTTTAAATAATCACATCTCCCCCTTTGATAACATCAAAAAGAGACAAACAAATAAGAGGTGAAACACAAATTGCGAAAATGATATATAAAGTCATACATTGAAATTGCATTCAATCATCAACACACACACAATAAGAGATAAAAGAACCAAAAATAGACAAATAAACAAAAGGAAATAAAACTTAGCAAGCCAATATATATGTAAAGCTAAAATAACCAATAACATTGTCACTTAGAAAATTTAATAAAACAAAAGCATCATATGCATATGAAAATGTTATGGAATGAAATGCAAAATGCTCTCAATGTTATGGATCCCGTTGTGAAGGATGACAATGATGATACACATCCGGTTGACGATCTTGCTCATATTGGTTGGTGAAATGAATGAAATTCGTGTTGAGTGTATTGAAGGAGTTTGCAAGCGCAATACGGGAACCATTGATCTCATTTAGCCGTGCCACGAAGTTGGATGCAAAAGCATTAAATTATCACTTTGAGTTGGAGTTGTGTCTGCAAAGCAATGTAACGCTCATCTTGAACGACCATATAAGAGGCAAAGGCAGTGTCTTGCTCCCCAATTCGCTGCTCCAATGCAGAATATCGTTCAGATTGAGCCTCATAAAAGATTTATTGTTCTAAGTGCATGTTTTGAAGCATTTCCATGATACCAGCATTGTTGTCTTGATGAGGTGGTGGAGGCGGTGGAGACGGTGGAGCAAACAATATTGCATTATAAGTCCACCTGGTATATTTCCATTCACCCGATCCTTGGTTTTCATATTGAGCAGAATCGTCAGAAGCAACTCGATGCCAATCTTAATTATCCAACTGTACTTCATTAGTATCCATTTGTGCAACATTTGGATCAATTTCAGGACCCAAAACCTCTTCTTAATTTTGATTACCTTCAGCCTCACCATCATCATGATCATCACCATAACTGGCTCGAATAATATACCAATAATGCCTCTCTTTAGGATCCCACATGTGACCCCTTAAGCTAAGAGTCTTCTGCCGAAAAAGGTTATTATCAGAGATAGAAGTAAATGGAATACCTTCAACAACAATTTTGGCTCTATTGATAATTGCTTGAACAAGAGATGGATAACCTAGAACAACTCCCTTATTCTCCTTGAGAGAAAATATGCGACTAGCAAAGTAATGAAGCCATTTCACTTTTACCTTGTTCCGAAGAATAGAGATGAGTTGAACTTTAGGAATATCAATCCAAGAAAAAACCCCTTTCTTTGGACAGAGGTTGTGGGAGACAATCCAGTGAAGAATGCGATCGGTGGGATTAACTTTGCCTATGGTGATGGAAGTCAGAAATAATTCAGTATTGACAACCGACTTAATGAATGGATCTTTGAGCATACCATTCAATTCCCTACGAAATTCATACCCATCAACCTAATCGGAACCAGTCATCAAAATACCAAGAGATGCAATATCAATTCTGAACTAATCCTCCCAAATCTGAGCATTCACAACATACATTTTGTCACCCATTCTAAAATGAAACTCAAACCCTTTAAACTTACCAACCAGACCAGCATAAAACATTCGGACCATGTCCTCATTATACTCAACGTCACAAGCCAAAAACTAATTAATTTCTTGAAAATAAATCAGTTCAACAATACGTGGGATATTCATCTGAAAGGCAGTTCTCTTGGAGTAAACATATTGGTTGATAACTTTTCTATTCTTGAACCTCTTATCATAAATCTCCTTAAGATCAGAAGGAGTAAGAGACAAAGCACTTACCAAAAGTGTAGACTGAGAAGAAGAACCCCTCAAAGTTCTCTTGCCAGTAACTCTTGAAGCCATGAGTAATATTCTTGAAAGGATACGATAAGAATGAAGTTTTAGGGTTTTAGAGAGAAGTTTGAGAGTTCTTGAGAGAAATTGTGAGTTTTAAATGAAATTATGGTATGAAGAATGAATTATAAAATGATTAGGAAACTTAAAAGACATTAAAAACAATATCATGGAACAAATAAATGGGTTGCGCCGACCTAGGGAAGCCAAACAAACTGAAAAATGCGTTTTCCAAAATGTGTTAGTCAGCGTGAAATAGTAATGTGTCGACCTAAAAAAATGAATGAGTCGACTCATTTCAAATTTTAAATTGAGTTAACGCAAGCAAGTCAATAGGTTGACACAATGAGTCCATGAGTCAACGCAAAGGGTCGACCTGTTGGGACCCGAGAATACTAACAAATTTGACACAAAATGTTTTAAGGATTTCACTCAAATACTTCATATAACATGTTGAAATGATTTCTAGTGCCACATATCCTAATTTTATGACATATTGACCTATAAAAAAGATAAATAACATCCAAGTACATGATCACAACCACACCAATTACTTTATATCAAGGATGAGAATCAAAATTTACCATAGATGAATCATAATTTTTGAGTAACATAGAAAAAGAACAATATTACCTCTCGCTTATGAAGTGTAATGAAAGAAACCAATTTAATATTCCTCAAGAAGGCTATTCGTTAGTGACAAGATACAATAATTTAAGTGATAATATATGATAAACACATGTCATGCATTAAGAACGATCCGAAATATCAAGAACACCAAGTTCACTCCTGATGTGTGTAACACCCTAATTTTTGCCCTAAGTTTTCTTCGCATTTCATCTGCATCTTGCATACGAACAAGATCACACTGGTAGTTCGGTTCTTCTCGGGTTAGGTTTATGCCTCACGAGGGATCAGCATGGCTTTTCTTTATTTGTTTATGTTTACTAACCAATAATTAAAATCCAAAAATATTTTGTTTTCTTTCAGTAACTTTTTCAGGAAGAGGAACCATGTGAAAATACCAAAAATAACAGTCCTGCAACTCGAGTAAAATTTCACAGACAAAAAGTCGAAGTTGATCCACAAGTAATTTAAATTTCTCTGATCAAGGATTCCCCAAGTTAATTTATTCATTCAAGGAATTCCAAGGTTCATGTGTTTATTTCCATGCTTCTTCGACGTACAAGAAGAATCGGGTCACAACATCCAAGCAATCACATTTGAATAAAATATTCAAATTTTAGCTTGGTTAAACGGATAACCATATGCGTTAACCGGTTAACAAGTGCAAAATTTGTATATTTTATTCAAATTCAGCACCATTAGATAATTAATATAATTTGAATATTCTAGATCCATTGATCTCTGATTTCTCTACATCACTTTGATCATTTTCTACCATAAACCCTCACTAATCACCACTCTTTTCGATTTCCCACCAAATTTGCAATTACCAAGCCTAATTTTAATTACCAAAGCAAGCTCCATTCCACCAACTTCCCGTACCTAAGTCCTTTAAATAAGACCATAATTTCACTCATTCACCAAGCTTTGAAGAGCCAACAAATCCCTTGCAAAATACTCCCTCAAAACCAAAAATCTCACTAAAGCTTTTTTTCTTTCTTTTGAAGTTGTCAAGAACTCACATTGAGTTCTTGACTAACTTGAGCTAAACCTTCATCCGTATTCTTCTCTTGTTCATTCATTGCAGTAGATCTAACTTGATTTGGTCAAATTTGAAGAAGTGTTTTTGGTAATTCACCTACTCCAAAAACCCATATTCACCATCAACATTCAAGATGTAGATCTTTGGTGCCTTTATTTCTAGATCCTTTGGATCTTATTTTGTTGTTTGATTGCAGGGATTCCACTGTAATTTGGTTTTAAAATTTGTGCAAATTCAGATCATGATCACCAAATGTTTGAAAAGGGTTTTGAAAATTGATCATGCTAAATTTCTACAATTTTTCTATTGCTGGTTCAGTGTTAACCGGGTAACCATTTATAGTGTAAATCTATTAACCGGTTAACGCAAGTCAGAATGGTGTTTTTGGCTTGTTTTAAGCCCCCTTTTTGGTTCCTCTTTCTCCTTCTTATTCCCCCTTTTTATTTTTACCTTGGGAAGCAATTTTTGGAGTGATTTCTCTTTAATTTCAATGAACTTTGGGTATAGATTAGAGTAGTTAATGTTCATTAGGTCAAAACTACCTATAAGTGAATTATTTAATTCATTTAAGGTACTTTGCATTAGTGATACATTTTCATGCTTGAATCCACCAAGAAGAGTAAACTTAAGGATGGAATAATACCATGAGTATGACTCAATTTGGTATTCATCTTTAGTTTTATGCGGTATTGCGTTCGAATGGCGATTTACATATCGTTTATCTCACATGCATTAACAGTAACATTTTTCACCTTAATTGGTGGTGGCCGGCCTCATTTGTAGGGTAATTACTTCGTAAATTACTCGGCGATTGCTTAACATAGACCTAAATGTGTCCCGACTTTGGAATAAAAATCTAATTGGGTACTTGCACTTTCGTGGACCGGATCTCTTGTTGATCGCGTAATCCCAAAGCTTCTAATCATATTGCATTAAGAATCGAGACTTATGATGGTTTGATGCATAGGTGCTTTGAGTCTCCCAACCGCCTTTCAAATTTCATTGAATTCAATTCGGTTTGTCTTGATTAGTCGCTATAGTGTAAGATGCTAAGTGGATCCGGTTGCCTTTTGATTTTGGTTACTCTTTTGGTTGTGGTTGATTAAGTTCACCATACCATCTTTATATAAATATTATTATACCATTATTATCATTAATATTTTAGATTTTTACACTTTAATTATTTTTGCTACTAACATTTAATTTCTTGCACCTTTATGAATTTTATTTTATTATGCTTCCTTATGCTTTATTCATCCATTATCATGTTTATATTTATTGCTCTTATTTTATTATGTTGATTTTCCTTTTGTCCATTTGGACACAAAAAACATTAATAAATGATTAAACCTCTAAAAAACTCGTGACTTTAATTTATGGACTTTTGGTTACTATCCTTGGCTTTTGAATGGAGTTCTTGGACTTAGATTTTAGGACACCTCTCCTTTTCCTTGATCTTCATGAAGTTGGTACTAGCCTTAATTTGGCCATTTGCTAGCTTGTAAGGATGAAACTCTTATGCTCATAATTGGAAGTATCATCAAGTTTGGTCAGATCTTTCTTCCTTTATCTCCTTATTTTCTTTTTTAGGATAGTCCCTTCATCTCCACCCCTTCTTTAATTTTCAAAATTTTCTCTCTTTTTCAAGGGATTCTCTTTTTTTATAAAAAAAAACAACCATCATTTCTTTAATAAATAAAACTTGACTTTTGTCAAGTGGCTTTTACTTTTTCTTTTCTTTAAAAAATCAATGAATCTAACCATGTTGACCTTAATTCAAAAAAATAAAAAGAACCAAACTTATTCAAGTTGTTTTGTGCCTTTGTGTACTTTTGTTTATTTTCTTTAAAAGAGTGCCGATTATGAGTCAGTATTCTTTAGTCAGGTGCAAGTCTTTCAATCTCCATGGTTGTAGTTTGATATAATTGAGTCTCTTGTCATTCATGGGGGATTAGTGGCATACTCGTTGATTTTATCCGAGTTGGCGCCCTCCCTATAATGATGTATGAGTCCATGCCTTCATTCTCATGGTAGTTTATTTGGCCATCCACTTGAAGATGACAATTTCTCTTCACTTAATAAAATAAATTATAACCAACCCTTCTTTTTACTATTTGTACCACGAACTATGAGGTTTTAATCTCGCATTGCACTTTGTAGCTACGTAGGCATGAGGTGGTAAACCTCTTCAAACACAAAAATATTAAAAAATAATTCTTTTCTCATCCCTTCACGCACATTTTACAAACCATTTTCAAACCAAAAGCAGTAAATTTTTCAAAGGGCTCCCGTGGAGTACCACATACATTTTGGGTGCGTAAAACATTCCCATTGTGTAACCTATTCCCTTACCCGGTTCTTTGTTGTGTTTCTTTATCTTTTTTGCTTTTAGATTCATTAGGATTTATTCACTCTTTTTTCCTTTTCCACTTGGAATAATATAAAAGCGTGGTGACGACTCTTTTTACTTTGTGTTAAGTTAACTAATAGCTTACACTCATGATTTTACCGCTACAGAAAAGTGGCGACTCTGCTGGGGAGTAATCTCTAAGTGGATTCGACCTACTTTGATTTATTTACTGCTTTGGTTTGATTTTTTTGTTATGTGTTTATTCTGTTTCGATTTTGGTGATCCTCTGTGAGTGAGATAGATTCTAACCCGGATCTGAGTTGAACTTATGATAGGACGAATTTACTTTTTCTCTCATGTATTAGGATTGTTGAGACTTGTACTTCCTTTGTAATCCTTACTTTGATTTTAATGAGAATGAGTTCTTAAGTACTTCAAAAAGTGTTTCTTTATAATATTGCAGTTTATCTTATAGTCCTTTGAAATCTTTGCATTTTGCATACGCATACCATGCATCATGCTCGCATTGGTCTTGATTTTTGAGTGTTCTCCAGGGATCTTATGTGGTTTCTTGGTCTTCATTCAGTTCTCCTGTCAAGCTGACTCACAAGTTTTATACTCGAGCTAATAGGAAGAAGATGTCAGAAGTCTTACAACAAGAGAATCGCGAGCTGCGTGAGGAAGTTGCATATTTAAAGGATAGATTGGAAAGGGTCACTGCTATGATGGAAAGTTCGGTGGCTGCTCAAAATCAGCCACCCCCTGTTCCGAATTCTCCGGTTCAGCATGCAGTCATCTCTAAGATTGTCACTGCATTGATTCCTGCTGAAGCTGTCATTTCTCCTTGCTACCGCATGCCTTCTAGCACACCGTGGGCTATGCCGGTTGATTTTATTCCTGATGGTTATCATCCTCCTCCTCCTGAGATTGATGCGTTTAATACTCTTCAGCCAGTAATGACTACTGCACCGCCTGTGATGCACACTACTCCGCACCATGCTGAAGTGATTTACCATGCTGGGCCCAGTGAAAGTGCTGGTGTGATTGAAAGACTTGATGATTTTCAAGGCCGTTTTGTTGAGTTACAAAAAGATATGAAAGCTTTAAGGAATAAGGATTTGTTTGGAAAAGATGCTTATGATGTATGTTTGATTCCTAATGTCAAGGTTCCATACAAGTTCAGACTGCCTGAGTTCGAGAAGTATAAGGGTAACACTTGTCCTCTGAGTCATTTGACTATGTATGCTAGAAAGATGTCTGCTCACACAGACAATGATCAGATGCTGATTCATTATTTTTAGGATAGTTTGACTGATGCATCCATGAGATGGTACATGAGCTTGGATATCAGCCAAATCCATACTTTCAATGATTTGGGAGAGGCTTTTGTTAGGCAATACAAGTATAATGTTGATATGGCACTGGACAAAGATCAACTTCGTGCTATGTCCTAGAAGGACAAGGAAAATTTCAAAGAGTATGCGCAGAGATGGCGCGAGCTAGCAGCTCAGATTGTCCCTCCTCTAGAAGAGAAAGAGATGACGAAAATCTTTTTGAAGACTTTAGGTTCTTTCTACTACGAGAAGATGATTGCAAGTGCTTCTTCTGATTTCACTGAAATGGTGAGTATGGGGATGCATTTAGAAGAAGGTGCCAGTGAGGGACGATTGAGCAAAGAGAGTAGTATTGGATCAAGTTCTAAGAGGTTCAACTTTGGTAAAAATAAAGAAGGGGATACTAATGTTGTGTCTCGTGAAAGTTACAGAAGACCTCGTTGTAATACCTATATACAAAAGACATACATAAAGCATATTTTTCATATATAATATTAGAAATTTGGTACTGAAATACAAATAAGTTCTTAGCAACACATTGTATAAATATAACCACTACAACATAAGGTACTAAAGAAGGCTATAAAATAATACAAGATGTTCAAAGTACAAAAGATCTAAAAACTAGATCCGAAGATCTCAAAAGTCCACAGCAGAAGACTAAGCCATCAACTAGTAAGGATAATCAAGTCGCCTTATCCTTACCCTTAGCGGAACCGGAGGTACCTGAAATAACAACATCAACATGGGGTGAGATAAAAACATCTCAGTGTGTTCCCTATCTCTGAATTCTCTTGGCTCTAAGGGTTATTCTCAATGAAACTCGCATGCTTCACAAACCAATTTACACAAGGACCAAGGACATAGGGGAAACTAATGTCCACACACGATTTTAAAACAGAAAGGGGAATGTCTACCTCAAGTCCTTAAGGATGCTCTAGTGAAACACATAGTAACCACTTTGAGACTTATACAAGACCTTACGGAGGAATTGACATAACACGCGCTTCAATCTTTACGGATGCTTCCCGTGGGACTAAAGATAACCCACCAAAGGCACCAAAGATCTACATCTTGAATGTTGATGTTGAATATGGGTTTTTGAAGTTAGTGAATTACCAAAAGCACTTCTTCAAATTTGACCAAATCTAGCTAGATCTACTGTAATGGATGAACAAGAGAAGAATATGGATGAAGGTTTAGCTCAAGTTAGTCAAGAATACAATGTGAATTCTTGATAACTTCAAAAGAAAGAAAAAGAGCTTTAGTGAGATTTTTGGTTTTGGGGCAGTATGTTTCAAGGGATTTGTTGGCTCTTCAAAGCTTGGTGAATGAGTGAAATTATGGTCCTATTTAAAGGGCTTAGATATGAGAATTTGGTGGAATCGAGCTTGCTTTGGTAATTAAAGTTAGGCTTGGTAATTGTAAATTTGGTGGGAAATGGAAAAGAGTGGTGATTAGTGAGGGTTTATGGTAGGAAATGATCAAAGTGATGTAGAGAAATCAGAGACCAATGGATCTAGAATATTTCAATTATATTAATGATCTAATGGTGCTGAATTTGAATAAAATATTCAAATTTTGCATTGGTTAACCGGTTAACCAAGCTAAAATTTGAATATTTTATTCAAATGTGATTGCTTGGATGTTGTGACCCGATTCTTCTTGTATGTCGAAGAATGCATGGAAATAAACACATGAACCTTGGAATTCCTTGAATGAATCAATTAACTTGGGGAATCCTTGATCATAGAAATTTAAATTACTTGCGGATCAACTTCGACTTTTGTCTGTGAAATTTTACTCGGGCGGCAGGACCGCTATTTTTGGCATTTTCACATGGTTCCTCTTCCTGAAAAATTTAGTGAAAGAAAACAAAATATTTTTTGATTTTAATTAATGGTTAGTAAACATAAACAAATAAAGCAAAGCCATAGTGATCCCCCGTGAGTCATAAACCTAACTCGAGAAGAACCGAACTACTAGTGCGATCTTGTTCGTATGCAAGATGCAGATGAAATGCGAAGAAAACTTAGGGAAAAAATTAGGGTGTTACAGCTGCCCCTATTTAAGTTTCTTCAATCTGAAGATATGAAGATTGACATCTTCGTCTCTGCAAGATGGGAGAGACTTAAATACAGAAAACCAAATTTTTGTCCTAAGAGAACATGATATGATATGAATATGATATGATATGAAAAACCCAATATCTCTGTGGGGAAAATACGACCACCAGAGGAAAGCAAAAAGCTTGGGGACACAGAAGTGTTATTCCTATCCACTTTGCGACTGGCAAAGTCGAAATCAGAATAACCTACCAAAGAATAATCACTACCCTTAGGATACCAAAGTCCAAACTTAGGAGTACTACAAAGGTATCTAAGAATGCGTTTAACTGATTTTAAGTGTGATTCCTTAGGGAAAGATTGAAATCTAGCACACATACAAACACTAAACATGATATCCAGACGAGATGAGGTAAGGTAAAGAAGAGAACCGATCATACCTCTATACCTTTTTATGTCCACCTTTTTACATTCTCATATCGATCTAAACTTGTTGCGGTAGGGATTAATGTATCAATATATTTTGAATTCATCATATCAAATCGCTTGATAAGCTCATTACAATATTTTGTTTGACTTATGAAGGTGCCTTCCTCAAGTTGTCTAATCTGAAGTCCGAGAAAGTCATTTAGCTCCCCCATCATACTCATCTCAAATTCACCTTGCATTGAACTTGAGAATTCTTTGACTAATTTCATATTAGTAGATCCAAAAATGATATCATCTATGTACACTTGAACTAAAATTGAATGTTTTCCTTCCCGTTTAATGAAAAGAGTAGTATCAACCTTTTCACTTGAAAATCCTTGATTTAATAAAAAAATTCTAAGACGTTCATACCAAGCTCGAGGAGCTTATTTGAGGCCATACAAAGCACGTTTAAGCTTGTACACATAGTTAGGATTCTCATGGATTTCAAAACCGGGAGGTTGACAAACATACACTTCTTCATTTATGTATTCGTTAAGGAAAGCACTCTTAACATCCATTGATATAACTTACAGTACTGTGAGCTTACAAAGGCAAGAAAAAGGCGTATAGCCTCAAGGCGGGTGTTGCGTTGAGAATCGGATACCAAGCTATTGATTAAGCTTGAATCACAAAACATTTATGTTCACCACCGACTTTAATTTAATCCAAAGGGAAAAGGGAAAAAAGATCGTAAAAACCCTAAATGAGGAGAAACTAGGTTCGGGGGTTGATTATACTTAGGGAAGGTGTTAGCATCTTAAGCATCCGCAGTATCCTACGGGAACCTCTTGTTAATGTTTGTGTTATTTGTTATTTATTGCTTGTTAAAATTATGGGAACCTAAGGTTTTGTTTCTAATGGTGCTCGCACAACATCGCATCGATGCCTACGTATCGGGTATAGAATCAGAGCACTCGTAGTTCTCCTAAGGATTAACGAACACTTGGTTACGCTCAAGGTTCGCGAGGGAAGGTAAGTGTTATGGCAAACACTCACGTGACTTTAGCAAAGTCACCAAAAGTTGTAAAATAAAACACTAAGGACCTAATGGCTAAGGACCTAAGGAACTAGGGATGGCTAAACTTCCTATGACATTGAGTCAACTGCAGGAGTTCTTTCCCTTTTGGATTTAAAAACGAAAATAAATAAATGAGGGTGCAAGCTCCTAAGTCTAAGGCATAGGTTGCTACTTGCAAAAATAAATTGAATAAAGTAAATAGAAATATAAGACAAAGGCTTAGTAACTGGGCTATGACTCGATATATGGATCGAGAATGCGGGGGTGGAAAACAAGCGTAGTGCGTCAATTTGCTTAAGTTAAAAAGCTGTGAAGTGTAAAGAACGTGCAGATGGCGATCGTAAACGACCGACTTACGTGTGTGAGTGTATGTGAAGTGAACTTGGCGTTGGACCAAGAATTTATTATCTTGAAAGTTAATGTGCGAGAAATAAATAATGAAAAAATAAAGTGAAATAAATTGAAATAGAATAAATTAAATGGAATAAAATAAATAGAATAAAAAAAATAAATGAATGAATGGCCTCATATTGGTTACGATTAATCGGAAACGATTTATCGTGATTTTTTGTTATATCATCGGCCCAAATAAAAACAAAAGTTCACAGATATACCTTTTTTTTAAAGATTTTTCTTAAACAAAACAATGCAAATAAAATATATAATTTTTCTTTTAGATATTTTCCTAAAAAAATAAATAAAATGTACATATACATATAAAAAAACTTAAAAATAGAAATAAACAAATGGAGGGGGTTGCTGTGTAATAAGTGTGTGTAAGTAATAAAATCTGATGGGCTAAGCCCGGTCCAACAATATCATAACAAAATATGTATCATAAATCAAAAATAAAATAAAATAAAATAAAAAGCGGTAGGGAAGGCGTTGAAACAAGGGGATGTTTTAGCAAGAACCAATGGGCTACCGAACCCAATCCACAAACAAAAAGCTATATATTAAATACATATAAAAAACAGAATAAAAATAAATAAATAAAAGAGAATATTTGGAAACAAATTAAAACTCAGATTCTTCTCTTTTTTCAACACACGCTGCAAAAACATGATCTAAGGATGAAACAACCTACCCTTTTGAATCAAAAGTAATAACACTGGTTCACAGTCTCTCTCTCACAACTCAGTCGCTCGCGGATTCTCTCTGTCATAAAATCCAACGCCGAACAAAACAGGGGAACCGGGCGTCACTAAAACTGTCCGATCTCGGTCTCTCTCCTCACTCGTCCGCCTCTATCTCTCACAGGCTCTCACGATTGGTTTCTACATTTTCGATTCTCCCACACTCACGGTGGCGCTCATGGATTTGGGGAAACTTTTAGGTTTTCGCGGCGGTGTGGTATGGTGATCGTTTGCGGTTCAGATTTTGTTTCGGTGGTGAAAGGGTAGTTCGGTGAATTTCTCACGGTTTCGCGATCTCGTCTCAATTTCTGTTCACGATTTGATGATGGTTCTGTTTTGGTTTCAGGTTTGATGAGAGGGTTTTTCGGAAGGCTTTGTTGAGGTTGATTTCTGAGTTAAGGTGGCCGGCGCGATTTAGGGCGGAAGGTGAGGGTTTCGGTTATTGATTCGGAATGGCTCTGGTTTACGGATGGGTGAATAACGAAGAGAAGACTTCGAATTCCTCAGCCTCAGTTTCGATCGGTTTGTGTGTTTCGGTTCAAATCATTTTCATCTCAGATTCTCTTCTTCTTTGTCCTGTTTCAGTTATTTTGTTTTTTTGAAATCAATTGGGGATGAGGTTTGTGCTGTGTTTGTGTTGGTATTTTTTGAAAGGGTGGAGGGTGATACGTGAAGGTTTTTTTTGAAAAATGGTTTGTGCAGGTTGCAGGGGATTTGCGTTTGGTTTGAGGATACTTGCGGTTTGATATGACGAAGGGTGAGAATGGTTTTGAGGTTGCTGTTGATCTTTTGTTGTTGTAGTGATGGTGTTCTGAGTTTACGGTTTCGGGTGGTTTTTTCTGTTGATGTTGTTATGTTGAAAGTTGCAGGTTGTGGTGGTAGCTTCATGTTTTCGGTTTGGAGCGGGTCTGGTTTGTGAAGGCTTGCTGGTGTGGCATTGAAGAGGTTGCGGGTCTGTCACAGGTGTTTGGGGTGTTTTGGATGTATGATGTATGGTGTTATGGTTTGAAGAGGTGGACTGACCCGAGATTTCGGTTTTTTCTCACAGCATTGTTTATTGGTTCGCTCACGGCTGAGATTTTCAGAGGTTTTGTTTGGTGGTTGCAGGTGGTAGTGGGTGGTCTGTGATTTGGTTTGATGAGGTGAGGCGGATAGCGGGCTTCAGGTGATTCTGTTTATGAAGATTGAAGAGTTAGAAAAGGATTTGTGAGATTGTGGGCATGGGGATTTGAAGGTGATGGTGCTGGATTTACGGTTTGCTTGGGGTCGGTTTTGCTTTCTGTGTTGGCTGTGAACAGGTTTGGACTTGTTGCAGCTTTGTTCAAGTTTTTCTCGAATCGGTTCTGTTTTCATCCCATTTTTCTTTTCTGTTTTTGTTTTCCAGGATTCTTTTGTTATTGTTGTTGAAGTTTATGTCGAAACAGGGGTTATGGCGGTATGGCACGACGGTTGAGTTTGAAGCTGAAATGAATGAAATATTGAGGGATGGTTGCTGCAGAGTCGTTGAATGTCGAATGGAGGGTATGGATTAGATTCAGCTTCAACGGTTTGTTGCAGTGAAAGAGTTTTTGGTTTTATAAGTGTTTTGATGAGGTAAGAATGAAGTTGGTTTCAATTTGTTGTTTATGGATGAACAATGGTGGTGGAATGTTTTACTGGGTCTTTTTGAAAATGTTTGAAGGTCTGTGGGATTCGGTTTCGAAAGGAGGTTGGCGAAAGTGGCGATATGAAGAAGGAATTTTTGGTGATGTTGGAATGAGTTCTTGGTGATGGAAAGTTTTACTGGGTCTTTTTTGAAAATGTTTGAAGGCCCGGTTTTAAGGTGAAGTAACAGGGGTTTGTTTTGCTATCCTTTGTTTTCTTTTGGTTTTTGTTGTTAGTGTTGATGATGAAGGAATTTTTTGCAAGTTTTTGTTTGGCTTTTTTTTTTTTGAAGTTTATTATGACTTTGTTTTGTATGCAGATTTGAATCTGAAATGAAGCTAAAAAAACTAACTACGAACAAAAGGCTGAAAAGAGGTGAAGGAAAAGAGAACCGTACCGACCCGAAAGTTATCGGGGTGAAGAATCCTCACTGGTAAGTCTCCTTCTGCTCTTTGCTACTGCTCTACTCCTTGCTGCTACTACTGGTGTTGCTGAGTTTTCTTTGTTTTGGCATCAATCTCCCTTTTCTGTGGTTTTATGTTTGAAGTTTGCTTGCTGAAATTTTTCTGTGTTTGAGGGTTGTTTTTTGTATGTTTGAGGGCTTTTTTTTGGTTGTTCTTGAGGGTTGTTTGTGTATTTTTTGATAGCTGAATTTGTTTGATGTTTTGGTGCTGAGTTTTGATGTAACAGTGGCTGGATTTTGAATGTAACAGTAGTGTTTTTGCTGCTGAAATTTGTGGTGTTTTATGGCTGTTTGGTGGCTGTTTGATGTGTATTTGAGGCTGACTTTTTGGTATATTTGAGGGCTGAATTGTAGTGTGTTTTTGGCTGAATTTGTGGCTGATTTTGTTGTGATTTTGGTTGAATTTTGAGTTGTTTTCTGTTGTATTGAGGGCTGATTTTGGTTGTGTTTGAGAGCTGATTTTTGGTTGATTTTGTGTGTTTTTGGTGCTGTTTTAGTAGTGTTTTAGAGCTGTCTTGTGTTGTGATTTTATGGATGTAACAGGGTGGTTTATATGGCTGTTCTGATTTTATTTTGTACTATGAAAACTTGTAGGTGAAGGGTTTCAAAAAAGGGGACAAAGTCTGAGGAATTGTTGCAATGGAGTAGTGGAGCAGAGGCTGTTGGTGGCTGCATGCTGCTGAATTTTTTTTTTGCCTTGCTGCTGTATTGTGCATTTTGAATTGTGGTTGTGTTGTACATATTTTTTTGTGGTTGTAACATAAACAAAATATTTGGAATAAAAGTTGATTATTTGAAATGTGATTATAATTTGTAATTGAAACTTAATATTTGAAATGAGAACTTTAAATTAGAAATTAAATATAAACTTGAATTAGAAGTAAATAAAAAAAAGAAAAGAAGAATTAAACTTAAAATTGAAAAATAACTTAGAAACTAAATAATTAAACTTGGAATTAAAATTAACTTAGAACTTAAGAAATAAATTTAGAGTTTAGAAAATAAATACATGAATATGAATTGGAATGGAAAAATTGGGATAAAAATTAAAAAGAAGAAGTGGAAGTGAATTAAAAGAACTAGAAATTAAACTTAGAATTGAAAATAAATTAGAAACTAAAAATTAAACTTGAAATTGAAAATGACTTAGAACTAAAGAAATAATTTTGGGGTTTATAAAATAAATACATGAATTGAAAATTATAAATAGAAATTGACATTAAATTTAGAAGTAACAACCTGAAAATGAAATAAAATTAAGAATTAAAGAATAGAAAATAAATTCAAAAAAATAAAAACTTGAAAATGAAATAAATATTAATTTAGAAATGAGAACTTGAAAATAAATAGAAATAACAAATAAGTTTTAGAAAAAATTTGAAAATGAACTAAAAAAAATTAGAGATAGAAACTGAAATAAAATTTTAAAATAAGAACTTAAAAATAGAAACGAAAATAGAAATTAAAATTAAAAACACGAAAATAAATTAAAAAGTTATAAATGAGAAATAGAAATTAAATTAAAATGGAAGCTTATAAGTGAAAAGAAATTAAGAATCAAAATTATAAATAGCTAGAAAGTGAGAAGAAAGCAACAGAAAATAAATCTGGAATTCTTGCTAAATGCGATGACTGTATGATGCGAACAGTTAGGGGTAAAATTTGGGGTGTGACAGCGGGCATCCATATCATAAGTTTCCTCATAGTCAATATCCTCCTCTTGGTTATACTATTGAGCAACAAGACAGACCTTGTTGTGAGTGATAATACCGTTTTCGTCCATCTTGTTCCTAAACACCCATTTGGTGCCAATTACTCGATGACCTCGCGGAGGAGGGACAAGGTCCCAAACCTCATTTCTTTTGAACTGATTAAGTTCTTCTTGCATAGCTAAAAACCAATTTTCATCAAGTAAAGCATCTTTGGAGTTTTTAGGCTCAATTTGAGAGACGAAAGCATAATGATAGCAAAAATTACTTATCCTTGATCGTGCAGTGACTCCCTTTGATATATCTCCAAGAATATTGTCAATGGGATGATCCTGTGAGGTTTTCCATTCCAAAGGGAGATCGTCTTGATTTGATGAATTATCCTCCTCTTTGATTTCAGATCCTTTATCTGGCTCCTCCCTAGCTCTATCTGGAATGGGTTCAACACATGAAGCTTATTGATCTTTAAGAATAACCTCAGAAGAAACACCTGCACCAGTAACACAACTACCTTTTCTGACAACTTTTGGATAAGATTCATCAAAGGAAACATGCACAGATTCTTCAATGATAAGAAATCTCTTGTTGTATACTCTATAAGCTTTACTTGAATTAGAGTATCCAAGAAAGATACCTTCATATGATTTTGAGTCAAATTTTCCAAGGTTTTCTTTACCATTATTTAACACATAACATTTACAACTAAAGACATGAAGATGAGATACATTTGGCTTCCTACCTTTTAAGAGTTCATAGGGCGTTTTATTGAGATTAGGACGAATAATCACCCTATTCAACACATAGCACGCCATACATATGGCGCCAGCCCACAAATATTTAGGAAGATCACTGTCATTGATCATAGTTCTTCATAACTCCTCTAGAACACAAGTTTTATGCTCCACAATACCATTTTGTTACGGAGTTCTAGGAGCGGAAAAATTATGTTCAATTCCATGTTTCTCACAAAATGCTTCAAAAAGATGATTTTAAAATTCACCTCCATGGTCACTTCGAATTGTAACAATGCTAGTGTTCAATTTATTTTGAGACAACTTGGCAAACGTTTCAAATGCCGAGAAGGTGTCACTTTTACTTGCTAAAAAAGATGGTCCAACAAAATATTGAGTAGTCATCTACAATAACAAAACCATAATAGTTTCCTCCAAGACTTTTAATTCTAGATGGACCAAATAGATCCATATGAAGAAGTTCAAGAGGTCTAGTTGTTGAAACAATGTTTTTGGATTTAAAAGAGACCTTTTGTTTGCTTCCCTATATGGAATGCATCACAAAGGTGATCTTTAGTAAATTTTATTTTAGGTAGACCAACTACTAAATCTTTTGAAACAATCTTGTTTAGAAAGTCAAAGTTAATATGCGCTAAGCGTCTATGCCAAAGCCAAGAGTCACCACTCTTGGAGATTAGACACTTAGAATTATTAACGGACACATCATTCAAATCAAGCATGTATACATTATTAACCCTCAAGCCCTTAAACACATCGTTATTTTTATCATCATGTTCAATTATGCAACCTTCTTTTGAAAAGGAGACTCCATATCCCTTGTTACATATTGACTAATGTTAATAAGATTGTGCTTAAGGCCTTCAACTAAAAGGACATTGAAGATAGATGTAGAAGAGGGATTAACTACACTAAATTTTCCGAGTATTGCACCCTTGTTATTATCACCATAAGTAAAAAATACCTTTTTCTTAGCCACAAAGTCATAGAATAAGGAAATGTCACCCGTCATATGTCTTTAGCAACCACTATCGAGAAACCATATTTTCTCCGTAGCCTCAAGACACTCCACCTACAAATTTAAACAAGAGAGAGAGGTACCCAATTTTAATTGGATCCTTATGTGTGAGTGAAACTTTGGTTGCATTTGGGCAACCATTGGAAAATACCTTTAGGAACTAAAAATCTCCAAAATCGGCATTTGGCAATAGTATGTCCCATTCTGCAACAATAGAGACAAGTTAAAGTTGGTTTAGTGTTCCATTTGCTAGTTTGATCCTTCACCACTTAGGTGTATTTTTGATATGGATTATTCATAGAGTTTCTAAAATTAGAACGATCAATAGCGAATTCCATCTTTGGTTGTGATACTTTGTCTAGTTTGGTTTGAAGAGTTTTAACCTCTTTTCCAAATAAAACAAGTTTCACATCCATAGAAATTAGACCATCCTCGCTTGTCTTCCTTAATTGGCTCCACCATGGAACGCTTAAGAGCTTCCAACTCTTTTTGAGAGTCAGAAACCTTTTTCTCCAAATGTGTAAAAATATACTTATTGGAGGCTAAGCGTTTAAAAGCTTCTTTATATTCATGGTGGAGAACTATAAAAGTACTAAGTAAATCGGAATAATACAATTTTTCAAAATTATCATATTTGGCATGACTTACTTGCTTTTTGCGCCTTTTATGAGCCATAAGACAAAGGTTCACTTTCTCTTCTTCATCACTTGAATTGTCGTTGCTAGAGACTTCACTATCACTTTCCCATGCGATATAAGCTCTCCTTTCCTTGTTAGCCTTCTTTTGATATTTATATTTACCTTTGTCTTTCTTCAACATAAGACATTCCAGTTTATAATGATCAAGTTTTCCGCAATTGTAGCATGACCCTTTTGACTTAGTACTCTTGCTTTGATCTTGCTTGGAGGGATTTGATTGCCTTCTATAATTGACGAGATGTTTATCTGAATGAAAAATTTCATTCTTTCTAAGGTACCTCTTGTATCTTCTTACAAACAACCCCATATCCTCATTTGATTCATCATCTTCGTCATTAGACTCACTCTCACACTCATTGTTGGTGGATGGTTTGGAAGTAGAAGCCTTCAATGCGATAAACTTCTTCTTCTTCTTGTTGTCTTTGGATTTCTCATTCTTTTCTTTCTTTTCACTTTCTTCATGCTCGTTTAGATTCAATAGCTCTTGCACATGTTCTTGTAGCTTTCCTATTAACTTGGTCAAATACAAGGTTCATACATATTTGGCTTCCTTGATTGTCGTGACGTTTGGTAACCATTCCCTAGTAATACATCTTAGAATTTTGTTAGTAGCTATATCATTGGGAGTGGGTTTATCAAGAGCATTTAAGCGATTTAATAAATGAGAAAATATCTTTCCCAAATTACCAGTGGTTTTCCCTTGGTTCATGTGAAAGCGGTCAAACTCTTGTTGCAATGTATTGATTCTAGCTAGTTTCACGTCATCAGTTCCCTCATGGGCAACCTGTAACGCTTCCCACATAGCTTTAGTTGTGGTATGATGTGAGACTCTAAAATATTCATCAGCTTCCAAAGAGGCAATGATCATATTTCTAGCCTTCCAATCATAACTATAGTTCTTTTCATCTTTTTCATCCCATTGTGCTTAGCGTTTATGTACTTCAACATTATTCACGTCAGTCATAGTTTATTGTACATGACCGTCCTAAATAACCTTCCATATCTTTCTATCAACAAAGTTAATATGAATACGCATACAATCCTTCCAGTGACTATGGTTTTCTCCAATGAAAACATGCACTCTATTATACGCCCCCGTTAGATTGTTATCCATTTTCTAAGAAGTTATATGTGAAGCACTAGATGAACCGGTGCTCGTGATACCAATTGTTGGACGATGGCATGGATCTAGAAGGGGGGGGGGGGTTGAATGGATCCCTTTTAAAAATATTTTACTTTTCAAAAATTAATTGAAAAATATTTTGCGGAAGTTCCCCGGAAAAATTACGTCTAAATTATTTTAAGTCACTGGTGATCAGATATGCGTTATCAAACCAAATGGGATAATGAAGAATAATTAACTAATCAATACCAAGAAAATTAATCACTTAAATTTGAAGCAATTGATTAAACTACTTCCAACAATGTACAGAGAGAAGAAATACGCACAACAAACAAGAAATAATGTGTTTTGAATTTTATCGAGCACTTGGTGTGCACACCACACTTAGTATGTTTTGCCAAATAGTCTAGTGCAAAATTTTCTCTAAGGTTGCTATGTAATTATGATAACAACAATTTCACAAAGACTTGGTGTGCACTAAACTATGCAAAACATAATTTTCAAAATTCAATTATTTCAACTTGTGCAGAAAATTTACCGAATGAAAAATACGAAGGACACAAGAATTTGTTTAGGCAGTTCCCCTATCGTCCTCGCTAAGGTTACCTCTGCCCCTAATTCAAGAACCAAACTGGAATTGTTTATTAAAATTGCAATGTTTATATAAAGAGAAAATAGGAACGACAAACCAATCCTAATTGTAGTTGTAGCTATATTTCCCTTTGCCCCTTGATTTTAGTTGAATCAATTTCTTCACGCGTGTCGAACAAACCTCCTATTAATTGCTCCCTTCTTGCAAGAATCCACGACTCTCCAAACTTTGAGCACGACCACTTTGATTCGATACTTGTGAACCCACACCGTTCTTCACAATCCTCCGGTTACCGTGATATGGTTGAACAATCACCTTGATATTCAAACCTCTTCACACGGCTGAATCTACAAAAAAATGATGTGTGCAAAACCCCCCTAATCACAATGATCTTGGAGGACAAACCCTCAAGGTTTATTTCAAGAAAAAACCCACAAATCTCTCAACCCAAACTGAAATCGCAATTTCACCGTTTGAATGTTATCACCTTAATTCTTGTACTTTGATAAACAAATATTATTATGTGTAGTTGTTGATGAATGCTAAGAAGGAGAAGATGAAGAAAACACTTATGTATATCTTTCACTTTTCTTTTTTGTTGACCAAAATAACATCTGCAGCTATTTATACTTGTAGGCAAACATAATGGAAATACTTAAAATTAAGTAAGAGAGAGAAAGTTATGTGATAGGCGCCTCACTACAGGAATGTGTCAACCTGAAGAATCATTTGCTTCGACCTATTAAAAGCTTTGAGTCGACCTAAAGAATGCCCTCAATTTTCCTATTGGGAGCCGTGAGTTACAAGGGTTTATTGCCTTCATTTGAGTCGACCTAAATCATCAAATGAGTCGACTTAAATTTCATTAACTGAATGCGTTGACATGTTCAAGATGACGAGTCGATGTATTCACTTCAAATCAACAGAAATCCACTTCTTTGATGTTTTGTCATACCGACATCTTGTGATCCAATATGCCTTCCTGAAACACCCTAATTTTGACATCATTAAAACACCAAATACTCTCACAGTTGTTCATTCGATATCACACTAACACCTTTTTGTTCTTGTCAAGTTATTTATTATTTACTTATGTTTTCAAATATTGTTTGTTTTGTTAATACTACTAGCTTAAATAATAGTTGCTTATCACCTTTGCAGAAAGAAAAGGAGTTGCCAATTTCTTACAAGAAGTTACTTCTAAAAAGGATCAAGAGCAGTATTGGTTCCTAATAGACAAACCATACCATTATATCAGTGTTCCCGAGTTCGTAACTAACTTCAAAACCTATAACATCGGAAAAAAACTTTCTCAATTGCTAGACATTCCTCATGATCGCGCGAAAACTCATCAGGCTGAATTAGTTAAAGATAAATACAGAATCTCAAACCTCAAACTCTTCATGGCATGTTTTGCAAGAGAGTGGCTACTGATGAAGCGAAGCACTTTTATATACATATTTAAGACTAGTCTGATTGTGATTATGTCCTTGATTGCTATGACAATGTTTTTTAGAATAGAAATTAAATATGGTAAACTTGAAGATGGGAGAAAATATTATGTTGCATTATTCTTCAGTTTGATAAATCTAATGTTCAATGGAATGGCTCAGCTTGCAATGACTATATTTCAATTTTCGTTTTTCTTCAAGCAGAGGGATTTTTTTATTTGATCATGCTTGGGATTTTTCACTTCCCATATGGATTCTTAGAATACCTCTCTCTTTTCTGGAGTCGGGATTATGGGTTGTCCTTACTTATTACACTATCGGGTTTACTCCCGCTGCATGTAGGTATGAAAACTCGCACAACTTCTGTTTATCAAGAGATAATCTGGTTTTCAAGAAATAATCTAATTTTCAAAACTGAATTTGTACAACTGTAACAGTTTTTTTGGCAGGTTTTAGCGTTTTTCTGCATTCATCAGATGAGTTTAGGTCTATTTCGATTCATTGCTGTTATTGGAAGAACACAAGTTATGGAAAATACACTTGGTAACTTTATGCTGCTACTTGTTTTCTTACTTAGAGGTTTCATTATTGCCTGAGGTGAGCACTATTTATTCTTTTGGGCCTTATAAACTTCACACTTAAAAGTTAAATGCATGCAGAAAACAAGGTATTAGAAGAATGACTTGTGCAACTTTAATAATGTTGTTTACAAATGACATTGAACCATGGATGCTCTAGGGCTATTATGCTTCTCCTATGATGTCTGGTCAGAATGCTATTGCCATCAATGAGTTTCTCAACGAGAGATGGAGTTTTGTAAGACCTTGATCATCTGGCGGAAAAAACTGATTTTGTTTTCCTGTTAAACTGTATTCATTTATCTTACTCATGAAACTAGTTTTGTACGAATTTTAAAGTTGATATTGATTAAATTCAAATATTTTTAATGATGTGTTACAACCCAAATTGGGTCCAAGAGTACCTGAACCAACAATTGGGAAGGCTTTTCTTAAGTCTATAAACATGTTTACAGAAGAATATTGGTACTGGATTTGTATTGGTGCTCTCTTAGGCTTTTCCTTGCTTTTCAATGTTCTTCTTATTGTAGTGCTGATACTTTTTGAATCATAAGTCTGCATACTGCTTGTTTCAGTTTCTGTTTTTGCTATAAGACTATCTTTAACAAGGTCTTAAAAGTTGAATTGCAGCATTTGGAGACTCTAAATCCATTCTTCTAGAAGAGGAAAATGAGAAAAAGGAAACAATGAAAGAGAGATATGTTTCAAAATTTAAATCATCTGAATGTAATTCCTTCAAATGTTTATGTTCTTAGAAACTAAATTTCAGTTTGAATTGAAAAAATGTTGTATAAGAGAAAAACAATGATATAATTGGCGTTGTTTGTACTTTGTAGGAAGCACTTAAGACTAGTGTGGAAGCTACATTAGTTCCTGCTTTTGAGAAGTCATGCAAAGAAATGTTTGAACAAATTGATGGCACATTTCAGAATTGTCTTTTGAACCACACAATTGCTATTCAACGACTGTATGATTCTACTCATTCTCCACTAGCCATCACTTTGAGGGTATGTGTAAGATTCTTATTTTTGAAAAAGATCTACTACGATTTATTTTATTTTCCAAAATAACTATTATATAACCGAGTAAAAGACATTTATTTCCAAAAGAACTATTATATAACCGAGTAAAATATATTTTGAAAATAAATTATAATGTCTGATTTATCATGTTTGAATACTCAACATGCGGTGTCATGATTCCATTAGTAATAATATCACATCTACATCACTAAAGTGCTAATTGAGTGTTGGGTTTTGTATAAAAGTCTTCACACACGTGCACACACATATTTTATGCATCTCAGTTTTTGGGATTAAAATTCCAATCTGTTGCCTGTAGATAACTCCATTACCTGGTGCTTGACCCCATAAACCTGGTTCTGCTACTTGCCATGTCTTACCCAGTATTGTGTATTAAGGTTTAAGTTACTCATAGTGAGATGCATAAATTCATGATTAAGTAATGGTACACGATTTTATGGTGATAATGCATCAAATATATTTGCTTGCTGATTGTGTAGGGTAAGAAGTGTCAAATTCTGGAAAAGAAGAGGGAGATGATAAAGAGGGAGGTTCTGTTGTTGGAAAAGAAGTGGATAAGAGCGCCGTTGAAGAAGCCACTCCAAGCAGATAATGTCATTTTAGTTCAGTTTGATGGATGTTTTATGAAACTTGAGTTTGACTGTACTATTAACTGGTAACTATCTAAGTAGAGATAATGAAATTATTATACTTGTGTGTTGAAACATTAGTTTGTGTTATGTTGTAGCAGAAGCTCCTTAAAGTTGAAGTAGGAGATTGTACAATTGAGATTTTTATTTATTGAAGGACCGTGCTTAATTTTGAGAAGCGGTATTTTGGTTAAATCATTTTCACCTATTGCTAATATTCTCTATAACTCCTTTTGTTTTCATGGTTGTAGAATATCATGAAATATCAAAACATTAAGATTGAAATTAATGTTGAGATAAAATTTATACTTGTAAAAAATATATAGTTTGTTAGGTTTATTTGGGTGTTTGAACGAAGATAATTTTTAAACAAAGATAGCATACATATTGCATCGGATGTGCTTTGCAACCGATGTAAAAACTTATATTTTACATCGGGCCAAAAATATAACCGATGTAAAAACCTACATTTTACATCAGGCCAGAAAAGAAACCGATGTTAAATGTGCATTTATTTATAAAAAAAATAAGTTAAACCCATATTTCACATCATACATAATAGTCAACCGATTTAGTAGGTGTATTTTTCGCATCGGGTTATTGCCCGATGTAAAATGCCTTTGATTTACAACATCGTTTGGCTTTACATCGGATCTAGATCCGATGTAAAATGTGTTTTTCGCCAGATGTAAAAAGTCTTTCCTACACTAGTGAAAGTATGAAGAATGGAAGATACAATTCAAAGACACACAATCATCAATTGCTTAAAAGCTTCTTGATGATCCATAAATTACAACTCAACTAACAATGAAACCCTAGTATCAGAATGATACAAGAGTGACTCACAAGCAACAAAACACATAAGGCTTAAAACCCTAAACAATAACACATGACTCACAAGCAACAAAACACATAAGGCTTAAAACCCTAAACAATAACACATGGTTCACACAATCACTACTCTGCCTGCAAATAGGTTTAGGAAGTCTTTAAATAGCATAGTTTTCATGGACTTAGGCAGCAAATTCGATCAAATCCAATAAATCTAGAAATTTTTTCCAAGATTCTCTCCATGAAAGTAGAATAAACAAGTCAAAATTAACTCCATAATATTTGAAACAAATACTCTTGATTTACTAAAATATCCTCCTTGAAATTGCGCCAGCTAAATATACCACATAGATTGCTAAAAAATAGCAGAAAAAATCACAATATTATTGTCAAAACATGCCAGTTCTGATAGCACATGTTAAGACATCTATCTTGACATCCTGAACTGAAACTTGCATAGCTTGAACATACAACCTGTAGGGATGTTTTGACTCACATGTCACAACACCATACACAACATATGTTTTAAGCAAAAATGCAGCCAACACAGAAACTACAAACTCCCCCTTTGAAAATTTATGGCTAAAACATAAACAACCATATCAAAGATAATCATCAACAGAAAAAATAAAATCAAATGTTAGAACATCAGGTTAGACGTTAAGCACAACCATAAGGGAACAAATCAGACACTCCCCTTAAGTCAAACTCCCCGTTAAGCTCACAACCTTATTAATATCCTGCTTAAATTATTTGTTTCAGTTCAGTCAGATTCAGAGTCAGTCAGTCATAGTAGTTAGTCAGAGTCATTCAGTTTTATGATCATTCTCTCTCAATATGCTCTCCCCCTTTTTAGCAAGAATATGACAAACGAACAACCTTCATAAAAGCAACATCCAAAGATGATACAAAACAAACACACTAGGTGTTATAACTCTTCAGGCAAGTAAATCCCAAGTTTACCCCTTAAAACTTCAAACTGATTAGCATCCAAGGACTTAGTGAAAATGTACGTAATTGCATCTCAGTCGTGACATGTTCTAAAGAAACAACATTGTTCTCAATAAGTTCTCTAGTGAAATGATGATAAATGTCAATGTGCTTAGTTATGCTATGATGAATAGGATTTTTGGAGATGCTTATAGAATTCAGATTGTCACGATACAATTCATGACATCTTGCTTGACATTGTATTCAGTCAACATTTGCTTTATCCAAACTAGCTGAGAACAATTGCTTCCAGCTACTATGTGTCGCGGTGAGAATCAGATACCAAGCTATTAAGTTAACTTGAATCACAAATCATAAATGTTCACCACCGAACTTTAATTTATCCAAGGGAAAGGAAAAAGATCTAATAACCCTAAAAATATACTAAGCTAGAAGAAGAGGCTAAAAGTTAAGCAATCAGAGATCGAAGATACGGGGGTTAGTTATACCTAGGGAAGGTACTAGAATCCTAAGTATCCGTAGTACTATACGGGAACCTCTTGTAATATCTATGTTTATGCTTAATTGTCTGCTAATGAATAGGAAATGAAATTAAAAAAGAAAAGGTGAAAATAGAAAAGAGTGAAAAATGAGAAAGATGAAAAAAAAGAAACATGTGCTCGCCAAGGATAAACCTCGTGCCTATGTATTCCCTCGTGCAATGGGAAAGTCAAAGCGTCGTAGTTCAGAAAACTACAGGTAAAAAGGGTGTCTAAGAACCTAGTGCAATAAAAGGTACATAACAACATAAGAGGTAAGTAAATGACAGAGAGTCAACAAAACATCCTTTTTCCCTTGGATTAGGTATCAAGCGTAAAAAACAAATAAAGAAGAAAGAACATATAAACGACAAAACATCGTGGATCAAAAAGTGGAAAACACAGCAAAACATCGTGGATTAAAAAGTGACATATATGACAAAACATTGTGGATTGAAAAGTCACAAACACGGAAAAACGTCGTGCGAAAAGGGATGACAAGTGTAACACCCCACTTTCCCATTTTATGAAAATACATAATAAGTAAGAAAATAATCAGAGTTTACACTAGAAGTAGGATGTCACATCATTAAACCAACCAATAAAAATTCTTTTTATTAATGAATTAAAATAGCGGAAATAAATCGTCTAGTCAAATCAAGGAAATTCACCAACAACATCAAAATCCACATAAAGTGTGGTCCACATTGTTTCAAAAGAATAACGATACATAACAAAATCGATAAAGAATAAAAAATTAAGAAATCCCCCAAAGTCTCGTGTAATGTATCAAAGAGACTCCTAAGACTAGATCAAGAAATACACACTCCATGCACACTCAAGTACTTGGATTATCTGTACTTCCAAGGAAGCACCGATACAACAAACAACAAAGGGGTGAACTACATTCAATAATTAACGGTGTATCATACATGCTAAGAGTAGTAATCACACAATCACACATAATTAACTGATACATAATAATGCAATATGACTTAACAACCGACACAATGCATGTGGTACCAATACACCATGGTTCATTTAATCGAACATGATTCATAATATAATCCAGATAAATCACATACACCCCTACTTGGCAATGGTTTATCTTCACCACGAATCACATACACTCCTCTTGAGTAATGACTCGTCTTCACCAGACACACCATGAATGCATGACAATAATATGCACAACACATGTATAATAATGATAATTATACATCTTCACGATCCTCCTGATCACATATTAGATACATACTCACCGTATCACACCAGTATTACTACACCTATTTTCAAATATACACAATAACAAGGAATATCTCACACGACGTTGATTAACTTATTATCTAATTAATCCACCTAAATTTAATTTTTAATTATTTTCACAACTGTTCCTAGTTCCAACAAGTCCTGACATCTATCCAAACCTCTCAGACCAAAAGAATTTGCATCGGATGCAAAATCGGGAAAGAAATCACGAAAATAACATTTTTCTGCACCTCTGCTGGTCATTCGCATATTGGCTAGAGCCATACGCGTATTTCCCAGCTCACCACCAGCCTCTACATATCAAACACGTAATGCTTCCTCCTGCTCACAAACCCTTACGCATATTGCCTTCCATACGCGTAATGCTTGGCTCCCCATACGCGTAACGTTATGCGTATTGGTAAAGGGTCGTGCCAGATGGATTCTGATACATGTATTTCCCATGTAATGCATCCTCATATGCGTACCAATATGCCTGTTACATGTATGGGCAGAGAATCCCCCAAATTTCCAATTTCTCATAGAAGTCCGAATTCCGTCACTTTGATCTCTCTTCTACACTCATATCAGTTCCTAAAATTGTTTCTACGCTGATTTTATAACCTCTAACACCATATTATTTATTTCTCTTATTATTACTAATCAAATTGGTAATTTCTAGATCTAATTCCTCATCTCAACCTGCAACAAAACTAGATTTGTAAACACCAATATTCATATGACAAAATCACACCAATCTACCATACAATTCATGACAACAACCATTTGGTTCATACAATTATCAACACAGATTCATACACATACACATATTTACAAAATATTCATACGAATTCCTAGGAGGGAAATGACCCCTCACTACCCTTATATGATATAAACACCTATTATGAATCCATTCTCCCCCTTACCTCGAATTTGATAAAAAAAATTCCTGCGAAAATTGATGATGCTAAACCCTAGTTCTTCCTCTTGTTCTTCTCCTCTAAACCCCTCTTGGTGAAAAATAGTGTTATGACTAATTGAGTCTCTAATCTCAGATTAATGACTTAGTTCACTTTATTTTCCTCCCACTAACAATATTACTAATTAATTCATATTTTTAATTAATAATAATAGTGATGATAATAATAATATCTCTTATACTACTATTATCAATTACACCCTCTAATTATCCACTACTATACTATTCACCCAATACCTCTAAACAATACCAACCACACAAACACCCTAAATAAGGTCAATCAAGAATTAATTCAGTGTGAAAATAATAAAATAAAATATGAAATAAAATTATGGAAAATTCAAGAATATCAAAGGGAACCTTCATGATTTTTTTGATTATTTTTAGATGAGTTTAACTATTTTTAATAATATAAAACGTAACAAATAACAAAAAAAGAAAATGAAACAAAAATAAGAAACAGGGATCAAATAGCAACCCAATAAGGTTAAAATCACGAATGGGCCAGAATCAGGGGTGCATTTAGAAACCGATTAAGCCCAAATACCATACATTCGGCCAACAAAGAAGAAAAGTAGGCAAATCTTATGGCTGGAAACAAAAGTCACAAAGTCAAACAATCTAAAGGCTTATGCCCGCAGTCAACGAAAATAAAGGTCAGTACCATCAACGAACATGATTGAGTCAAATGGAAAAATCAACGAAATCAATGGTTCACAGAACATAGCACTCAGTCAGTACATCTAACGCACCATAATAAAGAATAAAATAACCAAGTCAAACCAACATAGGGCCCAAATCTGAGAGTTCATGCAATTTAATATGATCAAGCACACACAAACCATTTAATAGAAATCAGATGACACATGCACGACACATGGCCTCATTAATGAAGTGGCAGGCCCACAACCATCAGATCCAACACAATTAACGATCCACAATTAAACCTGCAATGAAATAGTACTCACCGGCCGGAGAAGCTCCGGTCGTCTTCTCCGGCCCAGCTCTGGCAACATCCACACAAAAAATTCCCATAAACGACAAAAAAGCACATCAATCAAGATCTTAAGTCACGAGGATATCAAATATACCACTATATTTCACAAACATTCAATATTCACGGAGAATCGAAGCTATTAAAGCTAGGTCACAAAACTGCAAGTCATGAATTAACTACTCTCTCATCTTCCTAATAATTCATACAAACTAAATTAGGTGCATTCAACAAGAAACAACCACAAACAAGCCAAAACCGAAGCAAAAGAGAATGGATGTTCAAACCTAGTATGGAGCTTTTCTCAAGTTTGAAAGAAATCCAGAGGTTGTGCAAGCTTCCTTGTGCCTTCTTAAAGCCAAATAAAGGCTTGTAGCTTTGAAAATGAGTAAACCAAAGAAGATCCGAAGATTTTGTAAATTTTTAGATGATCCACACAATCCTCTGCAATCTCCAGGTAGTTGAGGATAATGATGAGGTGGATAATATGGTGAGGTTGAGAAGGATTCAAAGAAGAAAAATGGAGAGGTTGAGAAGGATTTAAATCTGAGTTTTGTATCAAAGCACAAATGAGAGAGAAAGAGAGAGAGGCTGCTGAGAGTGTGATGAAAACTTGCATGCCCCCTCTAGAATTTGTGACCTTTTTTCTTTTATATGCAGGGTGAGTGTGTTAGAAATAAAAGGTGCTTGCACCAAATTGTTACTTCCATAGAACAGAACTCGTGACCTGCTTTCTCACTCTTCAATCTTACCTTTTTTTGAATTCTATCACATGCAAACAGGTGTACATTACCATGGTACTCCTAATGTGTTGGCATTGTATTAAGAACTTGATGAAAAGGACGGATGATCCAATGGTGGTTAAAATGAGCTGGAGAGGGAGCATGGTGTACTTGTCTCATGCATGATATTTGTTTCTTACATTGCACTTTATGCGTGTGTGAGTGGCATGATTCATCTGGTAATGAGGAAAAGCAAGGGAAATGGGTGGTGTGGTGTTGTACTTTTGCTGACTCAATGCATCCCATGTGCTGGCTTTGTACTACTCTTTTCCAACTTTTTCTTTCTTTTATTTCTCAATAAAATATCATAAAATAAAAATAAACTCCACTAGCTTTTATATACACACAATAGGCCACATGAACACATATACATGGGCATATTAAAATGTATAGCAAAAAAGAAATTATGAAATGTGACACAAAAATGAAAGGACCCAATGGTATTTTGACAAGTGTCACACAAAAACCCTAAAATGCACCCAAACTTCCCAAATACACATCTTGAGTTCTAAAAATTCTATGAAGGTGTTCTTGGACTTTTCGGAAAGGGAAAATCGTGACCTACACCTTTCATGTTTACTGAAAAATCATTCAGAGCTTTTTTGCACATGAAATAATATCTTGAAGTTCTAGGGATAATATTTCTAAAAATAGAAACCTCTAAATTTCCACATTTAGAAACTTTTCGCATATTCCTGATTATTGACATTTGAGATCAATTAATATGATCCTGATTAAATCCTAAAGCCCTTCAGATGACTTTTTTTTACTGCGCAGTTGACTTTCTTGCTTCACCAACAAGTAATTGCTCAAATACTTGACTTTCTCAGTGAATTCTTGCTTCAAATTTCATATGCAAGCCTTGCATACCATATGAGAACTTTTGACCATAAGAATTGGTCAAAACTAAAAGGATATGAAGATCTGATCCAAAACCCTAATCAGGATTTCCCTTGCATAGGAGAAAATTGCACTTTTGAACTTCTGGTGAAATTCCTCTCTTCTGAACTTTTAAGGATGACCCTGGGCTTGTATAAGAGATGAGAATACCTTATGAGCTTCTTGCAATGTCACCTGGCTATCGGTTTGACTTTAAAATCCTGAGTTGTCCAGATAACTGATCATATGCCTTATGCTAGAACATGTGGTTATTATGCCTCATTTTTCTATGCCAGATGCTAGAATATGATATGCTGATGCTATGCTTATGATATGTTTATGACGATGAAAAGGAGAGGTAAAATTTAGGGTGTTACAGCTGCCCCTATTCAAACATCGGTTGATCTGAAAAGGATGAAAGCCTAGGCTCTCGTCCGTTCAAGATGAACTGTGAATGAATACCCATAAGAACCAGAAATTTGAACTCTGCTGGAGAATAGGATAGGGAATGGGAAATAAACCTAATCCACACCAAAAAGCTGCTCAAAACTCTTGCTGTGATGGAAAGTAACTCAGAATCAAAATCTTGTGTAAATTCAACATCGAACGGAGCAGACGAGCTTCCTTCAAACAAACCTGTTACGCCAGGTAAATAAGTAATAAACTTGTTACACCAGGTGAAAAGAAACCAGGACAAACGAGCCCTCTTCATACATCTTGCTCAGATATATGGTGCCTAAGATGAACGAGTCTTCTTCGGGTAACCTGTTACGCCATGACCGGTAGTGCACTGAAGCCTGTGGAATAGTCATGCACAAATAGGATAGACGAACCCTCTTCATATACCGTGCATAGATATATGATTCTAGGACGGACGAGCCCTCTTCACAAATCTTGCTTAGATATGTGGTACTCAAGACCAACGAGTCTTCTTCGGATAACCTGTTACGCCAGGAAACCGACAAACATTTTGACGTTTAATCCCACCGTCAGGATTTAGAACCTCTTCAACACAGACGAGTATTGGATGATCATCAAGGAAACACGGACGAGTTCCCTAAGTCACAAAATATGGATGAGTATCAGACCATGATCAAAGAAGCACAGACGAATGCTTCAGGCAATGATACAGATGAATACCAGCCACTGATACAGACGAGCATCAGAAAGGTACCAAACACGGACGAGTGTTTGCCAAAAGATAACACGGATGCGTGTTAACAATGATACAAACGAGTATCAGAAAGGTATCAAACCCTGAGTGATTGAAATATGATACAAACGAGTATTAGGAAACTATCCAAACATAGACAAGTGAATGAAACCAAACAGTAACACATACAAGTGTTTGAAACGATGCAGACGAGTATCTGAAAGATATCAAACACAGACGAGTGCTTGAAGAAGATAACACAGACGAGTGTTAAAAATGATACAGATGAGTATCTGAAAGATATCAAACACAGACGAGTGTCAGAGGCGATACAGACGAGTATCAATAAGAATGCTTGATGAGGGGAGAGTAACAACTCTGCGGGGGAGAATAATATCTGTAGAATATTCTGCTGAGGAACGAGATCAAGATGCTCTACCAATGCTTGACTCTGGCTGGGGAAATGAAAAATTGGCCAAAAATAAATTGGCGACTTCTTTGGGGGATATTTCAATGATGGACAACTTCCAAACATGAAACTCTGTGGGGAAATGACGATCTTCCGACTTGGCTGGGGAGATACTTCGTCAATACCTTTGCTGGGAAGAAAATTCTAACAATTCTAACTCTATGGCGAGGTAAGGCCTTCAGCTTCCTGCTGGGAATACTTCACTATGGAAAGATAACTTCGCTTGGGGATGAGAATAATTCAATTAGCCTTGAAGTTCTGCTGGGGATATCACCAATTCTAACTCAACTGGGGAAATGCTAACTGAGAACAAACCCCTATCATCTGCAAGCCTGCAACAACACAAATGCATTCATATGCCCCAAGAAATTACATGGCATGAGTTAATCATCACATGTCAACTGTCGTTCAAAGTATTTTTAGATGTTTTCCTTTCGCACGCCAACCATAAGGCCAACAAGTTTATATGCAATGTTCTTTTACCAAAAATTCAGGACATTTTTGCAAACAAAGTAAATAAAACAGGAAACTAAGACTAAAAATTTCTTTGACTGAATATTCGTTTATTGATGAGCCTCTGAATAGGCGAGAATTTACATCAAGAAACAACCACCTGGAAAGAGGTAGCCACCACAAAATTGAGAAAAAGAAACTATCCTAATGGCAATGTACACGACATTCCAATGAGTTTCCTTTCTGCTATGACCAGTATGTCTTCATGATTTTCAATTCCTGCTTTTGCCTTCTGAAGAGGAAGATGAGACTGATTCCTATCCTTTGGATATTTCCAGATTAGTTGAGACGATGATATGGTACAGATTACCCGGATCGCAGTCATTCGCTTATTCCCTTATTTTGCGTGAATCTCCCTTTCGGGTTTTCAATCCACCGGGATACCCTTTTTTTGCCTGAGCCGTCCAATGTGGCTTTTCAACTCAGTGGGTGTACAATTTTTTTCATTTCCCTAACTTTTTCCCGAGCTTTTTATTCTGTTTTTAGCTCGCCGCGATGCCCTTTTTTTGCCTGGACTTATAATTCTGTTTTTGTGTCCAGCGGGTCTTTTTATGCGAAGTATTTTTTAACTGCGTCCGAATTAACGGGGGATTGGAAGTCTTCGCCATCCATAGTAGTGAGCATCAACGATCCACCAGAGAAACTTCCTTTACTATGAATGGGCCTTCATAATTTGGTGTCCACTTGCCCCTGTAATCTGAACTTGGAGGAATGATTCTTTTGAGTACTAGCTCACCAACTTGGTACTCTCGAGTGCGTACTCGTTGATCAAAAGCTCAATTCATTATCCTCTGATAAAGCTGCCCATGACACACAGCTGCTAATCTCTTTTCACCAATTAGACACAATTGGTCATATCGGGCACACACCCATTCAGCCTCGTCGAGCTTGACATCCATCATCACACGTAAAGAAGGAATTTCCACCTCCACCGGCAAGACTGCCTCCATGCCATATACCAAGGAAAACGGAGTTGCCCCAATAGACGTCCTGACTGACGTACGGTACCCATGCAATGAAAATGGTAACATCTCATGCCAATCCTTGTAAGCGACAACCATCTTCTGCACAATCTTCTTAATATTCTTGTTTGCTGCCTCGACTGCACCATTCATCTTTGGTCGGTAAGGAGAAGAATTGTGGTGTTGAATTTTGAAGTCCCGACACAATTCTGCCATCATTTTGTTATTCAAATTAGAACCATTATCGGTAATGATTCGCTCGGGAACTCCATATCGGCAAATGATATCTCTTTTCAGAAATTTGGCCACCACCTGGCGAGTAACATTGGCATAAGACGCTGCTTCGACCCATTTGGTGAAATAATCAATTGCGACCAAAATGAAACGATGGCCATTCAAAGCAGTAGGCTCTATTTTCCCGACCATGTCAATGCCCCACATAGAAAAGGGCCAAGGAGATGACATGACGTTGAGCGGGCTTGGAGGTACATGCACCTTGTCTGCATATATCTAGCATTTATGACATTTACGGGCATATGAACAACAGTCTGTGTCCATTGTCAGCCAATAATATCCTGACCTCAACAACTTCTTGGCCATTGCATGTCCTCCTGCATGAGTACCGAAAGATCCTTCGTGGACTTCTTGCATTAACATGTCCGCTTCCTGCTTATCCACACATCGGAGAAAAATCATCTCAAAGTTTCTCTTGTATAGAAAACCATCAGTGTTTAAGAAGAAACTAGCAACAAGTCGCCTTAAGGTCTTCTTGTCATTGGAAGTTGCCCCAATTGGATATCCTTTGCCTTCCAGGAATTGTTTGATATCATGATACCAAGGCTTTTCATCAGACACTGCCTCTACAGAGAATACATATGCTGGTACATCAAGCCTAGAGACGTCAATTCTGGGGACATAATTCCAACACAAGACTTTGATTGATGAAGAGAGTGTAGTCAATGCATCGACAAATTGATTTTCGTCTCGTGGTATATACTGAAGCTTTACTGTTGTGAAGAATATCAATAGTCTTCTGGCATAATCACTGTAAGGAATTAAGTGTTCTTGATGTGTATACCACTTGCCAGTAATCTGGTTTATCACGAGAGCGGAGTCTCCGAATATATCGAGGGTCTTAATCCTGAGATTAATAGCCTCCTCTATTCCCATAATGCAAGCCTCGTATTCCACTTCATTGTAGGTGCAACCAAAAGTAATTCTGGCAGCGAAGGGAAAATGAACACCTTCGGGAGTGATAAGAACAACACCAACTCCATGTCCATTGATATTGACTGCCCCATCAAACATCAACTTCCATTTGGATTCAGGGTCAGGCCCCTCCTCCGGAAGTGGTTCCTCGCAATCTTTTGCTTTGAGGTACATGATGTCCTCATCAGGGAAATCAAATCTCATTGGTTGATAATCGTCTTTAAGGGGTTGCTGTGCAAGATAGTCTGAAAGTATACTTCCCTTGATGGCTTTTTGAGAAGTGTACTGGATGTCGTATTCTGTGAGCATCATCTGCCACCTAGTAACCCTTCCGGTTAATGCTGGTTTCTCAAAAATGTATTTTAAGGGATCCATCTTTGAAATTAACAAGGTTGTGTGAGTCAACATGTACTGTCTCAGTCGGCAAGCAGCCCATGCCAAAGCGTAGCAAGTTTTCTCGAGCAGTGAATAACAGGATTCACAGTTGGTAAACATTTTGCTAAGGTAGTATATTGCATGCTCTTTTCGACCAAACTCGTCATGTTGGCCTAGAACACACCCTATTGATCCTTCTAGTACAGTTAAATACATGATTAATGGCCTTCTTGGAACTTGAGGCATTAAAATCAGAGGTTCCTGCAAGTATTCTTTTATCTTTTCGAATGCTTTTTGACAATCTTCATTCCACCTGACCGTTTGTTCTTTTCTCAATAGTTTGAATATTGGTTCACATGTGGCTGTTGTCGCTCCCGAAGATTTGCATCCTGGTACAAGCGCGAACGGTCGGCGAGAGGGACAATGAGAACACACAGCCGTGAACTCACTGGAGATGAATAGAGTCGCCAGCTGGGCATTTTTATCCCGGAGGAAAGGCAATGCTGCATAAGCCTAGAAAAAGAATGGATAAGGCGGTTGCGAACCAGAGAGACTGAGAAAGGGGGTTGGTTACAACCTGGGAAGGTATTAGCACCCAGATTGTCCGTCGTACTCGACGGGATCCACGCTTAAAAGATTTGTGTTTTAAAGGGGTAGTGTCAGTGCAATCTGTGTACGAAATAGCTGGAAAAGATGTACAGGTGTCAGTGTAAAAGAGAGTGAAGTGTATAAATGAAGTGTCAGTGTAAGAAGTGAATGGAATGCTCAAGATCATGAGGCTTAAAAGAATAAGGCTAGAAAGAGGGGGAATATACAGAGACTTTTGTTCGATAACTGTTAAGTTATGCCTACGTATCCTCTCGTGCAATGAGGAAGTCAGAACACCGTAGTTCGACCCAAAGAGACTGAAAGATGAATTGACTTGTGAACTGCTTACTTGCCTATGCTCAAGTGTATGATCTGTCTGGCACAGATGCAAACTGTCTTGCATTAGACGGAAGAAGCGAGCTCTCGTTTGTGAGTGAATGAGATGAGAAAAGAATCCCGGAGGAGACGATTATTGTTTGTTTTTGATGTTTTCAGTCTTTTATTTCTTTTTGGAGTTTGTCATAAGATAATGAGCTTAAGCCTAAACCAATGGGTTGGTAAACTCACCACATCTTCCCTCCGATTAGGGGTAATGAGAATTACCTTAAGTGTGAAGTCAGATTCTCACACTTAATCACCTTTGATGTAGGGTTAAGATCATTAACCTACTTGTGATTATTTAGATGTTTTTGGTGTTTTTGTTTAGTGTTGAGTAATGAGGTTAAGCCATAATCAGGGATCTAACAGACTCATTACACCATCCTAAAAGAAGGATAATAGATGAGAATATTTAAGCTGAGGAAAGCTCCTCAACTTAATCCATGATTAGGGATTAAACTCATGACAAAACAAACCTTTGATTAAGTGGATTTTATTTAATGGTATGATGATGAAATGGATTTTATTGTTTGTAAGACGACTTGAGGGGGACTTGTCCATTAACACTAGGGTTAGTCCTTCTTAACCACTTAAGGAAGAATTAGAACCCTAATGCAAGGCCCAAGTTACAAGTGTGATGTCTTGATGATTATTAGATGGATTGATTAAGAGATTTAAACACCTTAAGGGTTTAATACTTAGGATTAAAGTTATACACTCCATCCTAAAAGAAGGATACAGGCATAACCCTAATCACAAAGTTTTAAAACCTTTAGGGTTTAGTCTCTGATTATGAGATGAGAAGAGAAGACTCAAAGGGAGACACAAAGGTAAAAAACTATGGGGGAGACTAATCAAAACCCTAATTCATTGACATGCTTGGTTGTTCCTATGGTTTGTGAGGTTTTCAAGAACAATCTTCGCAGGAGCCACCAGGAAGCAGATGAATAAGATCAAGAGAGGCAAAGTGACTTGCTTCATTCAAGAAGTCAAGTCACTTGAAGAAAGAAAGTGGGAGGAAGAAGGATGAACAAGCTCAAACTCAAGCACAAGTAAAAATGCAGCAATGGATGCAAGGGAGATGAAAAGAAAAGGTATGAGAAGTGAAGGCAAATTCACTTCTCAAGTTTACTTACCACCTGAAATGTTAGAAAGAAACACAATGCAATGCAAGATGAGATGAAATGGCATGATGCTAGACCAAACCAGAAGCATGTACATGATGATTATGATGTTATGAGGTGCTGCAAACATGAGGCATGACATGGGGATGTTCATACAAGACCATGAATGCATATGATGCAAGCTAAGGAACATGAACAAGCATGAAATGTTATGAAGCATACAAGGCAAATGGCATGGCAAAGATGTAATGCAATGATCAATGATGCTTCATACATGTCTTAAGATGTCAAATGAATCATAAGAATGCACAAAATGCAATGGCAAGTCAACTTATGCAAAAGAATGCAAGAAGGATGCAAGAGAAAGCCCAAATTAGGGTTTATGAAACAAACAATCAAACACAAACCAAAAACAGAAGCAAACCCTAAGATAAAAAATGGAAAATGGCACTCAAAGAAACCCTAGACCTATAACAAACCCACTGCCCAAAGGGGAGCTCCCAACTCTTTACCAATCTCAAGATATGATTTTTGCAAGTTATTAGGGTTTTTTAGGGTTCTTATCAAAACAAATGCCCATCAATTAGAAAATGCAAGATCAAATCATGGCCTTTTTATCTTTGAAAATACATGTCAAATGGAAAACAATGCAAAAGAATCAATGTCTCAACCTTCACCAAAAGGCAGAAATGAATTTTCAAACATGTGATCAAAATAATGCATAAAAAATGATTTAATTCAATGAAAAATTCTTAAAGTGCATCAAGATCAAAAAAGAAATTTGGTTTGAAGGTTGGACAATGTTTCTAAATGTCTTAGAGCATTTCATGAATTTTTTTGTAATTTTTAAATACCTAAAAGTATTTTTAATTAATTAATTCTCATTAATCAATTAAAAATGATCTTTTAAATATTTAAAAATACTTTTTTAATGATAAAAAATAAAATAAAAATATTTTTGTGTCATAAAAATTAATAAAACCTTAAAGAAAAAGTTTCATAATTTTTATGATTTTTTAACTATTTTAAATAAATTGTGCAATTTAAATGAAATAAATATGAATAAAAATTAAAAGAAAATGAAAGTAAACAGATTGGATGGCCAGGATTGCTCCAGGGTTTAAATGTGTTGACTGGCGCGTAATCCTGTGGCTGTGATTCAAAGCTGAATTAATCTTAATTAAATAAATTAATTAAAGTGATTAGGGCTAATGAACAGATCCTGGCCATCAAAAAGGGTGGGAAGTCAAACATTCAACGCGCATCAACGGCCAAAATTCAAACGAGCATTAATTATGGGATTAAGCCCTAAATAAATTCAGGTGGCCGGAGAAGACTTCCGGTCGTCTTCTCCGGCCAGCTCTCACCTGAGAATCACCCAACTTCCTCAAAACGTTACAAAAATGAAATCTAAGACCAGGGAAATGATCCTTATCCTCTCACGAACCAAACCCCTCTCTCAAAACAAATTTAAAGTTCCTAAATCAACTGAATCGAAGCAAACAATTTCTAGGGTTCGTGAGCTTCAAACACAAATTAAATGCTCAAAACAAAACCATTTCAAAAACTAAAGGTACCAGAATGATCAGTGCATCATGAGGAACAAGTTTGTAACATAAAAAACCATTTCTGGAAAAATTAATTTCGAGCTACCTGAGATTTGGAGCTTTCAGTTTAGGAACTTTCTGGCCACTTCCTTTGATGCAAGCTGCTCTACTTGATCCCCCAAATGTGTTTGAATGCTCAAAATGAGTTTGTGTTGGCTGGAGAAGGAGATTCGAATGGAACTGCTTCAGTTCAGTCAACAATGGCCATGATGATTTTGGCACTTTCAGGCTGTGAAAAGGAGTTGTTTGTGATCTATGAAGTGTGTTGAGAAAGTTTGTGGTGTTGGTTGGTGTGTTTGTGGCTTGTGGAGAGAGATTCGATAGAATCTGCAGCTTGAGGTGAATAATGGCAATGGAGTTTTCAGGCTTGATTTAGGCTTGAGCTTTGGTGGTTTCTTGTCTATGAGATGTGGTGAGTTGAATGATGATGAGAGTTTGAGTGTTTTATGGCTGTGGGCAGAATTTCGAAGGAACTTGCAATGAGGTGAGTTTTTGTGAATGTGATGAGTGTGTGTTTCAGCCTTGGCTTGTGTTATGTTCAACTTGCAAATTGAAATCATAAACAATTCTGATTGGCTGGCTGATGTGACTTGTGCTTTATGGATTGGTAGATCACTTTTTGCTCAAAAACCACTTTTGTGTAAGATAGGGCATGGCTCCAAATCTAGGCAAGGACAAAGCATGGCTGGCGCAGCAAAAGGTGAGGGAGAGGCTAGCCAAAGTCAGCTTCCAATGTCATAAGTTGTAGGAAGTGAAATGAGTGGTTTTTGCAAGTTGGCTAGCTTTTGGTTCACATGTGAAAAATTCAAGTTACATGAACTAAACCATGGGCAAACTTGATCAAAAATCTGATTTTATGACTTAGGGAAATGTTTGTGTAATGGTTTGTAGTGAACTAGAGGCTGCAATGTGTTTTGATCCAAGACTTTGCAAAATTTCCACTTGGTGCATAACTTGAAAATAAGTGATTTTTGGCAACTTTGCATGGTCATAACTTTTGATCCAAGAAGAATTTGATCATGTTCTTGTACTTTTTAAAAAGGGAAAGATGAGATCTACAACTTTCATGACCAAAGTTTTTCCATTTGAAGCCTTTTTGGATCATGAAACAAGGCTTGAAAATTGACCTAAAATGGTGCATTCTTGAAAAGTCAACTATGCCCAAAAAGTCAACATTTGCAAAAACTCCAAATTCTTGATTTTTATGAACTTCAACCTTCTTCCATGATCAAATAAAGATCATATACACTCAAAATGATGAAGATCACCCATTGGTTGGGTCATTGGGGGCCTCAGATGCCCTGATTTTGCACTGACTTGTCTGAAAAGTCAACTCTTGATCAGATGACTTCCCCATGGAATTTCTTCATGAAAATTGATATGCACACTCCCTATACCATATAGAGATCAATGGAAACAAGAATGACCAAAAAATTTGGAGTTATGGCCTCTGAAACCAAAACCCTAATTTTCAGTCAACTGTGCAGTTCATCCTGGCTCTGCATCCACTCAAACCCTAGTTCTTGTGATTCCTCTGCAATTTGGACTTTGTGAGGATGTAACATGATACAAGAACACACATGGACCTCTTTGAGTTGATTGGTGGCCTTTGGAATGGCTCAAGAAGCATTGGGATTGCTCAGATCACAAACCCTAAGTGCAGATGACTTAGAAGCTATGCAGTGAATCAAAAATGTACTATGAGATGATATGATGGTGTATATGCATATGAGATGATCACAAGCCATGTGTGAATGGGTGAGGGCAAATTTGGGGTGCTTACAGCTGCCCCTATTCAAGCATGAGTTAGCTGTGCAGGTTGTAAGCGATGGCTTAACAGGCAAACAAGATAACTTGTGGTTGAATACCAAAGACAGTCCAAAATTTGCACTCACAGAAATGAAGAAGAAAAGGGATATAGATTGTGACAGCAAATAACGTATATTGTAAAGTGGGACGACGGAGGACGACCGTCGAGCAGGGACGACTGCTGGGTAAATAGCAATGACGGGGACGGCCGACATGCTGGGGGATAAAAGGTAAAGCTAAGACGGGGACGGCCGACTAGCTGGGGAAATAAGATATTACGATAGGGACGGCCACCAAGGTAAAGCTGTAGAATTCTCTGGGAGTTAATGAAACATGATGGGGACGGCCATCAAGTTCACAAAGGTAAAGTAACCAACGATGGGGACGACCATCGGGTTAAAAGGAAAAGGGACCACGACGGGGACGGCCATCGGGTTAATAAACGAAATAAACAGATGATGAGGTACGGTCATCAAAGGTGAAGGACGATCACCTAGCAGGGGACGGCTGCTCTGTTGGGGATAAAAAGGTAAATATGATGGGGACGGCCATCAAAGGTGGAGGACGACCACCTGGCAGGGTACGGCTGCCGAAAATATCAACGATGGGGACGGCCATCGGATAGAAAAGGTCAACGATGGGGACGGCCATCGGACGAGCATGATGGAGGACGACCATCAAGAAGTGGAGGACGACCACTCAGCAGGGTACGGCTGCTCTCAGGGTTTCTCATAACACAGGACGAGTGTTAGATAACCAAAATCAACAATGGGGACGGCCATTGGATAAAGTGATGAAGGACGATCATCAAAAGGTGGAGGACGACCACCTAGCAGGGGACGGCTGCTAAAAACAACGATGGGGACGGCCATCGGATGAGCATGATGGAGGACGACCATCAAGAAGTGGAGGACGACCACTCAGCAGGGGACGGCTGCTCTCAGGGTTTATCATAACTCAGGACGAGTGTTAGATAAAAAAGAAAAATGCTTTGTTGGTGATCTACTGGGGAATAGTAAACACGTACGAGTGTTTATATCCAAGAAACAAAAGGGTATATGTGTTCGGTATTGTGTATAGATTAAAGATGCGGACGAGCATCCTTAAGACCATGATACGGACGAGTATCATTTAGAAACAAACTGACACATGTTCAGAGATGATGATACGGACGAGTATCAACTGGTTAACAAAGAACACGGACGAGTGTTGCATCTGAAAGAATCCTTCTGGGGAATAGTAGACACAGGTGAGTATCTATATTCAAGAAGACACAAGTGTTTGACACAGTGTATGGATTAAAGATGCGAACGAGCATCCTTAAGACTATGATACAGACTAGTATCATGTAGAAACAAACATTAGACGCAATGTTCTGAGATGATGGTACGGACGAGTACCAACTGGTTAACAAAGAACAAGGACTATCGTCGAATCTGTGAGTGATATGAGTGATGATGTATACAAGATACGGACGAGTATCTGTATAGGTGTACCAATGAGTAGTGAGTATTGTATATGAGTGTTTATCTGCTAGGGGGAGTGACACGGACGAGTGTCGAAGAGAAAAGTATAATATTAACAAGTATGTGGGTGATAGAGGTGTAAGCGACTGCGCTGGGGATATGACACGGACGGGTGTCAAGAAAAAGTATATATATGAGTATAGGCGACCACGCTGGGGATATGACACGGACGAGTATCAAAAGGTGTACATGATGGTGTTGGTGATTTGAGAGGCAACTGCTTTTGCTGGGACCCTGGTGGGGATTTTTCTGTATAAATTCTGTATACCGACAGGTTGTCATTATTTACAGGTGTTCGATTCACAGCATGACTTATGATTATGCTATGTATTTGATTTTTGCCGTAATGCTCCGCATTAGACGGAATGCTACGCTCTGAGGGTATAACATGATGCGAATGCTATGATTATGCAAAGAGGCACAGATCCGGGATTCGGATCCCGTTGCTGCAAAGATCTCTGGTTGATCTGCTTTGAAGTGAACATCCCAGCTGGGGATGAGATCATTGGTAAATCTAATGATGTATCTGCTTGGGGATATAGGTCACTGATTGACATATCCTTATCATACGGGGACCCAGCTGGGGTTTGTAGAAGCTTCCTCCCTCTCTGTTGTGATTCCTTCGTGCGTTGCTCTTCTGAATAGAGGCCTGAAGCTCTATGGGGAGATGATGAGAGGTAGACCGGCTGGGGAGAGCAATGGGAAGCAACTCAGCTGGGGATAAGGCATTTCGGATGCTGATATCTTTTGTTGATTCACCAACTCGCTGAGTTATACCTTGCATGCCCCAAGTTGCGTTCTGGATACCTGCAATCCTGCAAAGATAAAGAAACATACGAAAGGTCCCGAGGTATCCTTTACTGGATTCCGCCATAGGAGTTAAGTGCCTTCGAGAGTAAGTAATATTCCTTGCAAGCATGTGCTTTGTTTTTTTTTTTTTTTTTTTTTTTTTTTTTTTTTTTTTTAGAAAGGCATCTGTACTTATGCAATTGCATTTTTAGAGATATCAGACAACTCTTTGCAAAACATAAATGTAAAAGACGAGACATGACTGAAAAATCTGATTTTATTAATTCATGTGCCCTGAATTGGCAAGATACAGTCAAAGAAACATATCTCCTGAAATGAGGAGATTGTTACAAATTGAGAAACAAAGTGTTGGCAGTGTTGATGACGCTTTGAGGAGCTTCCTCTCCTGCTATGACTCGTATGACGATGACGTTCTTCTCGTCTTGCTTTCTGGAGAAAGTTGATTCTGATCGGAGCTTGATTCTGTCAAAACTTTCCAAGCTGTAAGTGATACGGACGAATTCAGAGTGCAGTTGTTCGCTTATTCCCTTATTTTGCATGGATCGCCCTTTCGGGTTTTCAATCCATCGGGATACCCATTTTTGCCTGAGCTGTCCAATGCGGCTTTTCAGCTCAGCGGGTGTACATTTTTTATTTATTTCCCTTATTTTTGCCCGAGTCTTTTATTATGTTTTTGACTCGCCGGGATGCCCTATTTTTGCCCGGACTTACATTCTGTTTTTATGTCCAGCGGGTCATTTTACACGAAGTATTTTTTAACTGCATCTGAATTCACAGGGGATGGAAAATCTTCACCATCCATGGTGCTGAGCATCAGTGCTCCACCAGAGAAAACTTTCTTGACGACGAATGGTCCTTCGTAATTTGGAGTCCATTTGCCCCTGTGGTCTGTATGAGGAGGGAGGATTCTTTTCAGCACAAGATCTCCCACTTGGTACTCTCGATGCCTGACTTTCTGATCGAAGGCCCTCTTCATTCTCTTCTGATATAACTGCCCATGGCAGATTGCAGCCAATCTCTTCTCTTCGATCAGACTCAGTTGCTCGTATCGGGACCGAACCCATTCTGCTTCACTCAGTTTGACATCCATTAATACCCGCAGCGAGGGTAACTCAACTTCAACTGGTAGGACTGCTTCCATACCATACACAAGCTGATACGGTGTTGCCCCAGTGGATGTCCTGATTGATGTGCGGTACCCATGTAAGGCAAATGGTAGCATTTCGTGCCAGTCTCTGTAGGTGACTACCATCTTTTGCACAATCTTCTTAATATTCTTATTTGCCGCCTCTACAGCGCCATTCATCTTTGGCCTGTAAGGAGAAGAATTGTGATGTTGGATCTTGAAGTCCCGGCATAATTCTGCCATCATTTTATTGTTTAGGTTGGACCCATTATCAGTAATGATTCGCTCGGGCACTCCATACCGACAGATGATATCTCTTTTTAGGAATCGGGCTACCACTTGCCTTGTGACATTTGCATATGAGGCTGCTTCAACCCACTTCGTGAAATAATCGATGGCGACCAGGATGAATCTGTGGCCGTTTGAAGCAGTTGGCTCAATCTTGCCAATCATATCAATGCCCCACATGGCAAAGGGCCATGGTGAAGACATGATGTTCAAAGGATTCGGAGGCACATGCACTTTATCTGCGTAGATCTGGCATTTGTGACATTTCCTGGCATAGGCACAACAGTCTGCATCCATTGTGATCCAATAATAGCCTGATCTTAACAACTTCTTAGCCATGGCATGCCCTCCAGCATGGGTACCAAAAGAGCCTTCATGCACTTCATGCATCAGTAGACCTGCTTTCGTCTTGTCAACACATCTGAGGAGTACCATGTCAAAGTTCCTCTTGTATAAAGATCCATCAGTATTCAGAAAGAAACTCCCAGCAAGCCTTCTTAAAGTCTTCTTATCATTGGAAGATGCCCCAGGTGGGTATGTCTGATCCTCCAAGAAGCACTTAATGTCATGGAACCAAGGCTTATCATCTTTGGCAATATCTGCCGCAAATACATATGCTGGTCTATCAAGTCTCGATACTGAAATCTGAGGTACAAAGTTAGCAGTCTGAACTTTGATCATGGACGAAATGGTAGCCAAGGCATCCGCAAACTGATTCTCGTCCCGAGGGATATACTCAAGTTTGACTGTTGTGAAGAAAGTCAATAACCTTCTTGTATAGTCCCTGTAAGGTATCAGATGATCTTGGTGTGTGTACCATTTTCCATTGGTCTGATTGATTACCAAAGCCGAATCTCCGAATACGGTCAATGTTTTGATCCTGAGGTCAATGGCTTCCTCAAGACCCATAATGCAAGCTTCGTATTCAGCTTCGTTGTTAGTGCAGTTGAAAGTGAGTTTTGCCGAGAAAGGCATGTGAACTCCTTTGGGTGTAATGAGTACTGCACCAACACCACGGCCATTCATGTTAACAGCCCCGTCAAACATCATGGTCCATTCTTCTTCTGGGTCGGGCCCTTCAGTGTGAATAGGCTCTTCATGATCTTTTGATTTAATGAACATGATGTCTTCATCAGGGAAGTCAAACCTCATTGGCTGGTAATCGTCAATGGGTTGCTCAGCAAGATATTCAGATAGTACACTGCCCTTGATGGCTTTCTGAGATGTGTACTGTATGTCGTATTCTGTGAGAATCATCTGCCATCTTGCAACCCGTCCGGTAAGAGCTGGCTTCTCGAATATGTACTTGACTGGGTCCATTTTTGAGATTAACAAGGTAGTGTGGGTCAACATATACTGCCTTAGTCGGCGAGCAGCCCACGCTAAAGCACAGCAAGTTTTCTCGAGCAGTGAATAACGTTGTTCACAGTCGGTAAACTTTTTGCTTAGGTAGTAAATTGCATACTCTTTTCGACCAGACTCGTCATGCTGGCCCAGCACACACCCCATTGACTCTTCTAATACTGTCAAGTACATGATTAGAGGTCTTCCTTCAACTGGAGGCATAAGGATTGGAGGTTCTTGCAGATATTCTTTGATCTTGTCAAAAGCCCTTTGGCAATCTTCGTTCCACCTGACCGTTTGTTCCTTTCTTAACAGCTTGAACAAGGGTTCGCAGGTTGCTGTGAGGTGAGATATGAACCGTGAAATGTAGTTCAATCTACCCAAGAACCCTCGAACTTCTTTCTCAGTTTTCGGTGCAGGCATCTCTTGGATGGCTTTGACTTTATCAGGGTCAACCTCAATCCCTTTCTCGCTTACAATAAAGCCCAGCAGTTTACCGGATCGCACCCCGAATGTGCATTTGTTGGGGTTCAGCTTCAGTTGATACTTTCTCAGACGCTTGAACAACTTCAGCAGATTCACCAGATGGTCTTCCTCTGTAAGGGACTTGGTGATCATGTCATCCACATAACACTCGATTTCCTTATGGATCATATCGTGGAATAATGTTACCATAGCCCGTTGATAAGTTGCACCCGCATTCTTAAGCCCAAATGGCATTACTTTGTAGCAGAACGTGCCCCAAGGTGTAATGAATGTTGTCTTCTCCATGTCTTCAGGTGACATCTTGATCTGGTTATATCCTGAAAACCCATCCATGAAGGAGAATACCGAGAACTGAGCCGTATTATCAACCAATACGTCAATGTGAGGTAATGGGAAATCATCTTTCGGGCTGGCCCTATTCAGATCCCGGTAATCAACACACATTCTTACCTTACCGTCCTTCTTTGGCACAGGTACTATGTTAGCAACCCACGGCGGGTAACTTGTCACAGCAAGGAATCCGGCATCCCATTGCTTTTGTACCTCCTCTTTGATCTTCATAGCCATGTCTGGACGAGTACGGCGCAACTTTTGTTTGACTGGAGGGCACTCTTCTCTCAAAGGCAACTTGTGCACAACAATATCGGTATCCAACCCTGGCATGTCTTGATACGACCAAGCAAACACATCCACATACTCTTGAAGTAGATCTCTCAGTTGCTTCTTCACTGAGTCTTGCAGGCAGGCCCCGATCTTGACTTCTTTCACATTTTCCTCTGTACCAAGATTGATCACTTCAACCTCCTCCTGGTGAGGGGTAATGACCCTTTCCTCTTGTCTTAACAACCTGGCTAGTTCTTCAGGAAGCTCGTATTCTTCTTCAACCCCTTCTTCAGCTTGATTGATCGGATTGTCAAAGTCATACGATGTCATAGCTGTGCTGTTGTTGGTGCTATCAGGAAGGCACTCTCTGCAAGGGTTTAATTGGTTCATTTTAGTGATCTGATTTTAGTCTTATTTAGAAAAGTGAAATGAAGTTGTCATTTTGAAAAACACTGCCATTTATTTTTGTACAAAAAGAAAAATGGAAAAACAGTGAACATAAAAGAAAAAGACTTGTTTGCAAAAAGATCGTCTGATATTTCATTACTTTAATCTCGTTTGCACAAAAGTACAGATGGCCCTGATTACAAAATGAGTCTTGTCATCTTGGGCAAGATGCAAGACTTTGATGCATGCTTATAAAAAATACAGGAAATAATAATTACTCTGCTCGAGTAACACTTATAATTCCCTGGGAAGACCAGTTCGAGACACTGCTCCCCGGGATCTTCGGACGAATCCAATTCTCCAGGTTGCGCTCCTCTTCCAGCTCGTCTTCCAGACAGTTGATAGCATCGGGGGTAAGCATTCCCCCACTGACAAAACCAGGCTCTCCAGCAGCCTTCACTTGATGTTGAGTTGGTCTGTAACCCAACCCAAATTTGTCCTTCTTCTCCTCCACAGCTAAGACCTTGCCCCAGCCTAGGGCCGTTCCTTCCTCAACAACCTTCCGGGCTTGTTGGTATGACGACATGGAGATCCCCGAAACAGCAGATGCTTCATTTACATTCAAGGCTTCAAAACCTTGGCTCATGGTTTCAACGATTTCTCCATCCATTTCAATATACTTGTAAGTAGCCAGATGGCTAACAAATATATCCTCCTCCCCGCAGATTGTGACAACTTGGCCTTCCCACTCATATTTTAACTTTTGGTGGAGGGTAGACGTTATTGCGCCGGCGGCGTGAATCCAGGGTCTACCCAACAAACAGCTGTAGGCGGGCTGAATGTCCATCACATAAAAGATAGTTTTAAAGGTCTGTGGGCCAATTGTCACGGGCAGCTCAATCTCTCCCAGAACCGATCTCTTTGAACCGTCAAAGGCTCTTACTACCAGGTTGCTGGGTCTCAATGCCAATCCATCATATTCAAGCTTCACCAGAGCCTTCTTTGGTAAGACATTCAGGGAAGAGCCTGTGTCCACCAGCACATGAGAAAGGACAGCTCCTTTGCATTCCATGGTTATGTGCAGGGCTTTGTTGTGGTTGCGGCCATCCGCTGTCAAGTCAGAATTGGTAAACCCTAGCCCATTGCTAGCAGTAACATTTCCAACAACGGTTTCCAATTGGTTGACAGTAATCTCCTCGGGCACGTAAGCTGCGTGCAGTACTTTCAGTAGTGCATTCCGATGGGCTTCGGAGCACATAAGCAGAGAGAGGATGGAGATTTTGGATGGCGTTTGATGAAGCTGATCCACAACTTTATAATCACTCTTTTTAATGATTCGCATAAACTCATCAACTTCCTGATCAAATGGAGTCTTCAGGGTTTCTTTGGCAGCTGGATCTTCCTGCACCGGGCCTTTTCCTTTTGCCTTGGCAGCAGCTTCTGCTTCGGCAGTAGGTCTTTGGACTTGTGAAGCAAAGAGACGTCCGCTTCGGGTGAAGCCTCCGCCTCCGCCCACATTATCAATTTGTGGCGCAGGTGCTGATGTTTCAAGAGTGATTCTTTTTCCCTCGCAATACAAGTCAGAGCCATAGTGCCAAGGGATGGCCCTATCGCTTTCATATGGTACAGGTCCAGGCACCGTGACAGTAACTGGACTGATTGCTGCTGCTGAAGGGACTGTTATTGTTTGTGGATCATAAAAGATTGTGACTGGTGCTCTAGTGGGAGCAGCACCTTCTGAATGGTAGGCGGAGTTATTTTCTGGATCGTAGAATATGGTAACTGTGGAGACATCTTCATGATTGTTTGCTGGTGTTGTAGGAGGTTCCGTTGGAAGGACTGTTGCTGTTGTTGATGGAGAGTCGAAATGGAATGAAGCTGATGTGGTAGCAGGAGAAACTGTTGAAAACCGATCATTTGGTAGGACAGATGAAGTACTTGCTGATGCTGCTGATGAATTATCGGGAACAATTGTTACTGCAGTTGTAGGAGGGTCTGAAACCGTTGTTGATGAAGTTGTAGGATTTGCCGGAAATGATGTAGTGATCTGTAGGAGGCCACTCTTAATAAGGCTGTCAATGCCATTCCTCAAGTCTTCACACCCATTCCAAGAAATATTGCATTAGGGGCACCCTAGTTCACACCCCGGAAATATATTGTTTTCACGGAGTTGAGCTTTGATTTCCACCAATGGCGTCCTGATCTGATCCACACTAGTTATCAAATAAGACGGTTGGCCTTCTTCAATAGCATTAATACGGGGACCACCATGGTGTGGCATTGGGTTTTTGTTGACATTGGGCGGAGGCGCAAAATTCAAAGCCTTGGAGTCTACTAAGTCTTGTACCTTCATATGCAGAGCCCTGCATTTTTCTGTACTGTGACCAGGTGCGTTCGAATGAAAAGCACACCTAGCGTTGGAGTCATAGTTTCTTGGTAGACTGTTGGGGTCCGGAGGTGCCAACGTTCTTAGCTCAACCAGGTTGAGTTTCAGAGGCTGTGGCAGCAAAGCAGCGTACGGCATTGGGATCGGGTCGATCACTCGGTTAGCTTGGGAGGGCCTCTGTTGAAATGGCCTCTGTTGATTGTTGTTGCTATTGTTGTTGTTGTAGTTGTTTCTTGGAGGATATTGATTCTGATGATACTGAGGTTGTTGTTGGAAATTTTGTTGAGGAGGTTGATAGTCCGGCTGAGGATGAGCTGGAGCAGGGATTGTGACTGCTGCTATTGTTCTGGGAACATAATGGGGCCTGCCCCTGTTGGTGTGAATGGCATTGGTCTCGCCAGTTCTTCTCGGGCCTGCAAAAGGCTTTCTTGTACCACTGGACGAGCTTGCACCATTATCAGATATCTTACCCATTTTTAACAGGCTTTCAATTCTCTCCCCAGCTATGACAACATCTGCGAAGCTAGTGGAAGAGAAAGCAGCCAACCTGTCAATATAGGTTCCCTGAAGAGTGTTCATAAACATGTCTGCCATTTCTCTCTCAGACATTGGGGGTTGAACGGCAGCAGCCAATTGCCTCCATCTTTGGGCGTATTCTCGGAAACTTTCCCTTGACGACTGTGACATTCCCATTAGGAGAGTCCTGTTGGGTGCCATGTCTAAGTTGTATTGATACTGTCGGATGAAGGCTTCTGCCAGGTCCTTCCAGCATCTTACAGTTGCCCTTGTCAAGTGGGAATACCATTCCCTCGATGCTCCTGTCAAACTGTCTTCGAAGTAGAACATCCAAAGCTTCTCATCCATTGTATAGGCCTTCAGCCTTCCCAGAAATGATTGCAGATGAGTCCGGGGGCACGAAGTCCCATTATACTTTTCGAAACAAGGAGGCTTGAACTTATGAGGGATCCTGACCCCATCAACCAAACCCATGTCCATGACGTCGAAGCCCAAAGAATTTTGAGATTCTAAAGACCTTAACTTCTCAGCTATTTCATCCAATCTCCTATCATAAGCATCCTCTCCAGCACCCATTACTGTAAATTGGTCCTCCTGAGGATCTTCTTGAAGTACTCTGGCTGCAGTAGCTGTTCCTTGGATGTTGGCAGGAATATTAATCTCAGGATGTAGATGTGGACCAAACACAGGGGGATTCACATGTGGTTGCACCCTTTCATTGTTACTGGTGCCTGCAGTTCCTACATGAGGCTCCTCTGGATTTTGCCTCTCAACCATAGCCCTCAGTCTCTCCTGGCTCTGAGCCATGTTGTTCATAACCTCCATGAACTGCGTCATCTGTGTTCTCATCTCCAATCTTTCATTGGCTAGCTGATTTCTGACATCAGCAAGATCTTGTTGAACTTGATCCATTTGGATGCCCGGAAGGTTGTTTCTAGTTGGGTACCTGTGCGGCCTGTTGAGAGGAAACACCCGGCGACGAGCAATACTGCCTGAGATTCACAACAGAGGTTAGTAACAATAAAAACAAAACCTACAAAACAAACAGAAGGGTTAGTATGCAATGCAGTTGTGCTTATTTGCTCTCAAGGTATCCGGTTTGGTCTTCAGTTTTGACCCTTCCAGACCCTTGATGATGATGCTGTTGAAGTTGCTTCCGGAGTGAACTCAGATGAAAACCAACACAAATATATTACATAAGACGAAATAATACAACTTGTTCTTTTTACAACACAAGTCCCCCCCCCCTAAGGGGTCAAAATACATCACAAAAAAAAGCAAAAGTACATGGAATAAGAATAACAACAAGCAAATGATCAAACTCCCAGGCCAAACTCATCCTCACGAACTTCCTTAAGAAGTGCTTCGGTCACAGGATCAGCCGGACGCTCCGTGAGACCTCTGATGAGAAGGTTTCTTGTTGCAACAGCTGCAGTCAACTTCTTGTTCTGACCTTGGTCTTTAGACCTCTTCACTCCAGCTCTGATTTCTAGCTCTGATATTTCCTTCTGGGCTGCTGCCAGGGCTTTTTCCATCTGCTCCATCTTGTCCTGAACTCTCTTGTCTTCTAGAGTACGGGCCTCAGTGATCCGGACCCACCTGGCCTGACTCTCTTTCAAATACAAGTCTGTTCTTGCTCTCTGGAACTGGGCTTCTTTACAAGCATTCTTCAGAATCTGCTCACCAGCTTTAGACTTGTTGATATAATCTCCAGACTTCTCAATTTTAGTCAAGTGTTCCACCCTCAGCTTCTCCAATCTTTCAATCTCCCTCACACCTTCACTCCTCTCCCGGAGGGTCTTCTGCAAGGCTTGGGATAACTTCTCATTCCTTTCCTTCAGGCTTTCAAACTCCTCCAGACTGATAGCAGCAGGGGGTGGTGCTGATGATGACTCAGGCATGTCTTCTATGGTGAAAGGCAATCCAGAGAATTGGGCTCTAGCATAAGACCACTCATGATATTGGGCTGATGCCACATTATTGCACTTCCCCAGAATGGTGATTCCCTTGGTTTGAACATGATCCCAGGCCCAGGCAGCCTGCCTAACAACAGTCAAACTGATCTTGTTCTCACAATAGAGAGTTTCCACCAAGTCCTGTGCTTTGGGAGTATGGACTAGAGCATATCCCAGCTGTCTCCTGAACAGCAGAGGGTTGTAATTAATACTTCCCTTGACTCCTATTAAAGGCACATTGGGAAAGTGCCCACAGCTTGTGATGATATCTCTGCCCTTGGTGCTCTGAGTGCACCATCTGATGTCTGCTGAAGTGAGAGTAGTGAGCCTCTTAGCCCAGTTGCTCTGCTGATGAGGATTCAGGAATGCATCTGTTCTGGGTAGATGCTTGAGGAGCCAGGTATGGAATAATGGAGCACACATCCTTACTAACTTCCCCCTCTGCTTCTCATTCCTCTGATGCACTGAGTAATAAAGATCACCCAGCAAAGTTGGCACTGGGTTCTTCAGGATGAACAGGTGGATTGCATTCTTGCTGATGAATCGAGGCTCATCTGCAAACAACACAATTCCAAATACACTTAAGGCCAACAGAGCACAAACAGCTTTCCACTCCCCCAGGGAGGCCTTCAGACTAGCTTGGGAAATTAGGAAGTCCAGATGAAAACCAGGGATCCCAGCTTTAGAGGTCATGTGTTGCTCAATCAAAACAGGCTCCAGATGTAAAGCTTTTGCTATCTCTCCATTGCCGGGAAAGACCATTTCAGGGTTGAAAGGGATTTCTCTCCTGATAGGCAGACCAATCAATGATGAGTATTCTTCCAGGAGAGGACCCAACTGAAAGTCTCTAAAGGTGAAACACCTCAATGGAGGGTCATAGAACTGAATGCAGGTATGGATGAGGCTCCTCTGAGATGGGTCCATATCCATAACCAAGTCCAGTATATCCCCATAATATTCTCTGAACAGAGGTATGTGCTCTGGAGTGATCAGGGTTTGAACCCTCCTGATGTCTGATAAGTCTGGTTGGAAGAAATGATAAGTGATGTTGCTTTTCTTTGGAGCCATGATGCTGAAGACTGAGTAGAATAAGTGCTGATGGAGATGCTGAGGAGTGAGCCACTGATAGGCTGGTGCAAGTGACTGAAGTATGTGGCTGGCAGCTGAAGCAAGTGCTGGTGGAGGTAAGTCAAAACTGCAGATGGGGTCAAAACCAAAACCAGATAAAGGTGGATACCCTGAAACACAAATAAGCACATGTTAATATGATGCAATGAGTATGTATGCAAATGAAATGCAAAAGGGTTTGTGACTGAGCTGGATCTGATTAAACTGCCTTGGTATAGATCCATGTGTGTTCAATAATTCCAGATGGAGGTCCATAAATCCAGTAACCAAGGTGGGGGACTCAAATAAAGAGCCACAAGTCCAGGGTTTTGGAATCACAAGAACTATCCAACATGGAGCATTCTTAACAAAGTCAAAGTAACAGGGTATTCTGAGGTCAAGGTACCTGCAAACCTGTAAACAGCCCAACCCCCTCACAGGTAGCGATCTAGAACAAGGATCCTCAGACTTGGATCCGTTATGAGAAGTGTAAACACTTCTAACCCGGAGGTACAGCGTTTACAATAACCATAACAATTCCTCCTCTAATTCACCTTAGTTTCTGAAGGTCAAAACTAAAAGGTCATCCAGACTTAGCAGGCTTCCCAGATCCCCCTAGTACTGCAGGAAATCTGCAACACAGAGTTCTCAAGAAGAAACCCATATCTGAACCGTGTTTCACATTCCCGCACCAGACCGAAATGGAATGGGAAAGAATATGATTCACTCTAGCCTAGGTGTCACTCAGGTCCCAGGTATAGGACCTTAACTTTCAATGAACCCCACCCACCAAAACAAACAACAGATCCAGCCAGCCAGCACAGTATGACAGATATGATATATGAAAAACTGTAAAGAAAGCAATAAATAAAGCTGTACAGAAAGCAGTAAATAAAGCAAATATACAAACACAAATAGCACATAACACCCCCAATAAACACAAATCAATCGAGCGCTAGGAGGAACCCACAAAAAGAACCAGAAGCCCTGGTTGCAATATAAAGGGTCCCCAGCAGAGTCGCCAAGCTGTCGCTCCCGAAGATTTGCATCCTGGTACAAGCGCGAACGGTCGGCGAGAGGGACAATGAGAACACACAGCCGTGAACTCACTGGAGATGAATAGAGTCGCCAGCTGGGCATTTTTATCCCGGAGGAAAGGCAATGCTGCATAAGCCTAGAAAAAGAATGGATAAGGCGGTTGCGAACCAGAGAGACTGAGAAAGGGGGTTGGTTACAACCTGGGAAGGTATTAGCACCCAGATTGTCCGTCGTACTCGACGGGATCCACGCTTAAAAGATTTGTGTTTTAAAGGGGTAGTGTCAGTGCAATCTGTGTACGAAATAGCTGGAAAAGATGTACAGGTGTCAGTGTAAAAGAGAGTGAAGTGTATAAATGAAGTGTCAGTGTAAGAAGTGAATGGAATGCTCAAGATCATGAGGCTTAAAAGAATAAGGCTAGAAAGAGGGGGAATATACAGAGACTTTTGTTCGATAACTGTTAAGTTATGCCTACGTATCCTCTCGTGCAATGAGGAAGTCAGAACACCGTAGTTCGACCCAAAGAGACTGAAAGATGAATTGACTTGTGAACTGCTTACTTGCCTATGCTCAAGTGTATGATCTGTCTGGCACAGATGCAAACTGTCTTGCATTAGACGGAAGAAGCGAGCTCTCGTTTGTGAGTGAATGAGATGAGAAAAGAATCCCGGAGGAGACGATTATTGTTTGTTTTTGATGTTTTCAGTCTTTTATTTCTTTTTGGAGTTTGTCATAAGATAATGAGCTTAAGCCTAAACCAATGGGTTGGTAAACTCACCACATCTTCCCTCCGATTAGGGGTAATGAGAATTACCTTAAGTGTGAAGTCAGATTCTCACACTTAATCACCTTTGATGTAGGGTTAAGATCATTAACCTACTTGTGATTATTTAGATGTTTTTGGTGTTTTTGTTTAGTGTTGAGTAATGAGGTTAAGCCATAATCAGGGATCTAACAGACTCATTACACCATCCTAAAAGAAGGATAATAGATGAGAATATTTAAGCTGAGGAAAGCTCCTCAACTTAATCCATGATTAGGGATTAAACTCATGACAAAACAAACCTTTGATTAAGTGGATTTTATTTAATGGTATGATGATGAAATGGATTTTATTGTTTGTAAGACGACTTGAGGGGGACTTGTCCATTAACACTAGGGTTAGTCCTTCTTAACCACTTAAGGAAGAATTAGAACCCTAATGCAAGGCCCAAGTTACAAGTGTGATGTCTTGATGATTATTAGATGGATTGATTAAGAGATTTAAACACCTTAAGGGTTTAATACTTAGGATTAAAGTTATACACTCCATCCTAAAAGAAGGATACAGGCATAACCCTAATCACAAAGTTTTAAAACCTTTAGGGTTTAGTCTCTGATTATGAGATGAGAAGAGAAGACTCAAAGGGAGACACAAAGGTAAAAAACTATGGGGGAGACTAATCAAAACCCTAATTCATTGACATGCTTGGTTGTTCCTATGGTTTGTGAGGTTTTCAAGAACAATCTTCGCAGGAGCCACCAGGAAGCAGATGAATAAGATCAAGAGAGGCAAAGTGACTTGCTTCATTCAAGAAGTCAAGTCACTTGAAGAAAGAAAGTGGGAGGAAGAAGGATGAACAAGCTCAAACTCAAGCACAAGTAAAAATGCAGCAATGGATGCAAGGGAGATGAAAAGAAAAGGTATGAGAAGTGAAGGCAAATTCACTTCTCAAGTTTACTTACCACCTGAAATGTTAGAAAGAAACACAATGCAATGCAAGATGAGATGAAATGGCATGATGCTAGACCAAACCAGAAGCATGTACATGATGATTATGATGTTATGAGGTGCTGCAAACATGAGGCATGACATGGGGATGTTCATACAAGACCATGAATGCATATGATGCAAGCTAAGGAACATGAACAAGCATGAAATGTTATGAAGCATACAAGGCAAATGGCATGGCAAAGATGTAATGAAATGATCAATGATGCTTCATACATGTCTTAAGATGTCAAATGAATCATAAGAATGCACAAAATGCAATGGCAAGTCAACTTATGCAAAAGAATGCAAGAAGGATGCAAGAGAAAGCCCAAATTAGGGTTTATGAAACAAACAATCAAACACAAACCAAAAACAGAAGCAAACCCTAAGATAAAAAATGGAAAATGGCAATCAAAGAAACCCTAGACCTATAACAAACCCACTGCCCAAAGGGGAGCTCCCAACTCTTTACCAATCTCAAGATATGATTTTTGCAAGTTATTAGGGTTTTTTAGGGTTCTTATCAAAACAAATGCCCATCAATTAGAAAATGCAAGATCAAATCATGGCCTTTTTATCTTTGAAAATACATGTCAAATGGAAAACAATGCAAAAGAATCAATGTCTCAACCTTCACCAAAAGGCAGAAATGAATTTTCAAACATGTGATCAAAATAATGCATAAAAAATGATTTAATTCAATGAAAAATTCTTAAAGTGCATCAAGATCAAAAAAGAAATTTGGTTTGAAGGTTGGACAATGTTTCTAAATGTCTTAGAGCATTTCATGAATTTTTTTGTAATTTTTAAATACCTAAAAGTATTTTTAATTAATTAATTCTCATTAATCAATTAAAAATGATCTTTTAAATATTTAAAAATACTTTTTTAATGATAAAAAATAAAATAAAAATATTTTTGTGTCATAAAAATTAATAAAACCTTAAAGAAAAAGTTTCATAATTTTTATGATTTTTTAACTATTTTAAATAAATTGTGCAATTTAAATGAAATAAATATGAATAAAAATTAAAAGAAAATGAAAGTAAACAGATTGGATGGCCAGGATTGCTCCAGGGTTTAAATGTGTTGACTGGCGCGTAATCCTGTGGCTGTGATTCAAAGCTGAATTAATCTTAATTAAATAAATTAATTAAAGTGATTAGGGCTAATGAACAGATCCTGGCCATCAAAAAGGGTGGGAAGTCAAACATTCAACGCGCATCAACGGCCAAAATTCAAACGAGCATTAATTATGGGATTAAGCCCTAAATACATTCAGGTGGCCGGAGAAGACTTCCGGTCGTCTTCTCCGGCCAGCTCTCACCTGAGAATCACCCAACTTCCTCAAAACGTTACAAAAATGAAATCTAAGACCAGGGAAATGATCCTTATCCTCTCACGAACCAAACCCCTCTCTCAAAACAAATTTAAAGTTCCTAAATCAACTGAATCGAAGCAAACAATTTCTAGGGTTCGTGAGCTTCAAACACAAATTAAATGCTCAAAACAAAACCATTTCAAAAACTAAAGGTACCAGAATGATCAGTGCATCATGAGGAACAAGTTTGTAACATAAAAAACCATTTCTGGAAAAATTAATTTCGAGCTACCTGAGATTTGGAGCTTTCAGTTTAGGAACTTTCTGGCCACTTCCTTTGATGCAAGCTGCTCTACTTGATCCCCCAAATGTGTTTGAATGCTCAAAATGAGTTTGTGTTGGCTGGAGAAGGAGATTCGAATGGAACTGCTTCAGTTCAGTCAACAATGGCCATGATGATTTTGGCACTTTCAGGCTGTGAAAAGGAGTTGTTTGTGATCTATGAAGTGTGTTGAGAAAGTTTGTGGTGTTGGTTGGTGTGTTTGTGGCTTGTGGAGAGAGATTCGATAGAATCTGCAGCTTGAGGTGAATAATGGCAATGGAGTTTTCAGGCTTGATTTAGGCTTGAGCTTTGGTGGTTTCTTGTCTATGAGATGTGGTGAGTTGAATGATGATGAGAGTTTGAGTGTTTTATGGCTGTGGGCAGAATTTCGAAGGAACTTGCAATGAGGTGAGTTTTTGTGAATGTGATGAGTGTGTGTTTCAGCCTTGGCTTGTGTTATGTTCAACTTGCAAATTGAAATCATAAACAATTCTGATTGGCTGGCTGATGTGACTTGTGCTTTATGGATTGGTAGATCACTTTTTGCTCAAAAACCACTTTTGTGTAAGATAGGGCATGGCTCCAAATCTAGGCAAGGACAAAGCATGGCTGGCGCAGCAAAAGGTGAGGGAGAGGCTAGCCAAAGTCAGCTTCCAATGTCATAAGTTGTAGGAAGTGAAATGAGTGGTTTTTGCAAGTTGGCTAGCTTTTGGTTCACATGTGAAAAATTCAAGTTACATGAACTAAACCATGGGCAAACTTGATCAAAAATCTGATTTTATGACTTAGGGAAATGTTTGTGTAATGGTTTGTAGTGAACTAGAGGCTGCAATGTGTTTTGATCCAAGACTTTGCAAAATTTCCACTTGGTGCATAACTTGAAAATAAGTGATTTTTGGCAACTTTGCATGGTCATAACTTTTGATCCAAGAAGAATTTGATCATGTTCTTGTACTTTTTGAAAAGGGAAAGATGAGATCTACAACTTTCATGACCAAAGTTTTTCCATTTGAAGCCTTTTTGGATCATGAAACAAGGCTTGAAAATTGACCTAAAATGGTGCATTCTTGAAAAGTCAACTATGCCCAAAAAGTCAACATTTGCAAAAACTCCAAATTCTTGATTTTTATGAACTTCAACCTTCTTCCATGATCAAATAAAGATCATATACACTCAAAATGATGAAGATCACCCATTGGTTGGGTCATTGGGGGCCTCAGATGCCCTGATTTTGCACTGACTTGTCTGAAAAGTCAACTCTTGATCAGATGACTTCCCCATGGAATTTCTTCATGAAAATTGATATGCACACTCCCTATACCATATAGAGATCAATGGAAACAAGAATGACCAAAAAATTTGGAGTTATGGCCTCTGAAACCAAAACCCTAATTTTCAGTCAACTGTGCAGTTCATCCTGGCTCTGCATCCACTCAAACCCTAGTTCTTGTGATTCCTCTGCAATTTGGACTTTGTGAGGATGTAACATGATACAAGAACACACATGGACCTCTTTGAGTTGATTGGTGGCCTTTGGAATGGCTCAAGAAGCATTGGGATTGCTCAGATCACAAACCCTAAGTGCAGATGACTTAGAAGCTATGCAGTGAATCAAAAATGTACTATGAGATGATATGATGGTGTATATGCATATGAGATGATCACAAGCCATGTGTGAATGGGTGAGGGCAAATTTGGGGTGCTTACAGCTGTTAGGTGAGATATGAACTGAGCGATGTAGTTTAATCTCCCCAAGAAACCACGCACTTCTTTTTCAGTTCGCGGTGCAAACATGTCTTGTATTGCTTTAACCTTTGCAGGATCTACCTCAATTCCTCTTTGACTAACAATGAAACCCAACAGCTTACCAGAACGCACTCCAAATGTGCACTTGTTTGGATTCAACCTCAAATGATACTTTCTCAATCTTTCAAACAATTTCTTGAGGTTAACCAAGTGCTCTTCTTCATCACGGGACTTGGCGATCATGTCATCCACATAACATTCTATTTCTTTATGGATCATGTTATGAAATAGAGTCACCATTGCCCGTTGATACGTTTCCCCGACGTTCTTCAAACCAAAGGGCATGACCTTATAGAAGAATGTCCCCCAAGGGGTGATGAACGTTGTCTTCTCCATGTCTTTCGGCGCCATTTTGATCTAATTATACCCGGAAAAGCCATCCATGAAGGAGAATACCGAGAATTGAGCCGTATTATCCACCAATACATCAATGTGAGGTAAAGGGAAATCGTCTTTTGTGCTTGCTCTATTCAAATCCCGGTAATCAACGCACATCAGACCTTGTCGTTCTTCTTTGGTACAGGTACAATGTTAGCTACCCAAGGTGGATAACTAGTCACGACAAGGAAACCGACATCCCATTGCTTCTGAACTTCTTCTTTGATCTTTAACGCCATGTCTGGATGAGTTCTTCTAAGATTTTGCTTGACAGGAGGGCAGTCTTCCCTTAATGGCAGCTTATGCACAACGATGCCAGTATCCAAACCTGGCATATCTTGATATGACCAAGCAAAGATATCTACATACTCTTGAAGTATGCCAATCAATTCTTCCTTTACCTTGGCCTGCAAACTGGCCTCAATTTTAATTTCCCTCTTTACGTCTTCATATCCAATGTTGATGACTTCAAGCTCTTCCTGGTGAGGCTGAATAACCCTTTCCTCTTGTCTCAATAACTTGGCTAATTACTCGGGGAGTTCACAGTCTTCATCAACCCCTTCATCATCATGGTATATTGGATTATCAAAGTCATACTTGGTCATAACATAAGAGTTATCAGAGAAATCCAAATGATTGACTCTGCACAAGGATGTGCTTATTTCAGATTCTGCTTTTCTTTGAAAAATGAACAAAAATGAAACAAACAAAACATTGCCATGTTTTATATATTTTTTGTGAAAAAATTTAAAAAGAAAGACAAGGAGCACAAATTGTATAAAATGTCCTTTATTCATGGTAAAATTAACTGCATACATGCAAAGGTGGCTCTACAATGGGTCCATACACCTTGGGCAGAGTGTAGGACTTGATATTCATATGAATAAAAGGAAAACAAAGAAAATTACTCTGTTGGACCAGTGACTTGAATGATCTCTTCAGCAAACCAGTTCTGTAATTCTTCCCCGGGAGCACATGGGTGCACCCAGTTGTCCAAATCACAGTCGCTGTCAGCATCCTCGTCCATGGCACACACATGATTGGGGTCAATCATCCCAACACTCTTGAAGTTTACTGCCTTGCTATTCTGAGCCCATCCAGCCTGCCCTGGTTGGTATCCAATGCCAAACTTATGATTCTTATTCTCAACCTCTAGCAATCTGCCCCAGCCTTGGGCCTGGCCTGACTGAACCACCTCTTTAGCCTGCTTATACAAAGAGATGGAAGTCCCTTCATTCTCACTGCTCTGAAACATGGTCGTGGGAGATACTGAACTAACATTTATCGCTTCAAACGCTTGGCATAGGGTTTCATGAATCTCGCCGTCCATATCAACATATTTAAATGTAGACAGGTGACTGACAAAAATATCTTCCTCGCCACAAACAGTTACTACCTGTCCTTCCACCACGTACTTTAGCTTCTGATGAAGAGTAGATGTTACAGCGCCAACAACATGAATCCAGGGCCATCCCAACAAACAGCTATAAGTCGGCTGAATGTCCATCACATAGAAGATACACTTAAACACCTGAGATCCAATCTTCACTGGTAACTCTACCTCCCCAAACACAGACCTTCGAGAGCCATCAAAAGCTTTTACCACCAAGTCACTAGGCCGGAAAATAAGACCATCAACCTCCAGTTTCATCAGAGCCTTTTTTGGCAGCACGTTTAGGGAAGAACCTGTGTCAACCAAGACATGTGACAACACAACGCCTTTGCACTCCATGGTGATGTGCAAAGCCTTGTTGTGGTTCCTTCCCTCCGTTGTAAGGTCTCTATCAGTAAACCCTAGCCCATAGCTAGCGTTTACGTTGGCTACTACAACTTCTAACTGTTTAACGGTAATCTCTTGAGGCATATATGCAGACTGTAATACTTTCAACAAAGCTTCTCTATGGGCTTGCGAGCACATCAGCAGTGATAGTATGGAAATCTTGGACGGTGTTTGATTCAGCTGCTCTACTATTTTATAGTCACTATTTTTTATTATTCTCATAAACTCTTCAACTTCTTTTTCAAAAACATTCTGATCTGCATTCGGGGTTACCACATCTTCATTAGCCACTTTCTTGCCTTTAGCTCTAGCAGCTGCTTCAGCTTCGTCGTTGTTTTGAAGATTCTGGGGAGCAACCAATCACCCACTTCTGGTAAAGCCTCCCAAGCCTCCCACACTAGCAACAATAGGATTTATAGTCACGAGCTTATCCTCCACCTTTCGTCCTTGCACATACACGTCTGACCCGTAATGCCATGGCACAACTTTGTCATCATCATACGGTACGGGACCAGGTGTAGTGATTGTAACAAGACTGACCTCCTATGGCACATAAATTGTAACAGGCTCTCTCCAAACTTGGGCTGGCATGTCAGCTGGATCATAGAAGATAGTCACGGTAGAAACATGGTCGCTTTGTCTGTTAACTCTGTCAAATTGGAATATCCCTTCATTTATCAAATTTTGCTGCCCAACTTTCAACTTTTCACAGCCATTCACAGACATATCACATTCTTCACACTCAAAGTCACATCGTGGAAACTCATATCCCCTTAACAGCCTTTCTTTCACAAATAAGAGAGGAGTCTGCACCTCCTTTATATCCATGATCAAATTCAAGTGTTCTCCTCTTTCAATAGCATTAATCCTTTCCCCACCATGATTAGGGATAGGATTAGAAGTGACATTCAGTGGTGGCGCAAAGTTTATGGCCTTGGAATCTATCAGATCCTGAACTTTGTTGTGTAACGCCCTGCATTTCTCTATAGAGTGTCTAGGAGCTCCTGAATGAAAAACACACCATACACTAGCATCATACCCTGGTGGTAGATCACCTGGTGGTGGTGGAGCCAATGTCCTCAGCTGAATCATATTCAAGTCTACCAATCTTTGCAACAGTGCCGTATAGGTCATGGGAATGGCCTCAATGACGCAATTAGCAGGACGGGGTTGACGTTGCTGATAAGGCCTCTGTTGGTAATTGTTGCGTTGTTGTTGTGGTTGAGGAGCAGGATTGGTAGGAATAGTGACAGCTGCCACTTGATCATATGAGTTTCTGTAGTCACGACCCATTCCTCCTCCATAGATAACATTAGTCTCCCCTTCTCTTCTTCTTTGAGGGTCAACAAAAGGTTTTCTTGATCCTGAAGAACTTCCAGCTCCGTTGTCTTGGATTTTACCCATCTTCAACAATGTTTCAACCCTCTCCTCAGCTATGACAATATCATTGAATTTAGTCTCTGAGCACGACGCTAAACGTTCAATGAACACTCCTTGAAAAGTACCCATGAACATATATGCCATCTCATTCTCTAGTAGTGGAGGTTATACTCTGGCCGCCAGCTGGCGCCATCTTTAAGCGTATTCTTTGAAACTCTCTTTTGTATTCTGCGACATGCTTTGCAGTTGAGTGCGATTTGGAGCCATGTCCAGTTTGTATTGGTATTGCTTAACAAACGCCTTCGCCAAATCCTTCCAACTTTTGACAGTAACCCTGCTTAGCTTCATGTACCATTCCAAAGATTCCCCAACAAGACTGTCTTGGAAATAATACATCCATAGTTTCTCATCATCCGTGTGGGTAGCAATTCTCCCAACAAAGGATTGGAGATGGATTTTTGGGCATGTAGTGCCATTGTACTTATCAAACGTTGGAGATTTAAACTTGTATGGGATCCTCACCCCGGGTACCAGCCCCAGATCAGTAATATCAAATCCCAAAGAGTTCTGGGATTGAATGGAACGAATTTGTTCGGCCATCTCCTCAAAGCGACGATTCATGTAAACCCCTTGTCCTTCAGCCTCATCTAACAGTCTGAATTGCTCATCCTATCCATCCATCTGAAGATTATGCACTCCATCATTGGTAATGGTAACTCCAGGTTGTACCACAGGGATTTCAACATGACGGGCGCCAGCCCCATTGCGATTGCCTCCATCTGCTGGAGCATTGTTTATAGCTTGATTATTCTCTACCAGCTCGCACAAGCGCTCCTGAGTTTGACCCATCCCAGCCATCAGGGTCATAAATTGGTCCATTCTCGTCCGTAGATTAGCCAAGTCTGCCTGCATTTGATCCATTACTCTCTTTGTTTTCTTTTGTTAGGTAGCAGTGGATCTTCTTAGGACCTTTCTTTGGAGCTATAGTTCCTGAAATCAGAAGAGACGTTAGAAATATGGTAACTGTACCTGCAAAACAAACACCAGGTTATATGCATGCAGTGCAACTATTCGTGTTTTCATTATCAGGACATTTTTCCCCGGTTCTGGTACTTGTTAAAGAATCCAAATGGCCTTTTGGTGAAATTCTTTGGAAATTAGGCTCTTTAACGCTTCCACACCTTTCCACAACTAGTATTAAAGCACACAATATCAAAAGGACCTGAAGTGACAGCTTCATAAACAGAAAGCCCTAAGGAAAAAGTAACATCCCCGTAGGGTTACAGGTCTTACAAAAAGTAACAGGTGCAAATAGATAAAAGAGATTCCCAACACAAACCCATGGGTAATCCAAAATACAAGAAAAAAAAACTAGAATTCTAAACTGCAGGAAGATTCTGGCCCTTCATCTGTGAAATCCAGCTCCATCCTAGCTTTCTTCACCTCTGCCCTCCTTCTGAGGTCTGCCACCTCTAAAAGTGTTTCATTCAGTCGTTGAGAAGTCTCTTGCTGTCTTCTATAGGCATTTTCCAGTTCCTCCCTCTGAGAAGTAATCTGCAACTTGTATGCCTATTCTTTCTTTTGGTATTCCTCTTGGTCTTGGCTTTTTTGTGCTTGCATCCAGGTGATGGATTGTTTGGCCTCTCTAAGGGTCTTCTTCACTTTCCTGAACTCTTCTTCCCTTCTAATATCCATCAATCATCTCTTTTGAAAATAGGCTTTCCTGTCGGCGAACTCCTTTTCTTTAGCTTCTTGAGCCACCTACACTTTATGTAGCTTTTCCTCCACAATTGTCTTGGCATGAGCTGTCTAATGATACAAATCGGTCATCTCTACATATTCCACTTTCATCTCTCGCAACTGAGCTTCCAACTTTTGGTAATCTCCCAAGGGAACAGTAGCCTGTGTAGCAGGAACCTGAGACGATACGTCTCGTGGATACAAAGGAGGCTCCACTGAGAAGGGGAGAAGTGTGATTTCCACATGATTCTTTAACCATGCTGCAAAAGGTTCATACATTTTGGGGTCCACTCTTCCAAATTCCTTCTTCCCTTTTAGTGTCTTTATAGACCAGGCTTGGTACACTTTAAGAACCATCTCCATGTTTCCCTCAACAAGGAGATACAATGATTCAACAATTTCTTCTTCAGATGGAGAATCTTTCAGGGGATATCCAAGCTGTCTCCTAACTAAAATGGGATTATAGTTGATCAACCCTTTCCTTCCCAGCAAAGGAACGTTAGGAAAACCATCACATTTGACAACCATTTCCTTTCCTAATATATCTCTGTCGTAACCCCAAGCTATGTCTTCTGCAGTCAGCCCCATTAATCTCCGAGACCATTTCCACTCACCCTTCAATTCCTTGAAAAGACCCGACTTTGGTAATTCCTTGGCGAACCAATCAGCGAAAAGAGGAGCACAACAACTGATAGATCCTCCCTTCCTTTCAATCCTGTAATGGACCCCATAATAGAAGTCTCCTAGTAAGGTTGGAATAGGATTTCATCTGAAAAAGATGGACATGGCTTCCATACTTATAATCCCCTTTTCACTTGGAAACAAACTAGTACCATAAATCAGCAAAGCTAGCAACACACTGAATTTTGGCCACTGTCCTTCCTAAGTATAGATCAAAGCCTCCTGAATGAGTATGTCACAAGGCAAACCCTTCCCTTTACTACTGATCAACCCATGCCTGACCCTGGATAAAGGCAGATGATACCTCCTGACAATCTCTTCCACCTTGAGAACCCTACCTGAATCAAAATAAGGTTGCAATCCTCTAAACGAAATCTGAAGCATACTGGAAATTTCTTCTAGAGTGGGCGCCAAGATGTAATCGGAAAACACAAAACAGCGTAACGATGCATCATAGAACTGAAGTAGTGTACAGAGGCTGTCCCTCTGATCCTCTGTAGGCCTATCCATATATCTGAGAATTTGCATGAACTTTGTCTTAAAATCACCCAGGACCTTGTCATTCATCAGCTCTTTCAACTTGTGTAGGTTCTTTGCCTCTGGTTGTGGAAAAGTGTAATGCGCATTATTCTTTCGTGGTACTGCAGTAACTCCTGCCATCTGGATGTGAGCAAACAAAATATACCAGAACCGGGTATGAATAGAAATGCAACCTGAGACATGAAAACAAAAAAATGTTAATGATGCTATGGTATGATGCAAATTCAATGCAAGGCACATATGATCAATCTGGAACTGTCTGGAACCGGATATCAGAGCCAAATAACAAGAAGCCCAACTCCTCTGAATAACAACCCATAGAAACTCAAGTAATCTCAGGTGAAACCAAATCAAGTGCCAGATAAATCCAAGAAATCCATGATCAAAGTAACCGCATCAGAACATAAGACTGTACTGAAAGTGAGGGTATGTTGAGGTCAAAGAGTTCCTGCAAACCTGTAAACCCCTCCCAATCTCACGGGTATGCTCCGGGTCAAACATCACTGACTCTCAAAGCCGAATAGCAATAATACGTTCACCATCTCCGAGGAATGGCTCATGACCAAACCAGGGAATCGGTTAAGAATTATGTACTACTCAGGGAGGCCTCAATGTAAGTTCGGGAAGAACAAGCATCCCTTATAAGTCTTCAGCTTCAAGCGCTGAAATCGAAAAACAATAGTACAGTTATCCTGAAGGGTACAATACTATCATCATACGACCAGATGCTTTAACTGAATTCCTATACGACAACCATACCATCCTATGCGAGTTCCAAGTGGGCCCTCAGGTGCGAATGGGTTTTCCACGTAATGTGGTCTGCCACTGTCACCACTGGAGAGGGATGTTTCCACAAAGTTCTCAATGATCGGTCTCCAGCTGCACATAACAGTCAAGGTCGTGTAATGAAGTAGGGAAGACCCCTATATCAAGACACTTCCAAGAAGTCGCAAATCTGGGTGTCAACGCACCAATACCCCCATGACAAGATACCATGGGGCCACAGTGATTGCTCACACTAAGTTATAGGGTGCTCTCAGGTCGGGTGCTTGGCCAATCTCATCTCGCAAATCACAAGTAACCCCCAAGTCCCACCAAACTAAAAAAACCAGTCCAAACAGTCCAGTATATATATATATATATGATGCATGAAAATAAATACTGAAACTGTAAATAAAGTTGTAAATAAAATTGTAAATAAACAATAGTAAAACAAACACACAACAACAAACAATCAAACACACAAAGAAATAGAAACACGCAAGCGCTAGGAGAGTCTCTCAAGGGAACCAGAGATTCTGGGTTCGATCCCCAGCAGAGTCGCTAGCTGTCACTCCCTAGATTTCCATCCTGGTACAAACGCGAAAGTGGCGCGAAAAAGGGTAGAGTCGCCAGCCATGCATTTTTATCCCGAAGGAACGGGAATGGTAATGCTGCACAAACTAGAAGAAAAGAAAAGGAAGGACACAGGTCCTGCGAACCAAAGAGTCTGGGTTCGGGAGTCGGTTACAACCTGGGAAGGTATTAGCACCCCAAATCGTCCGCCGTACCCGACGGGATCCACGCCTGCAAAGAAATTGTTTCAAAGGGTGAAGAAATGAAAGTTGCTGCAAAGAAAAGGAACTGAACTGGATAAGAAAAGAAAAGAAAGGGGGAAAATGTAGGGAAAATAAAAGAGTGTCGTCGAACGGGCCCTACCCCGCTGCCTACGTACCTCCTCTGGACATGAGGATCAGAGTCGCCGTAGTTCCCCCAACTAGGGGTGGAAAAGATTGCATGTGAATTAAGGCTTGAATTGCCTATGTCAATGCTCAGGTGTTGCAGGCTCGGACGACGAGTGTGATACTGTCTTGCAAGGTGACAAGTAGGAGCAAGTCCTTACATAAGGAGTGAGTGAGATGAGAAAAGAAGTCCCAAAGGAGAGACGCTTATTGTTTGTCCAGTGTTTTTTATGAGTCTTTTAGGAGTGTGGCACAAGGAAGTGAAAGAAAATCCTTTCCTAAGGATGTATTCCCATTACCACATCCCTAGATAGGATAAGTAATTGTCGCTCCCACTAAATGAGGCTAAGTCAAATAGGGTACAGACGCGAACGGTCGGTGAAAAAGGAAAGAATGAAAAGAGTCGCCAGCTAGGCATTTTTATCCCGAAGGAAAGGTAATGCTGCATAAACCTAAGAAAGATATGGATAAGACGGTTGCGAACCAGAGAAACTGAGAAAGGGGGTTGGTTACAACCTGGGAAGGTGTTAGCACCCAGATTGTCCGCCGTACTCGACGGGATCCACGCTTGAAAGATTTGTGTTTAAAGGGGGTAGTGTCAGTGCAATTTGTGTATCAAAGCTGGAAAGAATGAAAGTGTCAGTGTAAAAGAAATGTGAAGTGTATATATGAAGTGTCAGTGTAAGAACAGGAGTGAAGTGCTCAAGACTATGAGGCTAAAAGAATAATGCTGGAAGAAGGGGGAATACACATAGACCTTTTTTCGATAACTGTTAAGTTATGCCTACGTATCCTCTCGTGCAATGGGAAGTCAGAACACCGTAGTTCGACTCAAAGAGACTGAGAGATAAATTGACTTGTGAACTGCTTGCTTGCCTATGCTCAAGTGTATGACCTGTCTGGCTCAGGTGCAAACTGTCTTGCATTAGACGGAAGAAGCGAGTTCTCGTTTGTGAGTGAAGATGATGAGAAAAGAATCCCGGAGGAGACGATTATTGTTTGTTTTTGGTGTTTTCAATATTTTATTGCTTTTTGAAGTTTGTCATAAGAAAATGAGCTTAAGCCTAAACCAAGGGTTAGTAAACTCATCACATCTTCCCTCTGATTAGGGGTAATAAGAATACCTTAAGTATGAAGTAAACACCTCACACTTAATCACCCTGATGTAGGATTAAGATCATTAACCTATTTGCAATTATTTAGATATTTTTTTGGAGTTTTTGTTTAGTGTTAAGTAATGATTTTAAGCCATAATTAAGGATTTAATGGACCCATTACACCATCCTAATAGAAGGATAATAGATGAGAACATTTAAGCTGAGGAAGGCTCCTCAACTTAATCCATGATTAGGAATTAACCTCATGACAAAACAAAGCCTTTATTAGAGTGGATTTTAGTTAATGATAAGATTAAGAAGTGAGTTTTATGGTTGGTAAGACAACTTGAGGGGGACTTGTCCATTAACACTAGGGTTAGTCCTTCTTAACCAATTAAGGAAGAATTAGAACCCTAATGCAAGGCCCAAGTTACAAGCTTGATGTCTTGATGATTATTAAGTGAATTAATTGAAGGAAATAAACACCTTAAGGGTTTAACACTTAGGATTGAAGTTATACACTCCATCCTAATAGAAGGATGCAGGCATAAGCTTAATCACAAAGCCTTAAAACCTTTAGGGTTTAGCCCTTGATTATGAGGTGAGAAGAGAAGACTCAAAGATGACACAAAGGAAAAAACTAATGGGGGGACTAATCAAACCCTAATTGTGATCATGCTTGGTTGTTCCTAGGGTTTGTGAAGTTTAAGAAAGGAAGAGATCTTCAAAGGCCACCAAGGAAGCAGGATAGAAAAGAGATGAGATGAGAAGAGAAAAGAGGGAAGAGAGGCACAAGTGAGCAAGCTCACTCAAAGACAAGTAAAAATGAAGCAAGGATGTAAAATGATAAGGTGAGAAGAGGTAGGAGGTGAAGGCAAATCCACCTCCCAAACAAACTTACCATTAATCCTGAAAAGTTAGTACAAGATGCACAAGGGAGGAAATGAGATGAAACAATGCATATGGATGGGCAAAGGCCAAAGTCAGAAACATACACATGATGCAAATGATGTCAAGAGATGGTGCAAAGTCATACAAGATGCAAATGTGTGAGCATACAAGAGAATAAATGCATATGGAGCATGCTTAGAACCAGGAAGATTCATGAAAGCACGGGGGTTTGAATTTGTGGGGAATTCTCACCCCATCCACTAGCCCCATGTCCATCACATCGAAGCCCAAGGAATTCTGAGACTCCAAAGATCTCAACTTCTCAGAAATTTCATCTAACCTCCTGTCATAAACCTCATCTCCGGCTCCCATAACAGTAAACTGCTCCTCTTGAGGATCTTCTTGCAAGATCCTGCCTGCAGCAGTGTTACCTTGCACATTCCTCGGGACATTAGCTTCTGGTTCCAGATGAGGTCCAAATACTGGTGGATCAATACGAGGTTGTCCCCTTTCATTATTGCTAGTTCCTCCTGTCCCAAGATGAGGCTCTTCAGGAGTTTGTCTTTCCACCAGCTCTCTTAATCTTTCTTGACTCTGGGCTAGGCCAGTCATTACAGCCATGAATTGAGACATCTGGTTCCTCATCTCTACTCTCTCATTAGCCATCCAATTTCTGACCTCAGTCAGATCTTGCTGTACTTGATCCATTTGAATACCAGGAAGGTTGTTGCGAGTAGGGTACCGGTGTGTGCGGTTGACAGGGAACACTCGGTGACGAGCAATGTTACCTGAGATCACAACAAAGTTAGAAACAAATAACAAAACCTACAAAAAAAACAAAGGTTAGTATGCAATGCAGTATGCTTATTTGTTTTCCGAGGTATCCGGCTTGGTTCTTGGTTTTGACCTTTCCAGACCTCGAGGAAGATGCTTGATGTTGTTGAGAAAAGAAACCCAATGAAAGCAAACTGATATATTACAAATGATGAGCAAATACATAGTTTGTTTTATAACACATGCCCCTGGAGGGTCAAAATACAACAAAAATAAAAGTACATAAAATGGAAATGAACAACAAACAAAGAAATCAAACATCTAGCCCAAACTCATCCTCCTTGATCTCCTTCAAGAGGGCCTCGGTCACTGGACCAGCTGGGTGCTCTGTAATGGTCCTAATGAGGAGGTTCCTAGTGGCAATGGTAGTAGTCAGCTTCTTGTGCCTATCCTGGTCTTTTGACCTCTTCAATCCAGCTCTAAGCTTCAACTCTGAAATCTCTTTCTGGGCTGCCAACAAAGCTTCCTGCTGCTTCTTCTCATTGGCCTCTAACTCTTCAATCTTAGCTTGAGTTTTCTGGTCTTCCTGTGTCCGGGCTTCAGTGATTTTGACCCATCTAGCCTGACTCTCTTGCAGATAAAGCTCAGTCCTAGCCTGCTGAAACTTGGCTTCTTTACAGGCATTCTTCAATATTTGCTCCCCAGCCCTTGCTTTCTTGATGTAATCCTCCGTCTTCTCAATTTTGGCCAGATGCTCCACCCTAAGCTTCTCCAACCTCTCAATGTATAGACGAACATCACTCCTTTCCCATAGGGTTTTCTTTAAAGCTTGAGACAGATTCTCATTCCTTTCCTTCAGCTTCTCAAATTCTTCTAGGCTGACAGTGGCTGGAGGTTGTACTGTAGAGGGTCCAGGCATGTCCTCAATGGTGAAAGGCATTCCAGTAATCTGAGCTCTGGTACGGGACCAATCATAGTATTAAGCTGAAGCAACATTATTACACCTCCCTAGGATAGCCATCCCTTTTGTCTGAATGTTGTCCCAAGCCCAGGATGCTTGTCTGACAGCAACTGAATTAGGTTTCACTTCACAATACAGGGTCTCAGCTAAATCCTGCACTCTGGGAGGGTGAACCAAAGCATAGCCCAATTGTCTCTTAAACAGCAAAGGATTGTAGTTGATGCAACCCTTTACTCCTATCAGAGGTACCATTGGGTACTGCCCACAACTGGTGATAATGTCCTTGCCTTTGGTGCTCTGGGTGCACCATCTGATATCATCTGAAGTCAAAGCAATGAGCCTTTTAGCCCAATTCTTCTGCTGGTGAGGGTTCAAGAAGGCATCTGACTTAGGTAGGTGTTTGAGCATCCAGGTGTGAAACAAAGGAGCACAACATCTCACTAACTTCCCCCTTTGTTTTTCATTCCTCTGATGGATGGAGTAATAGAAATCTCCCAGCAATGTGGGTAATGGGTTTCTCAGAAGGAAAAGATGAATGGCATTCTTGCTGATAAATTTGGGCTCATCTGCAAACAGTATAACCCCATATATACTGAGCGCTAACAGTGCACAGACTGCCCTCCATTCTCCCAAGGAGGCTTTCAGGATGGCCTGAGAAATCAAGAAATCCAAGTGCAAACCAGGGATCCCAGCCTTTGTTGTCATATTTTGCTCAATCAAAGTAGGCTCCAGGTACAGTGTTTTTGCCACTTCTCCATTGCTGGGAGAAGTCATCTCTGGGTTGAAGGGGATCCCACCCCTGACAGGTACTCCAATCAATGATGAAAACTCCTCCAGCAGAGGCCCTAGCTGAAAATCTGAAAATGTGAAGCATCTCAAAGGAGGGTCATAAAACTGTAGGCAGGTGTGGATCATGCTCCTCTGAGAAGGGTCAAGGTCCATAACCATATCCAAGATACCTCCATAGTGTTCTCTAAACAATGGGATGTGGTCAGGTGTGATAAGTGACTGGACATGCCTGATACCAGTCAACACAAGCTCAAAGAAATGGTATGATATGTTGCTCTTCCTGGGAGTAGTCATGAATACTACTGAAGAAGATGAAGATAGGTGCTGATGAAGATCAAGGCTGATACTGGAGATGAGCCACTGACAGGCTGATACTGTGATGATGAAGATGGCTGAAGCAGATAACTGATGAAGCAGAGGTCTATGCAGAAGAAGGGGTCAAAACCAAACCAGATATAGTGTGGATACCCTGAAAAACAAATAAACAAATGTTAAATGATGCAATGATGATGTATGCAAATGATATGCAAGGGTTTGTGATCAAGCTGGATCTGACATCTGCCTTGGTATAAGACCCTGTATGTTCAAAGAAAGTCCAGATGAGGGTTCAGAAATCCAGTAACCAAGGTGGGGGACTCAAATAAAGAGTCACATGTCCGGGGTTAATCACAAGAAGTGTCCAAAATGGAGTACTCTTAAACAAAACAAAAATGGGGTATGATGTGGCCAAGGGTACCTGCAAACCTATAAACAACCCAACCCTCTCACAGGTAATGATCTAGAACAAGGATCCTCAGACTTGGATCAGTTATGAGAAGTGTAAACACTTTTAAACCCGGAGGTACAGTGCTTACAATAACCATAAAAGATCCTCCTCTAATTCACCTTAGTTTTTGAAAGTCATAATAAAGGTCATCCAGACTTAACAGGCTTCCCAGATAGCCCTAGCACTACAGGAGATCTGTAGCACAGAGTTCTCAAGAAGAAACCCACATCTGAACCGTGTTTCATATTCCCGCACCAGACCGAAATGGAATGGGAAAGAACATGAACCACTCTAGCCTAGGTGTCACTCAGGTCCCAGGTATAGGACCTTGAACTCTCAATAGAACCCCCACCCACCAAAACAGCAAACCAGATCCAGCAATGATAATGACAGTATGGAATATGGAAAACTGTAAAGAAGGCAATAAATAAAGCTGTACAGAAAGCAATAAATAAAGCAAATAAGTAAACACAATTAGCGCATAACACCCCAGTAAACACAAATCAGACAAGCGCTAGGAGGAACCCACAAAAAGAACCAGAAGCCCTGGTTACAGTATAAGGGTCCCCAGCAGAGTCGCCAAGCTGTCGCTCCCACTAAATGAGGCTAAGTCAAATAGGGTACAGACGCGAACGGTCGGTGAAAAGGGAAAGAATGAAAAGAGTATCCAGCTAGGCATTTTTATCCCGAAGGAAAGGTAATGCTGCATAAACCTAAGAAAGATATGGATAAGACGGTTGCGAACCAGAGAAACTGAGAAAGGGGGCTGGTTACAACCTGGGAAGGTGTTAGCACCCAGATTGTCCGCCGTACTCGACGGGATCCACGCTTGAAAGATTTGTGTTTAAAGGGGGTAGTGTCAGTGCAATTTGTGTATCAAAGCTGGAAAGAATGAAAGTGTCAGTGTAAAAGAAATGTGAAGTGTATATATGAAGTGTCAGTGTAAGAACAGGAGTGAAGTGCTCAAGACTATGAGGCTAAAAGAATAATGCTGGAAGAAGGGGGAATACACATAGACCTTTGTTCGATAACTGTTAAGTTATGCCTACGTATCCTCTCGTGCAATGGGAAGTCAGAACACCGTAGTTCGACTCAAAGAGACTGAGAGATAAATTGACTTGTGAACTGCTTGCTTGCCTATGCTCAAGTGTATGACCTGTCTGGCTCAGGTGCAAACTGTCTTGCATTAGACGGAAGAAGCGAGTTCTCGTTTGTGAGTGAAGATGATGAGAAAAGAATCCCGGAGGAGACGATTATTGTTTGTTTTTGGTGTTTTCAATCTTTTATTGCTTTTTGAAGTTTGTCATAAGAAAATGAGCTTAAGCCTAAACCAAGGGTTAGTAAACTCATCACATCTTCCCTCTGATTAGGGGTAATAAGAATACCTTAAGTATGAAGTAAACACCTCACACTTAATCACCCTGATGTAGGATTAAGATCATTAACCTATTTGCAATTATTTAGATATTTTTTTGGAGTTTTTGTTTAGTGTTAAGTAATGATTTTAAGCCATAATTAAGGATTTAATGGACCCATTACACCATCCTAATAGAAGGATAATAGATGAGAACATTTAAGCTGAGGAAGGCTCCTCAACTTAATCCATGATTAGGAATTAACCTCATGACAAAACAAAGCCTTTATTAGAGTGGATTTTAGTTAATGATAAGATTAAGAAGTGAGTTTTATGGTTGGTAAGACAACTTGAGGGGGACTTGTCCATTAACACTAGGGTTAGTCCTTCTTAACCAATTAAGGAAGAATTAGAACCCTAATGCAAGGCCCAAGTTACAAGCTTGATGTCTTGATGATTATTAAGTGAATTAATTGAAGGAAATAAACACCTTAAGGGTTTAACACTTAGGATTGAAGTTATACACTCCATCCTAATAGAAGGATGCAGGCATAAGCTTAATCACAAAGCCTTAAAACCTTTAGGGTTTAGCCCTTGATTATGAGGTGAGAAGAGAAGACTCAAAGATGACACAAAGGAAAAAACTAATGGGGGGACTAATCAAACCCTAATTGTGATCATGCTTGGTTGTTCCTAGGGTTTGTGAAGTTTAAGAAAGGAAGAGATCTTCAAAGGCCACCAAGGAAGCAGGATAGAAAAGAGATGAGATGAGAAGAGAAAAGAGGGAAGAGAGGCACAAGTGAGCAAGCTCACTCAAAGACAAGTAAAAATGCAGCAAGGATGTAAAATGATAAGGTGAGAAGAGGTAGGAGGTGAAGGCAAATCCACCTCCCAAACAAACTTACCATTAATCCTGAAAAGTTAGTACAAGATGCACAAGGGAGGAAATGAGATGAAACAATGCATATGGATGGGCAAAGGCCAAAGTCAGAAACATACACATGATGCAAATGATGTCAAGAGATGGTGCAAAGTCATACAAGATGCAAATGTGTGAGCATACAAGAGAATAAATGCATATGGAGCATGCTTAGAACCAGGAAGATTCATGAAAGTTTATGAGATGATATGAACACATAGCATGACAAATGAAAGATGCAATGGTAAAACATGATTCTAATATGTCCTAAGATGTCTTATGGATCATGTGGATGCACAAAATGTCATGGCAAGTTCTTGAATGCAAGCAAATATGAGATGGATGCAAAGGAAGACACAAATTAGGGTTTATATACAATATGCAATGCAAAATTCAAAATCAGAAGCAAATGACAAGATAAAAAATTGAAAATGGGATCAAAGGAACCCTAACACTACATAAGTTCACTGCCCAAAGGAGGGGACCTAACTCTTAACCTAATGGGAGATATGAATTTCTCAAGTCAACTAGGGTTTTGGGGTACCTCACAATGAAAAATGCAAAACAATTTGAAAATGAAAGATAAATCAAACCAATTTTACCCTAGAAACTATATGCCATGGAGGATGCAATGCAAGAAGAACCATCATCAAACTCTTAATGGTTAGGCAGAAAGGATTTTTTCAAGTTTGAACAAAAATATTGCCTTTAAATGAATTTAATTCCAATGAAAAAGATCAAAATAGGTCAAGAACCAAAAAGAAATTTGTTTTGAGAGTTTGACAATGTTTCTAAATGCTTTGAAATGCAATGTGAATTTTTTGGTGATTTTTAAATACCTAAATGCATTTTTATTTAATTAATTTTCATTAACTAATTAAAAATAAACATTTAAATGATTTAAAAATGATTTTGAATGCAAAAAATAAAAATAAAAATATTTTTGGGTTCTGAAAATTAATGAAATGTTTGACAAAAAAAATCAGAATTTTTCAATGTATTTTCCTATTTTTAAAAATTCGTAGAAGTTAAATGTAAAATAAATGAAATAAAATGAAATTATGGAGAAGTATGCAAATCCAAAGGCTGTGGTTTGAATGGATTTGGAGGGAATTGACCCGCGCCAGATCCAAGGGCTGAGGTTCAAACTGGCAAAATTAATTCTAATCCTAATTAATTAAATCTAATTATAGGATTAAGGTTTTAATGATGGATCTGGGCCATTCATTCGCGCGCGGGTCAACCCAAGTCAACAGGATCTATGGCTCACATTCAAACTGAGCCCTAATCACAATTAATGCGCTAATGACTTTCAGGTGGCCGGAAATGACCTCCGGTCATCTTCTCCGGCCACACCTCCCCTGAGATTTTGTTATCTCTCTCCCCAAGCCTCTAAAACCTAATCTCTCTGCCCAGAATCCAACCCCATTCATCACTCAACAAGAATCACTCACTAAAACAAATTTATTTCACACATTCAGGCTGAACGAAGCAAATTAGTTTTAGGTCAAAAAATTTCAGAGAGCTCATACATGCTTAATACTTGACTATTTTCAAAACCAATCACATCAGCATCATCAGTGAATCATGGAGAATCAAATAGTAACTTAAAAACATGTTTCTGGAAAAATTGTTCTTGAGCTCACCTGAACCGGAGCTTTTGCCTTAGGTGCTTTCTGGCTGCTTCTTTGGTCCAAACAAGCTCCAATGATCCTCCCCAGAAGTTTGTGATGCTTAGCTGGAGTTTATATGGCCTTTAGAGGAAGTTTGCAGAAGCTCAGGCCAATGGGGGAGGGAAATCGTGTTTTTGATGTGGGAGGTTTCAGGCCAAAGTAATGGTTGGGAAGTGATCAGAAGATCATGGTGAGTGATTCTGTGCAATTTGTTTTAGGGTTTGTGGCTTGTGTATTGAGTTTCGAAAGAAAATGCATAAAGGGAGGATTTGGAGGATGATGACTTGTGGGAGAGCTCAGGCTGGCTTGTGTGGTGTGTTGAGTTCCATTTTGTCCATGTATCAAGTTGGGATAGGTCAGAGAGTTGTTGCTGGCCTATGTTGATTGGTATGGTCCATTTTGCCAAAAGTCAATGTTAGGTGTCCTTTGAGGTATGGGTCATGACAGGCTGGTTTAGAGGCATGGCTTGGTTCAGCTGTGATCAAGGAGAACCATGGAAATGAATTTGAGGCCAATTTGCAAGTGGATTGAAGTTTATGTGAGGTTTTGCAAATTTCACAAAGTTTGGCCCTTTTGAAGTTTCTTAATGCACAAGTCATGAAAATGAGCAATTCTTTGGTGCATTATGATTTTTAGATCATGGTTTATGTTTGTGTAATGCATAGAAGTCCATTTGAAGTCACATTTTGCCTTGGTATGGGGTTTTGCAACTTTCCTCTTTTGGTGCATAAGTGAAATTTCATGATTTTTCTCAACTTTGGCAAGCCATAACTTTTGATCCATGATGAATTAGAATGAGTTCTTGTACTTTTTGAAAATGGGAGGATCCACTCTACAACTTTCATGACCAAAGTTTTCTCATTTGAAGCATTTTTGAATCAAAAAGAGGTGGTTGAAAAACTTTCCCAAAATAGCAAGTTTACATTACAAGTCACTTTCCCCAAAAGGAAACTTTGCAAATGACTTGAAATTCTTAAACTTTGTGAACTTATAACATCTTCTATGATCAAATAAAGATCATACATATTCAAAATGATGAAGAACACCCTTTGGTTGGGTCACTGGGGGCCTCAGATGCCCTGATCTTGCACTGACTTGCTCAAGAAGTCACCTTGTGATCAGATGCCTTCCCCATTGAATTTCTTTATGAAAATTGATATGCATAATCCTCATAACACATAGAGACCAATAGAATCAAGAATGACCAAAAAATTTGGAGTTATGGCCTCTGAAACCAAAACCCTAATTCTAGGTCATCTGTGCAGTTAAGCCTGGCTCTGCTTCCATGCCTTCCTTAGTTCTTGTGATTCTTTGACTTCCTTGACCTTGTGAGGATATAATATGATGCTTGAACATACATGGACCCCTTTGAAGTGATTGATGACCTTTGGGAGTGGCTCAAAAGGCTATTGGATTGCTCAGATCACAAACCCTAGATGCAGATGGCTTTGAGTCAATGCAGTGAATAAAAAATGTGGTATGAGATGCTATGATTGGACTTATGCACATGAAAAGATCACAAGCCATGGTGTGAATGGGTGAGGGAAAATTTGGGGTGTTTACAACTGCCCCTATTCAAGCATGAGTTAGCTGTGCAGGATGTAAGCTACGGCTTAACAGGCAAACAAGATAACTTGTGGTTGAATACCAAAGACAGTCCAAAATTTGCACTCACTGAATGAAGAAGAAAAGGGATATAGATAGTAAAAGAAAATAAAGTATGATTATAAAGGGCGAGCGACGGGGGACGACCGTCGAGCAGAGGACGACTGCTGGGGATGAAACGATGGCGGGGGCGGCCGACATGCTGGGGAAACAAAGGTATCATGGTGGGGACGACCATCAAGTAAAGTAACAAGACTCTCTGGGGATTAAAGATGAATGATGGGGACGACCATCGGGTTGAAGAAATGAGTGAAGCAGATGATGAGGTACGGTCATCAAAGGTGAAGGACGATCACCTAGCAGAGGACGGCTGCTCTGTTGGGGATAAGATGAGGGACGGTCATCTAAGGTGAAGGACGATCACCTGGAAAGGTACGGTTGCTAAAAAGTATCACGACATAGGACGAATGCCGGATAGAAAAAGGTCGACGATGGGGACGGCCATCGGATAAGCATGATGAAGGACGATCATCAAGAGGTGAATGACGATCACCTAGAAGGGGACGGCTGCTCTCAGGGTTTATCATGACGTAGGACGAATGTCAGATAAGAAGATCAACGATGGGGACGACCATCGGATAAAATGATGAAGGACGATCATCAAGAGGTGAAGGACGATCACCTAGCAGGGTACGGCTGCTGAAAATATCACGACATAGGACGAATGTCGGATAGAAAGGGGTTCTAATGAATAGAGACTCCGCTGGGGGTGATGAAGGACGATCATCAAAAAGGTGAAGGACGATCACCTGGCAGGGTACGACTGCCGGAAGGTATCATGACATAGGAAGAATATCAGATAAAAAGGAAATGGTTTATCAGGGTTTGCTGGGAATTCTTCTGGGGAATAGTAGACGCAGACGTGTGTCTAAATTCAAGAAAGTATAAGTGTTTAACATGGTGTATAGATTAAAGATGCGGACGAGCATCCTTAAGACCATGATACGGACGAGTATCGGTAGAAACAAACGTTTGACACATGTTCAGGGATGATGATACGGACGAGTATCAACTGGTTAACAGAGAACACGGACGAGTGCCAACTCTGAGGGGATTTAAGTGTGTATACAAGATACGGACGAGTAGCTGTATGAGTGAAAATAAACGTTGTGAGACACGGACGAGTGTTCAACTTGATGGGGAAATATGACACGGACGGGCGCCGGAAGAAGTGTACTATGTTAGGGGAGGTGACACGGACGGGTTGTCGGAAAAAGTGTACATATATGTATCTGTGTAGTGAGTGTAAAAGGGGCGCTTTGGCTTTTTGCTGGGGATATGACACCGACGAGTGTCAAGAAGCATTTGTAATGTATAAGTACCTATTGCTCGGGCGATTTACTGGGGAATGATGACACGAACGGGTGCCAAAAGGAGCATGTATCAGTATTTGCGAGTGAAATGCTTTGGCTCTCTGGTGGGGAATTGGGAAATATTTTGTATACTGTTGGTGGATTGTCAGTATTTACAAGTGTTCAGTTCAACACATGGCTTATGATTATGCAATATGTTTGATTTTTGCCGTAATGCTCCGTATTAGACGGAATGCTACGCTTTGTAGGGAAAACATGATGCGAATGCTTATGATTATGCAAAGATACCGATCCGGGATTCGGATCCCGTTGTTGTGGAGATCTCTGGCTGATCTGCTTGAAGAGGACATCCCAGCTGGGGATGAGATCATCGGTAGATTTGTCATACATGACTCTGCATAGGGAAGTAGGTCATTGATAAACCTATCTTGGTAATGAGGGACCCAGCTGGGGTTTGTAGAAGCTTTCGTCGCTCTGTCGTTGCTCTTCTGGATATAAGTTGAAACTCCGCGGGGCTGGTTCCCTGACCGGCACTCGGCTGGGGAAGGAGAAAGATTGCTGAAAGATCCTCCTAGAGACTTCTTATGGGGATCCTGCTGAGGATGATACTTGACAACTCAACTGGGGATATGAGCCCCTTCTGGTGCTGTTCTGAAGGAAATGTTGGAGAAGTGATGCTTGGCAGCTCTGATGGGGAAAAAGCATCTCCGGTGCGGCTTGGAAGGTGTGCCGAGGAAACAATGACTTGGCAGCCTACTAGTGAGAAGCTTTCATGCCCCATGTTGCGTTTTGGATACCTGCAATCCTGTAAAGACAAAGAAACGCACAAGTATCCCGAGGTATCCCCTACCGGATTCCATCATAGGAGTTTAGACACTCCCGGGAGCAAATATGCTTCCTGTAAGCATGTAATTCAGAAAAGACGCATCTGTATTTGTGCAATCAATATCTTAAGAACATCGGACATTGCGAATGAAAAATAAAAATGTATGAAACAAAACGTGACTGAAAATCTGATTTTATTAATTTGCGTGCCCTGAATCGGCAAATACAGTCAAGGAAACAGATCCCCTAAAATGAGGAGATTGTTACAAAATTGAGAAACAGAAAGATGATGGAAATGTTGATGACGCTTCAATGAGCTTCCCTTTTGCTATGACTTGTATGACCCTGACGTTCTTCTCATCTTGCTTTCTGAAGAAGGTTGATTCTGATCGATGCTTCAACCTTTCGAAGCTTGCCGTGTTGTGGGTGATACAGACGAATTCAGAACGCAGTTGTTCGCTTATTCCCTTATTTTGCGTGGATCGCCCTTTCGGGTTTTCAATCCACCGGGATACCCATTTTTGCCTGAGCTGTCCAATGTGGCTTTTCAACTCAGCGGGTGTACATTTTTTTATTTATTTTCCCTTATTTTTGCCCGAGTCTTTTATTTTGTTTTTGACTTGCCGGGATGCCCTATTTTTGCCTGGACTTACATTCTGTTTTTATGTCCAGCGGGTCATTTTTTACGCGAAGTATTTTTTAACTGCATCTGAATTCACAGGGGATAGGAAGTCTTCACCATCCATAGTACTGAGCATCAGTGCTCCACCAGAGAAAACTTTCTTTACTATGAATGGACCATCATAATTCGGAGTCCACTTGCCCCTGTGGTCTGTATGAGGAGGGAGGAGTCTTTTCAGCACAAGATCTCCTACTTGGTATTCTCGGAGCCTGACTTTCTGATCGAAGGCTTTCTTCATTCTTTTCTGGTACAGCTGCCCATGGCAGATTGCAGCTAATCTCTTTTCTTCGATCAGATTCAGTTGTTCGTATCGGGATCGGACCCACTCTGCTTCATTTAGCTTAACATCCATTAGCACTCACAAGGAGGGTAATTCAACTTCAACAGGTAAGACTGCCTCCATACCGTACACAAGCTGATACGGTGTTGCCCCAGTGGACGTTCTGATTGACGTTCGGTACCCATGCAAGGCAAATGGTAGCATTTCATGCCAGTCTTTGTAGGTAACCACCATCTTCTGTACAATCTTCTTGATATTCTGGTTAGCCGCCTCAACAGCGCCATTCATCTTTGGCCTGTAAGGAGAAGAATTGTGGTGTTGGATCTTGAAGTCCCGGCATAGTTCTGCCATCATTTTATTGTTCAAGTTGGAACCATTATCAGTAATGATTCGCTCGGGAACTCCATATCGACAGATGATGTCTCTCTTCAAAAATCGGGCTACCACCTGCCTGGTAACATTTGCATATGAAGCTGCTTCGACCCACTTGGTAAAATAGTCAATGGCAACCAGGATGAATCTGTGGCCATTTGAAGCAGTCGGTTCAATCTTGCCAATCATATCAATGCCCCACATGGCAAAGGGCCAGGGTGAAGACATCACATTCAAAGGATTGGGAGGCACATGCACTTTGTCCGCATAAATCTGGCATTTATGGCACTTTCTGGCATAGGCACAACAGTCGGCATCCATTGTGATCCAGTAATAACCTGATCTTAGAAACTTTTTGCCATTGCATGCCCTCCAGCATGGGTACCAAAGGATCCTTCGTGCACCTCGTGCATTAACAAGTCCGCTTCTGCCCTATCAACGCATCTGAGGAGTACCATATCAAAGTTTCTCTTGTAAAGGGAACCGTCAGTATTCAGGAAGAAACTACCAGCTAGCCTTCTTAATGTCTTCTTGTCATTGGATGATGCCCCAGGTGGGTATGTTTGATCCTCCAAGAAGCACTTAATGTCATGGAACCAAGGTTTATCATCTTTAACAACATCTGCTGAGAACACATATGCTGGTCTGTCAAGTCTGGACACTGAAATCCGAGGCACAAAGTTGGCAGCTTGAACTTTGATCATAGAGAAAATGGTAGCCAGAGCATCTGCAAACTGATTTTCATCTCGAGGGATATTCTCGAGCTTGACTGTTGTGAAGAAAGTCAACAACCTCCTCGTATAATCCCGGTAAGGTATCAGATGATCTTGGTGGATGTACCATTTACCGTTAGTTTGATTGATTACCAGAGTTGAATCTCCGAACACGGTCAAAGTCTTGATCCTGAGGTCAATGGCTTCCTCGAGACCCATAATACAAGCTTCGTATTCAGCTTCGTTGTTAGTGCAGTTAAATGTGAGTTTTGCCGAGAAAGGCATGTGAACTCCTTTAGGTGTAATGAGTACTGCACCAACACCACGACCATTCATATTAACAGCCCCATCAAACATCATAGTCCACTCTTCTTCTGGGTCAGGCCCTTCATTGTGAATAGGCTCTTCATGATCTTTCGCTTTTATGAATATGATGTCTTCATCAGGGAAGTCAAATCTCATAGGCTGGTAATCATCAATGGGTTGCTCAGCAAGATAATCAGACAACACACTGCCTTTGATGGCCTTTTGAGATGTGTACTGAATATCATATTCTGTGAGGATCATTTGCCATCTTGCAACCCGTCCGGTAAGCGCTAGCTTCTCAAAAATGTACTTAACTGGGTCCATCTTTGAGATCAATAAGGTAGTGTGGGTCAACATATACTGTCTCAGTCGGCGAGCAGCCCACGCTAAAGCACAACAAGTTTTCTCGAGCAGTGAATAACGTTGTTCACAGTCGGTAAACTTTTTGCTTAGGTAGTAAATTGCATACTCTTTTCGACCAGACTCGTCATGCTGGCCCAGCACACACCCCATTGACTCTTCTAATACTGTCAAGTACATGATTAGAGGTCTTCCTTCAACTGGAGGCATAAGGATTGGAGGCTCTTGTAAGTATTCCTTGATTTTGTCAAAAGCCCTCTGGCAGTCTTCGTTCCACATGACCGCTTGTTCTTTTCTTAGCAGCTTGAATAAAGGTTCACAGGTTGCAGTTAGGTGAGATATGAACCGTGAAATGTAGTTCAATCTACCTAGAAAACCCCGAACTTCTTTTTCAATCTTCGGTGCAGGCATTTCTTGAATGGCTTTGACTTTGTCAGGGTCAACTTCAATCCCTTTTTCGCTTACAATAAATCCTAGCAGTTTACCGGAACGCACCCCGAATGTGCATTTGTTGGGGTTCAACTTCAATTGGTACTTCCTCAGACGCTTGAATAGCTTCAACAGATTCACCAGGTGGTCTTCTTCTGTGAAGGACTTGGCAATCATGTCATCCACATAACACTCAATTTCCTTGTGGATCATGTCATGGAATAATGTTACCATAGCCCGTTGATAGGTGGCACCAGCATTATTCAGTCCGAATGGCATCACCTTATAACAGAATGTGCCCCAGGGTGTGATGAAAGTTGTCTTCTCCATGTCTTCAGGTGACATCTTGATCTGATTGTATCCTGAAAATCCATCCATGAAGGAGAACACCGAGAATTAAGCCGTATTATCGACCAATACATCAATGTGAGGTAATGGGAAGTCATCTTTCGGGCTGGCTCTGTTCAGGTCCCGGTAATCCACACACATCCTCACCTTGCCGTCCTTTTTAGGCACAGGTACAATATTGGCAACCCACGGCGGGTAACTAGTCACAGCAAGGAAACCGGCGTCCCACTGCTTTTGTACCTCTTCTTTTATCTTCATGGCCATATCTGGGCGAGTACGGCGCAACTTCTGTTTTACTGGCGGGTAGTCTTCTTTCAGTGGTAGCTTGTGCATAACAATGTTGGTGTCCAACCCTGGTGAACTTATAACATCTTTGTGAACTTATAACATCTTCTATGATCAAATAAAGATCATACATATTCAAAATGATGAAGAACACCCTTTGGTTGGGTCACTGGGGGCCTCAGATGCCCTGATCTTGCACTGACTTGCTCAAGAAGTCACCTTGTGATCAGATGCCTTCCCCATTGAATTTCTTTATGAAAATTGATATGCATAATCCTCATAACACATAGAGACCAATAGAATCAAGAATGACCAAAAAATTTGGAGTTATGGCCTCTGAAACCAAAACCCTAATTCTAGGTCATCTGTGCAGTTAAGCCTGGCTCTGCTTCCATGCCTTCCTTAGTTCTTGTGATTCTTTGACTTCCTTGACCTTGTGAGGATATAATATGATGCTTGAACATACATGGACCCCTTTGAAGTGATTGATGACCCTAGATGCAGATGGCTTTGAGTCAATGCAGTGAATAAAAAATGTGGTATGAGATGCTATGATTGGACTTATGCACATGAAAATATCACAATCCATGGTGTGAATGGGTGAGGGCAAATTTGGGGTGTTTACAGTAACAAGTCCACCAAGAATGAAGAAGATCCTCAAACTTGTTTCCCAAGAACAGGGTTTGAATTCACTAGCTTGCTTGAAATTAATAAGTATTTTTGTAAGTTAAAGTGAAGAAATGTTTTCTATGCTTTTCTTTGTGAAAATAGTCTCATGATCGAACTTGTACATCATAGATAAACTTATATCACCACCAAGATGGGGTGAATACAAGTATCCATGGAATAAGGCCATAACACAAGAGACCACTTTATTCTTTATTAAGGTGTTTTTTATGTTTTGTATGAAGATGTGAAAAGAAGAGAACCAAATGAGAAAAAGGTAAACAAATAAGGGAATCTAACCATCCTAGAAGTTATCATGCAAAGGGTTGGTCCTAGGTTAATGAGGCTTCAACTATCCTAAGGAAGAAAGAAAGAAAGAAGCAGAAAAAAGAAGAAGCTAGAAAACAACTTACTTCTCTAAAGAAGTTAAGTTGTTTCTAAGAGGGAAATGATAAAGTTGTACAAAGGATGACATAAGGCACATCACAAATAAAAGTAAGAAAGAAATAAAGAAAAGAAATGATGGTTTGAAATGTGGATAACATCCACACTTCTCACTTACCATACGCACCTACCTGAAAAGGTTAGAAATACACACAAGAACAAAAATGAAACATAAACAAGTAAAAGATACTATCAATATAACACAATCAAAAGTGAATCACACTTATTATATACTAAGATCAAGTCAAATAAGCAAAAGGAGTTGGCACAAGTGTCCTCCTAAACCAATAAGCAATCAAACACCCAGAAAATATTCAAAACAAAGCAAGCAAACATAAAATTAAAATAAAATGGAAAAAGGTCCCAAAAATTCTATAACTAACCATGAGAACACTTTAATCACCTATAAACCACATATAAAAATCAAAATCCAAAAGTCAGAGGCAAAGTTAGTCAAATGAATGTCTAAAGTCCAACTAGAGTTTAGTAAACCAACACAAAACAACATGGAAAGAAGCAACCAAATAAAATTCTAAAATCATAAAATAAATCCTAAATGACCTTTAACATGTTAAAGAATCTTGTTCATTACTATTTTAAAACTCTAGTTAAAAAAACGACAAGATAAGGTGTGCTTAAAAGAAGTTAAAATAAAGAAATAAAAGTCAAGAATTAATTCAGTGTGAAAATAATAAAATAAAATGTGAAATAAAATTATGGAAAATTCAAGAATATCAAAGGGAACCTTCATTATTTTTTGGATTATTTTTAGATGAGTTTAACTATTTTTAATAATATAAAACGTAACAAATAACAAAAAAGAAAAGAAAATGAAATAAAAATAAGAAACAGGGTTCAAATAGCAACCCAATAAGGCTAAAATCACGAATGGGCCAGAATCAGGGGTGCATTTAGAAACCGGTTAAGCCCAAATACCATACATTCGGTCAACAAAGAAGAAAAGTAGGCAGATCTTATGGCTGGAAACGAAAGTCACAAAGTTAAACAATCTAAAGGCTTATGTCCGTAGTCAACGAAAATAAAGGTCAGTACCATCAACAGACATGATTGAGTCAAATGGAAAAATCAACGAAATCAATGGTTCACAGAACATAACACTCAGTCAATACATCTAATGCACCACAATAAAGAATAAAATAACCAAGTCAAACCAACATAGGGCCCAGATCCGAGAGTTCATGCAATTTAATATGATCAAGCACACACAAACCATTTAATAAAAATCAGATGGCACATGCACGACACATGACCTCATTAATGAAGTGGTAGGCCCACAACCATCGGATCCAACACAATCAACGATCCATATTTAAACCTGCAATGAAATAGTACTCACTAGCCAGAGAAGCTCCCGTCGTCTTCTCCGACCCAGCTCCGGCAACATCCACACAAAAAATTCCCATAAACGACAAAAAAGCACATCAATCAAGAGATTAAGTCACAAGGATATCAAATATACCACTATATTTCACAAACATTCAATATTCACGGAGAATCGAAGCTATTAAAGCTAGGTCACAAAACTGCAAGTCATGAATTAACTACTCTCTCAGCTTCCTAATACTTCATACAAAATAAATTAGGTGAATTCAACATGAAACAACCACAAACAAGCCAAAACCGAAGCAAAAGAGAATGGATGTTCAAACCTAGTGTGGAGCTTTTCTCAAGTTTGAAAGAAATCCAGAGGTTATGCAAGCTTCCTTGTGCCTTCTTAAAGCCAAATAAAGGCTTGTAGCTTTGAAAATGAGTAAACCAAAGAAGATACAAAGATGATGTAAATTTTTAGATGATCCACACAATCCTCTGCAATCTCCAGGTAGTTGAGGATAATGATGAGGTGGATAATATGGTGAGGTTGAGAAGGTTTCAGAGAAGAAAAATAGAGAGGTTGAGAAGGATTCAAATCTGAGTTTTGTATCAAAGCACAAATGAGAGAGAAAGAGAGGGAGGCTGCCGAGAGTGTGATGAAAACTTGTGTGCCCCCTCTAGAATTCGTGACCTTTTTTTCTTTATATGCAGTGTGTGTGTGTTAGAAATAAAAGGTGCTTGCACCAAATTTGTTACTTCCACAGAACAAAACTTGTGGCCTGCTCTCTCACTCTTCAATCTTACCTTTTTTTGAATTCTATCACATGCAAACAGGTGTACATTACCATGGTACTCCTAATGTGTTGGCATTGTATTAAGAACTTGATGAAAAGGACGGATGATCCAATGGTGATTAAAATGAGCTGGAGAGGGAGCATGATGTACTTGTTTCATGCATGCTAGTTGTTTCTTACATTGCACCTTATGCGTGTGTGAGTGGCATGATTCATCTGGTAACGAGGAAAATCAAGGGAAATGGGTGGTGTGGTGTTGTACTATTGCTGACTCAATGCATCCAATGTGCTGGCTTTGTACTACTCTTTTCCAACTTTTTCTTTCTTTTTTTTCTCAATAAAATCTCATAAAATAAAACTAAACTCCACTAGATTTTATACACACACAATAGGCCACGTGAACACATATACATGGGCATATTAAAATGTATAGCAAAAAAGAAATTATGAAATGTGACACAAAAATGAAAGGACCCAATGGTATTTTGACAAGTGTCACACAGAAACCCTATATTGCACCCAAACTTCCAAAATTCACATCTTGAGTTCTAAAAATGCTATGAAGGTGTTCTTAGACTTTTCGGAAAGGGAAAATCATGACCTACACCTTTCATGTTTACTGAAAAATCATTCGGAGCTTTTTTGCACATGAAATAATAGCTTGAACTTCTAGGGACAATATTTCTAAAAATAGAAACCTCTAAATTTCCATATTTAGCAACTTTTCGCATATTCCCGATTATTGACATTTGAGATCAATTAAGCTGTTCCTTGACATGATATGACCTCCAAAGATTGATGATCCTGATTAAATCCTAAAACCCTTCAGTTGACTTTTTTTTGACTGTGCAGTTGACTTTCTTGCTTGACCAACAAGTAATTGCTCAAATACTTGACTTTCTCAGGGAATTCTTGCTTCAAATTTCATATGCAAGCCTTGCATACCATATGAGAGCTTTTGACCATAAGAATTGGTCAAAACTAAAAGGATATGAAGATCTGATCCAAAACCCTAATCAGGATTCCTCTTGCATAGGAGAAAATTGCACTTTTGAACTTCTGGTGAAATTCCTCTCTTCTGAACTTTTAAGGATGACCCTGTGCTTGTATAAGAGATGAGAAGACCTTATGAGCTTCTTGCAATGTCACCTGGCCATCGGCTTGACTTTAAAATCCCGAGTTGTCCAGATAACTGATCATATGCCTTATGCTAGAACATGTGGTTATTATGCCTCATTTTTCTATGCCAGATGCTAGAATATGATATGTTGATGCTATGCTTATGATATGTTTATGATGATGAAAAGGAGAGGGAAATTTTGGGGTGTTACACTATCTTACTGAGTTGTCAATTCTGAAGACCGTTCATGTTGTCGCTCTAATACGTAGCACTCGGGGGGATAACACTTGACTTATGTTGATGTTGGCTTTTGTCTTAGTTGCTGAATTTGAAAGTTGATTTATTAAAAAATTGTTGCTTTTTTAGTTGTTTTCATGTTGAGTATGATTAAAGTTGTTTTTAGTTGAATGCTATGAATCTGCTGCGTATTAATGAAGTAATTGTTTTAAGGACTTATCAGGTGTTGAAATGATGTTTTTAAGTTGAAATTTATCATCTCAATTTAATCTGTTGAAGTTTTATACCATGTTTTTGTTAATAATTATCAGGTAGAATTGGGGTGTTACATCAAAGCTCATTTGACTACCAAGGGAGGAATCAAAGGATTACCCTCCAAGTTTCTAATCGAACGAGCACTATACTTTTCCAGTATCAGAAATATTGCGGCATTTGAAGTCATCCATGTGTTGCTCATCTACGGGAGCCTATTTCCCAATGTAGAAATTTTTTTCAACGTCAATGCGATAAATATTTTTCTAATCAGAAACCCAGTTTCTACACTGCTTGCAGATTCTTATCATTCAGTTTACCTGAGGAATCTATGCAGCGGAGGTGACCCTGATCTCTTGGTAGCATCTATAAATTAACAGCCATCTGTTTAAACTCAGTTTACAAGCAGGGTTAGTTGGATACTTCTATTACCCTTCCTTAATCAGCATCATAGGATAAAAAATGAATCGAATTGTAGCCACAAACGGTCGTGATTCACAACCACAAAAACCGGCGCAACACATATTTTTATTAATTCCCCTAAGAAAATTGCATCAAAAACACTTTGTATGAGATTTCAAGTTAGCTTTTGCAAATTAGGGTACTTCAGTGTTCATTACCGATTTCTCACACCACACTTAAAATAAATGAAATTAATTTGTACCCTCATGTTCGTGGGATCAAACACACAATTTTCATGTTTATTTCATCTCAAATGGCTGTGTATTCCATGAGATATGATTCAATTTGCAAATTCTGGGCAAGAGCCCTTCGCGTGTGTTCTTGAGATGATGTTCTTGGCGCCATTTTTAGGTTTTCAGATATTTGAATTTTTCAAGTTATTTTAATTTATTCAAAAATTAATAAATTTCTTAATTTTTGGAGTTTTTGATTGATTCTTTTTTCATTAATTCAAAAAATGTTTTATTATATTACTCCATGAAAAAATCTCAAAAATATTATTTACTTAATATACTTTGTATTTTTATAAAGAATTTACTTTTAATTGTTTTTAAGCATTTTAAAAATATTATTTCTCTTGATTTTTCAAACATACATGAATCTCAAGTTGTTATATGGGTAAAATATGAATTTTTAAACCTTGAACCAAGATCACAACTTGTTTTTCATATATTTTTGATATTTTTCATCATTTAAATCAATTTTATTCAAAATAAAAATGTTTTATATCAAAATTAGAGTTTTGATGTTTTCACCCTCAATTTTCAAAGCTTACACTCATGGGCCTCTATTAGAGTGTAATTCCTAATCCATTTTTAAAATATAGGCCATTAGGGTTTATACCGGCTATTTTCAAAAATTTGGCGCGATCACCTTTTTTTTTCTTCTTTCAATGAACTCTAAATTTCCTCTGTGAATTTCTTTCTTTGAATCTTTACACATAACTTTTTGTTTTATAAAATGAATTGTCAAAATGTATCATGGTAATCCTTTGTGTTTAGTACCCATTATTTTGTTTTAAACTTTCTTCGGTCTGTTTTAAAACTCTGTCAGGCCTCCGTATAATTCCTGATCCTTCCAACTGTTTTTACAAACAATTTTCAATCTCCTAAACAGAGATTCATGGGCCACTTGTTTACAAGTTCCATTCCTTTTTTTAATCTTTTATAACTAAAGATCTAATACACTTGCTATTAGACTGAGTCCCCACTCCGGTGAACTGCTTTCTAGGTGGTAGGCAGTTTTTCAGCACCCAAGTCCTACCCTGTGTATGAAATAATCAGATAATAAAATACACAAACTTCCATAGGCATCCTTATGTATAAGCCCTATTATTGGATTTTGAGCCATCTTTTCTCCCTCTAACTTCTCGTTGTTTTCTAAAACTATTATTTGATTGTTAGCATAAGGGTCTGAATTAAAACCATATTTCTTTTCTCAGACTAAAGCAAAGACGATAAAACATTTCTTAATCATAAAAGAGGATACAATAAAACTTATTTGTAATCTCTCTCCCCAAAGATGTTGGGCCTCTGCCTCCCACCATAATTCCCAACATCATTCTTAAAAATCACTTAATAATACTCAAAACATAGCAAAGACATACTGAAAAATGTTCAACACATTCACTGTCACATTTATTTTTCTGCATGCATCTTTATTGTATATATTTGCATCTCTGCTAGAATCTCTAAGTAACAAGGTTATCGTCAAAATCACCAGACCAAACCTTTGAATAACTTAGAACCTTCTTAGGGAAAAACATAACCTCCTCTTAGGCTTAGTTCAATGACCCTTAGGCCTCTTAAATGTACCTTTTCTCAGGCTTAGAAATACTCAGCCTTCCCCCCGCCTCCTCTTGGGAGTTCAAGGACTTATGGGCCTCTTAAAGGTAACCTAGCCTCCTCTTGGGCTTAATTCAAGGACCCACAAAGGCTTCCTAAATGCATAGGAATAGATCTTTAACATCAAACACATACAATGGTCTCCCTCTCCCCGATGGATGACCACGATAGCCTCCTCTTGAGCTTTAAGAAATAGAATCCCCCCAGACAAAGGAAAGTTGGATGACCTCAACCTTCACAATAAACAAACAAACAATCTTCTTCAAGAGTCAGTCTCTCACAAAAGTTAGCCTCACATCTTGGACTTCATTCAAGATACAAACAATCAAGAGTCAGTCTCTCACCAAATAAGCTTCACCATCTCGGGCTTCCAAATCAAGATACAAAAAACTTTTCCTCAGAAGAGTCAGTTTTCCTTTTTCAACTTTAACCTTGGGCTTCAATCAAGGCACATAAAATCCTCAAACACTATCCAATCAAATAATACAATCATAATCTTGGACTATAACTAAGAAAATCATTAAAATCTTTTCAGTCATACACTTGGACTATAACTAAGATCACTTCCCATACAATCATACACTTGGACTATAACTAACACATCCACCCAAATTCAGCTTTCCTGAGCTATGCAATTCAGGTAAACATTCATTCTTTCTTGAGTTATGCAATTCAAGATAACCATTCAGTCCTACTTGAGATATGCAATTCAGGGTACCCATTCAGCCTTTCTTGAGCTATATAGATCAAGATACCAGATTCAGGTTATGCCTTGAGCTATGCAATTCAAGCACCCAACTACAAAGATTCCGCTTGGACTCAAATCAAGCAAACTATTTGAGCATCATCATCTTCTGCTTTGATCAAGATACAAATCAGCCATCCTCCTAGCCTTAGCCTTAGGAGGAACTATGATGCTCTGATCCCTCAATTCTCTTTTTGGGGATATGTAGGCAAGAGGTCGTAAGATCTTTACGAGCACACCAAACAAAAAACAACAATTAGGTCCTCAGACCTATCCAAAAACATCAGAAAATCCTCCAAAATACCAAAAACACAAATCTCACTTATCTTATCGCATCTCAACTCATTCCCAATGACAAATTCAAGAAACCACCACAAATATCAATAACAACATATATTTTCTAAACCTATTGTGAATAAGCTAAAAGGTGACCCCGATCTCTTGGTAGCATATGTATATTAACAGTCATCTGTTTAAACTCAGTTTGCAAGCAGGGTTAGTTGGAGACTTTTATTACCCTTCCATAATCAGCTTCATAGAATAAAAAATGAATCAAACTGTATCCACAAATGGCCGTGATTCACAACCACAAAAACTGGCGCAACAGATGGTGATGGGGGAGAAAACCCGATATATTTCGTAAGCAATGTCCAAAAAGAAGCAGAGCTTAAATACCGGAAAATAGAGCGAATAACTTTAGTAGTTATTGTGACCGCTCGGAAGTTAAGACATTATTTCCGAGGACATCCTATTACGGTAAAAAAATTATCCGACCAAATAGATCTTAAAGAAATCGGATTTGGCAGGGCACGTGGTCAAGTGGGCTATAGAACTCTCCGAGTATGACATTGATGTTTCTCCTAGAACCAACATCAAGTATCAAACTTTAGCTGACTTCGTGGTGGAGTTAAGTGCACCAATGGAAGAAGAAACCCCTGACAGATGTGTCTTACATATGGATGGATCCTCTAATGTTAAAGGAAGTGGAGCTAAGATAGTACTGGAGGGACCAAGTGAACTAACGTTGGAATACTCTCCGTGTTTCAATTTTTAGGGCAATAACAATCAAGAAGAATATGGGGCTTTGATCGTCGAGATGCATCTAGAAAAAGAAGTCGAAGCAATCTGCCTCATCGTAAATAAAGATTCCAAGTTGGTAGTCGGGCAAATGACAAGTGAGTTTCAAACAAAAGATCTCGCCTTAATGATGTACCTTCAGAAGGCATTGTTAATTTCCAAATTATTTTCCGAGTTTGAGGTGGTACGAATCCCATGGGATGATAACACCCAGTCTAACCTTTTTTCACGCATAGCCAACTCCAAAAGCTCTAGAATAAACAAAATAATGATTCAAGAAGTGCTAGAGAGGCCTAGTATACAAGAAGAAGAAATATTCATGATGGAGAATGTTCAGAGGTGGATGAAACCTATCATTTCCTACCAAACTCAGGATATATAAAGATATCAATGAGGCTTGAAGGATTAAAAGAATATCTACTCGGTACACAATTGTTGTTGATACGTTATATAAAATGGGTCATTCAACGCCCATGCTAAGATGCATATCAGAATCAGAAGCTGAACTAGTAATCAAGAAAGTCCATGATGGAGCTTGTGGTAGCCATAATGGAGCAAGGGCATTAGATAGGAAAATCTTAAGAGTCGGGTACTACTGGCCAAGGATGATCCAAGATTGCATCTCTTTCGTTCACAAGTGCGAGAAGTGTCAAATATTCACTCCAAGGACACATTTTCCAGCTGAAGCCTTCCACTCCATCTATTCTCCTTGGTCGTTTCATCAGTGTGGAGTTGATATCCTGGGACCATTCTCGTTAGCTATAGGACAACTCAAGTTCCTCATTGTAACGGTTTATTATTTTACAAAATGGGTTGTGGATGAGGCTGTTGCACGAATCTCATCTGAAAAAGTGAGAAATTTTACTGGAAGAACATCATCTGCCGATTTGGTGTGCAGGAGCTATAGTCACGAATAATGGGGGTCAGTTTTCCAGTACGTATGTAGTTGAGTTTTGTAAATATTATAGAATAGAGAACCGATTCACCTCAGTGGAGCACCCACAAAAGAACGGTCAAGCTCAGCTAATAAAGTAATCTTAGGAGGAATAAAAAATAAATTGGAGGAGGCAAACGGAATGTGGACCGAGCTCTTTCCAAAAAACTAATGATCTTATAACACAACTCCATATTCTACCACCAAGGATACTCCGTTAAGAATGGTGTATGGGGATGATGCAGTGATTCTATTAGAAATCAACACCCCCACATGGAGACAGGAAAAATTCGAAGAAGTCTCCAATAGGGATAATTTAAATGTCTTAGTGGACTAGATAGATGAAATATGAGAAATAGCACGTATCAGGGAGGTGGCTGCAAAACAAAGATTGTCAAGGAGGTACAATATGAAGGTTAGGCAAAAAGAGTCCCACGAGGGAGACCTGGTCTTGAAGATAATCACATACCCTAAGAACAAAGGAAAACTTACTCCCAATTGGGAAGGACCATTTATAGTTGCACAGAAACTAAATAACAGAGCATACAAGTTAGAAACCTTAGAAGGGATAAAAATACCTAAGACTTGGAACATATCTAGTCTCAGATTGTATTTCATCTAAAATATCATGTAATTTTGTAAATAAATAAAAGAGATCTGGGTCATACTATTTTCCCTCGCAAGGGCAAGGGTTTTTAATGAGGTGCCCAACATTAGAAGAATATTTAGGTTTTGGTTACAGGTATTCGGCCTTAAGAGTTATAACTCGCTTTAAACCCCTATAAGTGTGTCGAATTACTCCGCATACATAGGTCGCCCACAAACTTGTTGACTTGCTCCACGTAGGGTAAGAAAAAATCCTATAAACATGATGGTTACATCTGTGTACATAGGTCGCCCGCAAACATGTCGACTTGCTCCCGTAGGGTAGGAAAAACTCCTATAAACACGATGGTTACATCTGTGTACATAGGTCGCCCGCAAATGTGTCGACTTGCTCCATGTAGGGTAGGAAAAAATCTATAAACACGATGGTTACATATATGTACATAGCTCTCCCGCAAACGTGTCGACTTGCTTCGCGTAGGGTAGGAATAACTCTTATAAACACAATGGTTACATCCGTGTACATAGGTCACCCGTAAACGTGTCGACTTTCTTTGCGTAGGGTAAGAAAAACTCCTATAAACACGATGGTTACATCCGTGTACATAGGTCGCCCGTAAACATGTCTACTTCCTCCAAGTAGTGTAGAAAAAACTCCTATAAACATGATGGTTGCATCTGCGTACATAGGTCTCCCGCAAACATGTCAACTTGCTTCGTATAGAGTTGGAAAAACTCCTATAAACACGACGATTACTTCCAGGTAGCCTAAAAATGTGTTAACTTGCTCCGCGTAGGGTTGACTAAACTCCTATATACACGTTGATTGCATCCCTGTACATGGGTCACCCAAAAACGTCATGATTTGCTATGCATTTTGGGGTAGATACAATCCCTACAAAGTGCACACCACGAATATAGGTCGTTCGAAGCGGGTTGATATTTGTCCATAAGGCACTAATGACCGGTTTAGAAAAGTACGAAGCATCTTAGCTTTCTTCTCCTCAAGAGAAAAAGCTTGAAGCCTGTGAAACACCATCCGGTAGGTAAATCTCTAACATAAACACATTTGAATGTGTGGTCGGCCACTTTGAAAGTTCAAAATTTTCAAAGAGATTTACACATGAGGCTCTTTATGAATAGCCAAGATATCATTTAAAACTAAGGATCAAAACGCATTTGATAACCCTGATAAATTTGATCAAACATGCTTTTTGGAAGAAAGGGTTTTGAACTATTAAAACGGTTACGACTCTAGGCTCATATCTGCCAAAAAGCTGGATATAAATTTAGGATATGTGTCCATCACCAAACTCCCTATTAATTGGTCTGCACTTGTCTATAAGACTCGGGTGACCTACCAAAGGATTCAATAATAACTTAAAATTTTTTAAACTTGGGGCTTCCAGGCAGCCACTAAAAAGATGCTAAAGGGCCGCTTAACAAATCACTCACATGCTCGGATACTTACCAGATAAGTAAGGCCGTGAAGCTCGCTAAAGGGATCCTAAATAGCAGTTACATTGGTCATAAGAAGCTTGAAACTACTAAGAAACGTTCAGGGTCGGGGATGTCATGATCGACCATTTTAAGCATTCCTGACTAAAGTTCCCGAGGGGCTAATACATACATATGGGAAGAATTATTTATCTTACAAAATAAAAAGTGAACAACTTTTAAACAAGCGAGAGATAAATTATAAAGCCTCAGAAGGGCTATAAAATGTGAGGTACAAATTAAAAAGGCCTGAAGGCCAAGGAGTTACAAAAACATTATAAATGCATCAAAAAGGATGGCTAACAAAAGAGAAACAATGGAAATCATGTGGCAACCAGGTCGTAATTTACATTAGCCACGTCCGGGTTCTGGTTCCCGCCCTCATTATGGGTAGGAGAAGTAGGTTTTTCCTAATTGTTCCTCTCAAGCTCCTCCAAGTCAACAAGGCGGCCATCCTACACCACCTTGAAGAAGTCCAACTCTGACAAAATTAGCTCAGGGTAGAGACAAGAACTTGTTATTTAGCCTTTTCAAACGCTTCATCGCTAACAAAGATAACTTCAATCTGAGATTTTATCATAGACTCGGTAAGCTCTTGGTTGGAAGACTTTACGAGCTTTAATTTATCATTCAACTTTGACAAAGCATGCTCATGCTCCGTCTCCAAAGTTTCCTTAGCTTTATTTTCATCAGCCAAGTCCTTCTCCAAACTAGAGAGCTTTTCCTGCAGTTGAATGACCTCCTCCTTCAACCTTGAATCCACCTTCTCAGAGTCAATACCAGATTCGAACAAGCCTTGGGCTAGTACGACACACCATATTAGGTAAGAGATCAAGTCGCGTTAAGGTAATCTTTAAGAACATTGAGTCCAATCAAATCCGTTGGACTAAAACTTGAATTCTCTGAATGTGGCTCCTTCTCCAGAAACATGCATAAGGGAGGCAATATCTGCATTAACATGACATACCTCATCATACACGAGGTTCTTGAGTTTTTTAGCAGCATCTTGGGTAGGCTCTTTTTAAGTTGAAGGAGTATGAGCATGAATGTCATCCCCACTAGGGGAAGCTATATAGATAGCCACCCTCGTGCGCTTTAATTGTTGTGTCTCTAACCCGACCAGATAGGATTTCTAGGGTACAACCTCTCTGGGGCCTTTAAGAATTTGAACATATGAAAGCGTAAAATAACGAAAAATAAACAAATTGCCCATGAAGGTGAGTAGTTGCTCGTCATCTAATGACAATAACTCCTTAACCTTCACTGTACGAAAGGATATGAGGATTTCTAACGCCAAAGACACCAGGTCATTCATCTTATCAGGGTTAAACCCGATTATAGGAATAGGGTTGTTAATCCAGTAGTAAGGAAAACAGGGCAATCCGTCTAATGAACAAAGCATTTGAGAACACCTCGACCCACTTCTAATCCTTACAAACTGGTTTTTGTAGTGCTTATAGTTAGAGGAGTACGAATGAAGAAAACTTCGGCTGGGTATCCCACTGATTTGCACCCAACTACATTTGTCAGCATTTTTTTACATCAAAGAGAGAGAGAGAGAGAGAGAGAGAGAGAGAGAGAGAGAGAAGAACAAGCCCATAGTGGGTGTGATTTCCAAAACCTCACAAATTCAAAATCAGATAAGGGTATCTTGATGTCAAATTCTTCTAATACTCCAATGTTAAAATAAAAATCATCTTCTTTAACGCCCCTAGGGCGTAGAAGGAAGACCGGCCCTAGAGACTCATTCATCTAGAAGAACATCGTCCTCAGATCCGATTGAGGAAAGTTATTTTATTGATCGTAACTTAGCAATTCCCTCTTCATCCATAATTCTTTGCTTATTGTTTGTGATGTCAGGATCGAGGCTGGGATGGTTGACAATAAAGCTTCTGGGAAACCTGGGGAAGATTAGCCAGAAGCAAAGTTACTCTCAAGTGTGAGAATGTCACCATAGACCTCGTTTATAACATGCCCAAATTCCTCTGATCCTAGGTCATTTTCCATCTCTCACATGCATTCATCCCACAACCTTTTTATTTCTAAAGTGTTCATGTAAACAGATTAATCACTACCCCCCACTACCCCTACAAGCTACAAGTAATGGTGAGGAGACCCTTATAATTAATTAATGGAAGGAATTAGTAAAGTTATTAGGACATGATGAATGATATTAAATGGCAATGCTTGTGTATTTGATGTAAATGTGTGTATCTTTGACAAGTAATTGTCTAGTGGAGAGGTGAAACATTATATGGAAAATGTGTTGGTTTTATGTTACTTTGAGGATAATATGAATGTGTTCACCTTGTGATTGTAGAATACAATCACGTTTGCATATGTGATCATGTAGTTGGAAATGTAAACACCCCAAATTTTACCTCTCCTTTTTATCACACCATGGCTTATGATCTTTCATATTGCATTTGCATAAGCATATCATCTCACATTGCATATTTGTTTCACTGCATAGGTTGCATAGTTAGGGTTTGTGATCAGATGAATCCAAGAGGTGATCTGAGCTATCTCAGAGGCCATGGAGCATGCCAATAGGGTCCATGAGTGTTTTATGATCATCTTATGCTCCCCAAGTTTCATTAAAGTCAAGAGATCACAAAGCATTGCAAAGGCATAAAGGCAGACTGAAGATTTCCTACACAAATGACCTAAAATTAGGGTTTTGGTTTCAGAGGCCTTACACCCAAATTTTTTGGTCATTCTTGTTGCTATTGGTCCATATATGATATAAGGAGCATGTGTATCAAATTTCATGGAGAAATTCATCGTGGAAGTCATCTGATCAACTGGTAACTTATTATGCAAGAAAAGTCAGAATCAGGGCATTTGAGGCCACCACCAATGGTACCAAAGGGTGATCTTCATCATTTTTAGGTTCTATGATCTTTATTTGATCTTAGAAATGGTTATAAGTTCACAAGACTGAAGAATTTCAAGCCATTTGTAAACTTTCCATTTTTGGACATGACTTGTAATGAAAACTTTCCATTTTGGGAAAGATTTTCAACCTTCTCTTTCTTGATCAAAAAGGCTTCAAATGAAAATTCTTTAAACATGAAAGTTGTAGATTGGATCTTCCCATTTTCAAAAAGTACAAGAACTTCTTTTGATTCATCCTAGAACTCAATATATGATGTTTCAAAGTTGGGAAAAATCACATAATTTTCAAGTATGTGCCAAAGGGGGATTCTTGTGACCTCTAATTGACTTCTACATACCATAACATGATCATGCAACATTGCAAGACCAAATTTGTACCTTGGATCACAAGATTTCATGCCTTGCTCTTCAAGAAAATTCAAAGTTGTAAAATTGCTAAACATGTTCAAACTCTTGCATCAAGTGGCACAGATCATCAAATCCAATCCAATGGTCATCCTCAAACTTAGCTGAAGCAAGACAAGCCAAAGAACCAGCTATGACCCGTGCCATGCTTGTGGTACAAAACTTTTGACTTTTTTGAAGAACCTCCCATACCAATCAAGTTGTGCCACACCAACTCTCTGAACCAATCACAATGACTTATACAAACCTCAAGGACTTCAAAACACACAACACACAAGCCTGAATCCATCCATAAACTCAGATTGCCAAAAATCCCCAAAACATTCATCTCTTCGAATCACACTACACAACCATCAAACCTTGTTTCTTTCTTCACCAATCAACTAAACATCACTCAAGGATCATAAACCACCCTTCATTTTTCCCTAAAAGCCACTCAAACACAAACACGAATCCTACACTATCAGAACTGAAACACACAAACCAAGTCATTTAAGCTCCATCCAAGCTTCTCAATAGCATCAGGGTGATCATTGGAGGTGATTTGCACAAAGGAGGAGGCCAGAAAGCTCAAACTTTGAAAGCTTCATCTCAGGTAGCCATCCAAAAACATTTTTCCAGAACTCATTTCTTTTGTTGCAATGTGATTCTACATGATGTGCTGATCATTGTGATATGTTTATTTTTGAAAATGGTTGAAAATTAAGCATGTATGAAGCTTCTGAAATTTTGCCCGTGAAACTTGTTTAATTTGATTCAATTGATTCATGCAAAATAAATTGTTTTTGTGGCTTGATTCTTGTTTAGTGTTGTTAGAGGATGGATTCTGGAGATTTTGGGGGCTTGGGGTAGCTTGTAGAGAGAGATAGGGTGATAGTGTAGCCGGAGAAGACGACCGGAGCTTACCTCCGGTCGCCTGAGATTAGTTTGCCCTAATCCTGTTTTATTTCCCAGTTTAAATTCTGACCATTAGATCTTGATTAATTAGTGACACGAGCGGTCCAGATCATTTCACTTAAACCCTAATCTAATTAATTAAGATATATCATTTAATTAAATCAGATTAATTTGTGACCCTCAAATCACGCGCCAAATGGATTTTTGAACCTAGGCCCTTGGATTGCCCTACCACAAGTCACGTAGACTTTCCATCCCAGCCTTAGGATCTCTAAACTTTCAATCTAATCCACTCATTTGCATTACTTTTCATTTTTTCTTTTTATTTTTCACATTTTATTTCTTGCATTTATTTAAAATAGTAAAAAAAGTTTATAAAAATCTCATTTTCTGCATTTTCATTTCAAATATTTTTTAAAACTCAAAAACATTTTTATTTATTATTTTTGCATTAAAAATGTATTTTTAAATCATTTAAATGTTTTATTTAATTAATTAATTGATTTTAATTAATTAAAAATACATTTAGGTATCTAAAAATCACCAAAAAATTCATGAAGCATTCTCATACATTTAGAACAATTTACAAACTCACCATACAAATTTATTTTTAGGTTTGATCATGTTTTCACAATTTACTTTGAATTAGGGTTTATAAAATTCACATTTTTCTAACCTTAACTTGAAAAAATCATTTCTGATCAACCATGATGAGTTTGCATTTGGTTCTTTTTTCATTCTTTCGTACTTTACATCTAGTATCTAGGTTATTTAACTCATAACTTTGCATTTCATTTTCAAATTGTTTGGAATTTTTCATGAAGAACCACCCAAAAACCCTAGTTAACTTAGGAAATTCATAACTTTCTCTAGGTTTAGCTTCTGACCTCCATCTTTGGGGAGTGTTCTTGTGTGTGTTTAGAGTTTGTTTGATTTCATTTTCAAATTTTTATCATGATGTATGCTTCTGTTTTGATCATGTGCATCTCATACATTCATAAAACCCTAATTGTCTATGTTCATTTGCATTCATCTTTGCATATCTCAATCATATGAACTTGCCATGACATTTCATGCTCTTTTATGCCATCTTAGACATCTTAAGACATGTTTGAACAGTGCTTGATCATTTCTTCATTCATTTGGTATGCTTTGCATTCATTGATTTTCATGTGTATCCATGTGTTTCTAAGCTTCTAACATGCCTTGTTTTGCATCTCATCCTTTGTACGATCATACATAAGCATCTCACATGTCTTTGCATCATTCCATAACACATTTACATTGCATGATTGCTTCTGGTCTTGGTCATTGCATCATTACTTGTTGCATTTCATTTCATTTCTTTCCTTATACATTTCAGGGGCTCATGGTAAGTTGTTTGGGATGTGGATTTGCCTTCACATCCCATCTCTTCTCATCTTTTCATTTGCATATCTTATTTGTCTTTGAAGTGAACTTGTTTCACTTGTGCTCCCTTGCTCTTATCTCTTTCTTTTAGGTTACTTATCTTCTCCAAGAAGTAAGTAACCTATTCTCCCTTTTCTTCTCTTTTCATCTGTTTCTCCTTCCTTGGTGGCCTCATGAAGACTTCTCTTTAAGCCTCTAAAACCATAGGAACATCCAAGCATGATAATCTTAGGGTTGTATATAGTCCCCCTAGATTTTTACCTTTGAGTCTCCTTGAGTCTCTCTTCTCATTTCATAATCAAGGCTAAACACTTAAAGCTTTAGGACTTTGAATTAGGGTTATGCATGCATCTTTATCTTAGGATGGAGTGTATAACTTTAATATGAAAACACCTAATAACTATTAAGACTTAAGCTTGTAAATTGGGCCTTATATTAGGGTTACATCTCTTCCTCTTGGTTAAGAGGGACTAACCCTAGTGTTCAATGGACAAGTCCCCCTCAAGCTAGTCTTACAAACATAAAAAACACTTCTTAATCCCACCTTTAATTAAAATCCATCTTTAATAAAGGCTTGTTATCTAATGAATTTAATCTCTAACCATGGATTAAGTTGAGGTATCTTCCTCATCTTAAGTGTTCTCATATTTCATCCTTCTCTTAGGATGGTGTAATGAGTTCACTAATCCCTGATTAGAGATTAAACTCATTATATAACACTAAACAAAAATCCCAAAAACATCTTAATAATTACCAAAGTAGGTTAATGATCTTAATCCTATATCATCATGGAAATTAAGTTGAGATCTTCGTCTCATGCTTAAGTAGGCTCATTATCCCTAATCAGGGAGGATATAATTAGTTTACAACCCTTGATTTAGGCTTAAGCTTATTTCCCTATGCAAAACATATAAAATAATAAAAAACTGAAAACACAAAAACAAACAATAAATGTCTCCTCCGGGATTCTTTTCTCATCACACTCACTCTAAAAACGAGAACTCGCTTCTTCCATATAATGCAAGACAGTTATCACTCGAGCCAGACGAGTCACACACTTGAGCATAGACAAGCAAGCAGTTCACAACCAAAGCATCCAGTCTCTTTGAGTCGAACTACGGTGTTCTGACTTCCTCATTGCACGAGAGGATATGTAGGCATAACTTAACAGTTATCGAACAAAAGTCTCTTTGTCCCCCCTCTCTCCTTCCAGCTTTCTTTCTAAGCCTCAGTCTTGAGCATCTTACTCTCTTTTTGCACTGACACACTGTACATTCATTCTTAGCTTTTATACACAGTTTAGCACATACATTACCCCCTTTTAAACACAATCAAGTAATCGTGGATCCCGTCGAGTACGACGGACGATCTGGGTGCTAATACCTTCCCAGGTCGTAACCAACCCCCTTTCTCAGTTTCTTTGGTTCGCAACCGTCTTATCCATACCCTTCCAGGTTTATGCAGCATTACCTTTCCTTCGAGATAAAAATTCCTAGCTGGCAACTCTATTCAACCACAACCTCCAACATCGCCGACCATTCGCGTCTGCACCGAGGCGAAAGTCCGGGGAGCGACAGGAAACAATCCCTTGAGATGTGTCATTCTAAGAGTTAAGGCTTATATAGAGAGCTCCTCTGGGATGTACGCATTATTACTTAATAGGTTTGATTCTTGTGTGTACAAATGGAGCCTACAGGTAGCGAGACTTGTGATGGAGGAAGGCCCATGAGAAGTGACGATTCATGTGGATAATGTTTCCCTTGGATCCAAATCAATTTCGTATGTCAAGTAAATACATGGATCTGTGACCCGTGACATTAACTCTAGATGCAAGGTTGGTCGGGGAAAGATGCCTTGATGTGGTTTCCAACTAGTGATAGATTAAGTTGTTGAACTTAAGCAGCATGTTTCCATATAGTGTAAGGATTGTGTAGACTTAATTCTCACCCCTTTCCCCTTTTTACATGAGATATAAATTAATTAGAACCCTATAGAGCCGAGTGAACCCATAAGATAGGGCAATTCATTGAGATTATTATCTCACCCCATTATTGTTATTGTTTCTCAGGTAATGTTACAGATATAATTTATAAGTGAAGCTTTGCATGGATGTTTCAAGGGAAATGTATATTGAGTTTATTTCGTTGTGTATTATTTATCTTGTACAATGAATGATATTGTACTTAGATATTAGTTTTTATTGTTTTAGAATTTCCATATCTTGTACAATAGGTTGTCTTTTATGTTTTAGAAATGGTTAAGTATGTAAATTGTGCCAGTAGGCACTTATGATGGTGGAAATATCAAATGAAAACTCTTAAATGGTATTATTCTACATATATTATATAGAGTGTTACAAGGAGAAATCACATCGACAGAAGGTATCACTTCCTGAGAGATAAAGTAAACAATGAGAAGATTGAGCTTGAGTATTGCAAGTCAGAAGTGCAATTAGTCGACTTTCTTACAAAGTCGTTGAAGAAGACAAGATTTGATGAGTTGAAGAAGTCATTGGAATGAGGAATTTAGAAAGTATGAATTAAGGGGTGTGTTTGTATAATTAATCTTAAAAATAATTTTTAGATGAGTTACAAACGAATTTGCAAATTCACAGATTAAACATGCATAATCAACTATCAACGTCAAATCCACACGAGATAAAATTTATATGAAATAAAAAGTGGTCCAAAATCTATACAAGTCATTGGTTAAATGGGTGGGTTCGCAAACTCGACCCATATAACCAACTCTACTTAGACTCAATTTGTTCTCTCTTGTAAAAGGTTAGAGATTTTATCTTGAAACCCCCACACCTTGACTTGATGCCCCCAAAATTGCAGTGCTTTTACCATAGTACCCTTTGAGATTATTTACTTTTTTGAAAAATTGTGTGTTTTCCGAAAATTTGAAAATTTTCTGAATTTTGGAAGAATTTCATGAGTTTTTATCGGATATTTGGAGTGTCTATGAGTTTTTACCAGAATTTTTCAAAAACTTTATGAGTATTCATCGGATATTTCAAAATATCTGAGTTTTTATCCAATTTTTCAAAATATACTAACAAATTTTTCAAAAAATTTAAAATTTTAACCTAAATTTTGGAAAAATCTGAAAATATCAAATTTGATTTTTTTTTTCTATAAAAAATGAACGAAAAATATTTTTAAAAAATAAAAATAAATTAAACACATACCAATTTTTTAGAATACACTATCAAGTTTTAATTTCAATACTATATTTTCCATTTGTTCTTTTTTAATGATAGTATTATGGATAATATAAAAATACTTGGGGTGTTTGGTCAGATTTTAGGATGGACATAATAAAATATCGATTAATTGAGATGCGTTATTTTTCTCTTTATTAATTTCACTATTGAGTATTGATCCCTTCTAGTAACTGAAGTTGACACAAACTAATTTCTCCTTAAATTTTTTTTATCCTTTTTTAGAAGCAAATATATAATGGAGAATACCAGGTGTACTCCAAACCTAATAAATTAATTACAAAGATCACCAACAAAATCAAACCAGATAAAGCTAAGTTATCAGTTCCGCCAGAAGTCTGTGGTACATTTGAACCATTCATAGTAATTACAACCTACTCTACAATTTGAAGAAACTCCTAAATGTAACACCCAAATTTGCCTTCTTCATTTTAAGCATCATATCACATCATTAATCATCATGAACATATCATTTTCTTAGCATCATATCATGGAAAGATGAGGCATAACATTCTTCATGTCCTAGCATCGAGCATATGGTCATCTGTGGAGGTTTTTGAGGCACCACAAGCCATGACAAGGGTCCCAATGGTTTTGTACAAGTCTTATGGTGAGTCTACATTCCATTTACAAGATTAAGTCCATTGGCAAAAGCTCAGAAGATGGCATGATCACTAGAGGTCTCAGGACAAGGCAAAGCTCCTAAACAAGGCACCTAAACTAGGGTTTGAGATTCAAGCACCAAAATCTCACAACTTTGGCCATTTAATTTGGTTAAAGTCTTCTATATGTCAAGAGGATCCTAGGTGTCAATTTTCATGAGAAAATTCCATGTGGAAGTCAGACAATTCCTCAGTTGCTTGCAGATGAAGTAAAAAGTCAACTGTGCCCTTAAAAAGTCAACTGTTTGATTTCAAGGGGTCTAACCCAAATTTTTTGGCCAAGAGGGGTCCTTAAAATGTTATAAGAGGTTTGGAATGATCAAAGTTCAAGAATCATGGTGATTTGAAGGGTTTTGCAAAAATGGTACAAAGTTGGTTTTGAGATTTTCCAAATTTGGCAACTTTTGCCCTAATTTTCAAATGGCCTTAACATGATAATTTTTTTTTCAAATGGACCAAAGTGAAACATGAAAGTTGGAGAGTAAGGGCTCCCATTTTCAAAAAGTACAATTACTTTTTCATGGGATTTATAGTTTTTCCTCTAGCCTCTTCGAAAAAGTGTTGCATTCTAGGGCAAAATCCAAAGTTCCATGCATGACCAAATGCAAGAAGCTTCAAAACTTATTTGTGAGACTTGGTTTTGGTTCAAACTTGTTTCAATGAAAAAATACATCACATTTTGATCATTTTGCTCCAAAGAAACTCCAATTTTCGTGCACAATAAGTAAGTTGCCTCATAATGGGATAATTGGCAAAAATCATGAGAAGTGTGTGATGACTTGATCTAAGGGTCAGAATTGATTACATTTTGATCAAGGGTTGGAAAAGCATTGCACATGGGCTGAGAATGCAAGCAAGGCATGAGGGTGGCATGCTTATTTCACAATTTGCAAAATTTGCAAAATCACAAAAAACTCATGATCCACACGTGCAAATCACACAATTCTTTCAGCAAGGGTTTGTGAAATCATACAAAAGCAGCTAGGGTTTCAGCAAGCACCATATCTCTCTCATTCTCTCATTTCCAACTTCTTGCAACCTTTGAATTTTCTCCCATTTCTCTTCATACAAGCACTCAATCTCAAAACAAATTGTGGATCTGTGATCAGGGAGAGCCAAGGATCATTAAGCAACCATTCATTCAAGCTTTCCTTCAAGTTTAGCAAGCTTGCCATTTCAGGGCAGGTGTGGTCAAATCTCAAGATCTGGCTTCATTCAAGACCTTAGATGCATTTATTTTGCATCTAGGGTGAAAGAGGAGTGCATTGCATCCATTATTTGGTCTTATATCTCACTGAATCAAGATCTTCACCTCAGGTATGGATCCAAATCTCAAGATCTAAAAATGAAATTAATGAGGTGTTTTGTGATGTGTGAAGTTCACTGATCATGCTGCAACTTTTAGATTTGAAAATGATGCATTGTAATGAAAGTTATTAGGGTTTCAGTTTTGATGGTCAACTTTGTTTTGCTTCGATCCCTTAGATTCTTTGAGTTTTAGAGGTTTTTGAGCTCATATTTGGATTCAGTGAGGTTGATTTAGTGAATCTGGGCAGTTTTTATTCATTAATATGGTTGTTTTGGTCTCTAGTGTGAATTCCGGTGCCGTAGCCCTAGCTCCGGTCACCGGAAACTGGGTTTGTGATGAACTAGGGTTTGCATTGGAGAAGATGAGTCATGGCCGTTAGATCTCTCCAGCCAACGCCCTGGATCTGCGCCACCTAGCCCTAACCAGCCTCTCCCTCACGTGTTATTTCTTTTTTTCATTTAATTCATTTTGTGACCCAGTCCACCATAAGTAGCGTGTGTCCTCCACTCATGTATCTCCTTTTTGCCACCTCATTTAATGAGGTCCTCATCCGCATGCGTCAGATTCATCCATTGGTCCTGTATTTTCTCCAGTTTTTTATTCACTAATTTCCACCATAATATACATAAACCTGCGCCAACAATGGACCTCACAAGTGCTCTTGGAACCCCCATATCCTTCAGGCCCAATTCAAACCAGCATGAATCCTTACTACCAGCACCTCCCACATCTTTTTCATTTTAATTTCTTTTTCACTTTCTTTTTCTTTTATTCATTCTTGATTTCTATTTAATTAAAATAGTTCTAGTTTTTAAAAAATTCCAAAAAAAAATCATGAGTCATATTTTAAGTCTCTTTTATTTTTTCATATTTTTTATTTTCTTTTTTTCCATTTCCACGTGTCATAATTAATTTCCTCTTGCAAGTAACTTCTCTTTTAAGTTCATTTTGAGTACACTGCCTTGTCAAATTTCCATACACTTCATTATTTTGAATTTTGTTCTCATTCTTTTTGCTCTGGATTCTTAAGACAATTTACTTCTTGTGTGATTTTTCTCTTGATTTTTAGAAATTGACTTCTTAGGTCTTGGTCCTTTGACTAATGTTGAAAGTTTGTAACCCTAGCTTGTGTTTAAGCCTCCATTTGACCTAGTTTGCTTCTGAATTCTCTCAAACCCTTTTGGCTCATTGATATACCATGTTTGAAGATCATTTTACTTGAGTTATGGAATTTTTATATGCTTGGTTGATTTGATGTGGATTTTTTGTTCTCACCTTGTCCCATTTTGCTTCCTTTGGACCTTTAGCTCTCTTCTAAGCCAAGAAGGGCACTTGTGCCAACTTCTTCTTCTCATTTGGGGTTCTTTTGGGGTGTGGGAACCTTCCTGGTCCTATATTAGGGTTTGAGTCTTAGAAATTTTGTGTTTGCTTCTTTTTTTAAGTCCTTTCATTTCTTAAGTGTACTTTCACTTCTTCCTCACTTCTTTCACTCCCATTTGGTGATTATTTGGTCTTGTACCTCCATTCTCTTCATCTTGTTGGCTTCTTAAGCCCTTCTTCATCTTGTTTTGGTTCTGATTGTGTGCATTGAGTCCATGTTTATGCATTGTTTCTTTGCATCCTCCTTAGGTGTGCATTTGTTTTCATATGTGTTCATGTTGCATCATTTTTACTTGTAAGCTTCATCTTTCATTCTTTTGAGTTGAATTTGCATTGTGCATTTGTTCATATCATTTTACTTCTGTTTGTATGATGTTAACATGTTATCTTGTTCATTTTGTTTCACTTGTATGCATGTTACTAACCTTGCAGGGGCAATGGTAAGTGTGAGGTGTGGGAATTGAGTTCCACATCTCCAAATCTCATCTCTTCTTCTTATGCTTATTTGTGCTAACTCTTTTGTTGTTGGGCTTAGGCCTTTCTCATCTCTTCTTCTATCCTCTTCTCTTCTTCTTTCTTTCTCCTTTAGGATAGAAAACCACATTAACCATTAGGACATCCATGCATGATAACACTTAGGATTCTTTAGTCCCCCTTTAGAATTTTGCCTTTATGATCCTTTTCGTTCTTCTTCTCTTCTCATCTCATAACCATTAAAAACATCTTAATAAGTTTGAAGTGATGTCTTGATCCATAGTCGTATCCCATGAGGTATGCTTGTAGTCTTCCCATCTTGGGATAGTATAAGTTTACCTTGTGATGCACAAGTCTGATCAAGGTATCTTCTTCATAAAAGAAAAGCATAAAAAACACTTCTTCATTTGTAAATAACCAAAAACACTTGATAATTTAACGAGTTAGTGAGCTTAGGCCCTAGTCTTTGGGTTCAAGTTTTGGGGATCTTCTCCTTACTTGAGTGTGCTTGTTCTATTATTCCATCTTGGAATGTAGTGACAAGTGCACATTCCATGGAAAAGAGCTTGAGTTCACTTCCTTGTGACACACTCATAAAAGCTTCATAAAAAACACAAACAAACAATAAGCGTCTTTCCTTCGGGAATTCTTTTCTCATCTCATTCGCTCCGTACGCGAACTTGCTCCTACTTGTCACTTTGCAAGACGGTTACGCACTCGTCGTCCGAGTCTGCAACACCTGAGCAATGGCATAGGCAGTTCAAGCCTTAATTCACAAGCAATTTCCTTGTTACCCCTAGTTAGGGGAACTACGGCGTCTCTGATCCTCATTATCCTGATGAGGTACGTAGGCAGCGGGGTAGGGCCCGTTCGAGCACAATCTTTATTTTCCCTACATTTTTCCCTTTTCATTTCTTATTCAGTTCTTTTCTCAGTTTCTTTTCCAGTTCATTTTCTTTTCGTTTTGCTGCAGCTTTCATCCCCTCACCCTTTGTAACAGTTTCTTTTGCAAGCGTGGATCCCGTCGGGTACGGCGGACGATCTGGGTGCTAATACCTTCCCAGGTCGTAACCGACTCCCGAACTCAGTATCTTTGGTTCGCAGGACCTGCGTCCTTCCTCTTTCTGTCTTCTGGTTTGTGCAGCATTACCATTCCCTTTCTTTGGGATAAAAAATGCCTAGCTGGCGACTCTATTCTTTTCCGTGCCACTTTCGCGTTTGTACCAGGATGGAAATCCGGGGAGCGACACTAACCACCACCATGATAATTGAACAATTCTATGAAAAATATCTTGAACTACACAAACTGCATTGATAAACAATACTTGATTATGGGTCCACCATAAACACCAACAAGTATAAAACCAAATTGTTGCAACCGACTTATGTGAAGTCCTCCCTACCAACCTCAAAAACCAAACAAGCAAATGATCATAACAATTGGAAGCGACAAACCCCTCCACTCCAACCCACTAAAATATTTCCTTCCAAACTAGACCAACTCGGGGACAATAATTAAAAAGATGATAGGATGATTCAATAAAGTTAAAACAAAACATGCACACCAAATCACGAGGATTCCATATTATATCCCTGACCGCAAGACTTGACCGAGTAGCAAGCTTATCTAAACATAAATGTCAACTAAACACTTTGGAATACTAAAAAGCTACACCATATCAAAATCCAGTGGCGAAGCTAGAAATTTTTTGAAGCCTGAGCAAAAATTTAAAGATTGAAATTATCAACAACAAAAATGATTCAACATCATGAAGTAAAATAATTGAACCGAAAAGAGGCGAGAAATTGGTTAAAGCATTTTGTCGAACACCTTGCAGGAAAAACTAAAAGTTGTATTTTTCTGCATTTTTAACAGGTAAACATTCATCCACTTAGCTTCATAATATTGTATGCTAGCATTTAGAATCAATACTAAAACTGCAAAACCAGAACTGACTCGAAATTATGTCAAAAAATTAACTTGAAACTACGAAAACCATAATTGTAAAAAGTAGTTTACCATAAAAATATTACAACACTATATATGTTTTTTTGCATAATTTATAATTTAATTTTTTGGTTTAAATATGTATTTTTTCATTTTCGTTAATTGTGGTAATTTTAACGGCCATAATCTCACATTTTAATCGTCGCAATTTTTATAAATTTAATAAAAATAAGGAATTTTTTTGGGCCAAAGCCTGAAAACATGCCCAACCTAATCGAGCCTTAAAATCGCCCATGTCTAAAACAATCCTGAGAATAATATCCTAGTCAAAAAAACTTAACCCCTTCAAAAGTGTGTTGTGGTAGGATTTAACTAAAAACGATTTTTTTTGAAACAACTAAAAAGAAAATATATTAATGATCCAAAGGCATAAGGAATGTCATCATACAAATCACCAAAGTCCAACTGCAGAATTTCGTAAAACAAAACTAAATGCATAATCCCAAAATCTACTTCCAGGAACTAGACACTCCCAACCTGCAACCCAACACCATGACAAAAAACAAACCAGAACAATAAAACTATTACGAATGAAAAAACCACATAATAAGACCCAACCCTCACAACAATTAGAAACACAAGCACTAAATTCGATTCTTGAAACAAATGCAGATTGTTAAAATAAAAACACAGACCCAACAACAAATGCTAATAATAATCTGCAAGAGAACACACATTCTGATCAGACTCTTGTAGGCACGTTCGATAAGTCATCTTCATCGACCAAGGCTTAAATGTTCTGTCGGGACGCTAATCAAACATCTTTTGCACCCAGACATGATTTAGGATTTATCCACTATTCTGCATAATCATTCAACACCTCTTTTGATTTTGATTTATGGGTTAATGAAGTTTTTGGCCCTCCTAAAAATCTCATATTTCACTTTTAGTCCCTACAAAAATTTCCTTCAAAGAATGGTCCTCATAAAATTTTTAATTTTAACTTTTGGTCCTTCCTGCTAATTAGCGACGGTTTGTACAACTTAGAGACAAAATTAACGACAATTTTAGCGACGATTTTTTATTTAGTGTCAGAATTAGCGACGGTTTTGGCAATATGGACCAAAAGTTAAAATTAAAAATTTTATGAGGATCATTCTTTGAAGGAAATTTATGGAGGGACTAAAAGTGAAATATAGATATTTAAGAGGACCAAAAACTTCATTAACCATTCATTTTAACCATCTCCATGTTGTCGCTCCCTGGATTTCCATCCTGGTACAAACGCGAAAGTGGCGCGGAAAGAGAGGTAGAGTCGCCAGCCAGGCATTTTTATCCCGAAAGAACGGGAATGGTAATGCTGCAAAAACCGAAGAAAAGAAAAGGAAGGACACAGGTCCTGCGAACCAAAGAATCTGGGTTCGGGAGTCGGTTATGACCTGGGAAGGTATTATCACCCCAGATCGTCCGCCGTACCCGACGGGATCCACGCTTGCAAAGAAACTATTTCAAAGGATGAAGAAATGAAAGCTGCTGCAAAAGAAAAGGAACTAGATCTGAATAAAAGGAAAGAAAGGGGGGAAAATGTAGGGAAAATAAAAGAGTGTGTTCGAACGGGCCCTACCCCGCTGCCTACGTACGTCATTTGGACATGAGGATCAGAGTCGTCGTAGTTCCCCTAACTAGGGGTGAGAAAAATTGCTTGTGTCTTAAGGCTTGAACTGCCTATGTCAATGCTCAGGTGTTGCAGGCTCAGACGACGAGTGCGTAACCGTCTTGCAAAATGACAAGTAGGAGCAAGTTTGCGTACAGAGCGAAGGAGATGAGAAAAGAAGTCCCGAAGGAAAGACGCTTATTGTTTGTTTGTGTGTTTTATGAGTTTTATTGGGTATGGCACAAGAGAATAAACTCAAACTCTTTTCCATGGAATGTGTACTTGCTACTACATTCCAAGATGGAATAATAGAACAAGCACACCAAGTAAGGAGAATTTATCCAAGACTTGTTTCCAAGGGCAAGGGCCTAAGCTCATTGACTTGTTGAATTTATTAAGTATTTTTTGTAATTAAAAATGAAGAGGTATTTTTTTAGGATTTTCTTGATGAAGATGACCTCATGATCCGACTTGTGCATCATGCTAGACAAATGCACTATTCCAAGATGGAATGAATACATATGCCCATGGAATAAGGCTATTACACAAGAAGTCACTTCTTTCTTTATTAATGTTTTTTAGGTTTTGTTTTGAGATGAGAAGAGAAAGAACCAAAAGAGCAAAAGGCAAAAGTCTAATGGGGAAAGACTAAACCTAAAGTTATCATGCAAAAGTGGTCCTAAGGTTAGTGAGGTTTCAACTCTATCCTAAGAGAAAAGGAGAACCAAGGAGAAGCAAAAGAAGAGGAGGAGAGAGCTAGAAAGCAACTTACTCCTCTAAAGGAGATAAGTTGCTCCTAAAGGGGGAGGAAAAGAGTTGAATCACATGATGGCATAAGGCACATCAAAAACCACAAAGAGAAAGCAACTTAAAAAGAAAAGATGAAATGTTGAAATATGGATAAACATCCACACTTCTCTTACCATGAGCCCCTGCAAGTGTTAGCAAAAACAATCCAGCATATGTTCATCAACAAAACTAATGGAAATAGCATGCTCAACGTTCTAGCAAACAAAGATCAAACAACATGCCAAGCTTTGCACATACATGACTTACGCGTCGAGAACATGGAAGCTTACACCAACCAGCAAGCAAATCACCCTAAACTAGCATATTCAATAATCATACAATGATCCATGGTAATTAAAGCAAGTAAAGGAATCAAACAAGCACAAACCAGCTCAAATATGGCATTCTGCATTAGTGTTAACCGGTTAACCAAAGCGTTAGCCGGTTAACTAGTCCAAACCTGCAGCAAAATACGCAGAAAACAGGTGCGTTAACCGGTTAACCAAAGCGTTAACCGGTTAACATTGTCAAAACAACAATAAAAACCTGCAGAAAATCAGCTCAAATCCAGCTTATCCAAATAATTCCACACCAGACCAACAATCAATTAAGCATGAAATAAATGGATCAATTCACACTAATTAACATCATTAAGCTCATAAACATTAGCACACAGATCCGGCTACAAATCACCCGATCAATTCAAGCAATACAAGCAAATACACAAGCACATGGTGGATCTAAAGCACAAGCATGCAAATAAGCTAAAACAGAGCTAAATCTGAATTTAACCAACCTACAAAGCTGAGGTATGCTTTGGTAATTGTTGTTTGAGCTGGAAATGAGAGATTTCACGGAAAACCTTGAAGATCCGGTGCTAAGCTTCACACTCCATGCAAAATAAATGCAAGCAAAGGGTCTTGATGCAGAATTTTGGCTCCAAAAGCACTTCCAATCTCCAAACTAGATCTTAACCATCAAGTAAACCAGCAAAAATGATGCAAGGAAGCTATGGATGGAGGTCTAGTTCCAAGATCTACACACTTTAATGCAAAGTTATATGATCTTTAAAGAGGAACTTTGAGTGATTTGGAAAATTGAGAGAATGGTGAGAGAAATCAAAATTCAAAAAATGAAGAGGAGTGAATTATGAGAGAGCCCTCCTTTTGGTTTGGAGGGAAATGGATTAAATATGGTTTAGGTTTGGGGCCCAAAATTTAGGCTTGGGATCCAAAAATATGGTTTGGGAAATTGATTAGGATCTAGCATTGGAATTAGGCTTGGATAAATGATCTAGATCCTTCTCCTTAATTCAAAAATGAAAAAATAAAAAATTTGGAAATTTGGAGCCAAAAACACATGCTGAATTGCTGCTGGAATTCAAAATTCGCAGTCGTTAACCGGTTAACCAAAGCGTTAACCGGTTAACGCCAGTGAATTTTGAATTCTTCCTCCTTTTGGTGGGAAACCTCAAGAATAACCCGGCGCCAACCGTTTCAAGCTGATTTTGATCCTCAATCTTTTTTAGGGTTTTGAACATGATACAGAGCTTGCATAAAAGATCTTGTGAGCTTCTTTTCAGGTCACCATGCTCTTGATTTTGACTTGTAGTGCTTCAAATTTCCCGGATGGTCGATCATATGCCTTATGCTAGAACATGCAAGTGTTATGCTTCATCTTTCTATGCAAAATGATAAGGACATGACATGCTTATGATAATTATGATGCTAAACAAAAGAGGGCAAATTTGGGGTGTTACAACTGCCCCTATTCAAGCAAATGTTAATCTGAAAAGGACGGTAGCACTGCTATCAACCGTTCAAGATAAACTGTGATTGAATACCAAGAAGACCTGAAATTTGCACTCTGCTGGAGAATGCAAGCAATGGGAAATAAACCCAACCAAATGACGCTTCAGAGACTGAAGTGGAGACAATGCAGACGAGCTCCTTCCAAACTGGATTGTTACTTTGGATAGAAAAACCTAGACAGATGAGTCTTCTTCGAGCAAACCTGTTACGTCAGGAATTGGACATACGAGCCCTCTTCAAGCAACCTTGTTACGCCAGGAAATGGACATACGAGCCCTCTTCATCTAAACCTGTTACGCCAGGAAATGGACATATAATCCCTCTTCATACATTTTACAATATATGATCTGAGACAGACGAACCTCCTTCGGATATACCTATTACGCCAGGACCGGTGATGCACTTAAGCCTGTGGGATAGACATGCATAATCAGGATAGACGAACCCTCTTCATATATTATCCGTAGATATATGGTCTAAGACAGACGAGTCTTCGTTGAGTAAACCTATTATGCCAGGTGCAACATTAGGATTGGACGAACCCTCTTCACAAATCTTGCGTAGACAAGTGGTGCTTGAGACAAACGAACCTCCTTCGGATATATCTGTTACGCCAGGACCGGTAACCATTTTGACGTTTAATCCCACCGTCAGGACTTCAAACCTCTTCAATACAGACGAGCATTAGATGATCATCAAGAGAACACGAATGAGTGCCATAAGTCAATGATACAAACGGATATCAGACGATGATCTAAGAAACACAGATGAGCGCTTCAGGCGATGATACCGGCGAATATCCGCCACTGATATAGACGTATACCAGAACACTGACGAGCATTTGGAGTGGTAATATAGACGAGTACCAGAGTGATTATCAAATCAACATATATGGATATAAGCTAACACAGACGAGTATGAGGGATGATACAGACAAGTATCCAAACAATGCAAACGAGTTTCAAATAGATAACAAACACAAACGAGTGCTGGAGAATGCATATGAGCATCAAACAAATTTTCAAACACGAACGAGTGCCGGAGATTGCAGACGAGCATCAAACAGATGTCACACACAGACGAGTGTTGGGGATTGTAGACGAACATCAAACAGATGTCAAATACAGACAAGTGCTGAGGAATTGCAGATAAGCAACAAGCAGATGTCACACACAAACAAGTGCTGAGGGATTGCAGACGAGCATCAAACAAATGTCACACATAGACGAGTGCTGGGGATTGTAGACGAGCATCAAACAGATGTCACACACAGACGAGTGCTGAGGAATTGCAGACGAGCATCAAATAGATGTCACACATAGACGAGTGTTGAGGAATTGCAGACGAGCAACAAGCGGATGTCAAACACAGATGAGTGCTGAGGAATTGCAGACGAGCAACAAGAAGATGTCAAACACAGACGAGTGTTGAGGAATGCAGACAAGCAACAAGCGGAAGTCAAACACAGATGAGTGCTGAGGAATGTAGACGAATATTAAATGAGTATCAAACACAAACGGGTGCGGAGGAATGCAAACGAGCATCAACATCTACCATACACAGGTGACTGTTGGAGCAAGCATACGAGCAACAAATGCCCAGTAAGAAACACAACTCTGTCGGGGAGAATCAAACGAAGAATACTTCACGACCGAGCAAGTGCTGGGAATGCAGACGAACATCCAACAAATATCAAACATCAAACACTTACGAATGTTAGGGGGTGCAGACGAGCAACTATCAAACATCAAACACAAACAAGTGCTAGGACGTGCATACGAGCACATACAGGTATCGAACACAGACGAGTGCTTGGAAATGCGGACGAGCAAAGTGCGACCACAAACGAATGCCAGGGAATGCAAACGAGCATCAACCAAAGTTCCCTGATTGGCAAAAAAAATTACAACTCTGCAGGGGAGCCAGGTTAAAAGGCTTTGACGATGCTCTGGTTGGGGAGATGAACAACTGTCTGTATCATCACAAAGGCCAAAAATAAATTGGCGACTTCTTTGGGGAATACTTAAATGGTGGGAGCAAGTCCCAATCATGAACTCTGTGGAGGATAATCGTCTTCAGACTTGGCTGGGGATGATGCTTGGTCAGACCCTAGCTGGGGAGGGAATTCTAAAAATTCTGACTCTATGGGGAAACCAGGCGCACAACTACTCGCTGGGGATAATTTCGCTTGTGGAAAGATAATCCGCTTGGGGATGGAAGCTCTTCGATTAGCCTTGGAATTTCGCTGGGGAAATAATCAAGATATCCTGGCAATACTTGGTTGAGGAATGAAATGTGAACAAATGTCTGCATTACTCTGTCACACCGGCCAAAAATAAATTGGCGGACTTGCTGGTGATATTTCAATGATGGTAGCATACCAATCATGAACTGCGAGGAAAAGACGATCTTCCGACCCGACTGGGGAAACACCTGGTCAAATCACCTTTGCTAGGGAAAGAGTTCTGACCGTTACAACCATGCGGGGAAATAGGCATTCAACTACTTACTGGGAATAGCCCATTCTGACACAAAGACTCCGATTGGGGGCAAACCTCTTCGATTCGGTTTGAAACTCTGCTAGGGATACCACCCTACTCTGACTCAGCCGGGGAAGGTTCCATCTAAACTCTACTGGGGATAACCAGGTCTTTCTTGTGAAGAACAACCGCCGCTTGATGAGGACACCTCTTTGATTAGGTTTGAAGTTCCACCGTGGATTCCACTTGCTTTAGCTCAGCTGGGGAGGACTTTCTGCTTGGGGAAATACCACATCGCCCTGCAAAACCTGCAACAACAGTATACACACATGTGCCCCGGGGACTTACATGGTATGATCTGTTCATCCATTGTCACCCGACACTCAAAGACAATTTTAATTGTTTCCATGCAATGTCAATTTTTTTAATAGAAAAATCAACATGTTTCATATGCAATGCTCTTTTTGCCAAAAATTCAGGACATTTTTGCAAACAAAGTAAACACAACATAACACGGCTTTTGACTGAATACTCATTCATTGAATGGCCTATGAATAGGCAAAGTTTTACATTAAGAAGTAACTACCTGGAAAGAGGTAGCCACCATAAAATTGATAAAAGAAACTATCCTAATGGCAATGTGCACGACATTCCAATGAATTTCCTTCCTGCTATGACCAACATGTCTTCAAGACTTTATGTTCTTGCCTTTGCTTACCGAAGAAGATGAGGGGACTGATTCCTATCCTTCTGATATTGTCAGACTGTTTGGAACGATGATTTGGTTCAGATTACCCGGATCGCAGTTGTTCGCTTATTCCCTTGTGTAAACACCCCAAATTTGCCCTCACCCATCCACACCATGGCTTGTGATCTTTTTTTCATTTGCATAATTTCAAACATATCATCTCATATTGCATTTGTGATTCACTGCATTGATTCAAAGTCATCTGCATCTAGGGTTTGTGATCTGAGCCATCCCTGAGCCATTTGAGCCACTCCAAAGGTCATTAATCACTTCAAAGGGGTCCATGTATGTTCAAGCATCATATTATATCTTCACAAAGTCAATAAAGTCAAAGAATCACAAGAACTGAGAAAGGCATGGAAGCAGAGCCAGGTTCAACTGCACAGATGACCTAGAATTAGGGTTTTGGTTTCAAAGGCCATAACTCCAAATTTTTGGTCATTCTTGTTTCTATTGGTCTCTATATATCATGAGGATCATGCATATCAAGTTTCATGAAGAAATTCCATGGGGAGGGCATCTAATCAAGAGTTGACTTCTTGAGCGAGCCAGTGCAAAATCAGGGCATCTGAGACCCCCAATGACCCAACCAAAGGGTGTTCTCCATCATTTTGAATGTATATGATCTTTATTTGATCATAAAAGATGTTATAAGTTCACAAAGTTGAAGAATTTCAAGCCATTTGCAAAATTGTCTTTTTGGGAAAGTGACTTGTAATTTAAACTTGCTATTTTGGGAAAGTTTTTCAACCTCCTCAAATTGATTCAAAAAAGCTTCAAATGAGAAAACTTTGGTCATGAAAGTTGTAGAATGGATCATTCCCTTTTCAAAAAGTACAAGAACTCATTCTAATTCATTTTGGATCAAAAGTTATGGCTTGTCAAAGTTGGGAAAAATCACATAATTTCAAGTTTTGCACCAAAGAGGCAAAGTTGCAAAACCTCTTGCCAAGGCAAAATATGACTTCAAATGGACTTCTAACCTTTGCACAAACATGAATCATGGCCTAAAAATCAGGTTGCACAAAAGAACCTCCCATTTTCATGACTTATGCTTCAAGTAATCACAAAAGGGCCAAAAGATCACAAAGTTGCAAAACCTCTCACAAACCCTAATCCACTTGCTAATTGGCCTCAAGACTGATTCTATGGCTCTCCTCAATCCTTGCTGTGCAGGACACCCCTTTGTCCTTGGCCTGCCATTGACCCATACCTCTCTTACACAAAAAGTTGACTTTATGCAAAATGGCCCATACCAATCAAGCTAGGCCAGCAACAACTCTCTGACCTATCCAAGCTTGATACATGGACAAAAGGAGACTCAACACATAGCACAACACAGCCTGATTTCTCTCATAAGCCATAGTTCACAAAACTCTCCTCTTATGCACTTTCCTTCGAATCTCATCACACAATCATCAAACCTCAAAACCAACTTCACCATTCATTCAGAAAAGCTTCATAGAGCATAAACCACCCTTCACCTTGCCTTGAAAGTCCCTGAAACTCAAACACGATTTTCCCCCTCTCTGAACAGAACTCCATCAATCTCATAAACCAGCCACTCTAAACTCCAACCAAGCTTCAAAGCTTCCTCAAGAAGATCATTGGAGCCATTTTGAAGCAAGGAGGCAGTCTGAAAGCTCCAAACTGAAAGCTTCATCTCAGGTAGCTTCGAAATTTATTTTTCCCAGAAACTCTATTTTAAGTTCTCAACTTGTTAAGTTTGATTCCCTAAGTGCATTGAACCTTTTGCTTTTGAAAATGATGGAGATTTGAGCATGTATGACTTGTCTGAAATTTCTGCCATTTTTGTATCTTGCTTCGAATCTTGTTAATGGTGAGAAATAAATTGTTTTTGAGGTCAGGGATGAGTTTAGAGAGGTGAGAGGAAGTGATCTGGAGCTTTAGAGCTCCAGAAATAACCTAGGGAGTGAGTTTGAAATTTTCAGGGAGGGATGTCACCGGAGAAGACGACCGGAGCTCTTCTTCGGTGACCTGAATGTCATTAGGGCATTAATCACGTTTAGGGCAAAGTTTGAATCTGGACCATGGATCTGGCTGACTTTTGTTGACTCCCGCGCATATGAATGGCCTGGATCATTTCATTAAACCCTAATCATAATTTATTAAATTAATTAATCAGATTTAATTTAATCCAGCCAGTTCAAACGTGGGCCGTCCAGATGCGCGCGGGTCAATTCCCTCTCTTTTCCTTTGAATCTCAGCCAGTGGATGTGCATACTTCTCATATTTTAATTTTTATTTCATTTAATTTGCACGAATTATTTAAAATAGTAAAATACACTTAAAAATTCTGAAATGTTTTGTCAAACATTTCATTAATTTTCAGAACCCAAAAATATTTTTATTTTTATTTTTTGCATTAAAAATCATTTTTAAATTATTTAAATGTTTATTTTTAATTAGTTAATGAAAATTAATTAATTAAAAATGCATTTAGGTATTTAAAAATCACCAAAAAATTCACATTGCATTTCAAAACATTTAGGGACATTATCAAACTCTCAAACCAAATTTCTTTTTGTTCTTGATGAATTTTGACAATTCTTGTTGGAATTAAATTCATTTTAAGGCAATATTTTTGTCCAAACTTTGAAAAATCCATTCTGCCTAACCATTGAGATTTTGATGATGGTTCTTCTTGCATTGCATCCCTCATAGCATGTAGTTTCTAGGTTAAATTTGGTTTGAATTGATCTTCCATTTTCAATTTGTTTTGCATTTTTCATGATGAGGTACCTTGAAACCCTAGTTTACTTAAGAAAATCATAACTTGCACTAGGTTAAGAGTTGGATCCCCTCCTTTGGGTAGTGAACTTGTGTAGGTTTAGGGTATCTTTGATTGAATTTTCAATTTTTTATCATGTCCTTTGCTTCTGATTTTGATCTTTGCTTTGTGTGTTGATCATAAACCCTAATTTGTGCCTTCTCTTGTATCCATTTTCCATTTGCTTGCATTCAATGACTTTCCATGACATTTTGTGCATCTATATGACTCATAATACATCTTAGGACATATTAGAATCATGTTTGATCATTGCATCTTTCATTTGTCATGTTATATGTCCATTGCATTTCATAAACTTTTCTTGAACTTCCATGGTTCAAGCATGCTTCATCTGCACCCATATCCTTGTATGATCATTCTCATGTCTTGCCTTGTGTTTGCATCATCTCTTAGCATCATTAACTTCATGATTATGCTTCTGAATTTGGTTTGCATCATGACATTTCATCTCATTTGCATTGCATTTCATTTCTTTTGCTAACTTTTCAGGTGGTAAGTGGTTTTGAGAAGTGAATTTGCCTTCACTTCTCACAATCTCTCTTCATCTCTCTTGCATCTTTGCTGCATTTTATCTTTGTATGAGAATGAGCTTGCTCATTCATGTTCATCTCTTACTTTCTTTCTTCAGGCAACTTGTCTTCTTAAGTGAAGCAAGTTGTCTTGCTTCTCTCTGCTCCTTCCTCCTTTCATCTGCTTCTCTCCTTGGTGGCTCTTTGAAGATTCTTATTCTCTTAAGCCTCACAAACCCTAGGGACAACCAAGCATGATCACAATTAGGGTTTGATTAGTCCCCCATTTAGATTTTACCTTTGTGTCATCTTTGAGTCTCCTTTTCTCCTTTCATAATCAAGGACTAAACCCTAAAGGCTTTAAGGCTTTGTGATTAAGTTTATGCCTGCATCCTTCTATTAGGATGGAGTGTATAACTTTAATCCTAAGTGTTAAAACCTTAATGTGTTTAAATCCTTTAATCAATTCACTTAATAATCATCAAGACATCAAGCTTGTAACTTGGGTCTTGCATTAGGGTTCTAATTCTTCCTTGATTGGTTAAGAAGGACTAACCCTAGTGTTAATGGAAAAGTCCCCCTCAAGATTGTCTTACAAACCCTAAAATCCACTTCTTAATCTTATCACTAACTAAAATCCATTTAATAAAGGCTTTGTTTTGTCATGAGGTTAATCCCTAACCATGGATTAAGTTGAGGAGCCTTCCTCAGCTTAAATGTTCTCACCTATTATCCTTCTATTAGGATGGTGTAATGAGTCCATTAAATCCTTGATTATGGCTTAAACTCATTACTTAACACTAAACAAAACAACAAAAACATCTAAATAATCACAAGTAGGTTGATGATCTTAATCCTACACCATGGTGATTAAGTGTGAGGTGCTTACTTCATACTTAAGGTATTCTCATTACCCCTAATCAGAGGGGAGATGTGATGAGTTTACTAACCCATTGGTTTAGGCTTAAGCTCATTAACTTATGACAAATCAAAAAGCAAATAAAAGACTGAAAACATCAAAAACAAACAATAATCGTCTCCTCCGGGATTCTTTTCTCATCTCATTCACTCACAAACGAGAACTTGCTTCTTCCGTCTAAATGCAATACATTTTGCACCTGAGCCAGACAGGTCATACACTTGAGCATAGACAAGTAAGCAGTTCATAAGTCAATTTATCTTTCAGTCTCTTTGGGTCGAACTACGGTGTTCTGACTTCCTCATTGCACGAGAGGATACGTAGGCATAACTTAACAGTTATCGAACAAAAGTCTTTGTATATCCCCCCTCCTTCAGTATTATTCTTTTAGCCTCATAGTCTTGAGCATTTCACTCCTGTTCTTACACTGACACTCCATATTTTACACTTCACTTTCTTCCAGCACTGACACTTGCATTCTTTCCAGCTTTGATACACAAATTGCACTGACAGTACCCCTTTAAAACACAAATCTTTTAAGCGTGGATCCCGTCGAGTACGGCGGACAATCTGGGTGCTAACACCTTCCCAGGTTGTAAACAACCCCCTTTCTCAGTTTCTCTGGTTCGCGACCGTCTTATCCATATCTTTCTAGGTCTATGTAGCACTACCTTTCCTTCGGGATAAAAATGCCTAGCTGGCGACTCTATTCTTTTCTTCTCCTTTCACCGACCGTTCGCGTCTGTACCCCATTTGACCTAGGCGTCATTTGGTGGGAGCGACAGCTTGGCGACTCTGCTGGGGACCCTTATACTGTAACCAGGGCTTCTGGTTCTTTTTGTGGGTTCCTCCTAGCGCTTGTTTGATTTGTGTTTACTGGGGTGTTATGTGCTAATTGTGTGTTTGTATTGCTTTATTTATTGCTTTCTGTACAGCTTTATTTATTGCTTTCTTTACAGTTTCCCATATCCCATACTGTCATTATCATTGTTGGATCTGGTTTGCTGTTTTGGTGGGTGGGTTTCATTGAGAGTTTAAGGTCCTATACCTGGGACCTGAGTGACACCTAGGCTAGAGTGGTTCATGTTTTTTCCCATTCCATTTCGGTCTGGTGCGGGAATATGAAACACGGTTCAGATATGGGTTTCTTCTTGAGAACTCTGTGCTACAGATTTCCTGTAGTACTAGGGCTATCTGGGAAGCCTGCTAAGTATGGATGACCTTTATTATGACCTTCAGAAACTAAGGTGAATTAGAGGAGGATCTTTTATGGTTATTGTAAACACTGTACCTCTGGGTTAGAAGTGTTTACACTTCTCATAACTGATCCAAGTCTGAGGATCCTTGTTTTAGAACACTACCTGTGAGAGGGTTGGGCTGTTTACAGGTTTGCAGGTACCCTTGGCCACATCATACCCTGTTACTATTTGATTAAGAGCACCTCACTTTGGACAGTTCTTGTGATTTAACCCTGGACATGTGACTCTTTATTTGGGTCCCCTACCCTGGTTACTGGATTTCTAAACCCCCATCTGGATTTCTTGAACATACATGGGCCCTATAGCAAGACAGATAATCAGATCCAGCTTGATCACAAACCCTTGCATATCATTTGCATACTCATCATTGCATCATTTAAGATTTGTTTATTTGTTTTTCAGGGTATCCACATTATATCTGGCTTGGTTTTGACCCCTTCACCTGCATAGACCTCTGTTTCATCAGTTATCTGCTTCAACTATCCTCATCAGTTGTTTGCTTCAGCCATCTTCATCATCATCAGCATCAGCCTGTCAGTGGCTCATCTCCAGTATCAGTCTTGGTCCTCATCAGCACTTGTCTTCAGCTCTTCATCAGCAGTCATGGCTACTCCCAGGAAGAGCAACATATCATACCATTTCTTTGAGCCTGTATTGACTGGTATCAGACAGGTCCAGTCACTTATCACCCCTGACCACATCCCATTATTCAGAGAACATTATGGAGGCATCCTTGATATGGTTATGGACCTGGACCCTTCTCAGAGGAGTATGATCCACACCTGCCTACAGTTTTATGACCCTCCTTTGAGATGTTTCACTTTCCCAGACTTTCAGCTAGGACCTCTGTTAGAGGAGTTTTCATCATTGATTGGAGTACCTGTCAGGGGTGGTGTTCCCTTCAACCCAGAGATGACTTTTCCCAGCCATGGAGAAGTGGCAAAGGCATTATATCTAGAGCATGCTTTGATTGAACAAAATATGACAACAAAGGCTGGAATCCCTGGTCTTCACTTGGACTTCTTGATCTCTCAGGCCATCCTGAAGGCCTCCTGGGGAGAATGGAGGGCAGTCTGTGCACTGTTAGCCCTCAGTATATATGGGGTTATACTATTTGCAGATGAGCCCAAATTTGTCAGCAAGAATGCCATTCATCTGTTCCTTCTGAAGAACCCAGTACCCACACTGCTGGGAGACTTTTATTACTCCATTCATCAGAGGAATGAGAAACAAAGGGGGAAGTTGGTAAGATGTTGTGCTCCTTTGTTTCACACCTGGATGCTCAAACACCTACCTAAGTCAGATACCTTCCTGAATCCTCACCAACGGAAGAATTGGGCTAAGAGGCTCATTGCTTTGACTTTAGATGATATTAGATGGTGCACCCAGAGCACCAAAGGCAAGGACATTATCACCAGCTGTGGACAATACCCAAATGTACCTCTGATAGGAGTAAAGGGTTGCATCAACTACAATCCTTTGCTGTTTAAGAGACAACTGGGCTATGCTTTGGTTCACCCTCCTAGAGTGCAAGATTTAGCTGAGACCTTATATTGTGAGATAAAGCCTAATCTAGCTGCAGTCAGACAAGCATCCTGGGCTTGGGACAATATCCAGACAAAGGGGATGGCTATTCTAGGGAGGTGTAATAATGTTGCTTCAGCTCAATACTATGATTGGTCCCGTACCAGAGCTCAGATTACTGGAATGCCTTTCACCATTGAGGATATACCTGGACCATCTACAGCCCAGCCAGCAGCAACTGTCAGCCTAGAAGAATTTGAGAAGTTAAAGGAAAGGAATGAGAATCTGTCTCAGGCTTTGAAGAAAACCCTTTGGGAAAGGAGTGATGGTCGCCTAGATATTGAGAGGTTGGAGAAGCTTAAGGTGGAGCATCTGGCCAAAATTGAGAAGACAGAGGACAACATCAAGAAAGCAAGAGCTGGGGAGCAAATATTGAAGAATGCTTGTAAAGAAGCCAAGTTTCAACAGGCTAGGACTGAGCTTTATCTGCAAGAGAGTCAGGCTAGGTGGGTCAGGATCACTGAAGCCCGGACACAAGAAGACCAGAAAACTCAAGCTAGGATTGAGCAGTTGGAAGCCAATGAAAAGAAGCAACAGGAAGCTTTGTTGGCAGCCCAGAAGGAGATTTCAGAGTTGAAACTTAGGGCAGGATTAAAGAGGTCAAAGGACCAGAATAGGCACAAGAAGCTGACCACTGCCATTGCTACCAGGAACCTCCTCATTAGGACCATTACAGAGCACCCAGCTGGTCCAGTGACTGAGGCTCTCCTGAAGGAGGTCAAAGAGGATGAGTTTGGACTAGATGTTTGATTTCTTTGTTTGTTGTTCATTTCCATTTGATGTACTTTTCTCTTTCTTTTGTATTTTGACCCTCCAGGGGCATGTGTTGTAAAACAAACTATGTATGTGTTTACCTTTTGTAATATATCAGTTTGCTTTCATTGGGTTTCTTTTCTCAACAACATCAAGCAAACTTCCTCGAGGTCTGGAAAGGTCAAAACCGAGAACCGAGCCGGATACCTTGGAAAACAAATAAGCATAATGCATTGCATACTAACTTTGTATTTTGTTTTGTAGGTTTTATTTTATTGTTTCTAACTTTGTTGTGATCTCAGGAAACATTGCTCGTCGCCGAGTGTTCCCTGTCAACCGTACGCACCGGTACCCTACTCGCAACAACCTTCCTGGTATCCAGATGGAGCAAGTACAGCAGGACCTGACTGAGGTCAGAACTCAGATGGCTAATGAGAGAGTGAAGATGAGAAACCAAATGACCCAATTCATGAATGTAATGACTGGCTTAGCCCAGAGCCAAGAGAGGTTAAGGGCATTGGTAGAAAGACAAACCCCCGAGGAACCTCATCCTGGCACTAGAGGAACTAGCAACAATGAGAGGGGCCAGCCTCATGTTGACCCACTAGTATTTGGACCTCATCTAGATCCGGAAGCCAATATCCCGAGAAATGTGCAAGGTAACACTGCTGCAGGCAGGATCTTGCAAGAAGATCCTCAAGAGGAGCAGTTTACTGTTATGGGAGCTGGGGATGAAGTCTATGACAGGAGGTTAGATGAAATTGCTGAGAAGTTGAGATCTTTGGAGTCTCATAATTCCTTGGGCTTTGATGTGATGGACATGGGGCTAGTGGATGGGGTGAGAATTCCCCACAAGTTTAAACCCCCGTGCTTTGAGAAATACAATGGAACTTCCTGTCCACGAACTCACCTGCAGTCCTTCCTGGGAAGACTTAAAGCATATACTATGGATGAGAAGCTGTGGATGTTCTACTTCGAAGATAGTTTGACTGGAGCTTCAAGAGAGTGGTATTCACACTTGACCAGAGCTACAATCAGATGCTGGAAGGAGCTAGCTGAAGCTTTCATTAGGCAGTACCAATACAATCTGGACATGGCCCCTAACAGGACCCTTCTGATGGGAATGTCTCATCCTCCAGAGAGAGCTTCAGGGAATATGCCCAAAGGTGGAGACAGCTTGCTGCTGCTGTCCAACCACCCATGTCGGAAAGAGAAATGGCCGACATGTTCATGAATACTTTGCAAGGAACATATATTGATAGGCTAGCTGCCTTTTCTTCCACCAGTTTTGCTGATGTAGTTATAGCCGGTGAAAGAATTGAAAGTCTGCTAAGAATGGGCAAAAATTCTGATAATGGTGCAAGTTCGTCCAGTAATCCCAGGAAGCCTTTTGTGGGACCTCAAAGAACCGGTGAGACAAATGCATTCATGCCAGCAGGGCCAGACCTCATTATGTACACAGGTCATTAGCAGCCGTCACTATTCCAGCTTCGATTCCTCAGCAACCAGCATATCAACAACCACAACCACCACAGTATCAACAACAAGTTCAGTATCCGCAACAGAGAGCCTACAACAACAACAATAGCAGTCAACAACAATGTCCATTCCAAAAAAGACCATCACAGGCAAACAGGGTGATTGATCCTATTCCCATGTCGTATGCTGCACTATTGCCACAGCTCTTGAAGCTCAATCTGGTTGAGTTAAGGACGTTGGCACCTCCAGATCCCTCCAATCTCCCAAGGAATTATGATGTCAACGCCAGGTGTGATTTCCACTCTAATGCACCTGGTCACCATACTGAGAAATGCAGGGCATTACAAATGAAAGTCCAAGACCTGGTGGATTCTAAAGCCCTCAACTTTGCACCACCTCCAAATGTCAACAAAAACCCTATGCCTAATCATGGTGGGCCAAGAATTAATGCCATTGAGGAAGACAAGCCATCTATCTTGATCGACAGTGTTGCACAAATTCGAACACCCTTGGTTGAAATTAAAGCTCAGCTTTTAGAGTGCCAAGTGTTCCCCGGGTGTGAGCTCGGTTGTGGGTATTGCAACATTGCAGTCAACGGGTGTGATAATTTGAGAAGTGGCATAGATGGTCTTATCAAGGATGGATCCTTCAGATCTCAACAACGGCACCTACAAATCCAGCAATTCCTTTGACAACAATTCCTGATTCTTCTACAACAGCAGCAACAATCATTCCTACCGATTCATCAATATCATCAGCAACGGCTCCTTCCATCACTTCAACAAATCAAATGTCAACAACCTTTTCTTCTACAACATCAGCATCCATTTATTCAGCAAAATCTTCTACAACACCAGCAAGACTTAATGAAGATGTCTCAGCAGTTACAATCTATTATGACCCGTCATATGCTCCTCCTAGCAACAATTTCCAGCAAACAGTTGCACCTCCTGCCAGATCACCGGTCATAATTTACTATGATCCGCACGCCATTACCGTACCCTCCTCTGCAGCAGTCAGTCCAGTTACCATTACGGTACCTGGACCCATTCCTTATGAAAGTAGCAATGCCATACCTTGGCATTATGGCTCTGATCTCTATTGCAACGGGGAGAAAATCACTCTGGATTCATCAACCTCTTCTCCACAGATTGATAATGTTGGGGGAGGCGGAGGCTTCACCAGAAGCGGACGCCTTTTTGCCTCACAAACACAAAGACCTAATGCTGAAGCAGAGGCTGCTGCCAAAGCAAAAGGAAAGAGTGTGGTACCCGAAGAGCCGATTACCAAAGAAACTCAGAAGACATCTTTTGAACAAGATGTAGAAGAGTTTATGAGAATCATAAAAAGAAGTGATTACAAGGTGGTGGATCAGCTTCACCAAACTCCCTCAAAGATCTCCATATTATCACTATTAATGTGTTCTGAAGCTCACAGGAATGCATTATTGAAAGTCCTGCACGCAGCATACGTGCCAGAAGAGATTACTGTTAATCAGCTAGAAACTGTGGTGGCAAATGTCAACACTAGTCATGTACTGGGCTTTACCAATGCTGATTTAACAACTGAGGGACGCAACCACAACAAGGCTTTGCATATCACCTTGGAATGCAAAGGTGTTGTTCTATCTCATGTACTGGTAGACACCGGGTCATCACTCAATGTTCTACCAAAGAAAGCCTTGGTGAAGCTAGAATATGATGGCTTGGCACTACGTCCGAGTAATTTGGTGGTGAGAGCATTTGATGGCTCTAAAAGATCAGTGCTTGGGGAGATTGATCTTCCTGTGTTGATTGGCCCGCAAACTTTTAAAACTACCTTCTATGTGATGGACATTCAACCGGCCTACAGCTGTTTGTTGGGTAGACCCTGGATCCACGCCGCTGACGCTGTTACGTCTACCCTCCACCAGAAGCTGAAATTCGAGTGGGAAGGTCAGATCATCACCATCTGTGGGGAGGAGGATATCTTTGTTAGCTAGCTGGCTACGTATAAGTACATAGAAATGGATGGAGAAATCCATGAAACCATGAGCCAAGGGTTTGAGACCTTGAACATTAATGAAGCATCTGCTGTACTGGGAACCTCCATAACGTCATACCAGCAAGCCCGGAAGGTTGTTGAGGAAGGTACCGCCCAAGGCTGGGGCAAGCTGATGCCCGTGGAGAAGAAAGAAGACAGATTCAGGTTGGGTTACAGACCAACTCGACAAGATCAACCAGAGGCTGCAAAGGAGCCCAAGTTTGTCAGCGGGGGACTGCTCACCCCGGATGCTGTGAACAATTTGGAAGATGAGTCGGAAGATGAGCGCAACCTGGAAAGCTGGATACGTCCAAGGACCCCGGGGAGCCATGTCTCAAACTGGTCTTCCCAGGAAATTATAAGGGTTACTCCCGCAGAGTAATTATTATTTCCTATATTTTTAAGCATGCATCAAGTCTTGCATCTTGCCCAAGATGTCAAGGCTCATTTTGTAATCGGGCCATCTTGTATTTTGTGCAAAGATAAATTAATGAATATCAGGACATCTTTTGTAAATGAGTCTTTTTCTATTTCGCTCACTGTTTTTCATTTTTCACTTTTTGTACAAAAATAAAATGGCAATGTTTTTCAAAATAAACAACTTCATTTTCACTTTTTCTAAATAAGATAAAACCGATCACTAAAATGAACAAATTCAAACCCTTGCAGAGAGTGCCCTCCAGATTGCACCGACAACAACATAGCTATGACTTCGTATGACTTTGACAATCCAATCAATCAAGCCGATGAAGGGGTTGAAGAAGATTATGAGCTACCAGAAGAGCTAGCTAGGTTGTTAAGGCAAGAGGAGAAGGTTATCACTCCTCATCAGGAGGAGGTCGAAACGGTTAATCTTGGTATAGAAGAAGAAGTGAAAGAAGTCAAGATCGGGGCCTGCTTACAAGATTCAGTGAAAGAGCAACTGATTAACATGCTTTGGGAATATGTGGATGTTTTTGCTTGGTCTTATCAAGATATGCCAGGGTTGGACACCGATATTGTTATGTACAAGCTGCCACTGAAAGAAGACTGCCCGCCAGTAAAGCAGAAGTTGCGCCGTACTCGCCCAGACATGGCCATGAAGATAAAAGAAGAGGTACAAAAGCAGTGGGACGCCGGGTTCCTTGCTGTGACTAGCTATCCGCTGTGGGTTACTAATATTGTACCTGTGCCTAAGAAAGATGGCAAGGTGAGGATGTGTGTGGACTACCGGGATCTGAACAGAGCCATCCCGAAAGATGACTTCCCTTTACCTCACATTGATGTATTGGTTGATAATACGGCTCAGTTCTCGGTGTTCTCCTTCATGGATGGTTTTTCGGGATATAATCAGATCAAGATGTCACCTGAATACATGGAGAAGACAACTTTCATCACACCCTGGGGCACACTCTGTTACAAGGTGATGCCATTCGGACTGAAGAATGCTGGTGCAACTTATCAACGGGCTATGGTAACATTATTCCATGACATGATCCACAAAGAAATTGAATGTTATGTGGATGACATGATTACCAAGTCCCTCACAGAAGAAGACCACCTGGTAAATCTGTTGAAGTTATTCAAGCGTCTGTGGAAGTACCAATTGAAGTTAAACCCCAACAAATGCACATTTGGGGTAAGATCCGGTAAGCTGCTAGGATTCATTGTAAGTGAAAAGGGAATTGAAGTTGACCCTGATAAAGTCAAAGCCATTCAAGAAATGCCTGCACCGAAGACTGAAAAGGAGGTTCGGGGATTTCTAGGTAGATTGAACTACATTTCACGGTTCATATCTCACCTTACAGCAACCTGTGAGCCTTTGTTCAAGCTGTTAAGAAAAGAACAAACGGTCAGGTGGAACGAAGACTGCCAGAGGGCTTTTGACAAAATCAAGGAGTACTTACAAGAGCCTCCGATCCTTATGCCTCCAGTTGAAGGAAGACCTCTAATCATGTACTTGACAGTATTAGAAGAGTCGATGGGGTGTGTGTTGGGCCAGCATGACGAGTCTGGTCGAAAAGAGTATGCAATTTACTACCTAAGCAAAAAGTTTACCGACTGTGAACAACGTTATTCACTGCTCGAGAAAACTTGATGTGCTCTAGCGTGGGCTGCTCGCCGACTGAGACAGTATATGTTGACCCACACTACTTTATTGATATCCAAGATGGATCCAGTTAAGTACATTTTTTAGAAGCCAGCGCTTATCGGACGGGTTGCAAGATGGCAAATGATCCTCACAGAATATGACATTCAATACACATCTCAAAAGGCCATCAAGGGCAGTGTATTGTCTGATTATCTTGCTGAGCAACCCATTGATGATTACCAGCCTATGAGATTTGACTTCCCTGATGAAGACATCATGTTCATAAAAGCAAAAGATCATGAAGAGCCTATTCATACCGAAGGGCCTGACCCGGAAGAAGAGTGGACTATGATGTTTGATGGGGCTGTTAATATGAATGGTTGTGGTGTTGGTGCAGTACTCATTACACCTAAGGGAGTTCACATGCCTTTCTCGGCAAAACTCACCTTTAACTGCACTAACAACGAAGCTGAATACGAAGCTTGTATTATGGGTCTTGAGGAAGCCATTGACCTCAGGATCAAGACTTTGACTGTATTCGGAGATTCAGCTCTGGTAATTAATCAAACCAACGGCAAATGGTACACGCACCAAGATCATTTGATACCTTATCGGGATTATACAAGGAGGTTATTGACTTTCTTCACAACAGTCAAGCTTGAGTATATCCCTCGAGATGAAAATCAGTTTGCAGATGCTCTGGCTACCATTTCATCCATGATCAAAGTTCAAGCTGCCAACTTTGTGCCTCGGATTTCAGTGTCCAGACTTGACAGACCGGCATATGTATTCTCCGCAGATGTTGTCAAAGATGACAAGCCTTGGTTCCATGACATTAAGTGCTTCTTGGAGGATCAAACATACCCACCTAGGGCATCATCCAATGATAAGAAGACATTAAGAAGGCTAGTTGGAAGTTTCTTCCTGAATACTGATGGTTCCCTGTATAAGAGAAACTTTGATATGATACTCCTCAGATGCGTTGATAAGACAGAGGCAGACTTGTTAATGCACGAGGTGCACGAAGGATCTTTTGGTACCCATGCAGGAGGGCATGCTATGGCTAAGAAGTTGCTAAGATCAGGCTATTACTGGATCACAATGGACGCAGACTGTTGTGCCTATGCCAAAAAATGCCATAAATGCCAGATTTATGCGGATAAAGTGCATGTACCTCCACATCCCCTGAATGTGATGTCTTCACCCTGGCCCTTTACCATGTGGGGCATTGATATGATGGCAAGATTGAACCAACTGCTTCAAACGGCCACAGATTCATCCTGGTTGTTATCGACTATTTCACCAAGTGGGTTGAAGCGGCTTCTTATGCAAATGTTACAAGGCAAGTGGTAGCCCGGTTTCTGAAGAGAGACATCATCTGTCGTTATGGAGTGCCCGAGCGAATCATTACTGATAATGGTTCCAACTTGAACAACAAAATGATGGCAGAACTGTGTCGGGACTTTAAGATCCAACACCATAATTCTTCTCCTTACAGGCCAAAGATGAATGGCGCTGTCGAGGCAGCTAATAAGAATATCAAGAAGATTGTGCAGAAGATGGTGGTTACCTACAAAGACTGGCATGAAATGTTACCGTTTGCCTTGCATGGGTACCGTACGTCAATCAGAACATCCACTGGGGCAACACCGTATCAACTTGTGTATGGTATGGAGGCAGTCCTACCTGTTGAAGTTGAATTACCCTCCTTGCGGGTACTGATGGATGTTAAGCTGAGCGAAGCAGGGTGGGTCTGATCCCGATACGAACAACTAAATCTGATCGAAGAAAAGAGATTAGCTGCAATTTGTCATGGGCAGTTATATCAGAAAAGAATGAAGAAAGCCTTCGATCAGAAAGTCAGACTACGAGAGTACCAAGTAGGAGATCTTGTGCTGAAAAGACTCCTCCCTCCTCATACAGACCACAGGGGCAAGTGGACTCCGAATTACGATGGTCCGTTCATAGTAAGGAAAGTTTTCTCCGGCGGAGCACTGATGCTCAGTACTATGGATGGTGAAGACTTCCTGTCCCCTGTGAATTCAGATGCAGTTAAAAAATACTTCGCATAAAAAGACCCGCTGGACATAAAAACAGAATGTAAGTCCAGGCAAAAAATAGGGCATCCCGGCGAGTCAAAAACCGAATAAAAGACTCGGGCAAAAATAAGGGAAAATAAGTAAAGAAATGTACACCGCTGAGTTGAAAAGCCGCATTGGACAGCTCAGGCAAAAATGGGTATCCCGGTGGATTGAAAACCCGAAAGGACGATCCACGCAAAATAAGGGAATAAGCGAACAATTGCATTCTGAATTCATCTGTATCACTTACAACATGGTAAGCTTCGAAAGGTTAAAGCATCGGTCAGAATCAGCCTTCTCCAGAAAGCAAGATGTGAAGAAGGTCAAAAGTCATACAAGTCATAGCAAAAGGGGAAGCTCCTTAAAGCGTCGTCAACATTGCCACCACTTCCTTTGTTTCTCAATTTGTAACAATCTCCTCATTTCAGGGGATCTGTTCCTTTGGCTGTATCTTGCCAATTCAGGGCACATAAATTAATAAAATCAGATTTTCAGTCATATTTTGTCTTGTGCATTTTATTTTTCATTTGCAAAATGTCCGATGTCATTAAGATTGATTGCATAAATACAGATGCTTCCCTTCTAAAAATACGTGCTTACAGGAAATATGCTTACTCTCGGGAGTGTCTAAACTCCTATGATGGTATCCGGTAAGGGATACCTCGGGGTACTTGTGCGTTTCTTTGTCTCTACAGGATTGCAGATATCCGAAGCGCAGCATGGGGCATGAAGGCTTCTCCCCAGTAGGCTGCCCAAATCATTATTTCCTCGGCGCACTTTCCAAACAGCACCAGAGATGCTTTCTCCCCAATAGGGTTGCCAGGCATCACTTCTCCAACATTTCCTTCAGGGCAGTACCGGAAGGTGCCCATATCCCCGGTTGATTTGTCGAGTATCATCCTCAGCAGGGTCCCCACAAGAAGTCTTTAGGAGGATCTTCCAGTGATCTTTCTCCTTCCCTAGCCAAGTGCTAGACAGGGAATCAGCCCCAGAGATTCAGTCTCCATCCGGAAGAACAACGCTTGAAGATCTCACAACAAAGCAACGAAAGCTTCTATAGATCCCCAGCTGGGTCCCTTATTACTAAGATAGGTTTATCAATGACCTACTTCCCCATGCAGAGTCATACATGTCAAATCTACCAAAGATCTCATCCCCAGCTGGGGTGTCCACTTCAAGCAGATCAGCCAGAGATCTTCACAACACCGAGATCCGAATCCCGGATCTGTATCTTTGCATGATCATAGCATTCGCATCATATTTCCCACAGAGCGTAGCATTCCGTCTAATACGGAGCATTACGGCAAAAATCAAACATCTTGCATAATCATAAGCCATGTGTCGAATTGAACGTTTGCAAATACCGACAATCCATCAACAATATGCAGAATATTTCCCAAATTCCCCACCAGAAAGCCAAAGCACTACACTCACAAATACAGGAATACATCCCTTTGACACTCGTCTGTGACATATATTCCCCAGCGGAGAACCAAAGCGTCCCCCTTACACCCACAGATACACATATCTATACATTTCTTTCTAACACCCGTCCGTGTTACCCCCCCAGCATAATTACCTGAATACTTGTTTATAATACACCTTTTTCCGACACCCGTCCGTGTCATCTTATCCCCACAAATCTCCAGAATGTCTCTTACATTTATAACTTATACACTTCCCTTTATGATGCTCGTCCGTATCATACTCTCCCCAGCAAGTTGAACACTCGTCGGTGTCTCACCCATTGCTTTTCACTCATACAGATACTCGTCCGTGTCTTGTATATGCCACTCAAATCCCCTCAGAATCAACACTCGTCCGTGTTCTTTGTTAACCAGTTGAAATTCGTCCGTATCATCATCTTTGAACATGCGTCAAGCGTTTGTTTCTACTGATACTCGTCCGTATCATGGCCTTAAGGATGCTCGTCCGCATCTTTAATCTATACACCGTGTCGAACATTTTGGTCTTCTTAAATTTAGACTCTCGTCTATGTCTACTATTCCCCAGAAGAGTCCCAGCAAATCCCAGTGAATTATTTCCTTTCTATCTGACATTTGTCCTATGTCATGATACCGCTTCGGCAGCCGCACCCTGCCAGGTGATCGTCCTTCACCTTTTTGATGATCGTCCTTCATCATCCCCAGTGGAGTCTCTATTCATTAGAACCCCTTCTTATCCGACATTCGTCCTATGTCATGATATTTTTAGCAGTCGTCCCCTGCTAGGTGATCGTCCTTCACCTCTTGATGATCGTCCTTCATCATTTTATCCGATGGTCGTCCCCATCGTTGATCTTGTTATCTGACATTCGTCCTATGTCATGATAAACCCTGAGAGCAGTCGTACCCTGCTAGGTGATCGACCTTCACCTCTTGATGATCGTCCTTCATCATGCTTATCCGATGGCCGTCCCCATCGTCGACCTTTTCATCCGACATTCGTCCTATGTCGTGATACTTTCGGCAGCCGTACCCTGCCAGGTGATCTTCCTTCACCTTAGAAGATCGTCCCTCATCTTATCCCCAACAGAGCAGCCGTCCCCTGCTAGGTGATCGTCCTTCACCTTTGAGGACTGTACCTCACCATTGATTTCATTTATGCCTTGAACTTGATGGTCGTCCCCATCATTTACCTATAATCCCCAGAAAGTTTCATAGCTTTACCTGATGGCCGTCCCCATCATAATCTCTTATATCCCCAGCTTGTCGGCCGTCCCCGTCATTGCTTTGTTTCCCGTATCTTCCCCAGCATGTCGGTCGTCCCCGTCATTGCTTCATCCCCAGCAGTCATCCTCTGCTCGATGGTCGTCCTCCGTCACCCGCACTTTATAATTATACTTTATTTTCTTTTACAATCTATATCCCTTTTCTTCTTCATTCTGTGAGTGCAAATTTTGGACTGTCTTTGGTATTCAACCACAAGTTATCTTATTTGCCTATTAAGCCGTAGCTTACATCCTGCACAGCTAACTCATGTTTGAATAGGGGAAGCTGTAAACACCCCAAATTTGCCCTCACCCATTCACACCATGGCTTGTGATCTTTTTTTCATTTGCATAATTTCAAACATATCATCCCATATTGCATTTGTGATTCACTGCATTGATTCAAAGTCATCTGCATCTAGGGTTTGTGATCTGAGCCATCCCTGAGCCATTTGAGCCACTCCAAAGGTCATTAATCACTTCAAAGGGGTCCATGTATGTTCAAGCATCATATTATATCTTCACAAAGTCAAGAAAGTCAAAGAATCACAAGAACTGAGAAAGGCATGGAAGCAGAGCCAGGTTCAACTGCACAGATGACCTAGAATTAGGGTTTTGGTTTCAAAGGCCATAACTCCAAATTTTTGGTCATTCTTGTTTCTATTGGTCTCTATATATCATGAGGATCATGCATATCAAGTTTCATGAAGAAATTCCATGGGGAGGGCATCTAATCAAGAGTTGACTTCTTGAGCAAGCCAGTGCAAAATCAGGGCATCTGAGACCCCCAATGACCCAACCAAAGGGTGTTCTCCATCATTTTGAATGTATATGATCTTTATTTGATCATAAAAGATGTTAGAAGTTCACAAAGTTGAAGAATTTCAAGCCATTTGCAAAATTGCCTTTTTGGGAAAGTGACTTGTAATTTAAACTTGCTATTTTGGGAAAGTTTTTCAACCTCCTCAAATTGATTCAAAAAAGCTTCAAATGAGAAAACTTTGGTCATGAAAGTTGTAGAATGGATCATTCCCTTTTCAAAAAGTACAAGAACTCATTCTAATTCATTTTGGATCAAAAGTTATGGCTTGTCAAAGTTGGGAAAAATCACATAATTTCAAGTTTTGCACCAAAGAGGCAAAGTTGCAAAACCTCTTGCCAAGGCAAAATATGACTTCAAATGGACTTCTAACCTTTGCAAAAACATGAATCATGGCCTAAAAATCAGGTTGCACAAAAGAACCTCCCATTTTCATGACTTATGCTTCAAGTAATCACAAAAGGGCCAAAAGATCACAAAGTTGCAAAACCTCTCACAAACCCTAATCCACTTGCTAATTGGCCTCAAGACTGATTCTATGGCTCTCCTCAATCCTTGCTGTGCAGGACACCCCTTTGTTCTTGGCCTGCCATTGACCCATACCTCTCTTACACAAAAAGTTGACTTTATGCAAAATGGCCCATACCAATCAAGCTAGGCCAGCAACAACTCTCTGACCTATCCAAGCTTGATACATGGACAAAAGGAGACTTAACACATAGCACAACACAGCCTGATTTCTCTCATAAGCCATAGTTCACAAAACTCTCCTCTTATGCACTTTCCTTCGAATCTCATCACACAATCATCAAACCTCAAAACCAACTTCACCATTCATTCAGAAAAGCTTCATAGAGCATAAACCACCTTTCACCTTGCCTTGAAAGTCCCTGAAACTCAAACACGATTTTCCCCCTCTCTGAACAGAACTCCATCAATCTCATAAACCAGCCACTCTAAACTCCAACCAAGCTTCAAAGCTTCCTCAAGAAGATCATTGGAGCCATTTTGAAGCAAGGAGGCAGTCTGAAAGCTCCAAACTGAAAGCTTCATCTCAGGTAGCTTCGAAATTTATTTTTCCCAGAAACTCTATTTTAAGTTCTCAACTTGTTAAGTTTGATTCCCTGAGTGCATTGAACCTTTTGCTTTTGAAAATGATGGAGATTTGAGCATGTATGACTTGTCTGAAATTTCTGCCATTTTTGTATCTTGCTTCGAATCTTGTTAATGGTGAGAAATAAATTGTTTTTGAGGTCAGGGATGAGTTTAGAGAGGTGAGAGGAAGTGATCTGGAGCTTTAGAGCTCCAGAAATAACCTAGGGAGTGAGTTTGAAATTTTCAGGGAGGGATGTCACCGGAGAAGACGACCGGAGCTCTTCTCCGGTGACCTGAATGTCATTAGGGCATTAATCACGTTTAGGGCAAAGTTTGAATCTGGACCATGGATCTGGCTGACTTTTGTTGACTCCCGCGCATATGAATGGCCTGGATCATTTCATTAAACCCTAATCATAATTTATTAAATTAATTAATCAGATTTAATTTAATCCAGCCAGTTCAAACGTGGGCCGTCCAAATGCGCGCGGGTCAATTCCCTCTCTTTTCCTTTGAATCTCAGCCAGTGGATGTGCATACTTCTCATATTTTAATTTTTATTTCATTTTCTTTTCATTTAATTTGCACAAATTATTTAAAATAGTAAAATACATTTAAAAATTCTGAAATTTTTTGTCAAACATTTCATTAATTTTCAGAACCCAAAAATATTTTTATTTTTATTTTTGGCATTAAAAATCATTTTTAAATTATTTAAATGTTTATTTTTAATTAGTTAATGAAAATTAATTAATTAAAAATGCATTTAGGTATTTAAAAATCACCAAAAAATTCACATTGCATTTCAAAACATTTAGGGACATTATCAAACTCTCAAACCAAATTTCTTTTTGTTCTTGATGCATTTTGACAATTCTTGTTGGAATTAAATTCATTTTAAGGCAATATTTTTGTCCAAACTTTGAAAAATCCATTCTGCCTAACCATTGAGAGTTTGATGATGGTTCTTCTTGCATTGCATCCCTCATAGCATGTAGTTTCTAGGTTAAATTTGGTTTGAATTGATCTTCCATTTTCAATTTTTTTTGCATTTTTCATGATGAGGTACCTTGAAACCCTAATTTACTTAAGAAAATCATAACTTGCACTAGGTTAAGAGTTGGATCCCCTCCTTTGGGTAGTGAACTTGTGTAGGTTTAGGGTATCTTTGATTGCATTTTCAATTTTTTATCATGTCCTTTGCTTCTGATTTTGATCTTTGCTTTGTGTGTTGATCATAAACCCTAATTTGTGCCTTCTCTTGTATCCATTTTCCATTTGCTTGCATTCAATGACTTGCCATGACATTTTGTGCATCTATATGACTCATAATACATCTTAGGACATATTAGAATCATGTTTGATCATTGCATCTTTCATTTGTCATGTTATATGTCCATTGCATTTCATAAACTTTTCTTGAACTTCCATGGTTCAAGCATGCTTCATCTGCACCCATATCCTTGTATGATCATTCTCATGTCTTGCCTTGTGTTTGCATCATCTCTTAGCATCATTAACTTCATGATTATGCTTCTGAATTTGGTTTGCATCATGACATTTCATCTCATTTGCATTGCATTTCATTTCTTTTGCTAACTTTTCAGGTGGTAAGTGGTTTTGAGAAGTGAATTTGCCTTCACTTCTCACAATCTCATTTAATCTCTCTTGCATCTTTGCTGCATTTTATCTTTGTATGAGAATGAGCTTGCTCATTCATGTTCATCTCTTACTTTCTTTCTTCAGGCAACTTGTCTTCTTAAGTGAAGCAAGTTGTCTTGCTTCTCTCTGCTCCTTCCTCCTTTCATCTGCTTCTCTCCTTGGTGGCTCTTTGAAGATTCTTATTCTCTTAAGCCTCACAAACCCTAGGGACAACCAAGCATGATCACAATTAGGGTTTGATTAGTCCCCCATTTAGATTTTACCTTTGTGTCATCTTTGAGTCTCCTTTTCTCCTTTCATAATCAAGGACTAAACCCTAAAGGCTTTAAGGCTTTGTGATTAAGTTTATGCCTGCATCCTTCTATTAGGATGGAGTGTATAACTTTAATCCTAAGTGTTAAACCCTTAATGTGTTTAAATCATTTAATCAATTCACTTAATAATCATCAAGACATCAAGCTTGTAACTTGGGCCTTGCATTAGGGTTCTAATTCTTCCTTGATCGGTTAAGAAGGACTAACCCTACTGTTAATGGACAAGTCCCCCTCAAGATTGTCTTACCAACCATAAAATCCACTTCTTAATCTTATCACTAACTAAAATCCATTTAATAAAGGCTTTTTTTTTGTCATGAGGTTAATCCCTAACCATGGATTAAGTTGAGGAGCCTTCCTCAGCTTAAATGTTCTCACCTATTATCCTTCTATTAGGATGGTGTAATGAGTCCATTAAATCCTTGATTATGGCTTAAACTCATTACTTAACACTAAACAAAACAACAAAAACATCTAAATAATCACAAGTAGGTTGATGATCTTAATCCTACACCATGGTGATTAAGTGTGAGGTGCTTACTTCATACTTAAGGTATTCTCATTACCCCTAATCAGAGGGAAGATGTGATGAGTTTACTAACCCATTGGTTTAGGCTTAAGCTCATTAACTTATGACAAATCAAAAAGCAAATAAAAGACTGAAAACATCAAAAATAAACAATAATCGTCTCCTCCGGGATTCTTTTCTCATCTCATTCACTCACAAACGAGAACTTGCTTCTTCCGTCTAAATGCAAGACAGTTTGCACCTGAGCCAGACAGGTCATACACTTGAGCATAGACAAGTAAGCAGTTCATAAGTCAATTTATCTTTCAGTCTCTTTGGGTCGAACTACGGTGTTCTGACTTCCTCATTGCACGAGAGGATACGTAGGCATAACTTAACAGTTATCAAACAAAAGTCTCTGTATATCCCCCCTCCTTCAGTATTATTCTTTTAGCCTCATAGTCTTGAGCATTTCACTCCTGTTCTTACACTGACACTCTATATTTTACACTTCACTTTCTTCCAGCACTGACACTTGCATTCTTTCCAGCTTTGATACACAAATTGCACTGACACTACCCCTTTAAAACACAAATCTTTTAAGCGTGGATCCCGTCGAGTACGGCGGACAATCTGGGTGCTAACACCTTCCTAGGTTGTAACCAACCCCCTTTCTCAGTTTCTCTGGTTCGCGACCGTCTTATCCATATCTTTCTAGGTCTATGCAGCACTACCTTTCCTTCGGGATAATAATGCCTAGCTGGCGACTCTATTCTTTTCTTCTCCTTTCGCCGACCGTTCGCGTCTGTACCCCATTTGACCTAGGCGTCATTTGGTGGGAGCGACACCTTGTTTTGTGTGGATCGCCCTTTCGGGTTTTGCAATCCACCGGGATACCTTTTTTGCCTGAGCTGTCCGATGTGGCTTTTCAACTCAGTGGGTGTACATCTTTTCATTTATTTTCCCTAACTTTTGCCCGAGCTTTTATTCTGTTTTTAGCTCGCCGGGATGCCCTTTTCTTGCCTGGACTTTAATTCTATTTTTGTGTCCATTGGGTCTTTTTTTTACGCGAAGTATTTTTTAACTGCGTCTGAATTAACAGGAGACTGGAAATCTTCTCCATCCATAGTAGTGAGCATCAGTGCCCCACCTGAGAAAACTTTCTTTGCTATGAATGGGCCCTCATAATTTGGGGTCCACTTTCCCCTATGATCTGAACCTGGAGGAATGATCCTCTTGAGTACAAGCTCGCCTACTTGATACTCTCGAGTACATACTCATTGGTCGAATGCTCGCTTCATTCTCCTCTGATAAAGCGGACCATGACAGATAGCCGTTAATCTATTTTCCTTAATTAGACACAACCGATTATATCGGGCACATACCCACTCAGTCTCATCAAGCTTCACATCCATCATCACACGTAACGAAGGAATTTCTACCTCAACAAGCAAGACTGCCTCCATGCCATACACCAAGGAGAAAGGAGTTGCCCCGATCGACGTCGTGACTGACGTTCGGTACCCATGCAGCACGAATGGTAACATCTCATGCCAATCTTTGTAAGTGACAACCATCTTCTGCACAATCTTCTTAATATTCTTGTTGGCTGCCTCTACCGCGCCATTCATCCTTGGCCGGTAAGGAGAAGAATTGTGATGTTGAATCTTGAAGTCCCGACACAGTTCTGCCATCATCTTGTTGTTTAAATTGGAACCATTATTAGTAATGATTCGCTCGGGCACTCTGTATCTGCAAATGATGTCTCTTTTCAGAAACTTGGCTACCACCTGACGAGTGACATTGGCATAAGATGCTGATTCAACCCATTTGGTGAAATAATCAATCGCAACCAAGATGAAGCGATGACCATTTGAAGCAGTAGGCTCTATCTTCCCGATCATGTCAAAGCCCCACATAGAAAAGGGCTAAGGAGATGACATGATGTTGAGCGGGCTAGGAGGAACATGCATATTTTCTGCATAAATCTGGCACTTGTGGCACTTACGGGCGTACGAACAGCAGTCTGCATCCATTGTTAGCCAATAGTACCCTGATCTCAATAACTTCTTAGCCATAGCATGCCCTCCTGCATGAGTACTGAAAGATCCCTCGTGGACTTCCTGCATTAACAGGTCTGCTTCGTGTCTATCCACGCATCTGAGCAAGACCATGTCAAATTTCCTCTTATACAGAACTCCGTCTGCGTTCAAGAAGAAACTAGCAACAAGTCGTCTCAAGGTCTTCTTGTCGTTGGATGATGCCCCAGCTGGGTATTCTTGTTTTTCCAGGAAAAGCTTAATATCAAAGTGTTGTACCCCAAAATTTTCCCTCCCACAATCAATACAACCTCTCTCAAGACTTCTAAATGATCATAAGATCCTCAAGACTCCCCATTGATCAAGAAGTGTGGAAGTTTCCCCAGATAATGCCTTCTCCCAAGCAAAGTGTCCAAAACTAGGGTTTTGAGTTTCCTCAGGTTAAATTGATTTTCAAGGCCTCAAATGAGCTTCATAAAATCCCACATGTATTCAAGAATCCCCATGTCAAGTTTCAAAGCTTTCCCAAAGAGCTTGCCCAGTCAGATGATCAGATATGTAAAAATCAGTCAAAGTAGTTAAAAAGTCAAATTGAGGTCAACTGTTGTCAAATTAAAGTCAAACTTCAAGATTTTTTTCCAACATCAATTTTATGAAGTAAAATTCATCATTTTATCAAGGGTTGATCATGATCCATCAAGAAAGTTTCAGATCATCAAGAATCAGAAGTTTCTAAATTAGGGTTTTCTTAAGAAACGTCAACTGAACTTTGACCAGCCATAACTTTCACATGCTTCATCAAAAATTTGGCATCCAAAGCTCATTTTGAAGGAACTTGAATTCTCTACAACTTTGTGTATCACAAGCCAAGCCTAAAAATGCTTCATTTGGAAGGTATGAGCTAAAACATTACAGGTCATTTCAAAAGTCAACAAAAAGTCAACATCTTCCAAAGGGCATAATTTGAAAATGGTAAAATATATGGACATGGGACCAAAGAGGTTTGTTATAGGACTCTTTAAGCTTTCCAAAATGTCCAAGAACACCTTCATAGCCTTAAAATTGAAGGATTTGTGCCTTGTCAAAGTTGAGAGATTTTTGAAGGGTGTATGAAGAAAATAAGGCCTTAAAACCAAATTTTCCCAAATGGGCCTATCATGTTGCAATCCAATCTTTATGATGACCTCAAGCACGACCCAAAACCAAAGAGTTTTGATTTTTATTATTTATTTATTATTTATTTGTATTTTATTCATTAAAATTCAATTTAAATATAAATTAAATATGAAAAAATCAAATAATGGACAAGATATTTGAATGGAAATCATTTAAATCATATTTGGAATGATTGGAAGTCAATTGAAATCAGATTGGATCAAAATTGGAAAGGATGGATGAGATTTTTTGAATATTTGAAAGTAAGAAATCTTCACACTCAAGTTATCTCATAAGCCCACAAATCCATGGTTTTTTCTGACCTAAATCATTCCACATAAATACACAAACCTAATACAAGTGAGGAAACGGCAAAATTAGGACAAGAACCACTACTTGCAAACTTCAAATTTTCATAAAATATTCAAATTTGGTTTCCTATATTTTGATCTTTTTCAGGTGATTTGAAGGCAGGGATAGCTTCCTGAGATCATTTAGAACATGAATCACTCATCATCATCATCAAAAGCACCACCATAAGCACAAATCGAACTCGTTTTTGCTTTGTTTTTAATTTTTTCGATTCATATGATTTCCACATTATAAATGATATTTGATTATTGGTTTGTGTTTGTAGTGCTATAGAGATGATTTCTGGGCAACAACATTGAAGTTTCGTGACCTAAACCGTATTCTGCCATTATTAGGGTTTTAAAGCTAAAATTAGGGCTTTACGTTTTGACAAATATAAATGAATAATAAAGACATAGATGAATTGTACATGTTGTAGTGATCATGTTGATGTGTTTAATTGGACAAAATCGTACGTATTAGATGTAGTTTGAATTTCGCAGGTTTGTAAGTGCAGGTAAAATCGCAGGAAATTGCGTAAAAATATTCGTAGGTAAACCTGCGAATTCTGAGGTTGACGATGACCACAGGCGTGGGAAACTCTTTTTGAATTAATAACTTATTTTATTAGGTTTTGTTTGTAGTTATGTTTTAGAGATGATGCTTGGCTCAGTTGGTTGTGCATACGCATGTTAAGGCATAAGACTTGGGTTCGATCCTTGGCTGGGCGCTTTTTTTGCTTTTAGTCCATTTATTTTGCAGGTTGAAAATATAATAATATGAAGCTGTTCAATATCACCAGGCGCGTGCTGGTCCAGTGGTAAGGAGTTTGTGTGGGAATATTGGAGACCTGGGTTCGACTCTAGGCTCCTGCAGGTTTGTTTATTTTGTTTATTTTCATAAGTTTTATTAGTTAATTAGGATAAATCTTTTTCTAAATAAAATTAAAAAAAAAAGCTGAATAACAAATAAATGATAAATTGATAATTTTGTATATAATAAATCCATCATATTTTAATTAACTACTAATTATTAATTATATCATATTTTTCTTAATAAGTTATTTACTATTCCTTTTTTTCCTTAATTAAATTTTTAATCTAACTTTATCCTAAGACTCTAATTTTCTCTAACCCTAAATAAATATTAACTTAATTTTTTTTAACTCTTTTTATTTTATAATTTGTATATTAATAAATTTTTAACATATTATGCTTTTATTATTATTATTACTAAATCATTTGAATTTGTATTTTTCTAATAATATCTAAAAATCTAACCTATCTAACTTAAAATAATTTCTTTTAAAATTCTACCTTCTTATTATTTCTTCATTATTATTTTATTATCTTATTATTATTTCTTTATTTATTATTATTACTTATTCTTGCTTTATTATTATATTTGCTTTATTATTTATTTTTATCTGATTATTTTGTATCTGCCCATAAGCCTTGTAATAATTTAGAATTTTTTTTTTTTTGCTTATTATTCTTTATTATAAACTGCGTGGTTAGTAAATAGGGTGTGAAAACATATTTGTAATTAATTCGACTTAGATAATTTAATTAAATAAGATAAATATATGAAATAAAACACTCACACACGTAAGTCGATCTTTGATCGCCATCTGCACTTCCTAGGGTATTCCTCTTGGTTGCCTTATCTAAATGGTCAAGTCCCTCGAATATAGGGGTGTCTTAAGCAAACTCCATTCACTTATAAAATCATCAAGTCCCTACAGATTTAAAAGATCAAGTCCCTTCGAGGTTGCCTACGGAATAATGATCTTGTCCCTTTGAATAAATGATGATAGTCCCTACGAATTGCTAAAGACACCCCTTAGGTTGCCTTCATTGACCATACGATGACCCTACGCCCATCCCTTAAACAAATCCAAGGTAGTGACTACATATTCCTTAATAATATGGACAGTCTTACCCTTGAAAGAACATATAAGAACATGAATGACTTAGTCTAGGGTAGGTACCTCCTTGTTACTAGCTCACTTCTTAAAATTACTTTTTACACCTCACTTTCTTAAACATTTTTCAAAACAAGGCTTTGTATACATCCATACGAGGATCATTACAAAGTACTTAGAAAAATTTCTAATCACACATTGTCGCTCCCACTAAATGAGGCTAAGTCAAATAGGGTACAGACGCGAACGGTTGGCGAAAGAGAAAAAGAAAAGAGAGTCGCCAGCTAGGCATTTTTATCCCGAAGGAAAGGTGATGCTGCATAGACCTGGAAAAGGATGGATAAGACAGTCGCGAACCAAAGAAACTGAGAAAGGGGGTTGGTTACAACCTGGGAAGGTATTAGCACCCAGATTGTCCTTCGTACTCGACGGGATCCATGCTTGAAAGATTTGTGTTTTAAAGGGGTAGTGTCAGTGCTATTTTGTGTGCAAAAGAGCTGGAAAAGGATGTACAGGTGTCAGTGTAAAAGAAGTGTGAAGTGAAATAAAGGAGTGTCAGTGTAAAGAAAGAATGAATCTCAAGACTATGAGGCTTAAAGAATAATGCTGGAAGAGGGGGGATATACAGAGACTTTTATTCGATAACTGTTAAGTTATGCCTACGTATCCTCTCGTGCAATGAGGAAGTCAGAACACCGTAGTTTGACTCAAAGAGACTGAAAGATAAATTGACTTGTGAACTGCTTACTTGCCTATGCTCAAGTGTATGACCTGTCTGGCTCAGGTGTAAACTGTCTTGCATTAGATGGAAGAAGCGAGTTCTCGTTTGTGAGTGAATGAGGTGAGAAAAGAATCCCGAAGGAGACGATTATTGTTTGTTTTTTTGGTGTTTTCGTCTTTTATTGCTTTTTGGAGTTTGTCATAAGTTGATGAGCTTAAGCCTAAACCAAGGGTTAGTAAACTCATCACATCTTCCCTCTGATTAGGGGTAATGAGAATACCTTAAGTATGAAGTAAACACCTCACACTTGATCACCATGATGTAGGATTAAGATCATTAACCTACTTGCAATTATTTAGATGTTTTTGGAGTTTTTGTTTTGTGTTAAGTAATGAGTTTAAGCCATAATCAAAGATTTAATGGACCCATTACACCATCCTAATAGAAGGATAATAGATGAGAACATTTAAGCTGAGAAAGGCTCCTCAACTTAATCCATGATTAGGGATTAACCTCATGACATAACAAGGCCTTTATTAAATGGATTTTAGTTAATGATAAGATTAAGAAGTGGATTTTATGGTTGGTAAGACAACTTGAGGGGGACTTGTCCATTAACACTAGGGTTAGTCCTTCTTAACCAGTTAAGGAAGAATTAGAACCCTAATGCAAGGCCCAAGTTACAAGCTTGATGTCTTAGTGATTATTAGGTGAATTGATTAAAGGGTTTAAACACATTAAGGGTTTAACACTTAGGATTAAAGTTATACACTTCATCCTAATAGAAGGATACAGGCATAACCTTAATCACAAAGCCTTAACACCTTTAAGGTTTAGTCCTTGATTATGAGATGAGAAGAGGAGACACAAAGATGACACAAAGGTAAAACTAATGGGGGACTAATCAAACCCTAATTGTGATCATGCTTGGGTGTTCCTAGGGTTTATGAGGCTTGCAAGAAGATCTTCAAGGAAAAGCCACCATGGAAGAAACAGGATGAAAGGAAGAGAAGCAGAAGAAACAAGTCAACTTACTTCACTTAAGAAGATAAGTTGCTTGAAGAAAGAAAGAGAGAAAGGAGCTTGAATGAGCAAGCTCACTCTAATTCACAAGTAAAAGTCAGCAAAGAATGCATAAAAGAGATGAGAAGAGATTATGAGAAGTGAAGGTAAATTCACTTCTCAGACACTTACCACCTGAAAAGTTAGCAACAAGAAATGAAATGAAATGAAAATGAGAAAGATGCAATGATGCAAACCAAAACCAGAAGCATGATCAAGATGTAAATGATGCTAAGGGATGATGCAAATGGATGTCATGAGATGTGGATGATCATACAAGCAATGAGGATGCAAATGAAACATGAAAGGAGGCATGAAAGTCCATGAATGCATATGACATCAAATGAAAGCAAAAGCATGGAAAATGGATGATGCAATGATCAAACATGACTCTAATATGTCCTAAGATGTCTCATATGTCATTTGGATGTACAAAAAGTCATGGCAAGTTTATGTATGCAAGCAAATGAAGAATGAATGCAAATGAAGGCAAAAATTAGGGTTTATGTACAAGATGCAATGCAAAATTCAAAATCAGAAGCAAATGACAAGATAAAAAATTGAAAATAGGATCAAAAGTACCCTAAACCTATACAAGTTCACTGCCCAAAGGGGAAGGTCAGAAGCTAAACCCTAAAGGACTTGTGATTTTTCTAAGTTAGCTAGGGTTTTAAGGCACCTTATAAGGAAAAATGCAAAAACAAATAAAAAATGAAAGATAAATTCATGCCAATTTTATCCTAGAAACTACATGTTATGTGGGATGCAATGCAAAAAGAACCATTATCAAACTCTTCATGGATCAATGGTTATGAATTTTTGAAGTTAGGGTTAGAAGTATTCAAATTAAAGAACCTTAAATCAAAAGAAAATTGTCAAAATGGATCAAGAACCAAAAAGAAATTTGTATGAATGGTTTGATAATGTCTCTAAATGTGTCAAGATGCAATGTGATTTTTTTGATGATTTTTAGAAACTTAAATGGTATTTTAATTAATTATTTTCCATTAATTAATTAAAATAAACATTTAAATATTTTAAAAATACAAATTTTATGCAAAAAATAAAATAAAAATTATTTTCTGGATGGGAAAAATATTTAGAACCATGATGCAAAAAATAAAATTTTTTAGATAAGTTTTGCTATTTTTAATAAAATGATAAAGAAAATGCAAATAAAAATGAAAATTAAATGAATTTTAATGAAAGTCAACTGATCTGAGGGTCAGGATTTAAACCTAGGGGCGGGAATTGACCAGCGCGCGCATCTGAATGGCTAATATTCAAACTTCACTAATTATGATTAATGCCCTAATTTGAACCCTAATTACTCTCAGGTGACCGGAATAGTGTTCCGGTCATCTTCTCTGGCAGCACTCTCACTCAATCTCTCTCAAAACGCCACAAAAACTCATCAAACTCTCCAGAATCATTCCTTATCTCACTCTAAACAAGAATCAACCAACAAATTTCATTTATTTCACATGAACAACTTGAATCGAAGCAAAACGGAAATTTAAACAGAAATTTCAGAAGCTTGTGAAATGCTTAAAACTCAACCATTTTCGAAACAAAACATATCATGGTAATCAGGGGAACACATAGAATCATTATATAACATAAAAAGGAAGTTCTGGAAAAATAAATTCCATGGCTACCTGAAGTGAAGCTTTCAACCCAGGAGCTTTCTGACCAGTTCTTTGCCTCAAATCAACTCCAATGACTCCCCTGAAGGGTTTGCAATGCTTGGTTGGAGCTTAAAGGGCCTCTATGTGAAGTTGGTTGAAGTTCAGTTCAAGCAATGTGAAAATCGTGTTTTTGATACAAGGTGTTTCAAGGCAAAATGAAGGGTGGGAAATGATCAGTGATGAATGTGGAGTTGAATGGTGGAAAAAGTTTAGAGATTTGTTGGCTGAGTTGCGTGTTTCAAAGAGAAATGCATAAGAGAGGATTTTGGTGAATGTGGAGTTGAGGATTTTTGTGCAAAATGAGCCATACCAATCACACTGCTCCACAACAACTCTTTTACCTATCAAGGATTGATATGTGGACCTCAAGCAACCCAACACACAAAACAACACAAAGTCCACAAAGTTGTCTTTTGAGGTATGGGCTCATGGCAGGCCAAGGACAATGGGGTGTCCTGCGCAGCTGGCTTTAGGGAGGTCCATGGAATTGGCTTTGAGGCAATTCAGCAAGTGGGATGAAGTTTGTGTGATGTTTTGCAATTATGTGAAGCTTTGGCCCTTTTGTAATTTCTTGATGTTCAAGGCATAGAATGATGCAATTCTTTGGGAAATTCTAATTTATAGGTCATGTACTATGTTTATGTAATGGTTAGAAGTGTGTTTGAAGTCACAAAAGGCTTTGGCAAGTGGTTTTGCAAGTTTCCCTCTTTGGTGCATAAGTGAAATTTTGTGATTTTTCCCAACTTTGCAAGGCCATAACTTGAGTTCTATGATGAATTAGATCAAGTTCTTGTACTTTTTGAAAAGGGAATGATCCAATCTACAACTTTCATGACCAATAATTTTTCATTTGAAGCATTTTTGAATCAAAAAGAGGAGGTTGAAAAACTTTCCCAAAATGGCAAGTTTGCATTACAAGTCACTTTCCCAAAATGGCAACTTTGCAAATGGCTTGAAATTCTTCAATTTTGTGAACTTCTAACTTCTTCTAAGATCAAATAAAGATACTATACACCAAAAATGATGAAGAAGACCCTTTTGGTTGGGTGATTGGGGGCCTCAGATGCCCTGATTTTACACTGACTTGCTCAAGAAGTCATCTATTGATCAGATGCCTTCCCCATTGAATTTCTTCATGAAAATTGGTATGCATGATCCTTATATCATATAGAGACCAATAGAAACAAGAATGACCAAAAAATTTGGAGTTATGTCCTTTGAAACCAAAACCCTAATTTTAGGTCATCTGTGCAGTTAAGCCTGGCTCTGCTTCTATGCCTTTCTCAATTCTTGTGATTCTCTGACTTTCTTGATCTTTGGAGGATATAATATGATGCTTGAACATACATGGACCCTCTTGAGATGATTAAAGACCCTTGGAGTGGCTCAGATGAATCTTTGATTGCTCAGATCACAAACCCTAGATGCAGATGACTTTGAAACAATGCAGTGAAGCAAAAATGTAATATGAGATGATATGATTAAACTTATGCATATGGAAAGGTTCACAAGCCATGGTGAAATGAGTGAGGGAAAATTTGGGGTGTTTACACACACTACACTCTTAAAAAAACAATTTAAGTGAGCTAAGTAACTAAGAGCCCATGGATAACCATGGATATAAAGGGTGATAACACCTTCCCTTTATATAACCTACCCCCCGAACCCAAGTCTTTACAAAATAGGTATTTCCTATTCTTTTATGTCCTTTCCACTTGGATAAAATAAAAGTCGGTGGCGACTCTTGCTATCCGCAACATGACTAAAAGTCAGTTCTCCCACCGTGTTACACAAAGTACCAAGGTTTCTCATCAGACACTGCGTCTACAGAGAAAGCATAAGCTGGTGCGTCAAGCCTGGAAATGTCAATCCTAGGCACATAGTTCCAACACAAGAGTTTGATGGACGAAGAAAGAGTAGCCAATGCATCGGAAAATTGATTCTCATCTCGCGGTATATAATGAAGCTTAACCGTTGTGAAGAACGTCAACAATCTTCTGGCATAATCCCTATAAGGAATTAAGTGTTCTTGATGCGTATACCACTTGCCGGTTATCTGGTTGATAACGAGGGCTGAATCTCCGAATATATCGAGGGTCTTAATCCAAATATTAATAGCCTACTTTATTCCCATTATGCACGCCTCGTATTCCACTTCATTGTTGGTGCAGCCAAAAGTAATTCTGGCAGCGAAGGAAAGTGAACACCTTCGGGAGTGATAAGAACAACATCAACTCCATGTCTGTTGATATTGACTGCCCCATCAAACATCAACTTCCATTTGGATTCAGGGTTAGGCCCCTCCTCCGGAAGTGGTTCCTCGCAATCTCTTGCTTTGAGGTACATGATGTCCTCATCAGGGAAATCAAACTTCATTGGCTGATAGTCGTCATCAAGCGATTGTTGTGCAAGATAATCTGACAATACGCTTCCCTTGATGGCTTTATGGGAAGTATAATGTATGTCATACTTTGTTAAGATCATTTTCCACCTTGCAACCCTTCCGATTAATGTTGGTTTCTCGAAAATATACTTGACGGGGTCCATTTTTGAGATTAGCAATGTGGTATGGGTCAACATGTACTGTCTCAGTCAGCGAGTAGCCCATGCCAAAGCGCAGCAAGAATTCTTGAACAGTGAATAATGGGATTCACAGTCGGTAAACTTTTTGCTAAGGTAGTAAATAGCATGCTCTTTTCGGCCAGACTCGTCATGTTGGCCTAGAACACACCCCATCGACCCTTCTAACACAGTCAAGTACATGATAAGTGGCCGTCCTGGAACTGGAGGCATTAGAATCGGAGGCAACTGCAAATATTCTTTTATCTTTTCAAAGGCTCTTTGACAATCCTCATTCCACCTGACCGTTTGTTCTTTTCTTAACAATTTGAATATTGGCTCGCACATGGCAGTTAGATGAGATATAAACCGAGAAATGTAGTTCAATCTCCCTAAAAACCCACACACTTCTTTTTCTGTCTTCGGTGTAGGCATGTCTTGTATTGCTTTTACTTTTGCAGGATCTACCTCGATCCCCCTTTGGCTAACAATAAAACCCAGCAACTTACTGGAAAGCACTCTGAAAGTTCACTTGTTTGGATTCAACCTCAGTCTGTACTTTATCAATCTATCAAATAGCTTTTTGAGATTGACCAAATGCTCTTCTTCATCTCGGGACTTGGCAATCATATCGTCCACATAGCATTCGATTTCTTTGTTTATCATATTGTGGAACAAAGTTACCATAGCCCGTTGATACGTTGCCCCTGCATTCTTCAATCTAAAGGGAATAACCTTATAAAAGAATGTACCCCACGGGGTAATGAACGTCGTTTTCTCCATGTCCTCCGGTGCCATCTTGATCTGATTATACCCAGAGAAGCCATCCATGAAAGAAAATACCGAGAACTGAGCGGTGTTATCTACCAGCACATCAATGTGAGGTAATGGAAAGTCATCCTTTGGAATTGCTCTGTTTAGATCCCGATAATCGACGCACATCCGGACCTTGCCATCCTTCTTTGGTACGGGCATAAAATTAGCTACCCAAGGTGGGTAACTAGTCACGACAAGGAACCCGACATCCCACTGCTTTTGAACTTCCTCCTTGATCTTCATAGCCATATCAGGGATAGTTCTTCTCAACTTTTGCTTCACCGGAGGACAGTCTTACTTTAGTGGTAGCTTGTGCACAACGATGTCCGTATCCAACCCCGGCATATCTTGATACGACCAGGCGAAGATATCCACATATTCACGCAGCATACCAATCAACTTCTTCTTTACCTCGGCCTGCAGACTGACCCCAATCTTTATCTCTTTCCTTACATCCTCAGACCCGATGTTGATGATCTCTATTTCTTCCTGATGAGGCTGAATGACCCTTTGTTAGAACAATTATGGTTCTGAACCTCCAAGTGTTTTGATGATAACAAAGATTGTTATAGAATAGAAGTTCTAATGAATATCTTTATTCTTGTGTAGAAGATCAATTCAATTAAGGGAGACGTACTTGAATAGAAGATTCATTGAGCCACATATAGAAGATACTCTTAATGAAGAATCCATCATTTAATGACATGTTTATTGGCTGCGCATCTAACATTTATTATCTCTGATTTTCACTTAGAAGATGTTGATATTCATAATTAAGACATTAATTAAAGAATATTTTGATTAATGGTCAAGACAAGTATCTCTAATTATGGAAGGAAGTTATGGTATTAATTACTTATCCTAAACTAGCTCAAGATGTCTCCAATAGCTACTTTCATTCAAGAACTATATAAAGGATTTCATTTGAAGAATTGAGAGACACTCACGCAAAAAGACTGAATCAACTTGTGCTAATATATTGTAACTTTCACCTAGTGATCCTTGCTTAACAAGAAGCATTTTTTTGTTACTTCTTTATTATCATTGTAATAGTTATTTTATTTCCTTGAGTGACTAAGTTTAGTCAGAAGACTCAAGAGGACATTGACTCTAGGTCAGTGTGTTTATTCAATATTTGAATAGTAGATTAAGACCTCAGTAGAGGAAAAATCACCTTGGCGGGTGGACTGGACGTAGTTTGAGTTCAAACGAACCAGGATAAATTAACGTGTCATTAGAAGTTATTTTTAGTTGTTAAAGAAAACCCAATTCCAACCCCCCTTCCTTGTGTTTTGCGCACCTTCAATTGGCATCAGAGCGCTAGGTTCTGAGAAAAACACTTAACCGTGTCAGTAAAAGATCCAGAAGTTAATCACATGGCAGAAGCTGGAATTAACAACAATGACTATCAGAATAACAAGATCAACGCTAAACCTCCAGTGTTCAATGGCGATAATTTTGACTACTGGAAGGATGTTCTGGAGAGTTTCTTTCTAGCTCTAGAGGGAGATCTCTGGGACATGGTGACAGATGGATACATTCATCCTGTTGGAGCAGATGGTCAAAAGATTGAAAGAAAAAATATGACAGCTCAACAGAAGAAGGAATTCAGAAATCATCACAAAGCTAGAACCATACTTCTAAGTGTTATTTCATACACAGAATATGAGAAGATCACAAACAGGGATTCAGCTAAACACATGTTTGATTCTCTAAGGATGACACATGAAGGAAACACTCAAGTCAAGGAGACTAAAGCTCTAGCCCTCATCCAGAAGTATGAATCTTTCAAGATGGAAGAAGATGAGACAATTGAAAAAATGTTCTCAAGGTTCCAAATCCTGGTAGCTGGACTAAAAGTTCTAGACAAAGGCTACTCAATAGCAGATCATGTGAAGAAAATCATCAGAAGTTTACCAAAAGCGTGGAGGCCCATGGTCACTGCTCTAAAGCAATCAAAAAATCTGAATGAAATTTCCTTAGAAGAACTGATCAGCTCCTTGAGAAGTCATGAGATTGAACTAGAAAAAGATGAACCCCAGAAGAAAGGTAAGTCTGTAGCTCTTAAATCTAACAAATTTGTTTCTAAAGCTTTACAGGCAGAAGAAGAAGAAAGTTCTGGATGCTCATCAGAAGAAGATGAATTATCTCTCCTATCCAGAAGAGTTCAACAACTCTGGAAGCATCGTCAGAAGAAGTTCAGAAATACCAGAAGAACAAACAATTATTCTGAATCAACATCTGGTCACAAGAAATCCAGAAGTAAAGAAGTTGTGTGCTACGAATGCAAAGAACCAGGACACTACAAAAGTGAATGTCCAAAACTTCAGAAAGAGAAACCCAGAAAAAAATTCAGCAGAGAAAAGAAAAAGAGTCTCATGGCAACATGGGATGATTCTGAATCATCTGAAGCAGAGTCAGATTCTGAAGATGAACAAGCTAATATTGCATTAATGGCAAACATACCAGAAGATGATCACTCATCAGAATCAGAATCAGAATCGGATTCAGAAGAGGTATTTTCTAAGCTTTCCAGATCTCAATTAGAAGCTAGCCTCTCAGAAATTCTTGAAAAATATCAGAAGCTTCAATTCAAATACAAAGACATGAAACAAAGTCTGGTATCTGAATTAGAAGAAGTTAGAAAACTAAAAACAGAAAACTCTGAGCTGAAAGAAAATATCTTTGAATGTAAAAACTCTTTTGAAAAACTTAAAGCTCAGAAGGAATCTGAATTAGAAGATCTAATCAATTCGGATAGTATCATAAAACAGTATGACTATGGCTTTCAAAAATTTCTAGCTAAAAGCATAGATAGAAGCAAAATTGCATCTATGATCTATGGAATTAGCAGAAATGATAGAAGAGACATAGGCTATATGAAAACTAAAGAAACTCTGAAGTATAAAAAGATTGATGACATTGTCATAAAAACTAATACACCTCTAAGTTCTCATTTTACCTATGGTCATAACCATGATCTAATATACACTAGTGAGTTATCTTGTTTCACAAATTCTGATTTGAAACCTAAAATAAATCAGAAGCTTGTAAAAACTAACAAACAAGGACCCAGAAGAATATGGGTACCCAAAGATAAAATTGTGTATGTTGCAGATGTCTTTAACAGCAAAACTGAAACACCAATCATGGTACCTAGACTCTGGATGCTCACGACACATGACGGGAAGAAAGCATATGTTCCAAAGTCTTGAATTAAAGGATGGAGGCCACGTAGGTTTTGGAGGCAATCAAAAAGGAAAAATAATTGGCTCTGGAACTATTGGTAATGGAAATCTTCCCTCTATCTCTAATGTTCTATTAGTAGAAGGATTAATGCATAACTTATTATCCATAAGTCAATTAAGTGATAATGGCTATGACATAATCTTTAATCAAAAGTTCTGTAAAGCTGTTAGTCAGAAAGATGGAACAATCCTCTTTAGTGGAAAGAGAAAGAACAACATTTATAAAATAAAACTTTCAGAATTAAAAATTCAAAATGTAAAATGTCTAATGTCTGTGGAAACTGAGCAATGGGTCTGGCACAGAAGATTGGGACATGTTAATATGAGAAGATTATCTCAACTTAACAAACTCAATCTAGTCAGAGGACTTCCAAATTTGAAGTTCAATTCAGAAGCTCTGTGTGAAGCATGCCAGAAAGGCAAATTTTCAAAACCTGTTTTTAAAGCTAAAAATGTTGTATCTTCCTCTAGACCATTAGAACTTCTGCACATTGACTTGTTTGGACCAGTGAAAACTGCTTCTGTCAGTGGCAAGAAGTATGGATTGGTGATCGTAGATGACTTCAGCAGATGGACATGGGTAAAGTTTCTTAGACACAAGGATGAGTCAATTGCTGTATTTTCTAACTTCTGCAAACAAGTTCAAAATGAAAAGGAATCTAAAATCATTAAAGTCAGAAGTGATCATGGTGGAGAATTTGAAAATAAACAATTAGAATCATTTTTTAAGGAAAATGGCATCTCTCATGATTTTTCTTGTCCTAGAACTCCACAACAAAATGGGGTTGTAGAACGTAAGAATAGAACATTGCAAGAGATGGCCAGAACCATGATCAATGAGACTAATATGGCTAAACATTTTTGGGCAGAAGCAGTAAATACAGCATGCTATATTCAGAATAGAATCTCTATAAGACCTATTCTTGAAAAGACTCCTTATGAATTGTGGAAGAACAGAAAGCCCAACATTTCATATTTTCATCCTTTTGGATGCATTTGTTTTATTTTAAATACTAATGATACTCTGAATAAATTTGACTCTAAGGCACAAAAGTGTTATATGTTAGGATACTCTGAACGTTCTAAGGGATACAGAGTATACAATACAGAAACACGCATTGTGATAGAATCTATTTATGTCAGATTTAATGATAAGCTTGGTTCTGAAAAAACCAAAGCAGAATGAATTAATTACAGATATAGAAGTAGAAATCTCTACAAATAGAACTTCTGAAGATCAATCACCTAAAGATCAAAACAATACAATTTCTCCAACAACGTCTGAAGAACCCACTCAGAAGAAACTATCCAGAAGAAAGGTAAATCATCCAGAAGATAAAATCTTGGGAAAGAAAGATGAACCAATCAGAACAAGATCATCATTCAGAAACTCTGAAGAATCTTTAATGGGACTTGTTTCTTTGATTGAACCAACTTCTGTAGAAGAAGCTCTCTCAGAAAATGATTGGATTCTGGCTATGCAAGAAGAACTTAACCAATTCACCAGAAATGATGTGTGGGATCTAGTTCCCAGGCCCAGAGGATTCAACATCATTGGCACCAAATGGGTATTCAGAAACAAGCTAAATGAGCAAGGAGAAGTTGTCAGAAACAAAGCAAGACTGGTTGCACAAGGTTATAGTCAACAAGAAGGAATTGACTATACAGAAACCTATGCACCATTTTCCAGGTTAGAATCAATTAGACTTCTAATATCATTTGTTGTAAACCATAATATCATTCTATATCAAATGGATGTCAAAAGTGCATTTTTAAATGGTTATATTGATGAAGAAGTGTATGTACACCAACCCCCTGGTTTTGAAAATACAAAATTTCCAGAACATGTTTTCAAACTCAAAAAATCGTTATATGGTTTGAAACAAGCTCCCAGAGCTTGGTATGAAAGACTAAGTACTTTTCTTCTGGAAAATAATTTCATCAGAGGGAAAGTGGATACAACTCTCTTCAGTAAAAACATTAAAAATGATCTTCTGATATGTCAAATTTATGTAGATGATATAATTTTTGGCTCTACTAAAAGTGTCTTGGGAAAGGAATTTGCTAAGTCTATGCAGGCAGAATTTGAAATGAGCATGATGGGAGAACTAAAGTTCTTTCTGGGAATTCAGATAAATCAAACATCAGAAGGAACGTACATCCATCAAAGCAAATATGTAAAAGAACTTCTGAAGAAATTTGATCTATCAGAAAGCATAATATCTAAAACTCCTATGCATACTACATGTATTCTGGAGAAAGAAGATGTAAGTAAGAAAGTAGATCAGAAGCTCTACAGAGGTATGATTGGATCTCTCCTCTATCTAACTGCTTCTAGACCAGATATTCTATACAGTGTATGTTTATGTGCTAGATTCCAATCAGATCCTAGAGAAACTCACTTAACAGCAGTTAAGAGAATCTTTAGATATTTGAAAGGTACTACTAATCTTGGTCTGTATTACAGAAGATCAGAAGAGTAAAACTTGTAGGATATTGTGATGCTGATTTTGCTGGAGACAGAACAGAAAGAAAAAGTACTTCTGGAAGTTGTCAATTTCTGGGAGACAATCTAATCTCTTGGTCTAGCAAAAGACAGTCAACCATAGCATTATCAACTGCAGAAGCTGAATACATTGCAGCAGCTGGATGCAATACTCAGATGCTCTGGATGAAAAATCAGCTTAAGGATTTCAATATTTATGAGAGTAACATTCCCATCCTCTGTGACAATACTTTTGCTATTTGTTTATCTAAAAATCCAATTTTACATTCTAGAGCTAAACACATAGAAGTTAAACATCACTTCATTAGGGACTATACTCAGAAGGGAATTTTAATGTTAAAATTCATAGATACAAATCACCAATGGGCTGATATCTTTACAAAACCCCTTCTTGAAGATAGATTTAATTTCATACTAACTAACCTTAGCATGAAGTTATGTCCAGAATGAAAATGCTTTAATTATATGTCTTTACCTCTTAGAAGTTCTGTAATTTATCCTCTATATTATTTCCTCAGAAGATACTATGTTCTAATTGCTTCATTCTGAGAACTTCTGTTCAAAGGAATAACATGCAGATCTTCAAATCAACAAATGTCAACAAGGCTATAAGGAATCCCATCAGAATCAAAACAAGTGTCCAAAATTCTGAGAAGTGACAAAACATGCATTGGACAACTGTCCTCTACAGAAGGACATCTGTTGATCTTCTGGGAAACTGATACGGCTGAATTGACACCAAAAAGGCAAAAATCTCTTGGGTAACTGTTCCAGAATCTTTTACGCCTTACCCTATGTCTGCTGCATTTATTGCATACAATCATTATGTTTTTAAACTTAATTTTTCCCACTAATTTCTCGTCTAATTAAATGCATTATTTTCCTATATAAGTAAACTTTTCACTTTCACTTTCACTCTTTACTCTTAGCGCATTTTTACTGAAAATCTTTTCACGCTCTCTTTTCATTCTCTCTAAAACTTTCTAAAACCCTAAACCTTCAAAACCTCATCTTAGTAACAAATGGCTTCCTCTTTTCAACAAAGAAAAGACTTCTCTGATGTGTTCTATGTTGAACCTACGAAGACTCTCACTACTCCTGCTGAAAAACTGGAAGTCCTTTGTGAACTATTTGTGGATTTCGACAGTCTTAAGGTTAATGGTTTTGATCTCTTCCTGGACGTTCAAGCTCAGGGCTGGGAGAATTACTTTGATCGCTTAATGGGACCAGTCTTCCCAAAACTGGTAAAGGAATTTTGGGCTTACGCAACAGCCTCCAACTCACATGTTACATCGTACGTGATGGGTAAAAGGATAATTATTTCTGAAGACCACATTGCCAAACTCATAGAAGCTGATGGAAATGGTATTAAGTGCAGTGACATGGATAGGATGTCTGATACAACAGTGATAGCCAAGGAGATCTTCACCTCTGGCCAACCCTCAAATAAGATAAAGGATTTGAAGACCCCTCTCCGAATTTGGGCCAAGATCATTCTTGGGACAATCAGTCATAGGAAGCCTACCAACTCTCCAGACTACATCAATTTGGATCAACAATTTCTACTTTACTTTATTGCCAAACAGAAAAAGACCAACCTTGCACACACCTTATTCCAACATCTGAAAACTAGTGTGAAGGAAACTAGAGATGGGGAGAAAACCAAGAGGGATTGGATTCCTCTAGGACGTGTTATTTCTGACATCCTCTGTCAAAACAAGCTGGTAGACTTTCTGGCAGAATTAAAGCAAACTCAACTTCTTGAAACAGATGTTGGAAAACCTCTGAATGCGAAGAATTTGAAGAAGATGAAGTTTATTACTTCTATTCATCAAGAACTTGTCTTTCCTTCTAGAGAAGTGATCACCACCATGAGGATTCCATTGGAGAACTTCCCTCTCTTCTCTTCTGACACACCTCCAGAAGTTGTGGTAAATTACCTGGATATTTGCAAGCAACATGGTGTGGACCCCCAGTTCAAGCCAACTGAACTCAAACAGAAAACTCCAGATGCTGCCTCTGCAAGATTCAAGAAGAGAAAGGCTGCTGAAGGAACATCTCAGAAGATTCCAAAATCATCCAGAAGATCAGGTAAATCTTCTGCCTCTAACTCTGAATTCATTTCTGTAGTAGAAGCAGTTAATGTAGAAGTGTCTGACAAACCTTCTAGCCCATTACCTTCTAACCCATTACCTTCTGTTGATATTCCTTCTGCACCAATCCCTTCTTCTGAACCACCTCAATCTTATAATCTTATTCCATCTGAAATACCTGCATCTGCTGCTGTTGCGTCCATCCTTTCATCACTTTATCCACCAGAAGCTGAACCCAATCAACCACAAACAATTTCTGATTTTGACATACCAATAGATACTACTCCTCTGTTTGACATTGATCGCTCTCCCATAACTGAAACACAAACTGCCCTGCAACATGCCCTCTCTAATATTGACAATTTTCAATCCTCAGAATCTGTCCAAATTCCATCTTCTGAAAATGCTCCTAGACTATCCCCTATAAGAGAAAGTTCACTATCCTCATATGAATCTACACCTCCAAACTCACCTGCCTTTATAAACATCCCTGACACTCCTCCAGAAGAAACTGAACATGATAATCCACTTAGAACATCTGTTAATTTTGAAGCTTTACAAAAATTGTCCTCAGTCTCTAACAAAACAGCCATACCTATACCCAAACCAAAACCCTCTAGAACTGACATTTCTGCTTTATTACTTGATTTTGAAACAGTCTTGAAATTGAAGTTAGAGGATCTGAAGTCTGCATGCTCAGAGCTTACAGATCCAACTGCTTCTGACTTTCTGTGGGCTACCTTCAGAAAGTGGTTTAATACTGAGTCAAAAAGACTCAAGGACATCTGTTATGATATTGCGCACCAGAACTTCTGTGAGTATCTTCAAGCAGTTGTTTCTAATGTTGAACAGTCTAAACCCCTTCTGCTGGACAATAAGCCTTGGACAGAGTCAGAAACTCTGGAAGAAAACTCTGAACTTCAAATGGTTTCGGTACCTTCTGAAGAAGATCATGTTGATGAACCTGAGAATCAAGCTGCCCCAGAAGTTGAAGAACCTCTGACAACAAATTTTGTTCTGCAAACATTGGAAGAGCTGAAGAAGGAGAATCAGATGGTGAAGCAACGTCTAGATAAGCAAGATGAAACCACTGCTGAATTGAAGACTTTGCTTGGCAAGCAAGTGGAATCATCATCTGAGATTAAATCTTTGCTGGAGGCCTTAGTTACTAAGATGAACTCCTAATTTTATGCTTATCTTCTGCTTTAGTTGTTTCTGTTTTATCTTCTGCTTCTTCATAACTTTTTAAAGTTCTACTGGATTTGACTTTACAAGTTTTTATATAATTAATGGTAACATTCTGCTTCTACATTTTTTTTGCTTTGTCTCTTTTTGATTATGACAAAAAGGGGGAGAAACGTAGAAGATTCTGATCCATAGCAGTTTACCATAATTTGCCTCTTACATATAATATTCTAACAAAACTATTTGAGTTGTAATCATAGAAAAGAAACAGGTCAAGTAATCAACTCAGGGGGAGCTAAGGATCATGGAACATCTGAAGAAATCTTTATAAGAAATATGTGATTTTATTAAATCAAAGGGAGTTCATTTAATATTATTAAACTCTATTCTCATTATCTAAATGTTTTGTCATCATCAAAAAGGGGGAGATTGTTAGAACAATTATGGTTCTGAACCTCCAAGTGTTTTGATGATAACAAAGATTGTTATAGAATAGAAGTTCTAATGAATATCTTTATTCTTGTGTAGAAGATCAATTCAATTAAGGGAGACGTACTTGAATAGAAGATTCATTGAGCCACATATAGAAGATACTCTTAATGAAGAATCCATCATTTAATGACATGTTTATTGGCTGCGCATCTAACATTTATTATCTCTGATTTCCGCTTAGAAGATGTTGATATTCATAATTAAGACATTAATTAAAGAATATTTTGATTAATGGTCAAGACAAGTATCTCTAATTATGGAAGGAAGTTATGGTATTAATTACTTATCCTAAACTAGCTCAAGATGTCTCCAACAGCTACTTTCATTCAAGAACTATATAAAGGATTTCATTTGAAGAATTGAGAGACACTCACGCAAAAAGACTGAATCAACTTGTGCTAATATATTGTAACTTTCACCTAGTGATCCTTGCTTAACAAGAAGCATTTTTTTGTTACTTCTTTATTATCATTGTAATAGTTATTTTATTTCCTTGAGTGACTAAGTTTAGTCAGAAGACTCAAGAGGACATTGACTCTAGGTCAGTGTGTGTATTCAATATTTGAATAGTGGATTAAGACCTCAGTAGAGGCAAAATCACCTTGGCGGGTGGACTGGACGTAGTTTGAGTTCAAACGAACTAGGATAAATTAACGTGTCATTAGAAGTTATTTTTAGTTGTTAAAGAAAACCCAATTCCAACCCCCCTTCCTTGTGTTTTGCGCACCTTCACCCTTTCCTCTTGTTTCAACAATCTAGCCAATTCTTCCGGGAGTTCACAGTCTTCTTCAACCCCTTCATCAGCTTGGTAGATAGGATTGTCGAAGTCACGCATAGTCATAGCATGAACGTTATTACGGGAATCCGAATGATCAACACTGCATAAATGATGTGCTTATTTCAGAATCTGTTCTTTCAACGCAAACACACAAAAAACACTGGAAAGAAAAACATTGCCATTTTATTTGTTTTTTTTGTGAAAAAATTTAAAACAAAAGAAAGAGAACACAATTTGCTTGAAAAATGTCCTTTATTTCATGGAAAAAGTAAGATGCATTAAAACATGGTGGCCCTACATATGGATCCATGCACCTTGGGCATTGTGCGGGATTTGACATGCAGTATGATAAAATGGAAACAAAGAAAATTACTTTGACTGCCAAGTAACTTGAACAAAATCTTCAGCAGACCAGTTCCGGAGCTCCTCCCTAGGTACGTATGGGTGAATCCAGTCATTCAGGTCGCAATCACTATCCCACTCTGCATCTGTAGCACAAATGACGTTGTGGTCGAGCATTCTAGCGCTTGTGAATGCTATGGGCTTACGGCCTTGAGACCAGTTGGACTGACCAGGTTGATATCCGAGACCGAACTTGTCATCTTTCTTTTCCATTTCCAATAGCTTGCCCCAGCCCTGGGCATTTCCGGATTGAACTGCCTCTTTAGCTTGCTTGTATGAGTAGATAGGAGTCCCTTCCTTTTCATTGCTCTGAACCGCAGCAACCGGAGACAAAGTACTGACATTGACCGTCTCAAAAAGCTTGGCAAAGTGTCTCATGGATCTCCCCGTCCATCTCCACGTATTTGAAGGTCAACAGATGGCTTACGAAAATATCCTCTTCTCCGTATATAGTAACAACCTGGCTGTCTACCACATACTTCAACTTCTGATGCAACGTGGATGTTATTGCGCCAGCAGCGTGAATCCAAGGACGTCCCAGCAAACAACTATAAGCGTGTTGAATATCCATAACATAGAATGTTCTATTGAATACCTGAGACCCAATCTTCACCGGTAACTCCACCTCCCTAAACACAGATCTTCGAGACCCATCAAAGGCTTTCACAATCAAATCACTGGGTCACAAAACAATGCCATCAACATTCAGCTTCATTAAGGCCTTCTTAGGGAGCACATTGAGAGAAGAGCCTATATCTACCAAGACGTGTGATAGAACAACTCCCTTACACTCTATGGTGATATGTAAGGCTTTATTGTGATTACGTCCCTCAGAAGTGAGATCTCTATCCGTGAATCCCAACCCATGGCTGGCGTTCACACTGCCTACCATAGCCTCCAACTGGTTAACAGTTATCTCTTGTGGTACATACGCTATTTGTAAAACTTTTAGCAAAGCCTCCCAGTGAGCTTGAGAACACATCAACAATGACATAATGGATATCTTTGACGGGGTCTGATTCAGTTGTTCAACCACCTTATAGTCACTTTTCTTAATTATTCTCATGAATTCTTCAACTTCTTTTTCAAAAGTGCCCTGACCGGCATCAGGAATTGTCACCTCTTCAGTTGTTATCTGCTTACCCTTAGCCTTTGTAGCAGCTTCAGCTTCGGGATCACCTCTAAGAACTTGAGGAGCAAAGAGACGTCCACTCCGAGTAAATCCACCAACTCCTCTGACATTCACGACAGTCGGGTCAATTGCTACTACTTTACATTCCATCCTCTGGCCTTCTACAAACACGTCTGAGCCATAGCGCCAAGGGATGGCCTTGTCATTAACATAGGGAACTGGTCCCGGAACAGTAATGGTAATCGGACTCACTTCTGGAACATAGATAGTCACCGACTCTCTCCGGGTAGGAACTTCAGTAGGATCAAAATAAATTATCATTGTAGACACACAATCGCCTCTATTGTCAACTCTGTCGAATTGTAGAGACCCTTTGTCAATCAAACACTGCAGCCCAACTTTCAAATCCCCGCAACCATTAACTGAATTCAAACAACCCTCACAATTAAAATCACAATATGGAAATACCTTCACTTTCAGCAATTTGTCTTTCATGATGAGCAACGAAGTCTTCACTTCATCCACGTTTAGAGTCAGGTTCAACCTCTCGCCATTATCAACAACATTTATCCTGGCCCCTCCATGATTTAGAATCGGCTTTGATTTAACATTTGGAGGCGGTGCGAAGTTAATTGCTTTTGAGTCAATCAAGTCTTGGACCTTATGCTGTAATGTCATGCACTTCTCCATTGAGTGCCCGGGAGCTCCTGAGTGAAATGCGCATCTGGCACTAGCATCATACCCCACTGGAAGCTCTCTAGGTGGAGGTGGTGCTAATGTCATCAACTAAATCAAATTCAAGTCTAACAATCTCTGGAGCAGTGTTGTGTGCGTCATCGGGATGGCTTCAAGACCTTATTAGCTGGACGAGCTTGTCTCTGTTGATAGGGTCTTTGCTGATAGTTATTACGCTGCGGCTGTTGTTGTTGCTGCTGTTGGGGTTGCACAGGACCTGTGGGGATGGTGACAGCTGCCTCCTGCTCGTAATATCCTCTATATCCGCAGCCGCGACCTTGACCGTACACAACATTAGTCTCTCCCTCCCTTCTTCTTGGAGGTCCACTAAAAGCTTTTCTCACACCACTTGAGCTACCTGCACCACTATCTTGGATCTTCCCCATTTTCAGCAGAGTTTCGACCCTCTCTCTAGCTATCACGATATCATTGAACTTTGTCGCTGAACAAGACGCCAGTCTCTCAATAAACACCCCCTGCAGTGTTCCCATAAACATGTCTTCCATTTCATTCTCTAACAAGGGAGGCTTCACTCGAGCAGCAAGCTGACGCCACCTCTGGGCGTACTCTTTGAACCCTTCTTTAGCACTCTGAGACATTGTCTGCATCTGGGTACGATTTGGAGCCATATCCAAATTATACTGATATTGTTTCACAAATGCCTCAGCTGAACCCTTCCAGCTTCGAATATTGACCCTGCTCAGCTTCATGTACCATTCCAAGGAAGCTCCTACAAGACTATCCTGGAAGTAATACATCCACAGCTTCTCATCATCTGTATGCGCAACAATCCTTCCCACAAAAGACTGAAGGTGAGTTTTCAGGCAAGTCGTACCGTTGTACTTATCAAAAGTAGGGACCTTGAACTTGTAGGGAATTCTCACCCCTGGAAATAAGCCCAGATCAGTGATGTCAAACCCTAGAGAACTCTGAGATTGAATGGCACAAATCTGCTCAGCCATTTCTTCAAATCTTTTATTCATGTCAACCCCCTGGCCTTCCGCCTCATCGATCAAAGTGAACTGTTCGTCCTGCCCATCCATCTGCATATTATTCACTCCATCATTGATAATAGTGACCCCTGGATGCACCACAAGGATTTCAACATGACGGGCGACAACCCTATTGCGATTACATCCATTTGTTGTCCCATTGTTCTTGGTTTGATTGTTCTCCACCATTTCGCGCAACCGCTCTTGAGTTTGCCCCATCCCAGCCATGAGGGTCATGAAATTGTCCATTCTTGTCCTTAAATCAGCCAGATCCGCTTGCATCTGCTCCATTACTCTCTCTCTGTTCACCTTCGTAGGGTATATGTGCACAGTTGACTGTCTCTTAACCTTCTTGGGAGCTATAGTGCCTGAAAGTGACATGAACGTTAGAACACTGGAGAAATACCTGCAAAACAACAAACACGTTATATGCATGCAATGTAACTATTCATGTTTCCGTGTCCAGGCATTAATATGCCCAAGTTCTGGTATTTTGACAGAAAAATACTCCATATGACTTTTCGGAAACTGACTTTTCAAACTCTTTTGAGGAGTATTCAGACCCTGATGGCTTTGGACCAACAACTTTGCTCATTCAGAAACGGTAACTGGAAAGTATCACTGTATTACATGAATAAACTATCAACAATCAGAGTCATAAACATAGACAGAATTCCCAAAAGGGTTACAATTCAATACAAAAGACAGAAAGATAAAGCAAGACTCCTACAACAAGCCTGTAGGTAGTCTGGATACAATCAACAATAAACTAAAACCCTAGGCTAAAAGAAGATTTAGGCTCCTCTTCTGCAGTCATCACCTCTGTCCGGTTCTTCTTGACACCTGCTCTTAGCTTAAGATCCGCGATCTCCTTCATTTCTTCCTCCAGGGCTAGCTGGCTCTGTGCCAATTGCTGAGTCTTTTCCTTTCGTACCTTGTGAACTTGTTCTACCTCTTCTTTCTTGAATGTAATCTGCACCTCAAAGAACTCTTCCTTTTCTTTGTACTTCTTCTGCTCCTGTTCTCTTTGGCCTTGTAACCAAGTAATGGACTGACGAGCTTCTCTAAGAGTCTTCACAATCTTCTTATGCTCCACTTCTCTTTTTGACTCTGTTAGACCCAATCTCTGAAAATGAGCTTCTCTCCCAGCAAACTCCTTTTCTTTAGCTTCTAAGGTAGCCTGCATCCTCTGTAGATTTTCTTCTGCTTCTTTCCTTGCGTGATTGGCACAGTGATACAAGCTAGCCATTTCAGAATTCTCTACCCGAACCTTGTGCAACTGAGCTTCCAACTTCTTGTAATCTTCAAGAGAAACAGTGGTTTGTACCGGTACCTCTTTTGGATATAGTGAAGTCTCAACTGAGAATGGAAGGAAGAAAGTATCAACCCTACCTTGTATCCAAGCAGCAAAAGAGGGATAAGTCTTACGGTCTACCTTTCCAAATTCTTTCTTACCCTCCCTAACCTTTGTTTCCCAAGCTTGAGATACTTGGATAACTAACTGCTCATTATCTTCAGCCGGAAAGTACAGAGTCTTAGCTATTTCTTCATCTGACGGAGGATCCTTCAATGGATAGCCGAACTGCTTTCTAGACAACACAAGGTTATGACTTATCACTCCTTTCCTACCTAACAAAGGCACATAGGGAAACTCACCACACCTTGTAATAAACTCATGTCCCACTAAGCTTCTGCTACATCCCCAAGCTATATCATCATATGTTAACCCCATCAATCTTCTAGCCCACTTCCAAAATCATACCTAAGATCTTTGAACGGTCCGGACTTTGGAAGCTTCTTTTCAAACCACTCAGCGAACAATGGAGCACAACAATTCACGTACCCTTTTCTCTTCTCATTTCTATGATGGACACCAAAGTAGAAGTCTCCCACCAACGTAGGCACCAGATTACCTTTAATGAACAGGGTGATAGCCTCCAAGCTTACCCATACTTTCTCTCCTGGGAAAAGACTTATCCCATATACCATTAATGCTAATAATGCACTGAATTATAACCAATTCCCTCCCAAAGAAAACACATGGGCTTCTGTGATAAGAAAATCCATAGTAAATCCCTTTCCTTTACTGGATTCTAACTCCATCTTCACTCTAAGCATACTCAAATGACAGGAACCTGCAACGTCCTTGTACGGGGGACACTTCTCTGCAGCTAATAGGGAACACCATTCTTGACAGGAATCTTCAGGATGTCAGAAATCTCTTCCATAGTGGGGGCCAAGACATAGTCAGCAAACACAAATATTGTCATAAAACTGCAACAAAGAATGAAGACTATCTCTCTGATCCACAGTAGGCTTGTTCATGTAACCCAAGATCTTCCCATACCGGCTTCTGAAATCATCTGAAACCTTGTCACTCATCAAGCCCACCAGTTTCTAAATCTCCTCAATTTCTGGTTGCGGGAAAGTGTAATGAGCATTCCTTTTTCTGGGTATCTTTTGGACTTCTGTCATCTGGAGGAATGATGAATACCAAAACTGGGTACAAAGAATAAAGGATAACCTATAATGGAAACACAAACAATTAATGCAAGTATGATGCGATACAAATGCAATGCAGGCATATGATCAACAACTGGGACTGTCTGGATACGGAACACTGGACCCGAGTGACCAAGAACCAAGATCCTCTGAATAAAGCCCCATGAACCAGAATTCGGTCTTAAATAAGCCCCCAAATCAGATATCAGATGACTTAAGAACTCCAAATTCCATGTAGCCTTATCAAATCATAGAACTGTACTGGCAATGAGGTATGATGAGGTCAAGGGTTCCTGCAAACCTGTAAACCCCTCCCAATCTCACAGGTGTGCTCCGGGTCAAACATCACGGACTCTCAAAGCCGAATAGCAATAATACGTTCACCATTTCCGAGAAATGGCTCATGACCAAATCAAGGAATCGGTTTGGCATTATGTACTACTCAGGGAGGTCTCAGCGTGAGTCCGGGAAAAACAAGCATCCTTTATAAGTTCCCAGCTTCAAGCGCTGGAATCGAGAAACAATAATAGATTCATCCCGAAGGGTACAATACTATTCTCATACGACCAGATGCTTTGACTGAGTTCCTATAAAAGAACCAAGCCATCCTATGCGAGTTCCCAGTGGGCCCTCGGGTGCGAATGGGTTTGCCACATAATGTGGTCTGCCACTTTCACCACTGGAGAGGGATGTTTCCACAAAGGTCCTCAATGATTGGTCCCTAGATGCACATAACTATCAAGGTTGTGTATGACCCCAGAAAGATTCCGGCATCAATACATTTCCAAGACGGTCGCAAGTCTGGGTGTGGAACTCACTACACCAATATAGCAAGATGCCATGAAGCTAAAGTGACTGTCCACTCTAAGTCCTAGGGTACACTCGAGCCCCGGTTACGAGCTCATCTCTCAGTAACAGTTCCCAATCCCACAGAAAAAAGGAAACCAGCAACCAGACAGTCCAGTATAATATGATGCATAAAAATAAATACTGAAAACTGTAAATAAAGCTGTAAATACAACTGTAAATAAAATAACAGTAAAATAAACACACAGCAGCAAACAATCAACACCCAACGAAACAGAAACACGCAAGCTCTAGGAGAGACTCTCAAGGGGAACCAAAGCTACTCTGGTTAGGAGGTCCCCAGCAGAGTCGCCAGCTGTCGCTCCCAGGATTTTCATCCTGGTACAAACGCGAAAGTAGCGCAGAAAGAGAGGTAGAGTCGCCATCCAGACATTTTTATCCTGAAAGAACGGGAATGGTAATACTGCACAAACCGAAGAAAATAAAAGGAAGGACACAGGTCCTGCGAACCAAAGAATATGGGTTCGGGAGTCGGTTATGACCTGGGAAGGTATTAGCACCCTAGATCATCCGCCGTACCCGACGGGATCCACGCTTGCAAATAAACTGTTTCAAAGGATGAAGAAATGAAAGTTGCTGCAAAAGAAAAGGAACTGGATCTGGATAAAAGGAAAGAAAGGGGGAAAATGTAGGGAAAATAAAAGAGTGTGCTCGAACGGGCCCTACCCCGCTGCCTACGTACCTCATCTGGACATGAGGATCAGAGTCGCCGTAGTTCTCCTAACTGGGGGTGGGAAAGATTGCTTGTGTCTTAAGTCTTGAACTGCCTATGTCAATGCTCAGGTGTTGCAGGCTCGGACGACGAATGCGTAACCGTCTTGCAAAATGACAAGTAGGAGCAAGTTCGCGTACAGGGCGAAGGAGTTGAGAAAAGAAGTCCCGAAGGAAAGACGCTTATTGTTTGTTTGTGTGTTTTATGAGTTTTATTGGGTGTAGCACAAGAGAATGAACTCAAACTCTTTTCCATGGAATGTGTACTTGCTACTACATTCCAAGATGGAATAATAGAACAAGCACACCAAGTAAGGAGAATTTATCCAAGACTTGTTTCCAAGGGCAAGGGCCTAAGCTAATTGACTTGTTGAATTTATTAAGTATTTTTTGTAATTAAAAATGAAGAGGTATTTTTTTAGGATTTTCTTGATGAAGATGACCTCATGATCCGACTTGTGAATCATGCTAGACAAATTCACTATTCCAAGATGGAATGAATACATATGCCCCATGGAATAAGGCTATTACACAAGAAGTCACTTCTTTCTTTATTAATGTTTTTTAGGTTTTGTTTTGAGATGAGAAGAGAAAGAACTAAAAGAGCAAAAGGCAAATGTCTAATGGGGAAAGACTAAACCTAAAGTTATCATGCAAAAGTGGTCCTAAGGTTAGTGAGGTTTCAACTCTATCCTAAGAGAAAAGGAGAACCAAGGAGAAGCAAAAGAAGAGGAGGAGAGAGCTAGAAAGCAACTTACTCCTCTAAAGGAGATAAGTTGCTCCTAAAGGGGGAGGAAAAGAGTTGAATCACATGATGGCATAAGGCACATCAAAAACCACAAAGAGAAAGCAACTTAAAAAGAAAAGACGAAGAGTTGAAATGTGGATAAACATCCACACTTCTCTTACCATGAGCCCCTGCAAGTGTTAGCAAAAACAATCCAGCATATGTTCATCAACAAAACTAATGGAAATAGCATGTTCAACGTTCTAGCAAACAAAGATCAAACAACATGCCAAGCTTTACACATACATGACTTACGCGTCGAGAACATGGAAGCATACACCAACCAACAAGAAAATTACCCTAAACTAGCATATTCAATGATCCATGGCAATTAAAGCAAGTAAAGGGATCAAACAAGCACAAAACAGCTCAAATATGGCATTCTGCATTAGTGTTAACCGGTTAACCAAAGCGTTAGCCGGTTAACCAGTCCAAACCTGCAGCAAAATACGCAGAAAACAGGTGCGTTAACTGGTTAACCAAAGCGTTAACCGGTTAACATTGTCAAAACAACAATAAAAAACTGCAGAAAATCAGCTCAAATCCAGCTTATCCAAATAATTCCACACCAGACCAACAATCAATCAAGCATGAAATAAATGGATCAATTCACATTAATTAACATCATTAAGCTCATGAACATTAGCACACAGATCCGACTATAAATCACCCGATCAATTCAAGCAATACAAGAAAATACACAAGCACATGGTGGATCTAAAGCACAAGCATGCAAATAAGCTAAAACAGAGCTAGATCTGAATTTAACCAACCTACAAAGCTGAGGTATGCTTTGGTAATTGTTGTTTGAGCTGGAAATGAGAGATTTCGCGGAAAACCTTGAAGATCTGGTGCTAAGCATCACACTCCATGCAAAATAAATGCTTAGCAAAGGGTCTTGATGCAGAATTTTGTCTCTAAAAGCAATTCCAATCTCCAAAACAGATCTGAACCACCAAGTAAACCAACAAAAATGATGCAAGGAAGCTATGGATGGAGGTCTAGTTCCAATATCTATAAACTTTAATGCAAAGTTATGTGATCTTCAAAGAGGAACTTTGAGTGATTTGGAAAATTGAGAGAAAAAAGTGAGAGAATGGTGAGAGAAATCAAAATTCAGTAAATGAAGAGGAGTGAATTATGAGAGAGCCCTCCCTTTGGTTTGGAGGGAAATGGATTAAATATGGTTTAGGTTTGGGGCCCAAAATTTAGGCCTGGGATCCAAAAATATGGTTTAGGAAATTGATTAGGATCTAGCATTGGAATTAGGCTTGGATAAATGATCTAGATCCTTCTCCTTAATTCAAAAATGAATAAAAAATCAGAAATTTGGAAATTTGGAGCCAAAAACACATGCTGAATTGCTGTTGGAATTCAAAATTCGCAGCCGTTAACCGGTTAACCAAAGCGTTAACCGGTTAACGCCAGTGAATTTTGAATTCTTCCTCCTTTTGGTGGGAAACCTCAAGAATAACCCGGCACCAACCATTTCAAGCTGATTTTGATCCTCAATCTTTTTTAGGGATTTGAACATGATACAGAGCTTGCATAAAAGATCCTGTGAGCTTCTTTCCAGGTCACCATGCTCTTGATTTTGACTTGTAGTGCTTCAAATTTCCCGGATGGTCGATCATATGCCTTATGCTAGAACATGCAAGTGCTATGCTTCATCTTTCTATGCAAAATGATAAGGACATGACATGCTTATGATAATTATGATGCTAAACAAAAGAGGGCAAATTTAGGGTATTAGACATGTGTACACTATTGCTTCCTTCATAATTTTTTCAATTTGAATCTCCTTGTTGCGAAAAATCTTGTGGTTTATGGATTTCGAAATTACCATATACCAGTACACCATATAACTCAAAGCTTTAATATCGATTCTTTTCCTCCTTTGAGCAAATTTTCAAATTGAGACAGATGTTACCAACAATCATTGTGCAATGTTGTTGAGATGCCTATCCACCTACATATGTGCCTCCAAATACCTGCAAAATAGTGACACTCGAAAAACATGAGATACGGATTCCTCCTTTCCGCAATCAACCACGCATTGGTTCTGCCCCTTAGCTAAGATACTTCACCTCTCTAAATTATCTTTTGTCGTGATCCTATTCTAAACCATTCTCCACACCAAACTAGAAACCTTTGCGGGAATCACTTTATCCCAAAGCTTTGCCCAAGGTTTATCACCCTTAACTAACATTACTGGCAGCAGGTTCTTGTATTCCTTCTTTACTGAATATTCCTTCGCTTCATCTGCTATATTCACCTCCAAATCACATATTTCTTTCCACCAACCTGAACAATTTTTATCTCCTATATCTAGGTTTTCCATATTCGTTCAGTATCTATTAATTAATACTGAAAACATAATTCCTTTTTTTATGTTTTAATTCTCCATATCCATTTACCTAGTAATGCTGAATTGAAATAACCTAAATTCCTAATTCCCAACCCCTTCCTCTATTGGTCTACATACCAGTTCCCACTTGACCCAATTTATTTTTCTCCCCAATTCACAACTCCCCCATAAGAATTGTTTGAACATGGATTCTAATTTAAATATGATATCTGGCGGAGCCTTGAAGAAGGAGAGAAAGTAGATCAGGATCACATATAGGAATGATTTTAGGATTAAAATTTGACCACCAATGGAAAGTTGTTTGTTCTTCCAATTAGACAAACTTGCTTTCATCGTATTTATCACACCAGACCATGTGCCAAACCGTTTTGCATCTGCACCAATTGGTAACCCTAGGTACAAGATAGGCATGGAACTCACCCCACACTTTAACACAGTAACGACCTCCAAAATCCATTATTTTGCTACATTTATCCCTACTAACTTGCTCTTGATTAAGTTCACTTTCAACCCAGACATCAACTCGAACAACATTATTAACCCTTTAATAGACATAATGTTAACCCATGATTTGTTTTGCATACTATCATAGTATCGTCCGCATACTACAGGTGCGTGAACCGCTCATTTCCTACATCAAGTTTATACCCTTGAAGTTTCTTTAACATTGCTTCCTTTTTCAGCATCACATTAAACACTTCAGACACAATTAGAAAAAGGAAAGGTGATAATGGATCTCCTTGCCGTAAGCCCCGACCCATCATGAATTCATTTGTTCCATTCACCAAAACCGAAATCCTCGAGGAAGTTAAACACTACAAAATCCAGCTACACCATTTCGTAGGGAATCCCATTTTTCTATCACGTAAATAAGAAATATCCAATCTACAATATCATACACTTTCTCGAAGTCCAGTTGGAAAAGCACCAGTTCTTTCTCTCTTCTCCTGGCTTCATCTACAATTTTGTTTGCCACTAGAATTCCGTCCAAAATTTGTCTGCCTGAAATGAATGTTGATTATATTATTTTATCAATCACCCTTTTCAACCTTATAGCCAGAACCTTTGATATTACCTTATGTATACATCCGACAAGTGAAATTGGCCTCAATTCACACACTTTTGAAGGTTTTTTCTTAGGTATAAGTACCATAAAAGAACTATTCACGTCTTAAACTATTTTTCCATTCAAATGAAATTCTGCCAGCATCTTCAAAAAATCACCTTTGATTATGTCTAAAAATTATTTTATGAAATCAAAACTGATTCCATACGGTCCTAGGGTTTTAGATCCTTCACACTACTACACTGCATCCCTAACTTCTTTTTCCGATAATTCATGTATTAAGAGCTCTTTATGTGCATCTTCTAACATTACAAACTCCATATTATCTAGTCTTATTCCCACTTTCATTCTTTCAAAAATGTTCTTAAAATGATCGTAAATTGCCTTCTTTATATTCGCCGCCTCTTTCACATGTCATCCTTCCACTTCCAAGAATTGAATTTCATTCTCTTTTATCCTCCATTAATGCACCCATGGAAATACTTTGTATTCACGTCACCTCTATCAACCACCTAGTTCTCGATCTTTGGCATTGAATACTACAGTTGAGACTCGATAACTTATGCAACTCTGCCACTACTTCTCGTTTATGATTCACCTCTGTTGGAGATAACAATTCAACTTCACTTTTCAATTCCAATCTATTGTATTCTTCTTTTATTTCTTTGATCTTCCCTTCCAAATTTTGTGTATGAATTTTGTGACATTCCTTCAATTTGGACTTCAGCCTTTTAAGTTGTTCCTTTCAAACATACATACCCCACCCTTCCACCTTCAAACTTAACCACTAATCTCTAACGAACTAATTATATCCTTCCAACCGTTTCCAACATTCCAACATACAGAATGGCCTCGGTTCCCAATCTTGCGCTGACTCTCCTAACAAAAGTGGACAATGATCCGACTAACCCTTTTTCAAGGCCCATTAAGAACTATTAGGCCACATTCTATTACATTATTCTAAGATCAAGCATCTATCAATACGACTCATTACTACCCCCAATCTAGACCAAGTATACTTCTACCAATAAGTGGCAAATCTATGAGATTGGTATCTATTACGAAGTTGTCAAATGTTTCCATCTCCTCACTTTTTCTTGTATCATTTGAACCATATCTCTCCTCTATATTCCTAACCACATTAAAATTACTGAGAACACAAATACATTCCCCATTCTTATCGTTTATTATGTCTTTTAAATCTGTCCAAAGCATTCATTTTTCTCTATCGTTACACGGTGCGTATACGTTGGCTACGATTATTTTCCTCCACTCATCACCCACTCTCCTTCTACCCACACAACATGATCTAAAATCTTCACATCATTAACCTTGAATTTGTTGTTGTCCCAAATCGTTAATATCCCCCCTGATCTTCCAATTGATTGTTTGCTAGCGAACTCAAAATTATTTTCTCCCCAAAGCAAACCGCAAACATTTCTTTTTACTTCCTCCATCTTGGTTTCTTGAATGCATACAAATGAAGGTTTATGCTCCTTGACAATACCTAGAATTTCCTTTTTCTTAGCTTTTCCACCCAAACCTATGATATTATAATTGATGATCTTCATATTCATTAAAATATACACACTTATCCTAATGTAACCTTATGCTTACTTTCCTCCTGACAATCCTACTGTTAATTCCTGAACTATTTTTCCTTCCTCACCTTGATGTATCCATCCAATTTCTTTACCCAAATCCCACACTCCTTTTGCAACATCAACAATGTTTCCATGTAACATTACTCAGCTATTTCTCTCAAACTCACTATCAAATACTCTAACCTCTGGTTTAGAGCATACCTATTTATGGAGTTTCTTTCTTTGATTGCAGTTTCATTTTGTAGTGGTCTTCTTGCCCTTACTTCTCTCTTTCTTCTTGGCTTTTAATATTTCAGATATTCTTCTTCTTCTTCTATCTTTAAAAAACCTATTTATCCTTGTTAATGCTTTCTTTCCTTTTGTCCTCCACCTTTCTTTTAGTCAAACAACCATTATTACTTGGATCATCTCCTTATGTTTTTCCCATTTATGTACACCTTTCCACATTTGTTTTTATTTTTTCTAAGCTGCCTCCCTTTTTTTCTTTAAATTTTTTTTCCTGTTTTTCTATTATGCCATCTGTCCAAAAAATTTCTTCCAAATTACTATTTGTACCAACACAAACACCAAGGTTTCCTAATGGGCATGAGAATGACATATGGCCAACATCTTTTAACTTGTCCACCTGTACTACTGCCCCCACCATATTTAATTTGTTGGTCTCATTGTTTCTCCACATATTGAGTTCTCCATAATTCTCATTTATTTTCTCTTTTCCTATTTCAATATTATTTTCTCCCTCTTCATTAATTCAACTCTTTGGTTGATCCCTTTCTCTCATTTCAACGTTATATTCCTTCTGAGTACACCGACTTCATGTTTCACGTGACTCCTGAAAAATTATTTTTTTCTAACGTTCTGGCCGCCTCGATCCCCACCCTTTTATAATCACCTATATTATCTTCCCTTTGTTTCCTGCCTCATTCTTCTTTCTCAAGCGCCTCACCCTCTTCATTATTAATCATGTCTTCTTGTAAAATGCATCACACTTGTAAATCTCACTAACTGAAATTTTATGGGAGATTTAAGGTGTAGTGTGATAGTATCTATCTATTGCATATATTCCGTCTATGAGTATTTGCTAAAGGAAAATGAATTATGGAACACTCTCGACCAAACATAAGAATCGTGCAATAAGGGAATTGGCCATGCATCAGCAATGCATGCTTCTCGTGGGAAACCTTGTTTGGTTTACACTTGACATCTCCTGACCCACTTAAATCTTGGTTAGTTTTCATAATTGTATTTTATTATCGATGTTGATTGTCTCAATTATTTAATCACCAAAATCCCTTCAATCATATCTTTTTATTGAAGAAGAAGCAGAACTCATTCTTCACTTTGTGAAGGGATGAATATGCTTAAGCAAAAGGAGAGAGAGAAAGTGAAAAACTAGATGCAACTGTGATTCATGTTATTATTCATTAAGTGAAGAATTACACATAGGCATATCTTTTATACAATGGATAACTAGCTGAAGTTAGTTAGCAGTTAGTTACATACTAACTGCAGTAATTCTATTTTAACTATAGTTAAAATAACTAAGTTTTTTCTTTATCTCTAACACCCCTCTCAAACTGAAGGATGATGTGTACCACAAACCACCTTCAGTTTGGTCCAGAGATCTCGAAATGCTGCCGTGCCAAGGGATTTTGTTAATGTATCAACAATCTGAACCGTAGCTGGGACATGTTGTATAGCCAACTTCTTTGCAACAACTCGTTCACGCACAAAGTGTATATCGAGCTCAATATTCTTAGTTCTAGCATGTAACACAGGATTGTGGGATAGTAACACTGAACTTAAGTTATCACATAAAAGAGTAGGTGTGTGAAAAAAATATGAAGTTCTGATAGTAACGACTCTAACCACAGAAGTTCTGAAGTGGAATGAGCCAGTGCACGGTATTCAACTTCAATGCTTGACCGAGCTACTAAAGACTGCTTTTTCGAACTCCACGAAACCAAGTTGGGACCAAAATAAAGGCATGAACCAGATGTAGACATGCGGTCATCAGGATCACTCGCCCAATCGGAATCACTATAAGCTCTGAGGGAGAAAGTTGGTGCAGACTGAGAAGGTGACAAGAGAAGGGCATATGTACTTGTGCCACTGAGATACCGTAGTAACCGTCTATCTGCAAGCCAATGTGTATCAAGTGGATATGCCATGAATTGACATGCTTTGTTGACACTGAACGCAATATCCGATCGTGTCAATGTAACATACTGTAGGGCACCCACCACAGACCGATATAAATGCAGATCAAAAAATAAATATGAACCATGTTTGCTCAGTTTGCAGGTACTAAGGATAGGTGTTGGTACTCCATTTGAATTAATCATTGATGCTCTGACAAGGAGATATTTGATATACTTTGTCTGTGTAAGTAGAAGAGCACCAAACTTACAGAACTTGACCTCAATTCCTAGAAAATAACTAGGTCTTCCCATCTTTTTCAAAGCAAAAGTATTGTGTAACTTGTTGATCAGCTTATGAACCAAAGAGGAATTAGAACCAGTGACCAAAATATCATCAACATACACAAGAGCATACATTGTAATACCTTGTTTGCAGTAGATAAAGAGAGAATTGTCACACTTTGATGTAGAGAACCCAAAATGAATTAGAGCTTGAGTCAGTTTCTCATACCAAGCCCTTGGGGCTTGTTTGAGTCCACAAATTTCTTTGTTGAGTTTACATACTAGATCCTTGTCTTTTCTCACAAACCCTGGTGGATGCAACATATACACTTCCTCATGGAGAGATCCATTGAGAAAAGCATTGTTTATGTCAATCTGCTGAATATCCCACTTGTATGTAATAACCAAAGTCAAGATAACTCTAATTGTTGTAGGTTTCACAACAGGGGAGAATGTCTCAATATAATTAAATCCATGTTCCTGATGATAACCTTTGGCAACAAGCCTTGCTTTATGTTTGAGGAGACTTCCATCAGAGTTATGTTTGACTTTGAAAACCCATCTACACCCTACAACTTTTCTGTTTGGAGGAAGAGGTGATAGAGTCCAAGTGTTGTTGGCCTGTAGAGCATCAAATTCTGCCTTCATAGCTTGTGACCATTCATGAATAGTCAAAGCCTGTTTCACACTTGTAGGCCCAGTCTCAGTGACAGCCAGAAATGCTTTTGGTTTAGAATGGCCAGTTTTTTCTCTAGTAAGCATAGGGTGGTTATTCTCAAGTAGTGGTAAGGGATGGGTTGAGTGAATAGAGGGAGAGTTAGAAGATGCAGAAAGAGGAATATATGATGAAATGGTTATCTCATTAGATTTAAAGGAAGTGTACAAAGAGATGTTGTTATGTAAAGAGGAACCAACAGGGTTATCACATATTTGAGTAGTAGTATTGCCTACTGAACAATTGACTGGCTGGTGTGGTACATATGATGAGTTATGCTGGGAGTGAGTTGTGCTACTATAAGAAGTGAGATTGTGATCAGCAGAAGTATCAACTTCTATATCAGTAGAGCATAGACTGCTATGTGCAGGTCCAACTATATTAGTGGGTGTGACAGTGATAGGATGTGTAGGTCGAGCTGTATCAGTAGGTGTGACAGTGATATGACCTGTCATTTGGTTTACATGTCCAGCTGTATTGCACAAGTTTTAGGTTGGAGTCATAGTGACAGGATTCTCTTGATTTGCAGAGCCAGTATTCATACAGTCAGTAGATGGAGTATTGGGAACATCATTAACATTTTCAATATCCAAAGGAAAAATTCCAGTTTTAGATACCTCAGGAATACTGTTTTGTGCAGGACTGGCCAAAGCAGAGTTAGAGACCTCAGGTCTATGTTCTGCCTCATCAGGCTCAGGCCTAGGTACCTCAATAATACTTGGTGATATATCATGACAGACAGTAGGAGTAAAGGCCGAAACATGAGAATAGTGATGAGGTACAGTTAAGGAACTGGAATTGTCTATAGACATAGACCTGGAAAGAGATTTATCACTAGGAAACATAGTGGGATATGGAAAATGTGAGTCATTAAACTTAACATCCTTAGAGATAAAAATTCAACCCTCCTTGCTAAGGCATTTAAAACCTTTATATTGAGGGGATATTACAAGATAAATGCACTCTTGACTCCTCATTTGAAATTTATGTTTATTAAAAGGTCTTAACAAAGGGAAACAAGAACAACCAAATACTTTTAATGCTTGATAATCTGGTTGCTTAGTATACACGACATAAAAGGGAGATTGATATTTAGAAAGAGCATAAGTTGGGATTCTATTGATGAGATGAGTGGCAATAGAAAAACTATGATCCCAATAATCTAAGGGTAAAGATGCATGAGCTAACATGGTGAGACCCATTCTCACAACTTGTCTATGTTTTCTCTCAATTGTACCATTCTGATGGGATGTGTGTGGACAAGTTAGTCTATGCACAATACCAAGACTGGACATAAATTATGTGAAGGGACGAAACTCTCCACCAAAATATGACTGAACAACTTTAATAGATACATGAAACTGATTTTGAACAAAGGCATGAAACAATTTAAATGCTTGTAATGCTTCATATTTTTTCTTTAAAAGATATAGCCAAGTATATTTGGAATATCCATCTACAAAGGCAATATAATATATGAACCCAGAAACAGAAGGATTGGGAGAGGGACCCTACAAATCAGTATACACCATATAAAAGGGATTATTATAAACATTATTAGTTAAAGGAGCATGAAGTCTATGTGCTTTTCCTAAATTGCAAGAGGAGCAAAAACCAATTCTTTGTTTATTGAATCCAGAAATGTTACATAGTTTGTAAAGTTTGGATAAAGTGTGATAGAACCTATATACTGAATTGGTAAAGTTTGGCCATTACCAACACACACTTTATTTGAATCTACATATGGTTGTTTTATTTGTAACAAATGTACATAAGGTGTTAAGTGATGAGATGCACTTGAGTCGGCAAACCAGGCATGAGATTCCAGTTCATAAGGTAGAGAGTATTCCTGAGTTGTTGTCATCAAAGCTACATCCTGTGAGTTCTTTGAAGCATCCTGAGTATCATCTTGTTTGTTGAGAGTTGGTTGCCAAGTCAGATTGAGCATTGGTGTTATCTTGAGGCATGTAGTTCTCATCAAACATATTCCAACAAGTTGAGACTGAGTGACCATATTTGCCACACAATTGACAAGTGGGACGAGTTCCAGATGTAGATCTTCCACGTCCACGATCCCGAACAAATGTGTTACAACGAACACGATTTCCCGAGTAAGCTCCTCTAGAGCCAGTGCTATCATGACTTGAATGTGCAATATTTACAGCAATGGTTGAGGAAGCGAGTTCTTGAAGAAAACTGTCCAATTACGCCTCTTGCACATAAAGAAGTGCTTCAACATCACATAGAGTGGGTGGAACGGGGCAGCCATACATTTGCATGACAAAGGGATTGAATTCTTCCGGCAAGCCTTCAAGAATGACATCGATTTGGTCTTGCTCTGTGATAGAATCTCCCACAGCTAATAACTAATTCGCAATCACTTTGATGCGTAGAACAAACTCTGTAATGGAACGATTAACTTTCTTTGTCGATTTTAGTTCAACGCGTAGTTGCCTAACCCTAGCTTTCATCTAAGCATGGAAGAATTGGTGAATCTTGTCCCAAATCTCATATGCGTGTTTACACGCAAGAACACGCGGCAACACATTCAGAATATGTAGATAATAGCCATATGAAAACGGCTTGATCTTGAGCAATCCATGCCTCATATTCATCAGAAAACACGCCTGTGATACGATCTTGATCGTTGTTGAACTTCTGCGGAATCTTTGGATTGTCAACAAGCCTATGCATCTTCTGTGCAATAATTACTCCTTCAACTTACTGATTCCACAAGAGATAATTGTTCTCTTGCAGCTTGATCGAAAGCTTTGGCCCAAATGAATTCGATGACTTCTTGGCGGAGAACAAGGAGGAGAGTTCTTGCGTTAGCTCTTGACCTTTGACACCAGATTCTTGATTTTCCGATGTCATAGTAACAAAGATGAAGCAAAACCTAAGATTGAATCGTTGAGGATGAAGACAATCTGAGTTGAACACGTAACACCCCATATAATATATATCTAGAATAATATCATACAGTGTTAATTTTTGGTACTGACACCATCATAAGTGCCTAATAGCATAATTCACATTCTTGAACAACTATAAAAATTCTATACAAAAATGGTGCAAGACATGGAAATTATACTAAAAACAAAAGCTAAGATCAATACAATATCCAATATTGTACAAAGATACAGAAATACACAGCGGAAGACTAAAACTATGCTTCACTTGAAACATTCCGAGCATAGCTCTACTTGTAAATCAAACCTGCAAAAGGAACCTTACCAATGAAGAGGAGTTTGGTAAAGATGAAGATTTGATGAAGAAATGGTGAAGTCCAAGCTTTCCCTCTTCTTAGGTTTTCTTCCTCTTCTTCTCTTCTCCCCTTCTTTCTTTCTTTCTTTCTTTCCTTTTTCCTTCTTTCTCCTTTTCTTTTCTCCTGCCAACTTTCTTTCTCTTTCTCTTATAAACCCTTCTTTTCTCTTTTTATAAAATAAATACCATTTATTAGTTAGTAACACTAACTGGTCCAATTTGAGAGTATCCAAAAATGTCTCTGAGTCGAATATTTGATAAAGCCTCTGAGTCAGATAATACTTAATTAATTAATTTAAGTTCGTCGGTTGCTCTAATTACTTTAACCGAAAGCTCTCAGAGTACATCATAACCTTATTAAACTTAATTAATATTATCCAGAGCATTTAATGAAATACGGGGTATTACACCACCAATTGAAGAAAGGAAGAAACCAGAATGAATAAACACGAAGGAAACAACTTGAATTTCACAGTTTGACGAATCAGTGATTCAGGGAAGCATAGAGGATCGACGCGGCGATTGATACCATATTGAAGAAGAAGCAGAACTCATTCTTCACTTTGTGAATGGATGAAGATACTTCAGCAAAAGGAGAGAGAGAAAGTGAAAAACCAGATGCAGCTGTGATTCATGTTATTATTCATTAAGTGAAGAATTACACATAGGCATATCTTTTATACAACGGATAACTAGCTGAAATTAGTTAGCAGTTAATTACATACTAACGGGAGTAATTCTATCTTAACTATAGTTAAACTAACTAAGTTTTTTCTTTATCTCTAACACTTTTCAACATCCATTATAATACCTTTTATCCATTCCCATTTTCATGTGTTTTCCTTTATTATATTTCTGAAATTTCACGATATATTTAAGTCTATTTTTAGTATTTCAAAAAAGAAATTAAAAAATTATTCTAATATTTTTTATTTAAAAGACAACAAAAATAAACCCATACCTTTGCAGACATGAACGTGAATTTGGCTTAATATTATCCAAACTCTGAAACCTGTGTACCTCTATTCTTTGCACTTGCTGTTTTTTTGGACCACCAACCAACCCAACAACACTTCACATCCTTCTTTGAATTAGCTACATTTGTGCTTTAATCCTTTTCATTTTAGTAAAAACTATTACTGTATTTCTTTTAGATCTATCTTTTTCTAAAACATTCTAAAAGTCATCATACATTTCTCTTCACAAAGCTAACCATTCTCAATATATCTATCATCTTCTCCCATCAAGGCTCACACTTATGAAAGAATCAGACTAATACACATCCATAATTGATAGAGGTGATTATATTATTAATTTTTTAATTAATTTATTATCACTATTTGCATCCCCGTCATAAGTTAGTCTGGTTCAATTGTGACAAATTATATAAAAAAATTATTTAATTATAGTTTAATCGTGATAATTATTTTGTAGAATACTATTTATTTATTATCTTAATTTTGATCAATTTTAACTCTTCTACAATAATTTATTTTATACATTTTTAAAGTAACTCCGACAAATTTTGAGTCTATGTACATATTTTGCAAACTTTTAAATAAGATCATGATTACCCTTTGGTATAATATTTTTAGTCAAATATTTTAATTATAACGTTCTCAGTTAAAATCATTCTAGGTATTAATAATCTTTATGTTGGTTTAGTCTATACAGAATTTTGGTTTGATTTTAAATTGATATTTGTTAATGGAAGATGGAATTGATATTTTTGGATTAATCGGTCCTAATGCCGAATACCAAGATTTTAGAAAAAATAACAAATTTGTTTCTCTCAATTGTGCAGGCTACAAAAGTAGAGAAAGAATATGAACACCCTCCGGTCGTTTTGGAACAGTCCAATTGGTCCTAAAACCACTCATTTCTGGGGGCCAACCTTCAACTGGAGTCTTCCTATTGCGGTAACAATTCTCATACTTAGATTTAACCCAGTTCTTTCGATTCATTTTTAAAAGAAAATAAAGTAAATACTTTGTAATTGTTGTTAGGCTGCAATGGATACTCAAAAACCACCGGAAAAGATATCGGGCAATATGACTACAGGTTAGTTCTCATTAATAATTTTTCTACCAGATACATCAATTATTCAACAAAACACAACAATTGATGATTTATTAGTTGGAGATGAGTAAATTGTGTTGGATTTAGAACTTGTCTAATCTTATGGTTGTAATAAAATTGTGCAGTAATGTGTCTTTATTCGGGAATATTTATGCGGTTTGCTTGGGTGGTGAAACCACGGAACCTACATCTTCTCATATGTCATATGTCTAATGAGACAGTACAATTGTATCAACTCTCAAGATGGATCAGATCTCAAAGGTAAATTAAATACTTTAACTTTTTTTTGTAGGAAATGCTTTGGTGATAGTTTCCATTTTGTTGGATCTTTGTGTATAATATGTGTTATTTGTTTAGTGTAACCAGTGTCACTGAGGTGAAGGAAGAGAAACCAGACGAGTAAAAACCATGTTCAAGTGTAGGCAAAATAAGTCTTATGTTACTTGTCATTCATTGATCACTCTTGTAGTTAATTGTGATTTGTGGGTTATATTACTCACATTTGAAATGATATTATGTTTAAACATTTTTTTCTTCTGTATTTTCATCAGATCATGGGATTCAAAATCATATATGGTTTAAATTACTTGAATAATGTAATATGAGTCAAATGTCATAAAATATGATTCGAATGATGCGATTCAACTCACATTTAATATGATTTGAATCAAATAAGTCAATGGCTAACTATTTGCTTAAACCAATTGTTTTATTCAAATTAACTTTGAAAACATTTGAATCTGATATAAAAAAATTGGATAACTAATTTTTTTTATTTATTTATTTTAAAACAAGTGATATATTAAAAATGATCACAAAAGGTACTCCACTTGATTATATAAAAAACGATGGGTGGGACAAAGCATGTCGAAACAAAAAGAGATTACAGACCAAATTTCCCTAAGATAAGAAAAACAAAGGATCATTATAAAAATCATATAAGTTGCAATTGGGGTGAGTAATTTCTTTTAAAAAAGACCATTTCCAAATAGTAATCTTAGTCTTCCAAACGATGTCAACGATGTTCCAAGTTGAATTACTAAAGATGGTCTCGTTCATATCCAATCAAATGCCCCAACAAACTATCAACCAAATACAATCCTCTCTACCTTTCTTTACCTTCCCAACAAACTATCAACCAAATACAATCCTCTCTACCTTTCTTTACCTTTTTAGATTTACAAAAAGTGGGTCAATATAAAACAACTACATTTTAAATCATTATGTACAACTTCCGTGAAACCTATCCACCCGGATATTTCCTTCCAAACCACTCTAACAACCATGCAACTGACCAGAATATGGTTTAACGATTCCGGAACCAAAGAGAAAAAGAGCAAAGAATATCATTACTATTGAAAATAATACCTCTGCTGCATAAGGCTGCCTTAGAAGGCAAATTGTTTAAAAAACACCTCCAACCAAACTCTCTGATTTTAAAAGGAGCTGTGACTTTCCAAACTAACTCCAACGCCGAATCATTCTGTTCAAAAGGTCCGAGAGGGATGTGAGATGAGAAAGTAACACCATAAAATGACCTTATCGAAAATATGTCGTTAATTTCCTTCTTCCAAAGAACTGTGTCCTTTGAAGACATGCAGAGTGACACTTATCTCAGTTTTGTTTTTAGGTTGTTAATGAAAGTTATTTTCGATTCTTATAAATAGAAAATTCTTGTATTAGAATTGGGTGTGTTCAATCGTGTACAAGTTACTCAAAATACTCAAAGTATCAGTGTTAGAGAAAAGAGTGTGAGAGAATGTACATTGTAGAAACACCATCTTTACATTTCTATGCAATTTAACAAGTTTTTTATTTAAAAGTTTCTCTTTACTTATGCAAGTTATCTTTCTGCATTTTACCAGTCTTTATTTACCAGTCTTTCGACTTTAAGTCCACTACTCCTTATTTTATTTACATCTTGAAAATAAACCTTTTTCTTATTTCATGATAGTTGTCGAAATATTCATCATAATTTCCAGAATTTACATAGAGAATCAATTAACACATGTCCTAGGATCATAGGTAATGGTTTGAATAGCTCACATAAGCCTTGTAAGTCCATTCACCAGTTTGAAATACCTCAGGGGATGCCCAGTCAAAAAACAGAAATTAGGGTTTCACAGTGTAATTTTCATTTGAGGACCAAAAGTCAAAGTTTGACTTTTTGACCTAAAATGATCTTCATGATCTATAATACAAGAATATATGGTCAATTGTTACATTTGAACCAAAATAAAATAAAAAATTTGAGGTAACTTGTAAAAGGGGCTAACTTAGAAAATTTGAAAATTTTCTAAGTTATAAAAAAAATTTGTGCATGTACCCTACTTTCAAGCATCATAACTTGTGATCCAAGCATTAGATTTTTGTGAACCAAAGCTTTAATGATAGATCCCCTCACATACTACAAAATATTCAACTACAATTCGTTCCAATTCTTCATGGATTTCAAGTTAGAGATTGATCACAATCACAAAAAAAAAATGAATTTGTTTCTAACACTTAGACAAAATATGTCTAAGTGTAAAACAATCCAAAATTCAAAATTGGGAGGCTTTTTTCACATAGTTCAAATTTGAATTAGATCCCAATTAAAAAACCAATAATATCACAAATGTTACCAACAATCCAAAGAATCCATTGGCATGAACTGATTCAACTTGAGCGAAGAGGAATCCATGATCAAACACGCCATGTCACAACTCTTTTCATGACAATTTTGGATCAAGTTTGTTATGCTGATTTTTGCAATCAAGATGCAATGATCCTACAAACTAAATTCACTCACTTTTATGATCACACACCTGAACCACCTGCAAAATTAGTTCAAGGTGATTCAATGAGAAGCATTTCAGTGATGAGCACAAGATCATATTCTTGGAATCCAATGTACCATCATGAGCAAATAGTGAGTAATCAAGATTCCTTCCAACTATGGTCAAGATTCTTTAGTTATCAACCAATAGGAAGACTCCAGGATGTGAATTTGCTCAGACTATGACTGAGCTATTTGAACAATTGATAACTCAAATTCATATCGATTATTTAATACAATTTCTAATTAATTAACATATTTATTTATTTATTTTGGACGATTTTACGCGCATATTGTGTTTGTTTTGCAGACATTCAATCGGACACGTCGTTTGGAGGCAAGAATGCGAAAAGGAAGATTTTAATGTGTCGCTCCCACCAAATGACACCTGGTCAGAAGGGGTACAGACGCGAACGGTCGGCGAAAGAGGAAGAATGAATAGAGTCGACAGCTAGGAATTTTTATCCCGAAGGAAAGGTAATGCTGCATAGACCTAGAAAGATATGGATAAGACGGTTGCGAACCAGAGAAACTGAGAAAGGGGGTTGGTTACAACCTGGGAAGGTATTAGCACCCAGATTGTCCGCCGTACTCGACGGGATCCACGCTTAAAAGATTTGTGTTTAAAAGGGGTAGTGTCAGTGCAATCTGTGTATCAAAGCTGGAAAAGAATGCAAGTGTCAGTGTAAAAGAAATGTGAAGTGTATAAGAGAAGTGTCAGTGTAAGAACAAGAGTGAAGAGCTCAAGATAATGAGGCTAAAAGAATGATGCTGGAAGGAGGGGGGATATACAGAGACTTTTGTTCGATAACTGTTAAGTTATGCCTACGTATCCTCTCGTGCAATGAGGAAGTCAGAACACCGTAGTTCGACTCAAAGAGACTGAAAGATAAATTGACTTGTGAACTGCTTGCTTGTCTATGCTCAAGTGTATGACCTGTCTGGCTCAGATGCAAACTGTCTTGCATTAGACGGAAGAAGCGAGTTCTCGTTTGTGAGTGAATGAGGTGAGAAAAGAATCCCGGAGGAGACGATTATTGTTTGTTTTTTTTTTGTTTTCAGTCGTTTATTGCTTTTTTTGGAGTTTGTCATAAGAAAATGAGCTTAAGCCTAAACCAAGGGTTAGTAAACTCATCACATCCTCCCTCTGATTAGGGGTAATGAGAATACCTTAAGTATGAAGTAAACACCTCACACTTAATCACCATGATATAGGATTGAGATCATTAACCTATTTGCATTTATTTAGATGTTTTTGTTTAATGTTGAGTAATGAGTTTAAGCCATAATCAAGGATTTAATGGACTCATTACACCATCCTAATAGAAGGATAATAGATGAGAACATTTAAGCTGAGGAATGATCCTCAACTTAACCCATGATTAGGGATTAACCTCATGACAAAACAAAGCCTTTATTAAATGGATTTTAGTTAATGGTGAGATGAAGAAGTGATTTTTATGGTTTGTAAGACAGCTTGAGGGGGACTTGTCAATTAACACTAGGGTTAGTCCTTCTTAACCAATTAAGGAAGAATTAGAACCCTAATGCAAGGCCCAAGTTACAAGCTTGATGTCTTAGTGATTATTAGGTGGGTTGATTAAAGGATTTAAACACATTAAGGGGTTAACACTCAGGATTAAAGTTATACACTCCATCCTAATAGAAGGATGCAGGCATAAGCTTAATCACAAAGCCTTAAAACCTTTAGGGTTTAGTCCTTGATTGTGAGATGAGAAAAGAAGACTCAAAGATGACACAAAGGTAAAACTAATGGAGGGACTAATTAAACCCTAATTGTGATCATGCTTGGTTGTTCCTAGGGTTTATGAGGCTTAAGAAATAAAGAATCTTCAAAGAGCCACCAAGGAGAGAAGCAAATGAAAGGAGAAAGAAACAGAGAGAAGCAAGACAACTTGATTCACTTAAGAAGACAAGTTGCTTGAAGGAAGAAAGTGGGAGAGAGCATAAATAAGCAAGCTCACTCTAAGGCAAATACAAAATGCAGAAATGATGTATAAGAGATAAGAAGAGATTGTGAGAAGTGAAGGCAAATTCACTTCTCAAAACAACTTACCACCTGAAAAGTTAGCAAAAGAAATGCAATGCAAGGAAAATGAGATGAAATGCCATGATGCAAGACAAAACCAGAAGCATGAACATGATGTCAATGATGCTAAGAGATGATGCAAACACATGTCAAGAGTTGTGGATGATCATACAAGGATGAGGATGCAAATGAAGCATGCTTTGAACCATAAAGAGTTCATGAAAGTTTATGAAATGGAATGAACATATAACATGGCAAATGAAAGATGCAATGATCAAACATGATTCTCACATGTCCTAAGATGTCTTATGAATCATGTGGATGCACAAAATGTCATGGCAAGTTCTTGAATGCAAGCAAATGAGAAATGGATGCAAAGAAAGGCACAAATTAGGGTTTATGCACAAGACACAAAGCAAAAATCAAAGTCAGAAGCAAATGACATGACAAAAATTGAAAATGGGATCAAAGGGACCCTAACCCTACACAAGTTCATTGCCCAAAGGAGAAGACCTAAATCTAAACCTAATGGAAGTTATGATTTTTCTAAGTCAACTAGGGTTTCAAGGTACCTCACAATGAAAAATGCAAAACAAATTGAAAATGGAAGATAAATTCAAACCAATTTTACCCTAAAAACTACATGCTATGAAGGATTCAATGCAAGAAGAACCATTATCAAACTCTTAATGGTTAGGCAGAATGAATTTTTCTAAGTTAGGATCAAAATATTGCCTTTAAACAAATTTAATTCCAATGAAAATTGTCAAAATAGGTCAAGAACCAAAAAGAAATTTGTTTTGAGAGTTTGATAATGTTTCTAAATGTTTTAAAATGCAAAGTGAATTTTTTGGTGATTTTTAAATACCTAAATGCATTTTTAATTAATTAATTCTCATTAACTAATTAAAAATAAACATTTAAATGATTTAAAAATGATTTTTAATGCAAAAAATTAAAATTAAAATATTTTTGGGTTCTGAAAATTAATGAAATGTTTGACAAAAATTTTCAGAATTTTTCAATGCATTTTTCTATTTTAAAAAATTCGTTCAAGTTAAATGAAAAGAAAATGAAATAAAAATTTAAATAAAAGAAAGTAGGCTGATCCAAGAGCTGAGATTCAAATGGATTTGGAGGGAGTTGACCTGCGCCAGATCCTAGGGCTGTAATTCAAACTGACTAAATTTAAATTAAACCTAATTAATTAATTTAATAAATCAGGATTAGGGCTTTAATGATGGATCTGGGCCACTCATTCGCGCGCGGGTCAACAAGGGTCAACAAGATCTATGGCTCACATTCAAACTGAGCCCTAATCACAATTAAGACATTAATGACTTTCAGGTGGCCTGAAATGACCTCCGGTCATCTTCTCCGGCCACACCCCTCCCTGAAAATTGCTATCTCTCTCCCCAAGCTTCTAAAACTTAATCTCTCTGCCCAGAATCCAACCCCACGCATCACTCAACAAGAAACACCCACTAAAACAAATTTATTTCACATATTCAAGCTGAATCGAAGCAAATTAGTTCTAGGTCAAAAAAATTCAGAGAGCTCATACATGCTTAATACTTGACTATTTTCAAAACCAAACACATCAGCATTATCAGTGAATCATGGAGAATCAATTAGTAACTTAAAAACACGTTTCTGGAAAAATTGTTCTTGAGCTCACCTGAACTGGAGCTTTGAACTTTGGAGCTTTTTGGCTGCTTCTTTGGTCCAAGATGCCTTTAATGAACCTCCTGAGAAGTTTGCAATGCTTGTTTGAAATTTCTTATGGCTGGTTTAAGAGATTGATGAAGTTCTAACCAAGGGGAGTGAAAAATCGTATTTCTGTTTGGGAGGGTTTCAGGATCAAATGATGGTTGGGAAATGATCAGAGGATCATGGTGAGTGATCCTATAAGGTTTGTTTTGAGGTTTGTGGCTTGTGTATTGAGTTTCGAAAGAAAATGCACAAAGAGGGATTTTTGAGAATGCTGACTTGTGGGAGAGCTCAGGCTGTGTTGTGTGGTGTGTTGAGTTCCATTTTGTCCATGTATCAAGTTTGGATAGGTCAGAGAGTTGTTGCTGGCCTATGTTGATTGGTATGGGCCATTTTGCCAAAAGTCAATGTTAGGTGTCCTTTAAGGTATGGGCAAGTGGGAGGCTGAGATAGGGGCATGGTCCTGCGCAGCAAAGATCAAGGAATGTCATGAAATCAGATTTTGTGAGCTGACTTAAATGGATGAAGGGTTATGAAGCATTTTGCAACTTGGTGAACCTTTGGCCCATTTGTGATTTCTTAATGATCAAGGCATGGAAATGAACAATTCTTTAGTGAATTCTGAATTTTAGGTCATGACTTATGTTTGTGTGATAGTTAGAAGTCCATTTGAAGTCACATTTTGTCTTGGCATAAGGATTTGCAACTTTCCTCTTTTGGTGCCTAAGTGAAATTTCATGATTTTTCCCAACTTTGGCAAGCCATAACTTTTGATCCATGATGAATTAGAATGAGTTCTTGTACTTTTTGAAAATGGAAGGATCCATTCTACAACTTTCATGACCAAAGTTTTCTCACTTGAGGCATTTTTGAATCAAAAAGAGGGGTTTGAAAAACTTTGCCAAAATAGCAAGTTTGCATTATAAGTCACTTTCCCAAAAAGGAATTTTGCAAATGGCTTGAAATTCTTCAATTTTGTGAACTTCTAACATCTTCTATGATCAAATAAAGATCATACACATTCAAAATGATGGAGAACACCCTTTGGTTGGGTCACTGGAGGCCTCAGATGCCCTGATTTTGCACTGATTTGCTCAAGAAGTCACCTTTTGATCAGATGCCTTCCCCATTGAATTTCTTCATGAAAATTGATATGCATGACCCTCATAACATATAGAGACCAATAGAAACAAGAATGACCAAAAAATTTGGAGTTATGGCCTCTGAAACCAAAACCCTAATTTTAGGTGTTCTGCACTGTTAAACCTGGCTCTGCTTCCATGCCTTTCTCAGTTCTTGTGATTTTCTGACCTTCTTTCTCTTGGGAGGATATAATATGATGCTTGAACACACATAAACCCTCTTGAGATGATTGAATACCTTTGGAGTTGCTCAGATAGCTCAGGGATTGCTCAGATCACAAACCCTAGATGCAGATGACTTTGAACCAATGCAGTGAAGCAAAAATGCAATATGAGATGATATGATTGAACTTATGCAAATGAAAAGATCACAAGCCATGGTGAAATGGGTGAGGGAAAATTTGGGGTGTTTACAGCTGCCCCTATTCAAGCATGAGTTAGCTGTGCAGGATGTAAGTAACGGCTTAACAGGCAAACAAGATAACTTGTGGTTGAATACCAAAGACAGTCCAAAATTTGCACTCACGGAATGAAGAAGAAAAGGGATATAGATTGTAAAAGAAAATAAAGTGTGTCTATGAAGTGCGGGCGACGGAGGACGACCGTCAAGCAGAGGACGACTGCCGGGGACGAAGCAATGACGGGGACGACCGACATACTGGGGAAAATGCGGGAAGTAAAGCAATGACGGGGACGGCCGACAAGCTGGGGAAAATGCGGGAAGTAAAGCAATGATGGGGACGGCCGACAAGCTGGGGATGTAGGAGATTATGATGGGGACGGCCATCAAGTAAGGAAATAAGACTTTCTGGGGGTTAAAGGTAAAGTGAATGATGGGGACGACCATCAAGTTCAAGGTATGAATGAGATAAATGACGAGGTACGGTCATCAAAGGTGAAGGACGATCACCTAGCAGGGGACGAATGCTCTGTTGGGGATAAGGATGAGGGACGATCATCCAAGGTGAAGGACGATCACCTGGAAAGGTACGGTTACCAAAAGTATCGCGACATAGGACGAATGCCGGATAAAAGGTCGACGATGGGGACGACCATCAGATAAGCATGATGAAGGACGATCATCAAGAGGTGAAGGACGATCACCTAGCAAGGTACGGCTACTCTCGGGGTTTATCATGACATAGGACGAATGTCAAATAACAAAATCAACGATGGGGACGACCATCGGATAAAAATGATGAAGGACGATCATCAAGGGGTGAAGGACGATCACCTAACAGGGGACGACTGCTGAAAATATCACGACATAGGACGAATGTAGGATAGGAAGGGGTTCTAATGAATAGAGACTCCACTGGGGGTGATGAAGGACGATCATCAAAAAGGTGAAGGACGATCACCTGGCAGGGTACGGCTGCCGAAAGGTATCATGACATAGGACGAATGTCAGATAGAAAGGAAATAATTCACTGGGATTTGCTGGGACTCTTCTGGGGAATAGTAGACACAGACGAGTGTCTAAATTCAAGAAGACATAAGTGTTTAACACGGTGTATAGATTAAAGATGCGGACGAGCATCCTTAAGACTATAATACGGACGAGTATCAGTAGAAACAAACGCTGACGCATGTTCAGAGATGATGATACGGACGAGTATCAACTGGTTAACAAAGAACACGGACGAGTGTTGAATCTGAGGAGAGATAGGTGATGTATATAAGATACGGACGAGTATCTATATGAGTAAGAAATAAGCATGAGTGAGACATAGATGAGTGTTCAACTTGCTAGGGAGAACACAACACGGACGAGCGTCGGGAAAAGTATATTATAAATAAATATTTGATTCACAAAGTGTTTAGGTAACAATGTTGGGAGAGATGACATGGACGGGTGTCAGAGATGTGTATAAATATATGTAAACATGTGTTGTGAGTGCAAAGGGGACGCTTTGGCTTCCTGCTGGGGATATGACACAGACGAGTGCCAAGGAGTACCTGTTTGCTTGGGCAATTTACTGGGGAATGATGACACGGACGAGTGCCGAAAGGAGCATGTATCTGTATCTGTGAGTGTAAAGGAAATGCTTTGGCTCTCTGGTGGGGAATTTGGGGAAATATTATGTATATTGCTGATGGATTGTCATTATTTGCAAGTGTTCGGTTCGACACATGGCCTATGATTTATGCAATATGTTTGATTTTTACCGTAATGCTCCGTATTAGACGGAATGCTACGCTCTGTGGGAAAATATGATGTGAATGCTATGATTATGCAAAGATGCCGATCTGGGATTCGGATCCCGTTGCTGTGGAGATCTCTGGCTGATCTGCTTGAAGTGGATATCCCAGCTGGAGGTGAGATCATTGGTTGATCTGACATACATGACTCTGCATGGGGAAGTAGGTCATTGATAAACCTATCTTGGTAATGAGGGACCCGACTGGGGTTTGTAGAAGCTTTCGTCACTCTGTTGTGAGATCTTCAGGCATTGCTCTTCCGGATAGAAGTTGAAACTCTGCGGGGAGATGGTTCCCTATCTAGCACTCGGCTGGGGAAGAAGAAAGATCACTAAAAGATCCTCCTAGAGATTTCTGTGGGGATCCCGCTGAGGATGATACTTGACAACTCAGCTGGGGATACGAGCACCTTCTGGTACATGCTCTGAAGGAAATGTTGGAGAAGTGATGCCTGGCAACTCTGATGGGGAGAAAGCATCTCCGGCACTGTTTGGAAGGTGTGCTGAGGAAATAATGATTTGGGCAGCCTACTGGGGAGAAGCTTTCATGCCCCACGTTGTGCTTTGAACACCTGCAATCCTGTATGACAAAGAAACGCACAAGTTTCCCGAGGTATCCCTTACCGGATTCCGTCATAGGAGTTTAGACACTCCTGGGAGCAAGTATATTTCCTGTAAGCACGTATTTTTAGAAGGGAAGCATCTGTATTTATGCAATCAATATCTCAAGGACATCAGACACTTTGCAAATGAAAAATAAAATGTACGAGACAAGATATGACTGTAAATCTGATTTTATTGATTTATGTGCCCTGAATTGGCAAGATACAGTTAAAGAAACAGATCCCCTGAAATGAGGAAATCGTTACAAATTGAGAAGCAAAAAGACAGTGGCAATGTTGATGACGCTTCAAGGAGCTTTCCCTTTTGCTATGACTTGTATGACTTTTGACCTTCTTCTCATCTTGCTTTCTAAGGAAGGTTGATTCTGACCGATGCTCAAACCTTTCGAAGCTTGCCATGTTGTAAGTGATACAGACGAATTCAGGATGCAGTTGTTCGCTTATTCCCTTATTTTGCATGGATCGCCCTTTCGGGTTTTCAATCCACCGTGATACCCATTTTTGCCTGAGCTGTCCAATGCGGCTTTCCAGCTCAGCGGGTGTACATTTTTCTTATTTATTTTCCCTTATTTTTGCCCGAGTCTTTTATTCTGTTTCTGACTCGCTGGGATGCCCTATTTTTGCCCGGACTTACATTCTGTTTTTATGTCCAGCGGGTCATTTTTATGCGAAGTATTTTTTAACTGCATCTGAATTCACAGGGGACAGGAAGTCTTCACCATCCATAGTACTGAGCATCAGTGCTCCACCAGAGAAAACCTTTTTTACTATGAATGGACCATCGTAATTCGGAGTCCACTTGCCCCTGTGGTCTGTATGAGGAGGGAGGAGTCTTTTCAGCACAAGATCTCCTACTTGGTACTCTCGGAGCCTGACTTTCTGATCGAAGGCTTTCTTCATTCTTTTCTGATACAGCTGCCCATGACAAATTGCAGCCAACCTCTTTTCTTCAATCAGACTTAGTTTTTCGTATCGGGATCGGACCCACTCTGCTTCACTTAGCTTAACATCCATCAATACCCGTAGAGAGGGTAGTTCAACTTCAACAGGTAGGACTGCTTCCATACCGTACACAAGCTGATATGGTGTTGCCCCAGTGGATGTTCTGATTGACGTACGGTACCCATGTAAGGCAAATGGTAGCATTTCATGCCAGTCTTTGTAGGTAACTACCATCTTCTGCACAATCTTCTTGATATTCTTGTTAGCTGCCTCAACAGCGCCATTAATCTTTGGCCTGTAAGGAGAAGAATTGTGGTGTTGGATCTTGAAGTCCCGACACAGTTCTGCCATCATTTTGTTGTTCAAGTTGGAACCATTATCAGTAATGATTCGCTCGGGCACTCCATACCGACAGATGATATCTCTCTTCAGAAATCGGGTTACCACTTGCCTTGTAACATTTGCATAAGAAGCCGCTTCAACCCACTTGGTAAAATAGTCAATAGCAACCAGGATGAATCTGTGGCCGTTTGAAGCAGTTGGTTCAATCTTGTCAATCATATCAATACCCCACATGGCAAAGGGCTAGGGTGAAGACATCACATTCAGAGGATTTGGAGGCACATGCACTTTATCCGCATAAATCTGGCATTTATGGCATTTCATGGCATAGGCACAACAGTCTGCATCCATTGTGATCCAGTAGTAGCCTGATCTTAGCAACTTTTTAGCCATAGCATGCCCTCCTGCATGGGTACCAAAGGATCCTTCGTGCACCTCGTGCACTAACAAGTCTGCCTCTGCCCTATCAACGCATCTGAGAAGTACCATATCAAAATTTCTCTTGTACAAGGAACCATCAGTATTCAAGAAGAAACTACCAGCTAGCCTTCTTAAAGTCTTCTTATCATTGGAAGATGCCCCAGGTGGGTATGTCTGATCCTCCAAGAAGCACTTAATGTCATGGAACCAAGGTGTCATACCCCAAATTTTATCCCTAACTACTCGCATTATACATTCATCGCATTTAGCAGGGAAATTCCAGATTTAATTTCTTGTTGCTTTCAACTCATTTTCAAGCTATTCATTATTTTAATTTTAATTTCTATTTCTCATTTCTAACTTTTTAATTCATTTTCGTGTTTTTAATTTTAATTTTAATTTTAATTTCTATTTCTATTTTATTTTTTAAGTTCCTTTTTAAAAAAATTTATTATTTCAAATTCTATTTCAAAATTTTAATTCATTCCTAATTTTTTTTAAAAACTTAATTTCTATTTCCATTTATTTTCAAAGTTTTGTTAAAAAATGTAATTTTATTTCCAATTTTCAAAGTTTTTCTAAATGTATTTTTATTTCTATTTTCAATTTTCAAAGTTTTATTTCTTAATGTAATTTTATTTTTTAACTTTTATTTTTAATTCACTTTCTTTTAGTTTCCATTTCTAATTTAATTGTAATCTCCAATTTTTATTTTCTTAATCCATTTTCAAGTTTCTATTTCTAATTTAATTTCAATTTCTAATTTTATTTTTAGTTTACTTTTTTTTAAGATTCCATTTCTAACTTAATTCCAATTTCCAATTTTTTTTTATTTTAATTCATTTTAAATTTTAATTCCAAGGTTTTCTTTCTCATTTTTATTTTATTCCAATTTCTATTTCAAATTTCTATCCAAAGCTTCAAGTTTCATTTTAATTCCAATTCCATTTTTAATTTTCAATATTTTAAACTCATGTTCCAATCCATGTTTATTTCAAAACATATCCATTTTTTATCATAATAGACATTCATTCATCACTTATACATAATGCATTTCATAAGCATCTAGCATATCCATTTGGCACATTCTATTTCATTCAGTACATACCCATGACAAGGTTAAATAAACAATTATTTTTTGCCCAATATCATAAAGTTTCAAGATAGTACAACAAAAATAAAACAAAAGTAGAACCACTTCTCTTTTTTTACTACAGACATTGTTTTTCACAAAAATATCATTTGCTCCTGCTGCATCATTCCACCATTTCACCTACAAGACAGGTTCAGCCCCTGCTCCACCCACAGCAGGTCTGCACAGCACACAAACCTCTGCTCCACCTCCCCACTATTGCTGCAACATTCAGTTTTTGTCCCATTTCCTCCAACCCTTCATCTACAAGTTACCTGGTACATTTTTTCAAAAAAAAACTAATGAAATCATATATATAGCACTGTTACATTGGAGAAAAAGATTGAACCAGAACAGCCACAAAAACCAGAAACTTCATAACAACAAAACTTCAAAAAGCCAAACAAAAAAACTTCAGCCAAAAACTCAATAAACCAAAAGCCAAAACCAGCTCCATATACAAAAAACCAGACACAAAAAAAACCTCATTCATAAGAAAAATAACACAATACATACCAAAACTCAGAAGAACATCAGAAGAAAAAGAGAGGAATTTAAAAGTTCAAAGCATAAGGAAAGGAGAATCACCTGTGCATTGTCGCCAGAAAGATCGATCGGACTAGTTCCGCTTTTGTGAGTTTTCTTTTCTTCTTCTTTGTTGTCCTGATATCTTTGTGTTTTTTTTGCCTTGTTCATATGTGAGAAGAACTCTGTTCTTGTTTTGCTTCCATTTATGGAAATGAAAACCCTTTCCCAAGTTTTGAGTCTGATGATAGGAGTAGTGAGAATTTGTCTGATTCCGATACTGTTTCTTTGATTCCGAGGGATGATCTGTTGTTTGAAAACATACTTTTGGTTCCACAGAATGAGATTCGCATCCACACTGATTCCTCGTTTGAAAATGTTTCCATAGAACCTTTGATTCCACAGGGTGAGATTCACATTGAAACCTCATTTGAAAATGTTTCCAGAGAGCCTGATTTCGTAAACCTTGATCCTACTTTTAAGCTTAGCCCACCGGCCGCCACTCCTCCGGTTTCATACACACATACTGTAGTAGATCCTCTTGATGCAGATCCATCAATAGCACCTTATGATCTTAAAACGAACTGCCACTACCCCAAAACCAGAACCAACAGACAAAACACACCCCTGCACACAAACAGAAAACAACAATCACAAACCAGATCCAAAAGCTGAGAAGGAATAGAAGGAGAGTTTGAGTAAAGTTTCGGATTAAGAACAAACCTGAAAAGAAAATCACAATCGGAGAGGAATCGAGATCAGAGATAACAAACCAAAGACACCACTAACCCTGCAAATCACCAAACTCATCCACCATGCCAAACAACAGCAGCTTCATCTTAAAAAACTCATCAAAAATCAAAAGAAAAGGATAACAAAAAAACCAAACCAACAACCTGCATAACAATGAAGCCAAACCCAGAACCGCACCTTTGAAAAAAGACTGCAGACCTTCTTTTTCCTTTTCAGCTAAGCCTCCGCCGAACCGAAAGAACAGGCCCTTCTTTCTCAGCCGTGACCTTCATCTTCACCCTCAGCCAATCCCTTCAACTTTCAGCAAATCGAAACCTGCAAAACAAACCGGAGAGAACGCGTCGAGAGTGAAATCCAAATCACAAATCCAAAACTCAACAAAGAACTCAAAACGCGAGAAACATAAACCAGCTCCAAAACTACATACCTGCAAAATCCACCGCTAACCTCACCAAAACAAACCATTCCCCGCGAACTTCTCAACAAACACAACTCAGGCCTCCATTTGTTCCTTTCACCATCACCTTACCCTTCATAAATTTCTGTTAACTATCCAAAACCGAAAAACATCATCAATAACAAGCCAACCCTCTTCATCACTCACAAACCAGAAACAGATCGTGAAAATATCTGTGTGTACCATAAGCTACCGCGAGTGAGAACCTTCAGACCTTCAGCCGACCCATCTGAAATTGCGCACAAACCTGAAAACCTTTGAACCTTCATCAATCACACCAAACACAGCCTGCAATAAAAGCACATATCCATCACAACAGAAAACCGAAACAAAAGAAAACAACACAAATCTCACACGAATCATCGCAAACCTGTTAGCCATCTTTACAAACCAACACCATTCCTCTACAACATCACCTTCATCTTTCAATAAACCCATCTGAATCACACAACCTCCATACATCAGCAACACACCGAAACCGTCCCTTACTCAACCCCAAAACAGAACCATCCTCACCCTCAACCGCCGACAGCCACAACTAAACCGTGCAAAACCCGCAAAACCAACTCTGAACCACCATTGCCGACCTCCCTTCCACCTCCTCAAAACCAACTGCCGCTGGAACCAAACGAAACAAACCACCAAATTCCAAACGAGTCAGTGAGCAAACCTTGAAAACGAATCACAAATCTGAGAACAGAAAACTGAAGAATCCGAACAAACCGCATAAAACCCTCCACGCCATCACCAACACCTGAGAAACTTGAACTCTCTGTGAGAAGTTCAGACAACACCACCACGGACGGACCGTCACCACCTCAAGGCCGCCTTTGTTTCTTCGAAGAATCAGTCACGGGAGGCCGAGTGAAAACAGAACCATATTCCTCCGCCGCGGAAACCTCAAGAACCACCGCCACCCCTTTGACGAATCTGAAATCCAAACAGAGAGACTGAGAGGGGTGACGATTGAGAAAGACCATGGTTGAGAGAATTGAGAGAGAGACATAACGTGTGGATGTTGAGGGTGTTTCCGCTCCCAATTTTTTCCTTCCCTTTTCGGAATACGAATTGTATTTGTGGCTGTAAAAACCCTAGGTTGCTTTTCCCCCTTTTCGGACAGTCAACCGGGTCGGGTTCGGGTCGTCCTGTGACCCAGTCATTTTCTTCAATCCAACGACCCACGCCCTTGCTGGGCCTGCTTCCGCCAACCCCCCTTTTTTTTATCTTGCTTCACTAAAATTTATTTCTTGTTTATTTATATATATATATATATATATATATATATATATATAAATTTAGTTCTTTTAAATTTCTTTTCAAGTTTAAAAAAAAAACAAATTTAAAAAAAAATAATTAATTAATTAGTTTATAATTTTATTGTTCTTATGACATTTATTTTACTAATGATTTGTTGATGGTTGCTCCTTTTTTGGGCCAATGATATGACAAAAAGTCACGATAAATCGTTTCTGATTAATCGTGACCAATATGAGGCCATTTATTTATTTTTATTTTCATTCTATTTAATTTATCCTATTTCACAATTTATTTCACTTTATTTGTTTTTTTATTATTTATTTCTCGCACTTTTACACCATATTAACTTTAATTTTCAAGATAATAAATCCTTGGTCCAACGCCAAGTTGAGTTCACATACACTTCACTCACACACGTAAGTCGGTCGTTTTACGATCGCCATCTGCACATTCCTTACACTTCACAGCTTTCTAACTTAAACAAATTGACGCACCACGCTTGTTTTCCACCCTCGCATTCTCGATCCATATATCGAGTCATAGCCCGGTTACTAAGCCTTTTACTTTGCATTTCCTATTTATTTTATCCAATTTATTTTTTCAAGTTGCAACCTATGCCTTAGACTTAGGAGCTTGCACCCTCATTTATTTACTTTATTTTTTCTCATTTAAATCCAAAAGGGAAAGAACTCCTGCAGTTGACTTAATGTCATAGGAAGTTTAGCCATCCCTAGTTCCATTTTCAACCTTAACCATTAGGACTTTTTATTTTACAACTTTTTGTGACTTTGCTAAAGTCACGTGAGTGTTTGCCATAACACTTACCTTCCCCCGCGAACCTTGAGCGTAACCAAGTGTTCGTTAATCCTTAGGAGAACTACGAGTGCTCTGATTCTATACCCGATACGTAGGCATCAATGCGATGTTGTGCGAGCACCATTAGAAATAAAACCTTAGGTTCCCATAATTTTAACAAGCAATAAATAACAAAAACACAAATATTAACAAGAGGTTCCCGTAGGATACTGCGGATGCTTAGGATGCTAACACCTTCCCTAGGTATAATCAACCCCCGAACCTAGTTTCTCCTCATTTAGGTTTTTTTACGATCTTTTTCCCTTTTCCTTTTGGATTAAATTAAAGTCGGTGGTGAACATAAAAGTTTTGCGATTTAAGCTTAATCAATAGCTTGGTATCCGATTCTCACCGCAACAGAAATGGCGACTTCACTGGGGACTCTATTTTTGAGGGTTAAGCCCACCTTGTATATTTGTATATTTGTTGTTGTATTGCTTGTTATTATTTGGGATTTTTTTTTGTTGGGTGTTCCATGTGTGGTGAGATAAGTCCTAACCCGGACTTGAATGCAAAATAAGATAGGACGGTGGTATATTCAAGAAGGCTTGCAGGGAGTTGAGTCCCGACCAAGTTGACTTGAGACACCACCACTCAGCGGAGGCCTCCTCGGATGTAGTTTTGTTGATCGAGTTCAGTCGTGAAAGCATTACTATATTCGACCTGAGAGCCATTAATGCTGAGGACCGTAGAACATTTACCCCCACTTGGCCTTTTAGGGATGTAGTGCGATGACTATGAGGGTGTAAATCCGAAATAGTTGATACGCGATACTACACTCAGATGAGACTCTCTCGAGAATATTATTGATTACCAAGTTGAGTTGGGAAGTCGGTAATATCCGAAAGATGGGACAATGATTCTGGGAACTTTTAGAACCCGTTGTACAGGTACAAATAAACTCATAGTACATACCTTTTTGGGAGGGTTGAACCTTTGACCTCATGCAAGCTTTGAACCTAAGCCTTGTTTGTGTTTGTTGCATTCACGCATCATGAAGCATCATTTTTACCAATTTATTCAAGGAACTCAGAAACTCTATCTTTGCAAATATCGTAGGTATCATCATGGAATTTGGAAGAAGAAAGATTGTCAAGTACACATTCAAAACTCCCAAACTCGAAGACCTAAGGAAATTAAGAGATTTGGTTTTGGATCAAGAAGCCTTCATGGAGAAGCATAGGAGACTCTTAGCCTTACTTAAGACTGAGTGGGATGGAAGGTTGCTCTCTGTGATGCTCCAGTTTTATGATCCTCTCTACCACTGTTTTACGTTCCCTGATTACCAATTGGCGCCTACTTTGGAAGAGTATTCATTTCTGGTGGGATCACGTGTTAAGGATGAGTTTTCATTCCCTGTTCTAGAGAAGGACCCTGAAGAAGCGGAGATTGCAAAGGCGACATATTTGAGTGTTCCTGAGGTCAAGGCAAATATGACCTATAAAGGAAAGATTTTTGGATTCCCTACAAAGTTTTTGATAGAAAAGGCCAAGAATTTTGTTGGTGTGAAGGATATGAAAGCTTTTGAGGCGACCTTTATTCTGCTAATATATGGAGTGTTACTTTTCCCAAACTTTGAAGACTTTGTCGACCTGAACGCCATCAAAATCTTTCTGAAGAAGAACTCGGTCCCTACTTTGCTCGGAGACACTTACCATTCCATCCATCTGAGGAATCTCCATAAGGGAGGGATGATTACTTGTTGTGCATCATTGCTATACGAGTGGTTTATTTCGCACTTGCCTAAGTCAGCTTCATTTTGGAACCTTAAGAATGGTTTGTGGTGGTCACAAAGGATCATGTCTCTTACCCACTCTGACATTAGTTGGTACAATCGTGTTTACGATGGAGCATTGATTATTGATAGCTGTGGTGATTTTGCTAATGTGCCTCTTCTTGGCACTAAGGGGGGAATCAGCTATAATCCAGTTTTGGCTCGCCGCCAACTCGGGTATCCGTTGAAGGACAAACCTAAGAGTGTTGAAGTGGAAGGAATTTTCTTTAAGGATGACGAAGAACCAGAGCTCAAGAAACAGATTATGCAAGCTTGGAAGTACATCCATAGGAAGGGGAGGAGTAGCCTGGGAAAGCCGAATTGTGTTTCTATGGAACCCTATCTCCAATGGGTACGAGATAGGGCAATCAGTCTGAAGATGCCTTACCCTCGCCAGGATCCTATGACCTTCAAGAAACCCATTCTAATCTTTATGGATGATGCAGAGAAGCTGAAGATTGATTTGGAGAAAGAACTTCGAGAGAAGAATGCATGGAAGAATCGGCATCAGATCATCAGTAGTGAGAATGAAGAACTTAGAAGACAACTGAAGATGAAGGAAGAAGAAGAGCTTTCCAACAAGAAAAGGAAAGCACAAGAGGATTTATTTTCCTCCAGCACTCAGGGGGACACTTCTTGGAAGTCGATCGTGGATCAACTTATGCTTGAAAGGGCTCAGATGAAGGCACAAATCGAGAAGCTCAACTTGAGGCTTTTAGGAGAATCTCCTTAGGACTTTGTCTTTGTCTTTATTAAGCTTTGTTTGGGATTTTTGAAGATGTACTCAAGACTTTGTATCACTTTTTGAATTTAATGAAATCATGTCCTTTGATTATTATGTTTTCCTTGGTATTTGCAAATTGTTTCTTAAGTTCCTTGAATAAAATTTATTTTTCGCATTGCACTCATACATTTGGCATTTCATTTGCATTTTTTCATATAAAACTCATTCCCGTCATCTGCTCTCAATTCAGCTTTCACACTGAGGCTCTCACGCAAATACTACACTCGAGCTCAAGCCAGAAAGAGGATGGCTGAAAGAGACCTAGAGATGGACAGAGTTAACGAAGAGCTTACTGAAATTCGTGGAAATATGGGTCAGATGATGGAAATGTTGCAAGTTATTCGAGCGAAGATGGATACCCAGCAGACTGTGGTGTCAGAGATTGTCACTGCAACGACTGAGCCTACGTCATCAGTCACTACCGCTGTGACCTGGCCTCCTTTTGGGCTTCCTCATGGATTCGTCCCTCCTCCTCAAGGTTTTGCCTCTCAAAGTTTTATTCCTTCTTCCCAAGGACTTGCTACTCAGGGTTTCTTCCCTCCTTCTCAAGGTTTTGCTTCTCAAAGTTTCATTCCTTCTTCTCAAGGACTGGCTGCTCAGGGTTTCTTCCCTCCTTCTCAAGGTTTTGCTTCTCAAAGTTTCATTCCCTCTTCTCAAGGACTGGCTACTCATGGATTCTTCCCTCATTCCCAAGGTTTTGCTTCTCAAAGTTTTATTCCTTCTTCCCAAGGACTTGCTGCTCAGGGTTTCTTCCCTCCGTCCCAAGGTTTAGCTTCTCAAAGTTTCGCACCTCCTTCTCAGGGCATGGCATTTCTTTCCCAAGGTTTTGTGCCTCCTCCTCAAGGATTTGCTGCTCAACAGACTATTCCTGTGACTTATGAAGAGAACCATGCAGTTGCTAATTTTACACCAGACATTGTGCACACCCATGCCCAACCATACTTTAATGACCATCAGGCGTATGAAGCGCCAGATATGTCTGAAAACGGAGATGAGAAACATGAGAAGATGCAAGAGAATTTTGATACCCTTGAAAAAAGGTTAAGAGCGATTGAAGGTGACCAGATCTTTGGGGCCGCTGCTAGAGAGATGTGTCTGGTGTCTGGATTGGTAATACCTCCAAAGTTCAAGATACCCACTTTTGATATGTATGAGGGCGCAACTTGTCCTAAGAACCATCTCTTGATGTACTATCGAAGAATGGCTGCGCAGGTGGACAATGATAAATTAATGATCCACTGCTTCCAGGACAGTCTGAAGGGAATCTCCTCCAAATGGTATCTAACGCTAGACCAGTCGAAGATTCGCAGTTTCCAAGACTTGGCAGATGCTTTCATCCAGCAATACAAATACAATATGGACCTTGCTCCCGATAGGAGGCAACTGTTGAGTATGTCACAAAAGGATTCTGAATCATTTAAAGAATATGCTCAGAGGTGGAGGGGGACCGCTTCTCAAGTAGAGCCCCCATTGACTGAAAGAGAATTAGCTGACTGGTTTGTTGACACTGTGCGACCAGAATTCTATGAGAGAATGGTGGGAAGCATAACTTCTAGTTTCTCTGATTTAGTGGCTGTGGGAATCAAAGTTGAACTTGGACTAAAAAGTGGAAAGATGAGTGGTGCATCTGGCAGTTCCAGCACTGGCAGTGGAAGTAATGTCAAGAAATTTACCAGTAATTTCCACAAGAAGAAAGAGGGCGAGACAAATGCAATAATGACAGGTCAAAGAAGAAATCCGCTTTGGCAGAGACCTCCACCTATGGCTCAACAACAGTATGCTCATCCACCACAGTATGCCCAACATCCTTATGTAGTGGCGGTTCAACCGTTATATAATCCACAAGTCCCGATGTATCGGCCAACTCAAGCAGTACCAATGTATCAGCAAGCGGCTCCAGTGATTCCAGCTTATCAGCCAATGCACAACAATCCAGGCTATCAACAAGCGCCCAATGCTTCAGCCTACCAGCAGAGGACTCCAGCTCCTCATCCGAATCCCAACTTTCAGAATAGAAGACTAGGAGGAAGGCCTCATAATCCTCGAATCCCTATGACCTATACTGAATTATATCCTTCACTGCTGAAGAAAGGTTTGGTTACTCCAAGGCCTTTGGGTCCTCCACCAAATCCGCTCCCACCAAATTACAACTCAAATGCCCACTGTTTATTCCATGAAGGTGCCCCAGGGCACGATTTGGAGGGTTGTTATGCTTTGAAGTACATCGTGAAAGATTTGATGGAGAAAAACATTCTGTCATTTGGGAATACTGGTCCGAATGTCAAGGATAATCCTTTACCCAAGCATGGGTCCATAAATGCCATTGTTGATGAGTCTGACAAAGATTTGATTTTCAACGCCACAGAGATCAAGACCCCGCTTAGAGACTTCCATGCGAAGTTAGTAGAAGTGGGTATATTGAAGAGCTGTCATAAGAATTGTGAAGGTTGTGTTGATAGTTCAAGGGGATGTGAATTGGTCTTGAAAGATGTTCAAGATTTGATTGATGAAGGTGTCTTACAAGTGAGCGGTCATATGAAGAGGAATGAAGTGGCAATGATTGAACCCATTTTCAACCTGCCTGAATCTGATTCTACCTTGGTGCCAGTGTTCAACCTGCCTGAGTCCTCAAGAGTTCAACCCATCTTTAATATGCCAGAGCCTGTGATTCCCATTTTCAATATACCTGAGCCAAGGTTTGAACAAAGGAGTAACCCTTTCCTTTATGAAGACACTAAAGCAGTTCCATGGAAGTATGATACAGGGAAAGTTCATCAGAAGAATGGTAAAGCTAGTCAGAAGGAAGGTTCAAAAGTTGCAAGTGCTGACATAGCGGGTGCAGGTCGTTTAACTCGCAGTGGTCGTGTTTATACTCAGCAAGTCAATACAGTTCCACCTAAAGAAGTAATTCTCACTGTTGTCAACCAGGATAAAGGGGTAGTCTTGGGAGAAGAAGATGCAGAATTTCTCAGAATCATTAAGAAGAGTGATTATAAGGTTATTGATCAGCTACATCAAATGCCTTCCAAAATATCTATCCTATCACTTCTTATGCATTCACCGGCCCATCGGAGTGCTCTCCAGAAATTACTAGCCCAAGCCCATGTTACACATGATATAACAGTGAATCAGTTTGATGGAGTCATTGCCAATATCACTGCATGTAACAATCTCAGCTTCAGTATGGAGGATCTTCCAAAGGAGGGCTTGGACCATAACCGTGCTCTCCACATATCTGTAAAATGTCAAGAGGATACTTTAGCAAGAGTTCTTGTGGATACAGGATCTTCATTGAATGTTTTGCCGAAAAGAACGCTTGCCAAGTTATCTTATCAAGGGGCAGAGATGATGCCCAGTGCACTGATTGTGAAAGCTTTTGATGGGTCAAGGAGGACTGTTATTGGAGAAGTTGACTTACCGATCTTGATTGGGCCACAGGTGTTCAAAATCACTTTCTAGGTTATGGACATTAACCCCAATTACAGTTGCTTGCTCGGAAGACCTTGGATCCATGCCGCTGGGGCAATCACTTCTACCTTACACCAGAAGATGAAGTTTGTGGTCGATAATAAGCTGGTAACCGTGTCTGGGGAAGAAGATCTCATGGTTAGCAACCTTTCATCCTTTAGCTATATTGAGGCTGATGAAGATGCTTTGGAAACTTCCTTCCAAGCTCTTGAGATAGCCAATGCTGTCCTTTTGGAAGTAGAGGAACCAAAAGGGAGGGGTATCCCATCTTTTGCATCGCTGAAGAGTACCATTTCCACCATTGAAGAAAGAAGCTATGAAGGTTGGGGTGATGTCATCGACGTCAAATAGAAGCTAGATCGTTGCGGGTTGGGTTACAAACCAACTCATGTGAAGGAAGGAGCGTCAACCTCCGTTAAAGGACGTCTGAAGACCATTCAAGAGGTGTTTTCCAGTGCTGGTTATCAGGTCAATGCAATTGATGGAGGTTCTGAAGATGAAGATGTGAATCATTTGGTGTATCAGTGTGAAGAAGCCTTGGACAATTGGGAGGCAGTCGAGATCCCAGAGTTTTTTCCATTGTCAAAGTAATTTATTGTTTTTTAAATGTTTTCAAAGTTCCCTAGCTCTGCCCAAGGCTATGGGAGTATTTTGTAGGGCCCCTTCTCATTTTCAAAGTTATTATCAATGAAAGCATTTTGTTAAACTCTTATTTTGATCATTTACTGTTTTCTCTCTCTCTCTCTCTCTCTCTCTCTCTCTCTCTCTCTTTTCACCTTTAAAAAGAAGAAAATGGTAATCTTTCAAAACCAATAAAAAAGCTTTTTTCTCTTGCATTTCTCTATTTTCCACTTTTAATAAAAGCAAATCATTCTCATATGCAGAATAAGCGAAAACCCTGTTGAATCCAATGACTCTACATTCTCTCCTAACTTTGATTCGCCCATCTACCAAGCGGAAGATGAAAGTGAGGAAGATTGTGACATTCCCGAAGAACTGGCAAGATTAGTTGAGTATGAGCACACAGATCTTCAGCCACATAAGGAGCAGGTAGAGACCATCAATCTTGGCACTGATGAAGACAAGAAGGAAGTCAAGATTGGTACAACACTTGGGGCAGACGTTAGAGAAAGATTGGTCAAGCTTCTCAGAGAGTATGTAGATGTGTTTGCATGGTCATATCAGGATATGCCCGGTTTAGACACAGACATAGTGGTCCACAAGTTACCTCTTCGACCAGATTGTCCTCCCGTAAAGCAAAAGCTTCGAAGAGCAAGACCAGACATGGCTCTGAAGATTCGAGAAGAGGTCAAAAGGCAGTTCGATGTTGGATTCCTTGCAGTTGCAAAGTACCCTGAGTGGGTAGCTAATATTGTGCCAGTCCCTAAAAAGGATGGCAAAGTCAGAATGTGTGTGGACTATAGGGATTTGAACAAATCCAGTCCGAAGGACGATTTCCCTCTTCCGCATATTGATACTTTGGTTGACAACACTGCTAAATTTGCTGTTTTCTCCTTCATGGATGGGTTTTCAGGATACAACCAGATCAAGATGGATCCTGACGATATGGAAAAGACTACATTCATCACACCATGGGGCACTTATTGTTACAAGGTTATGCCATTCGGTCTTAGAAATGCAGGAGCCACTTATCAAAGGGCAATGGTCACCCTTTTCCATGATATGATGCATAAAGAGATAGAAGTTTATGTGGATGATATGATTGCCAAATCACAGAGTGAGGAGGATCATTTGGATCATCTCTTGAAGTTATTCGAGCGTCTCAGAAAGTTCCAACTGCGTCTGAATCCGGCTAAGTGTACTTTTGGTGTCCGATCAGGAAAGTTACTTGGTTTTATTGTTAGTCAGCAAGGAATTGAAGTAGATCCAGATAAGGTCAGAGCAATTCAAGAGATGCCAGCTCCAAAAACAGAAAAACAAGTCAGAGGTTTCCTTGGAAGATTGAACTACATCTCCAGATTTATCTCCAACATGACTGCTACTTGTGAGCCTTTGTTCAAGTTACTCCGGAAGAATCAAGCGATTGAGTGGAGTCCTGGTTGTCAACTAGATTTTGAGAAGATTAAGGTTTATCTACAAGAACCCCCTATCTTGATCCCACCTACTCCAGGAAAGCCTCTCTTCATGTACCTAACTGTACTTGAGGGTTCTATGGGTTGCGTATTAGGCCAACAAGACGAAACTGGTCGTAAGGAGCACGCCATTTATTACTTAAGCAAGAAGTTCACAGACTGTGAAAGCAGATATTCGCTTTTGGAGAAAACTTGTTGTGCCTTGGCATGGGCGGCCAGACGCCTCAGGCAGTACATGATTTGTCACACTACTTTGTTGATCTCGAAAATGGATCCAATAAAGTACATCTTTGAGAAGCCTGCTTTGACTGGAAGACTCTCCCGTTGGCACATGTTGTTATCCGAATATGATATCCAATATGTAACCCAGAAGTCTATTAAAGGCAGTGTTTTATCTGAATACCTTGCTGATCATCCTGTCGAAGATTATGAACCTTTGAAATTCGATTTCCCAGACGAGGACATTATGTTGATAAAGGACTGTGAAGTTCCAGGTCCAGATGAAGGTCCCGAGCCAGGGTCTCGTTGGAAGATGATGTTTGATGGTTCCTCTAACTACATGGGGCATGGTGTAGGAGTTGTTTTGATGAATCCGGATGGTGGTTATACTCCCTTCACGGCTAGATTGTGCTTTGAATGTACAAACAACATTGCTGAGTATGAAGCGTGTGTTTTAGGTATCGAAGCTGCAATCGATACTAGAATCAAGATTCTGGATGTATATGGAGACTCAGCTTTGGTAATATACCAAGTCAAAGGTGAATGGGAGACCCGTGATGAGAAGCTGATCCCATACCGTGCCCACATTGTGGACTTGATCAAATACTTTGACGAAGTCACTTTCCATCATGTTCCAAGGGCAGAAAATCAAATTGCAGATGCTTTGGCTATGTTGGCCTCTATGTTTCAAGTCAGATTTCTTAATGAAGCTCCAATCATTACAATCGAGCGAAGAACTGCACCAGCCTACTGTCTACTGGTCGAAGAAGAAACTGATGAGAAACCGTGGTTCTACGACATCAAGAACTATTTGCAAAATCAGGAGTACCCAGCTGACGCAACAACTCTGGATAAGAAGACTCTGAGAAGATTGGCGTCCAAGTTCTTCCTCAGCAACAATGTGCTTTACAAGAGAAATCATGATATGGTTCTGCTCAGATGTGTGGACAAGCGCGAAGCAGACTTATTGATCAGGGAAATCCATGAAGGATCATTTGGAACACATGCCAATGGACATGCCATGTCCAGGAAGATTTTGAGAGCTGGATACTTCTGGTTGACCATGGAATCAGATTGTTTCAAGTATGCCAGGAAGTGTCATAAATGCCAGATTTATGCCGACAAGGTGCACGTACCTCCAACACTTTTGAATGTTCTGTCATCGCCTTGGCCTTTCTCAATGTGGGGCATTGACATGATAGGGGCAATTGAGCCTAAAGCTTCCAATGGTCATCGGTTTATCTTGGTCGCAATCGATTACTTCACCAAATGGGTAGAAGCAACTTCCTACGCCAATGTGACAAAGCAAGTGGTTGCCCGTTTCATCAAGAACCAAATTATCTGCCGCTATGGGATCCCAAGCCGAATCATAACAGATAATGGGACCAATTTGAACAACAAAACAATGAAAGAGCTGTGTGAGACATTCAAGATTGAACATCATAACTCTTCTCCGTATCGTCCGAAGATGAATGGAGCTGTTGAAGCTGCAAACAAGAACATCAAAAAGATTCTGCAGAAGATGGTAAAAACTTACAAAGATTGGCACGAGATGTTACCATATGCTTTACACGGATACAGAACATCAATTCGCACTTCAACAGGGGCAACCCCTTTCTCTCTGGTGTATGGGATGGATGCAGTTCTCCCTATTGAAGTAGAGATACCATCTTTGAGAATCTTGATGGAAACCAAACTGGAGGAAGCTGAGTGGGTCCAGAACAGGTTTGACCAACTGAATCTTATTGACGAGAAGAGAATGACCGCCATGTGCCATGGCCAGTTGTACCAAAAGCGCATTAAGAGAGCATTTGACAAGAAAGTCCGTCTCCGAGAATTCAAAGAAGGAGATCTTGTACTCAAGAAAATCTTGCCAGTCCACAAAGACATGCGTGGAAAATGGAGTCCTAACTATGAAGGTCCATATATTGTGAAGATGGCATTCTCCGGAGGTTCCTTAATCCTTACAACTATGGATGGTGAACAGTTGAAACACCCGGTGAATTCTGATGCAGTCAAAAAATATTATGCCTAAATAAAACCCGATAGGTCGAAAACCAGAAATGGCGACCTAGGCAAAAATGGGTATCCCGGTGGATCAAAACCTATGAAGGAGATCCAGGCAAAAGTTAGGGATAAAAATGAAAAAAATAAGAGCTCGCTAAGTTGAAAACCCGAAAGGGCGGCCTAGGCAAAAAAGAGCGTCCCGATGGATTGAAAACCCGAAAGGGCGGTCCAGGAAAAAGTTAGGGACAAAGGCATTTGACTGTAGCACATGGTGTTTACCATTACTGAAGAATCATACTGGAAGACCAATCCATTTGCTCTTGTCAGAAGCAAGGTGTCGGGCAGTCTTAGTTATTAGGGATTGTAGTGGTCGTTGGATTCAATGTAGACCTTTCCCCATTGCCATTTTCAAACTGTAATTTTCCATGGAGTTTTTGCCATTGGCAAGCTACCATTCTTGAATAAAATACAAACTTCGCCTATGAATTTTGTTGTTCAACCTCTTATTTCTTTTGTTATGCAAATTGCCATCACTTGATTACAATTTAACTCTGAAAATGACAAGTTTTTTTTAAGGAAATGTTTTTTGAAAACATACTAAAAAACTTTCAAGTTTCTTTGACTTTGGAAAAATTGGGAAAACCTTCTGTTTCCCCAAGAAGTCCTGGTTTGCAACAACACTTTTATACTATTATTACAGAAATCCCCATAGAGTTCAAAACTGGTAACACCCTTGGATGGATCTTTGGGCCAAGCATGATTTCCAAGTTCGAAGACATCTCCCCAGTGTTTTTCATATTGCTCATCTAAGTATTGGTGTTGAGAGCCTACTCCCTTTTTGAGTCTTGTCAACTCTTTGTCTCTTTAGAGTCAACATTTGCATATCATGATCATTCGCATCATGCTCAATCATGCGCATTTGACATTAGCATTTGTCTTTCCCCAGTTGTCGTCTGTCTATTTCCAAGTCCAGATATCATTAGTGTTCAATTTGAGAAATCATTGTTGTTGGTACCCGAAGTTTGGTTTACCAATGTTTTTGTCCCCAGTAATTGCTGGTGTCCCCCGTGGAATTCTAATTGTGTTTGGTATTTGTCTTTATGACCACCAATATCTCCTTGAAGTCCAATTGTCATTGGCAAAAATCTTTTAAGCAGGTCCTGAAACCTTTGTTTAAAATCCAAGTCCATTTGATTTTGGCACATACTTGTACCTTTCTCCTAATGGTTCCTGAAGGAATTTCCAGAGGTTGGATGTCTTATCTTATTTGAAAACTCCAACATATTTTGTTGTTACTTCTTTGCGTTAGCCGGTCGCCTAGAGCCGTTGATCTATCTTTGGGTGATTTGCACTCTATCCTCAATGTTAGCTGGTCGCATAGAGCCACTACTAAATCAATGTGATTTCCTTCCTTATCCTCAGTGTCAGCAGTTACATTTGAACCTGCTAATTTACCATTTTGAATACTTTGACTACTTTGTCTTTATCATTCTTAGTGTCAACCGGTTTTTCTAACCTGTTGCGCATTCACTTTGAGTGTATCTTGACTTCTATTCTTAGTGTCAATAGGTCTCGAACCTATTGCGCTTCCACTTTGAATGTTTATTTTGTTGTATTCTTAGTGTCAGTTGGTCGCATCGAGCCGCTGCGCATTCACTTCGAATATTTATGTTGTTATTCATGGTGTCAGTTGATCAACAAGAGCCGCTGCGCATTCACTTTGAATATTACGTTTATCGTTTCCAGTGACAGTTGGTCGCATTGAGCCACTGCACATTCCATTTGAATGAATATTTTTGTTGTTATTCATGGTGACAGTTGGTCGCATGGAGCCGCTGCACATTCATTTTGAATGTTTATTTTGTTGTATTCATGGTGTCAGTTGGTCGCATAGAGCCGATGTGCATTCACTTTGAATGTTTATTTTGTGTCGTTTCATTTCCAGTGTCAGTTGGTCGCATAGAGCCGCTGCGCATTCACTTTGAATATTACGTTTATTGTTTCCAGTGACAGTTGGTCGCATAGAGCCGCTGCACATTCCCTTTGAACGTTTATTTTGTTGTATTCTTGGTGTCAGTTGGTCGCATCGAGCCGCTGCGCATTTCACTTTGAATATGTTGTTGCTTTTCATTTCTCAAAGTCAATTGGTCGCATAGAGCCATTGATCTACCACTTCGATTTATTTCCTTGTCTTATTTTTATTCTTAGTGTCAGTTGGTCGCATCGAGCCGCTGCACATTCACTTTGAATGTTTATTTTGTTGTATTCTTAGTGTCAGTTGGTCGCGTCGAGCCGCTGCGCATCCGCTTTGAATATTACGTTTATCGTTTCTGGTGTCAGTTGGTCGCATAGAGCCGCTGCACATTCATTTCGAGTATTTTTGTTATTATTCATGGTGTCAGTTGGTCGCATCGAGTCGCCGCACATTCCCTTTGAATGTTTATTTTGGTTGTATTCTTAGTGTCAGTTGGTCGCATCGAGCCGCTGCGCATTCACTTTGAATATTATGTTTATCATTTTTCAGTGATGGTTGGTCGCATCGAGCCACTGCACATTCCCTTTGAATGTTTATTTTTGTTGTTATTCATGGTGTCAGTTGGTCGCATCGAGCCGCTGCGCATTCACTTTGAATATTATGTTTACCATTTCCGGTGACAGTTGGTCGCATTGAGCCACTGCACATTCCCTTTGAATGTTTATTTTTGTTGTTATTCATGGTGTCAGTTGGTCGCATCGAGCCGCTGCACATTCACTTTGAATATTATGTTTATCATTTCCAGTGACAGTTGGTCGCATAGAGCCACTGCACATTCACTTTGAATGTTTATTTTGTTGTATTCTTAGTGTCAGTTGGTCGCATCGAGCCGCCGCGCATTCACTTTGAATATGTTGTTGCTTTTTACTTCTCAAAGTCAATTGGTCGCATAGAGCCATTGGTCAACCACTTCGATTTATTTCCTTGTCTTATTTGTATTCTTGGTGTCAGTTGGTCGCATCGAGCCACTGTGCAGTCACTTTGAATTTTATTTTGTTTTGTCTGTGTTCGTTGATCCAACGCTTTGGATTTCCTTTTGTTCCCGTCTTTTGTTATTCTTAGTGTCAACAATTACACTTGAACCTGTTGGTTTATCACTTTGAATATTTTCCGTTGTCGTTTCTTTATCCCCAGTGTATGTCATCCCCAGTGAGTCTTGGCTTGTGGTCGTCGATTTATCTCGTCTAATCATTCATACCATAATCATCATTCATTGCATAAGAGTTACAGAGTTAGATAGTTTGTAGTCCAGCATAACATTGCATTTAGGGGCAAAATTTCCGGTTATTTCTATATTTAAATACATTTCACCCTGATCGCCTGAGTGTCTATCGTCATTCACGCCATCTGGTGAAATTATTTAAATAGGGGCAACTTTCATACCCCAAATTTTATCCCTAACTGCTCGCATTATACATTCATCGCATTTAGCAGGGAAATTCCAGATTTAATTTCTTGTTGCTTTCAACTCATTTTCAAGCTATTCATTATTTTAATTTTAATTTCTATTTCTCATTTCTAACTTTTTAATTCATTTTCGTGTTTTTAATTTTAATTTTAATTTTAATTTCTATTTCTATTTTATTTTTTAAGTTCCTTTTTAAAAAAATTTATTATTTCAAATTCTATTTCAAAATTTTAATTCATTCCTAATTTTTTTTAAAAACTTAATTTCTATTTCCATTTATTTTCAAAGTTTTGTTAAAAAATGTAATTTTATTTCCAATTTTCAAAGTTTTTCTAAATGTATTTTTATTTCTATTTTCAATTTTCAAAGTTTTATTTCTTAATGTAATTTTATTTTTTAACTTTTATTTTTAATTCACTTTCTTTTAGTTTCCATTTCTAATTTAATTGTAATCTCCAATTTTTATTTTCTTAATCCATTTTCAAGTTTCTATTTCTAATTTAATTTCAATTTCTAATTTTATTTTTAGTTTACTTTTTTTTAAGATTCCATTTCTAACTTAATTCCAATTTCCAATTTTTTTTATTTTAATTCATTTTAAATTTTAATTCCAAGGTTTTCTTTCTCATTTTTATTTTATTCCAATTTCTATTTCAAATTTCTATCCAAAGCTTCAAGTTTCATTTTAATTCCAATTCCATTTTTAATTTTCAATATTTTAAACTCATGTTCCAATCCATGTTTATTTCAAAACATATCCATTTTTTATCATAATAGACATTCATTCATCACTTATACATAATGCATTTCATAAGCATCTAGCATATCCATTTGGCACATTCTATTTCATTCAGTACATACCCATGACAAGGTTAAATAAACAATTATTTTTTGCCCAATATCATAAAGTTTCAAGATAGTACAACAAAAATAAAACAAAAGTAGAACCACTTCTCTTTTTTTACTACAGACATTGTTTTTCACAAAAATATCATTTGCTCCTGCTGCATCATTCCACCATTTCACCTACAAGACAGGTTCAGCCCCTGCTCCACCCACAGCAGGTCTGCACAACACACAAACCTCTGCTCCACCTCCCCACTATTGCTGCAGCATTCAGTTTTTGTCCCATTTCCTCCAACCCTTCATCTACAAGTTACCTGGTACATTTTTTCAAAAAAAACCTAATGAAATCATATATATAGCACTGTTACATTGGAGAAAAAGATTGAACCAGAACAGCCACAAAAACCAGAAACTTCATAACAACAAAACTTCAAAAAGCCAAACAAAAAAACTTCAGCCAAAAACTCAATAAACCAAAAGCCAAAACCAGCTCCATATACAAAAAACCAGACACAAAAAAACCTCATTCATAAGAAAAATAACACAATACATACCAAAACTCAGAAGAACATCAGAAGAAAAAGAGAGGAATTTAAAAGTTCAAAGCATAAGGAAAGGAGAATCACCTGTGCATTGTCGCCAGAAAGATCGATCGGACTAGTTCCGCTTTTGTGAGTTTTCTTTTCTTCTTCTTTGTTGTCCTGATATCTTTGTGTTTTTTTTGCCTTGTTCATATGTGAGAAGAACTCTGTTCTTGTTTTGCTTCCATTTATGGAAATGAAAACCCTTTCCCAAGTTTTGAGTCTGATGATAGGAGTAGTGAGAATTTGTCTGATTCCGATACTGTTTCTTTGATTCCGAGGGATGATTTGTTGTTTGAAAACATACTTTTGGTTCCACAGAATGAGATTCACATCCACACTGATTCCTCCTTTGAAAATGTTTCCATAGAACCTTTGATTCCACAGGGTGAGATTCACATTGAAACCTCATTTGAAAATGTTTCCAGAGAGCCTGATTTCGTAAACCTTGATCCTACTTTTAAGCTTAGCCCACCGGCCGCCACTCCTCCGGTTTCATACACACATACTGTAGTAGATCCTCTTGATGCGGATCCATCAATAGCACCTTATGATCTTAAAACGAACTGCCACTACCCCAAAACCAGAACCAACAGACAAAACACACCCCTGCACACAAACAGAAAACAACAATCACAAACCAAATCCAAAAGCTGAGAAGGAATAGAAGGAGAGTTTGAGTAAAGTTTCAGATTGAGAACAAACCTGAAAAGAAAATCACAATCGGAGAGGAATCGAGATCAGAGATAACAAACCAAAGACACCACTAACCCTGCAAATCACCAAACTCATCCACCATGCCAAACAACAGCAGCTTCATCTCAAAAAACTCATCAAAAATCAAAAGAAAAGGATAACAAAAAAACCAAACCAACAACCTGCATAACAATGAAGCCAAACCCAGAACCGCACCTTTGAAAAAAGACTGCAGACCTTCTTTTTCCTTTTCAGCTAAGCCTCCGCCGAACCGAAAGAACAGGCCCTTCTTTCTCAGCCGTGACCTTCATCTTCACCCTCAGCCAATCCCTTCAACTTTCAGCAAATCGAAACCTGCAAAACAAACCGGAGAGAACGCGTCGAGAGTGAAATCCAAATCACAAATCCAAAACTCAACAAAGAACTCAAAACGCGAGAAACATAAACCAGCTCCAAAACTACATACCTGCAAAAGCCACCGCTAACCTCACCAAAATAAACCATTCCCCGCGAACTTCTCAACAAACACAACTCAGGCCTCCATTTGTTCCTTTCACCATCACCTTACCCTTCATAAATTTCTGTTAACTATCCAAAACCGAAAAACATCATCAATAACAAGCCAACCCTCTTCATCACTCACAAACCAGAAACAGATCGTGAAAATATCTGTGTGTACCATAAGCTACCGCGAGTGAGAACCTTCAGACCTTCAGCCGACCCATCTGAAATTGCGCACAAACCTGAAAACCTTTGAACCTTCATCAATCACACCAAACACAGCCTGCAATAAAAGCACATATCCATCACAACAGAAAACCGAAACAAAAGAAAACAACACAAATCTCACACGAATCATCGCAAACCTGTTAGCCATCTTTACAAACCAACACCATTCCTCTACAACATCACCTTCATCTTTCAATAAACCCATCTGAATCACACAACCTCCATACATCAGCAACACACCGAAACCGTCCCTTACTCAACCCCAAAACAGAACCATCCTCACCCTCAACCGCCGACAGCCACAACTAAACCGTGCAAAACCAACTCTGAACCACCATTGCCGACCTCCCTTCCACCTCCTCAAAACCAACTGCCGCTGGAACCAAACGAAACAAACCACCAAATTCCAAACGAGTCAGTGAGCAAACCTTGAAAACGAATCACAAATCTGAGAACAGAAAACTGAAGAATCCGAACAAACCGCATAAAACCCTCCACGCCATCACCAACACCTGAGAAACTTGAACTCTCTGTGAGAAGTTCGGACAACACCACCACGGACGGACCGTCACCACCTCAAGGCCGCCTTTGTTTCTTCGAAGAATCAGTCACGGGAGGCCGAGTGAAAACAGAACCATATTCCTCCGCCGCAGAAACCTCAAGAACCACCGCCACCCCTTTGACGAATCTGAAATCCAAACAGAGAGACTGAGAGGGGTGACGATTGAGAAAGACCATGGTTGGGAGAATTGAGAGAGAGACATAACGTGTGGATGTTGAGGGTGTTTCCGCTCCCAATTTTTTCCTTCCCTTTTCGGAATACGAATTGTATTTGTGGCTGTAAAAACCCTAGGTTGCTTTTCCCCCTTTTCGGACAATCAACCGGGTCGGGTTCGGGTCGGCCCGTGACCCGGTCATTTTCTTCAATCCAACGACCCGCGCCATTGCTGGGCCTGCTTCTGCCAACCCCCCTTTTTTTTATCTTGCTTCACTAAAATTTATTTCTTGTTTATTTATATATATATAAATTTAGTTCTTTTAAATTTCTTTTCAAGTTTAAAAAAAAAAACAAATTTCAAAAAAAATAATTAATTAATTAGTTTATAATTTTATTGTTCTTATGACATTTATTTTACTAATGATTTGTTGATGGTTGCTCCTTTTTTGGGCCGATGATATGACAAAAAGTCACGATAAATCGTTTCTGATTAATCGTGACCAATATGAGGCCATTTATTTATTTTTATTTTCATTCTATTTAATTTATCCTATTTCACAATTTATTTCACTTTATTTGTTTTTTTATTATTTATTTCTCGCACTTTTACACCATATTAACTTTAATTTTCAAGATAATAAATCCTTGGTCCAACGCCAAGTTGAGTTCACATACACTTCACTCACACACGTAAGTCGGTCGTTTTACGATCGCCATCTGCACATTCCTTACACTTCATAGCTTTCTAACTTAAACAAATTGACGCACCACGCTTGTTTTCCACCCCCGCATTCTCGATCCATATATCGAGTCATAGCCCGGTTACTAAGCCTTTTACTTTGCATTTCCTATTTTTTTTATCCAATTTATATTTGCAAGTTGCAACCTATGCCTTAGACTTAGGAGCTTGCACCCTCATTTATTTACTTTATTTTTTCGCATTTAAATCCAAAAGGGAAAGAACTCCTGCAGTTGACTTAATGTCATAGGAAGTTTAGCCATCCCTAGTTCCATTTTCAACCTTAACCATTAGGACTTTTTATTTTACAACTTTTTGTGACTTTGCTAAAGTCACGTGAGTGTTTGCCATAACACTTACCTTCCCCCGCGAACCTTGAGTGTAACCAAGTGTTCGTTAATCCTTAGGAGAACTACGAGTGCTCTGATTCTATACCCGATACGTAGGCATCGATGCGATGTTGTGCGAGCACCATTAGAAATAAAACCTTAGGTTCCCATAATTTTAACAAGCAATAAATAACAAAAACACAAATATTAACAAGAGGTTCCCGTAGGATACTGCGGATGCTTAGGATGCTAACACCTTCCCTAGGTATAATCAACCCCCGAACCTAGTTTCTCCTCATTTAGGGTTTTTTACGATCTTTTTCCCTTTTCCCTTTGGATTAAATTAAAGTCGGTGGTGAACATAAAAGTTTTGCGATTCAAGCTTAATCAATAGCTTGGTATCCGATTCTCACCGCAACACAAGGCTTATCATCTTTAACAACATCTGCTGAGAACACGTATGCTGGTCTGTCAAGTCTGGACACTGAAATTCGAGGCACAAAGGTGGCAGCTTGAACTTTGATCATGGATGAAATGGTAGCTAGAGCATCCGCAAACTGATTTTCGTCTCGTGGGATATACTCAAGCTTGACCATTGTGAAGAAAGTCAATAACCTTATTGTATAATCCCGGTAAAGTATCAGATGATCTTGGTGGGTGTACCATTTGCCGTTGGTTTGATTGATTACCAGAGCTGAATCTCCGAACACGGTCAAAGTCTTGATCCTGAGGTCAATGGCTTACTCGAGACCCATAATACAAGCTTCGTATTCAGCTTCATTGTTAGTGCAGTTAAAGGTGAGTTTTGCCGAGAAATGCATGTGAACTCCTTTAGGTGTAATGAGTACTGCACCAACACCACGACCGTTCATATTAACAGCCCCGTCAAACATCATCGTCCATTCTTCTTCCGGGTCAGGCCCTTCAGTGTGAATAGGCTCTTCATGATCTTTTGCTTTTATGAACATGATGTCTTCATCAGGGAAGTCAAATCTCATAGGCTGGTAATCATCAATGGGTTGCTCAGCGAGATAATCAGACAATACACTACCTTTGATGGATTTTTGGGATGTGTACTGGATGTCATATTCCGTGAGAATCATTTGACATTTTGCAACCCTTCCGGAAGTGCTGGCTTCTCAAAAATGTACTTAACTGGGTCCATATTGGAGATCAACAAAGTGGTGTGGGTCAACATATAATGCCTTAGTCGGCGAGCAGCCCACGCTAAAGCACATCAAGTTTTCTCGAGCAGTGAATAACGTTGTTCACAGTCGGTAAACTTTTTGCTTAGGTAGTATATTGCGTACTCTTTTCGACCAGACTCGTCATGCTGGCCCAGCATACACCCCATTGACTCTTCTAATAATGTCAAGTACATGATTAGAGGTCTTCCTTCAACTGGAGGCATGAGGATTGGAGGCTCTTGTAAGTATTCCTTGATTTTGTCAAAAGCCCTCTGGCAGTCTTCGTTCCACCTGACCGTTTGTTCTTTCCTCAACAGCTTGAACAAAGGCTCACAGGTTGCTGTAAGGTGAGATATGAACCTTGAAATGTAGTTCAATCTACCTAAGAACCCCCGAACTTCTTTTTCAGTCTTGGGTGCAGGAATTTCTTGAATGGCTTTGACTTTATCAGGGTCAACTTCAATCCCTTTCTCACTTACAATAAATCCCAGCAGCTTACCGGATCGCACCCCGAATGTGCATTTGTTGGGGTTTAACTTCAACTGGTACTTCCTCAGACGTTTGAATAACTTCAACAGATTCACCAGGTGGTCTTCTTCTGTGAGGGACTTGGCAATCATGTCATCCACATAACATTCAATTTCTTTGTGGATCATGTCATGGAATAATGTTACCATAGCCCGTTGATAAGTGGCACCCGCATTCTTCAGTCCGAATGGCATCACCTTATAACAGAATGTGCCCCAGGGCGTGATGAAAGTTGTCTTCTCCATGTCTTCGGGTGACATCTTGATCTGGTTATATCCTAAAATCCCATCCATGAAGGAGAACACCGAGAACTGAGCCGTATTATCGACCAATACATCAATGTGAGGTAATGGGAAATCGTCTTTCGGGATGGCTCTGTTCAGATCCCGGTAATCCACACACATCCTTACCTTGCCGTCTTTCTTAGGCACAGGTACAATATTAGCAACCCACGGCGGATAGCTAGTCACATCAAGGAAGCCGGCGTCCCACTGCTTTTGTACCTCTTCTTTTATCTTCATTGCCATATCTGGGCGAGTACGGTGCAGCTTCTGCTTCACTGGTGGGCAGTCTTCTTTCAGTGGTAGCTTATGCATGATAATATCGGTGTCCAACCCTGGCATGTCCTGATAAGACCAAGCGAAAACATCCACATACTCCCGAAGCATATCAATCAGTTGCTCTTTTACTGAATCTTGCAGGCAGGCCCCGATCTTAACCTCTTTCACGTCTTCTTTCGTACCAAGATTGACCATTTCAATCTCCTCCTGATGAGGAGTGATAACCTTCTCCTCTTGCCTTAACAACCTAGCTAGCTTTTTAGGTAGCTCATAATCTTCTTCAACCCCTTCATCAGCTTGATTGATTGGATTGTCAAAGTCATACGAAGTCATAGCGGTGTTGTTGTCGGTGCAGTCTGGAGGGCACTTTCTGCAAGGGTTTAGATTGGTTTATTTTAGTGATCAATTTTATCTTATTTAGGAAAAAGTGAAAATGAAGTTATTTATTTTGAAAAACATTGCCATTTTATTTTTGTACAAAAAGAAAAATGAAAAGACAGTGAGCGAAAAAAAGAGACTTGTTTGCAAAAGACGTCCGATATTCATTGATTGATCTATTTGCACAAAATTACAAGATGGCCCGATTACAAAATGAGTCTTGACATCTTGGGCAAGATGCAAGACTTGATGCATGCTTAAAAATACAAGAAATAATAATTACTCTGCAGGAGTAACCCTTATAATTTCCTGGGAAGACCAGTTAAGGACTTGGCTCCCCGGAATCCTTGGACGTATCCAACTCTCCAGGTTGCGGTCGCTTTCCTCCTCGTCTTCCAAGTTGTTTACAGCATCCGGGGTGAGCATTCCCCCGCTGACAAAATTGGGCTCTTTGGCAGCCTCTGATTGATCTTGTTGAGTTGGTCTGTAACCCAACCCAAATCTGTCTTCTTTCTTTTCCACGGGCAGCAGCTTGCCCCAGCCTTGGGCAGTACCCTCTTCAACAACCTTTCGGGCTTGCTGATAAGATGTCATGGAAGTTCCCAGTACAGCAGATGCTTCATTAATGTTCAGGGCCTCAAACCCCTGGCTCATGGTTTCATGGATTTCTCCATCCATTTCTATGTACTTATACGTAGCCAGCTGGCTAACAAAGATGTCCTCCTCCCCACAGATGGTGATGATCTGGCCTTCCCACTCGAATTTCAGCTTCTGGTGAAGGGTAGACGTAACAGCGCCAGCGGCATGGATCCAGGGTCTACCCAACAAACAGCTGTAGGCCGGCTGAATGTCCATCACATAAAAGGTAGTTTTAAAAGTCTGCGGGCCAATCATCACAGGCAGATCAATCTCCCCAAGCACCGATCTTTTAGAGCCATCAAATGCTCTCACCACCAAATTACTCGGACGCAATGCCAAGCCGTCATATTCCAGCTTCACCAAGGCTTTCTTTGGTAGAACATTGAGTGATGACCCAGTGTCCACCAGTACATGAGATAGAACAACACCTTTGCATTCCAAGGTGATATGTAAAGCCTTATTGTGGTTACGTCCCTCAGTTGTTAAGTCAGCATTGGTAAAGCCCAGTCCATGACTGGTGTTGACATTCGCAACCACAGTTTCTAGCTGATTAACGGTAATCTCCTCTGGCACGTACGTTGCATGCAGGACTTTCAATAATGCATTCCTGTGAGCTTCAGAACACATCAACAGTGATAATATGGAGATTTTTGAGGGAGTCTGGTGAAGCTGATCCACCACCTTGTAATCACTTCTTTTTATGATTCTCATAAACTCTTCTACATCTTGTTCAAAAGATGTCTTCTGAGTTTCTTTGGCAGTCGGCTCTTCAGGTGCCACACTCTTTCCTTTTGCTTTGGCAGCAGCTTCGGCTTCAGCATTAGGTCTCTATATTTGTGAGGCAAAAAGGCGTCCGCTTCTGGTGAAGCCTCCGCCTCCCCCAACATTATCAATCTGTGGAGAAGAGGTTGATGAATCCAGAGTGATTTTCTCCCCGTTGCAGTAGAGATCAAAGCCATAATGCCAAGGTACGACATTACTGCTTTCATAAGGAACGGGTCCAGGCACCGTAATAGTAACTGGACTGACTGCTGCAGAGGAGGGTACTGTAATGGTGTACGGATCATAATAAATTGTGACCGGTGATCTGGCAGGTGGTGCCATGGTTTGTTGTTGAAAATTGTTGCTAGGAGGAACCTCTGATGGGTCATAATAGATTGTAACTGCGGAGACATCTTCATTAATTTTTGCTGGCGTTGTAGAAGATTCTGCTAATGAAGTGGATGCTGATGTTGTAGAAGAAATGGTTGTTGAATTTTGACTTGTTGAAGTGATGGATGGAGTAACTGCTGATGATATTGATGAATCGGTAGGAATGATTGTTGCTGCTATTGTAGAAGAATCAGGAATTGTTGTCAAAGGAATTGCTGGATTTGTAGGCGTCGTTGTTGAAATTTGAAGGATACCATCCTTGATAAGACCATCTATGTCGCTTCTCAAATTTTCACACCCGTTGACTGCAATGTTGCAATACCCACAACCGTGCTCACACCCGGGGAACACTTGGCACTCTAGAAGCTGAGCTTTAATTTCGACCAAAGGTGTTCGAATTTGTGCAACACTGGTGATCAGGGTAGATGGTTTGTCTTCCTCAATGGCGTTAATCCTCGGCCCACCATGATTAGGCATAGGATTTTTGTTGACATTTGGAGGAGGTGCGAAGTTGAGGGCCTTAGAATCCACCAGATCTTGGACTTTCATTTGTAAGGCCCGACATTTTTCAGTATTGTGACCAGGTGCATTGGAGTGGAAAGCACACCTGGCGTTGACATCATAATTCCTTGGGAGATTGAGGGGATCTGGTGGTGTCAACGTCCTTAACTTAACCAAGTTAAGCTTCAGGAGTTGTGGCAATAAGGCAGCATAAGGCATAGGGATAGGGTCAATCACCCTATTTGCCTGTGATGGTCTTTGCTGGAAAGGACGCTGTTGTTGGTTGCTATTGTTGTTGTTGTAGGTTCTCTGTTGCGGATACTGAACTTGTTGTTGATAATGTGGTTGTTGTTGTTGATATGTTGGTTGCTGAGGAATCGGAGCCGGAATAGTGACAGCTGCTACTGATCTGTGGACATATTGAGGTCTGCCCCTGCTGGCATGAATGGCATTTGTCTCACCGGTCCTTCGGGGTCCCACAAAAGGCTTCCTGGGGTTACTGGATGAACTTGCACCATTATCAGAAATTTTGCCCATTTTTAACAGACTCTCAATTCTTTCACCAGCTATGATGACATCAGCGAAGCTGGTAGAAGAAAAGGCAGCCAGCCTATCAATATATGTTCCTTGCAAAGTATTCATGAACATGTCGGCCATTTCTCTTTCCGACATGGGTGGTTGGACAGCAGCAGCAAGCTGTCTCCACCTCTGGGCATATTCTCTGAAGCTTTCTCTGGAGGACTGGGACATTCCCATCAGGAGGGTCCTGTTAGGAGCCATGTCCAGGTTATATTGATATTGTCTGATGAAGGCTTCAGCTAAGTCCTTCCAGCATCTAACGGTAGCTCTGGTCAGGTGTGAATACCACTCCCTTGAAGCCCCAGTCAGACTGTCTTCAAAGTAGAACATCCACAGCTTCTCATCCATAGTATAAGCTTTAAGTCTTCCCAGGAAAGACTGCAAGTGAGTTCGTGGACAAGAGGTTCCATTGTATTTCTTAAAGCACAGGGGTTTAAATTTGTGGGGAATTCTCACCCCATCCACTAGCCCCATATCCATTACATCGAAGCCCAAGGAATTTTGAGACTCCAGAGATCTCAATTTCTCAGCAATTTCATCTAACCTCCGGTCATAAACTTCATCTCCTGCTCCCATAACAGTAAACTGCTCTTCTTGAGGATCTTCTTGCAAGATCCTGCCTGCAGCAGTGTTTCCTTGCACATTTCCCGGGATGTTGACTTCCGGATGTAGATGAGGTCCAAATACTGGTGGATTAACATGAGGTTGACCCCTTTCATTGTTACTTGTTCCTCCAGTTCCAAGGGGTGGTTCCTCAGGAGTTTGTCTTTCCACTAGTTCCCTTAACCTTTCTTGGCTCTGGGCCAAGCCAGTCATCACAGTCATGAATTGAGCCATTTGGTTCCTCATCTCCACTCTTTCATTAGCCATCTGAGTTCTGGCCTCAGTCAGGTCCTGCTGTACTTGATCCATTTGGATACCAGGAAGGTTGTTGCGAGTAGGATACCGGTGCGTACGGTTGACAGGGAACACCCGGCGACGAGCAATATTTCCTGAGATCACAACAGAGTTAGAAACAAATAATAACAAAACCTACAAAACAAAACAAGGTTAGTATGCAATGCAGTATGCTTATTTATTTTCCAAAGTATCCGGCTTGGTTCTTGGTTTTGACCTTTCCAGACCTCGAGGAAGATGTTTGATGTTGTTGAGGAAAGAAACCCAGTGAAAATAAACTAATATATTACAAATACTGAACAATACATAGTTTATTTTACAACATATGCCCCTGGAGGGTCAAAATACAACAAAAAGAAAAGTACATAGGATGGAAATGAACAACAAGCAAAGAAGTCAGACATCCAATCCAAACTCATCCTCCTTAACCTCCTTCAGAACTGCCTCAGTCACTGGACCAGCTGGATGCTCTGTAATGGTCCTTATGAGGAGGTTCCTGGTGGCAATGGCAGTGGTCAGCTTCTTGTGTCTATCCTGATCCTTTGATCTCTTCAATCCAGCCCTAAGCTTCAACTCTGAAATTTCCTTCTGGGCTGCCAGCAAAGCTTCCTGCTTCTTCTTTTCGTTGGCCTCTAACTGTTCAATCTTGGCCTGAGTTCTCTGATCTTCTTGTGTCCGGGCTTCAGTGATCCTGACCCACCTAGCCTGACTTTCTTGCAGATAGAGCTCAGTCCTGGCCTTCTAAATCTTGGCCTCCTTACAAACATTCTTCAATATTTGCTCCCCAGCCCTTGCTTTCCTGATATAGTCCCCTGTCTTCTCAATCTTGGCCAGATGCTCCACCCTAAGCTTTTCCAACCTTTCAATGTCCATACGACCATCACTCCTTTCCCAAAGGGTCTTCTTCAGAGCTTGAGACAGATTTTCATTTATTTCCTTCAGCTTCTCAAACTCTTCCAGGCTGATAGTGACTGCTGGCTGTACTGTTGATGGTCCAGGTATATCCTCAATGATGAAAGGCATTCCAGTAATCTGAGCTCTAGTACGGGACCAATCATAGTACTGAGCTGAAGCAACATTATTACACCTTCCCAGAATAGCCATTCCTTTTGTTTGGATGTTGTCCCAAGCCCAGGATGCTTGTCTGACAGCAGCTAGATTAGGTTTTATTTCACAATACAAGGTCTCAGCTAAGTCTTGCACTCTGGGAGGGTGAACCAAAGCATAGCCCAGTTGTCTCTTAAACAGCAGAGGATTATAGTTGATGCAACCCTTTACTCCTATCAGAGGTACATTTGGGTATTGCCCGCAGCTGGTGATAATGTCTTTGCCTTTGGTGCTCTGGGTGCACCATCTGATATCATCTGAAGTCAAAGCAATGAGTCTCTTAGCCCAATTCTTCTGCTGGTGAGGATTCAAGAAGGCATCTGTCTTAGGCAGGTGTCTGAGCAGCCAGGTGTGAAACAAAGGAGCACAACATCTTACTAACTTCCCCCTTTGTTTTTCATTCCTCTGATGGATGGAGTAATAGAAATCTCCCAGCAAGGTGGGTACTGGGTTCCTTAGAAGAAACAGATGAATGGCATTCTTACTGACAAATTTGGGCTCATCTACAAACAGTATAACCCCATATATGCTGAGGGCTAACAGTGCACAGACTGCCTTCCACTCTCCTAAGGAGGCCTTCAGGATGGCCTGAGAAATCAAAAAGTCCAAGTGCAAACCAGGGATCCCAGCTTTTGTTGTCATACTTTGCTCAATCAAGGCGGGCTCCAGGTACAATGCTTTTGCTACTTCTCCATTGCTGGGAAAAGTCATCTCTGGGTTGAAAGGGAGTCCACCTCTGATGGGTACTCCAGTCAGTGAGGAAAAATCTTCCAGTAGAGGCCCTAGCTGAAAGTTTGGGAATGTGAATCATCTCAAAGGAGGGTCATAGAACTGTAAGAATGTGTGGATCATGCTCCTCTGAGAAGGGTCCAGGTCCATAACCATATCCAGGAGTGATAAGTGATAAGTGACTGGACCTGCCTGATGCCAGTCAGCACAGGCTCAAAGAAATGGTAGGATATGTTGCTCTTCCTGGGAGTAGCCATGAATGCTTATTGAAGATGATGGAGATAGCTGCTGATGAAGATCAAGACTGATACTGGAGATGAACCACTGATAGGCTGATACTAGTGATGATGAGAATAGCTGAAGCAGATAACTGATGAAGCAGGGGTCTATGTAGGAGAAGAGGTCAAAACCAAACCAGATATGATGTGGATACCCTGAAAAACAAATAAAAAAATGTCAAATGATGCAATGATGATGTATGCAAATGATATGCAAGGGTTTGTGATCAAGCTGGATCTGATTATCTGTCTTGATATAAAGTCCATGTATGTTCAAGAAGTCCAGATGAAGGTTTAGAAATCCAATAACCAAGGGTGGGGGACTCAAATAAAGAGTCACATGTCCAGGGTTAATCACAAGAATTGTCCAAAATGAGGTATTCTTAAACCAAATAGTAACAGGGTATGAAGTGGCCAAGGGTACCTGCAAACCTGTAAACAGCCCAACCCCCTCACAGGTAGTGTTCTAGAACAAGGATCCTCAGACTTGGATCAGTTATGAGAAGTGTAAACACTTCTAACCCGGAGGTACAGTGTTTACAATAACCATAAAAGATCCTCCTCTAATTCACCTCAGTTTCTGAAGGTCATAATAAAGGTCATCCAGACTTAGCAGGCTTCCTAGATAGCCCTAGCACTACAGGAAATCTGTAGCAAAGAGTTCTCAAGAAGAAACCCACATTTGAACCGTGTCTCATATTCCCGCACCAGACCGAAATGGAATGGGAAAGAATATGAACCACTCTAGCCTAGGTGTCACTCAGGTCCCAGGTATAGGACCTCAAACTCTCAATGGAACCCCACCCACCAAAATAGAAAACCAGATCCAGCAATGATAATATGACAGTATGATGCATAAAACTGTAAAGAAAGCAATAAACAAGACTGTACATAAAACAATAAACAAAGCAAATAAACACAATTAGCACATAACACCCCAGTAAACACAAATCAAACAAGCGCTAGGAGGAACCCACTAAAAGAACCAGAAGCCCTGGTTACAGTATAAGGGTCCCCAGCAGAGTCGCCAAGCTGTCGCTCCCACCAAATGACACCTGGTCAGAAGGGGTACAGACGCGAACGATCGGCGAAAGAGGAAGAATGAATAAAGTCGCCAGCTAGGCATTTTTATCCCGAAGGAAAGGTAATGCTGCATAGACCTAGAAAGATATGGATAAGACGGTTGCGAACCAGAGAAACTGAGAAAGGGGGTTGGTTACAACCTGGGAAGGTATTAGCACCTAGATTGTTCGCCGTACTCGACGGGATCCACGCTTAAAAGATTTGTGTTTAAAAGGGGTAGTGTCAGTGCAATCTGTGTATCAAAGCTGGAAAAGAATGCAAGTGTCAGTGTAAAAGAAATGTGAAGTGTATAAGAGAAGTGTCAGTGTAAGAACAAGAGTGAAGAGCTCAAGATAATGAGGCTAAAAGAATGATGCTGGAAGGAGGGGGAATATACAGAGACTTTTGTTCGATAACTGTTAAGTTATGCCTACGTATCCTCTCGTGCAATGAGGAAGTCAGAACACCGTAGTTCGACTCAAAGAGACTGAAAGATAAATTGACTTGTGAACTGCTTGCTTGTCTATGCTCAAGTGTATGACCTGTCTGGCTCAGGTGCAAACTGTCTTGCATTAGACGGAAGAAGCGAGTTCTCGTTTGTGAGTGAATGAGGTGAGAAAAGAATCCCGGAGGAGACGATTATTGTTTGTTTTTTTTGTTTTCAGTCGTTTATTGCTTTTTTTGGAGTTTGTCATAAGAAAATGAGCTTAAGCCTAAACCAAGGGTTAGTAAACTCATCACATCCTCCCTCTGATTAGGGGTAATGAGAATACCTTAAGTATGAAGTAAACACCTCACACTTAATCACCATGATATAGGATTGAGATCATTAACCTATTTGCATTTATTTAGATGTTTTTGTTGTTTTTGTTTAGTGTTGAGTAATGAGTTTAAGCCATAATCAAGGATTTAATGGACTCATTACACCATCCTAATAGAAGGATAATAGATGAGAACATTTAAGCTGAGGAAGGCTCCTCAACTTAACCCATGATTAGGGATTAACCTCATGACAAAACAAAGCCTTTATTAAATGGATTTTAGTTAATGGTGAGATGAAGAAGTGATTTTTATGGTTTGTAAGACAGCTTGAGGGGGACTTGTCCATTAACACTAGGGTTAGTCCTTCTTAACCAATTAAGGAAGAATTAGAACCCTAATGCAAGGCCCAAGTTACAAGCTTGATGTCTTAGTGATTATTAGGTGGGTTGATTAAAGGATTTAAACACATTAAGGGTTTAACACTCAGGATTAAAGTTATACACTCCATCCTAATAGAAGGATGCAGGCATAAGCTTAATCACAAAGCCTTAAAACCTTTAGGGTTTAGTCCTTGATTGTGAGATGAGAAGAGAAGACTCAAAAATGACACAAAGGTAAAACTAACGGGGGGACTAATTAAACCCTAATTGTGATCATGCTTGGTTGTTCCTAGGGTTTATGAGACTTAAGAGAGAAAGAATCTTCAAAGATCCACCAAGGAGAGAAGCAAATGAAAGGAGAAAGAAACAGAGAGAAGCAAGACAACTTGCTTCACTTAAGAAGACAAGTTGATTGAAGGAAGAAAGTAGGAGAGAGCATGAATGAGCAAGATCATTCTAAGGCAAATACAAAATGCAGAAATGATGCATAAGAGATAAGAAGAGATTGTGAGAAGTGAAGGAAAATTCACTTCTCAAAACAACTTACCACCTGAAAAGTTACCAAAGAAATGCAATGCAAGGAAAATGAGATGAAATGCCATGATGCAAGACAAAACCAGAAGCATGAACATGATGTCAATGATGCTAAGAGATGATGCAAACACATGTCAAGAGTTGTGGATGATCATACAAGGATGAGGATGCAAATGAAGCATGCTTTGAACCATAAAGAGTTCATGAAAGTTTATGAAATGGAATGAACATATAACATGGAAAATGAAAGATGCAATGATCAAACATGATTCTCACATGTCCTAAGATGTCTTATGAATCATGTGGATGCACAAAATGTCATGGCAAGTTCTTGAATGCAAGCAAATGAGAAATGGATGCAAAGAAAGGCACAAATTAGGGTTTATGCACAAGACACAAAGCAAAAATCAAAGTCAGAAGCAAATGACATGACAAAAAATTGAAAATGGGATCAAAGGGACCCTAACCCTACACAAGTTCACTGCCCAAAGGAGAAGACCTAAATCTAAACCTAATGGAAGTTATGATTTTTCTAAGTCAACTAGGGTTTCAAGGTACCTCACAATGAAAAATGCAAAACAAATTGAAAATGGAAGATAAATTCAAACCAATTTTACCCTAAAAACTACATGCTATGAAGGATGCAATGCAAGAAGAACCATTATCAAACTCTTAATGGTTAGGCAGAATGAATTTTTCTAATTTAGGATCAAAATATTGCCTTTAAACAAATTTAATTCCAATGAAAATTGTCAAAATAGGTCAAGAACCAAAAAGAAATTTGTTTTGAGAGTTTGATAATGTTTCTAAATGTTTTAAAATGCAAAGTGAATTTTTTGGTGATTTTTAAATACCTAAATGCATTTTTAATTAATTAATTCTCATTAACTAATTAAAAATAAACATTTAAATGATTTAAAAATGATTTTTAATGCAAAAAATTAAAATTAAAATATTTTTGGGTTCTGAAAATTAATGAAATGTTTGACAAAACTTTTCATAATTTTTCAATGCATTTTTCTATTTTAAAAAATTCGTGCAAGTTAAATGAAAAGAAAATGAAATAAAAATTTAAATAAAAGAAAGTAGGCTGATCCAAGAGCTGAGATTCAAATGGATTTGGAGGGAGTTGACCCGCGCCAGATCCTAGGGCTGTAATTCAAACTGACTAAATTTAAATTAAACCTAATTAATTAATTTAATAAATCAGGATTAGGGCTTTAATGATGGATCTGGGCCACTCATTCGCGCGCGGGTCAACAAGGGTCAACAGGATCTATGGCTCACATTCAAACTGAGCCCTAATCACAATTAAGACATTAATGACTTTCAGGTGGCCGGAAATGACCTCCGGTCATCTTCTCCAGCCACACCCCTCCCTGAAAATTGCTATCTCTCTCCCCAAGCTTCTAAAACTTAATCTCTCTGCCCAGAATCCAACCCCATGCATCACTCAACAAGAAACACCCACTAAAACAAATTTATTTCACATATTCAAGCTGAATCGAAGAAAATTAGTTCTAGGTCAAAAAAATTCAGAGAGCTCATACATGCTTAATACTTGACTATTTTCAAAACCAAACACATCAGCATTATCAGTGAATCATGGAGAATCAATTAGTAACTTAAAAACACGTTTCTGGAAAAATTGTTCTTGAGCTCATCTGAACTGGAGCTTTGAACTTTGGAGCTTTCTGGCTGCTTCTTTGGTCCAAGATGCCTTTAATGAACCTCCTGAGAAGTTTGCAATGCTTGTTTGAAATTTCTTATGGCTGGTTTAAGAGATTGATGAAGTTCTGACCAAGGGGAGTGAAAAATCGTATTTCTGTTTGGGAGGGTTTCAGGATCAAATGATGGTTGGGAAATGATCAGAGGATCATGGTGAGTGATCCTATGAAGTTTGTTTTGAGGTTTGTGGCTTGTGTATTGAGTTTCGAAAGAAAATGCACAAAGAGGGATTTTTGAGAATGCTGACTTGTGGGAGAGCTCAGGCTGTGTTGTGTGGTGTGTTGAGTTCCATTTTGTCCATGTATCAAGTTTGGATAGGTCAGAGAGTTGTTGCTGGCCTATGTTGATTGGTATGGGCCATTTTGCCAAAAGTCAATGTTAGGTGTCCTTTGAGGTATGGGCAAGTGGGAGGCTGAGATAGGGGCATGGTCCTGCGCAGCAAAGATCAAGGAATGTCATGAAATCAGATTTTGTGAGCTGGCTTAAATGGATGAAGGGTTATGAAGCATTTTGCAACTTGGTGAACCTTTGGCCCATTTGTGATTTCTTAATGATCAAGGCATGGAAATGAACAATTCTTTGGTGCATTCTGAATTTTAGGTCATGACTTATGTTTGTGTGATAGTTAGAAGTCCATTTGAAGTCACATTTTGCCTTGGCATAAGGTTTTGCAACTTTCCTCTTTTGGTGCCTAAGTGAAATTTCATGATTTTTCCCAACTTTGGCAAGCCATAACTTTTGATCCATGATGAATTAGAATGAGTTCTTGTACTTTTTGAAAATGGGAGGATCGATTCTACAAATTTCATGACCAAAGTTTTCTCACTTGAGGCATTTTTGAATAAAAAAGAGGGGTTTGAAAAACTTTCCCAAAATAGCAAGTTTGCATTATAAGTCACTTTCCCAAAAAGGCAATTTTGCAAATGGCTTGAAATTCTTCAATTTTGTGAACTTCTAACATCTTCTATGATCAAATAAAGATCATACACATTCAAAATGATGGAGAACACCCTTTGGTTGGGTCACTGGAGGCCTCAGATGCCCTGATTTTGCACTGACTCGCTCAAGAAGTCACATTTTGATCAGATGCCTTCCCCATTGAATTTCTTCATGAAAATTGATATGCATGGCCCTCATAACATATAGAGACCAATAGAAACAAGAATGACCAAAAAATTTGGAGTTATGGCCTCTGAAACCAAAACCCTAATTTTAGGTCATCTGCATAGTTAAACCTGGCTCTGCTTCCATGCCTTTCTCAGTTCTTGTGATTTTCTGACCTTCTTGCTCTTGGGAGGATATAATATGATGCTTGAACACACATAGACCCTATTGAGATTATTGAAGACCTTTGGAGTTGCTCAGATAGCTCAGGGATTGCTCAGATCACAAACCATAGATGCAGATGACTTTGAACCAATGCAGTGAAGCAAAAATGCAATATGAGATGATATGATTGAACTTATGCAAATGAAAAGATCACAAGCCATGGTGAAATGGGTGAGGGCAAATTTGGGGTGTTTACATAATGCAAGAAAACCAGAGGAAAAAGGACAGAAAAATGTATTTTTGCATTTTACCATCCAAACGGACATCTCATCAATGAGACGGTCGTCTCACTCAATGAGACGCCCAACCTGAGCATTGACTTGGTCGTTTCACATGCAAAGTGCCCGTTTCAATTCTGTGACGCTCGCTTCAAACCAATTGAGCCAGTAACATAAAGCCCATAACAGGAGCAATACGAAGTCAACACCAGAGAGATTTTCGTTCAACGCAGAGAAATCCCTCAACCCTAATCCATAAGTCCAACAAACCCAGTCAAAAGCCCAGTAGAAGTCCAAGCCACGAATCTCTCAACAAACTCCATCACAACATCTATAAATAGAGCTCTCCGCCACTTAAACCGGGAGCTTCGATCTTAAATCCAATTGCTGCCATTTTATTTCGAAGTTCTCTTTTTTATTTTTGTTATTCATTCGCCTTTTATTTTCTTTACCGAACCCAAATGATAGTTTCCGCCATTAGGGAACTATCACCACTTTTATTTGTTTCTAGCCACTGTAATTTTTGTTTACTGTTCGAGTTTTGAAGTTTGATTGATCAAGAATATCGCAACCATGTTTCTTATTTTAATGTTATTTTGTTTATGATTATCACATTTATTTACATTATGAAATTCTTCTTCTTCTTCTACCTTTCTTTAATTAGTATGTTAGCTTAAACCGTTGATCGATATGTAATTGTATAAACCGAAATGAATTCGATAGAATTAGGCTAAAAACTTAAATTAAGTTATAATATGGTTTCGATTTCTTGTTTTAATTCACTTTCGTTAGGAGAGTAAGAGAGTCTAAAATATTAGGATTAAGACCACGGGAGTGTGAGATTCTAGTCAGATAGCTAAAATCGAGCATTAGTTTTAAACACATCGAGAGCGTTTTAAAACTAATTAGAACCTTTAGGTTTCCAAAAAGTATTTCTAACTTGAGTTGATACAGTGAGAGTGCTCAATTGAACTTAGGAATATAGTATTAGGCAAGACCACGGGAGTGTGAGTTGAGGACTTTTAAGCCGAGAGTTTCTACGGAGAGATAACTTAATAAATCTTTATAAGCCGACCCTCTATTGAATTCGCGAAGGACAAATCAATTATGTACCAATAACCTATATCATTAATTTAATTTAATTAATTCTTAACCCTTTAAAATTTAAAACATCACTCACATTAGCTAAACATAGCAACACCCGACTACACTAGGTTGATTATCAAGTCTTTGTGGGATCAATATCTTTTATTACTACGCGATAGACTATGCACTTGCAGTTAGTAACCGTTAGACTCAGTGAGTCGCGATCATCAATTCATAATGTTTTGTGTAAGAAGCCAACAATTATCCCTTAAGCAATAAGTTAGAAGCTTCAGAGCAACATTTTTCCTATAAATAGAGTGCATATTTCACTCCTCAAATCACACCAAAGCACTAGAAATCACTGCTTTCATTTTCTTCTTCCTCAATCTTAAGAATTTCACTTTCTTGAGCATACACTATCGTGTTTTGATTTTAGAAGATATAGAACTCAAACCAATGGTTCTAACACTTCATAAACATCATATGTGAGTTGTCCAAACACTCGCAACTCACCTGTTACACTAAAATCTCACATCACCTTGGCCACTCAAGAGCAACTTGCAGTTGATATACCATGAACTGATCCAAAAGTCTCCAAGCCATTCCAACTATCCAGACACCTTACATAAGGTATAGTGGAGTTGCTCAAGCCATTAAACAACATCTGGAACATCCTCAACATCAAATTCGATCTGCTCTTGCTTTTTCAAGTACAAGTAAGCCTAAACTCATCAAACTCTATGAAGCATGCATCATAATTTTTTTTTCAAGTTACCAACATGTTTCTGCACCTATGTAGAGTAATAACCCTCAATCAATTGCATGATTTCTTTCGTGTTTAGAATTTCATCATAGTTTTGCAAAATTAGGGTTATTCAGCTTTTCTTCCAGATTTCTTCTCACACACTGAAAATAAATGAAATTAATTGCCATGGTTGTGTTCGGAAGTGAATTTGCAACACTTTTGGGGCTGGTTTCATCTCATTTCATCAAGTATTTCGTGAGATACGAGAGATTTTTCAAATTCAGGGCCAACTGCTTCGGGCATGTTCTTGCCCTTGTTCTTGGCGCCATAATTTGAATTCAAATTTTTAAATTCTTGATTTATTTTCTAAAATGATTTCAAAAATTAATTTCTCTCTGGATTTTTGTGTTCCTGAATTAATTCATTTGTCATTTTCATTTGTCATTTACACTTGTGTAATCTCTATTAATATCATTTCTTATTCATGTCTTCTTTTAAGGTGATTGATTCATCTAATGTTTACTTGTGTGTGACACAAGTTCCCTTAGGGCTCCTAGCTTGAATCTAATTTTGGATTAGATTCAAGTAGGATAGACATTAGGCATCCAATCTAAGAATGATAACATATGTAGGAATTCCCTTCAAACCTCAACTATAGGGTCAATTGTGCATGACAACTATAGAATTGAGATCTCATAGATATTTATTTCAATGATTTGAGTCTCTCTTATCCCTCTCAAACATAAGTCAAAAAATTGAATAAATAAAGTGTGTATAGTGCGCCACAATTCTTAAGCACATAGGGAATCTCTCCTAAACTTATCTAGGGTGCTTTGCATGCGTCCCGTCTCGGGGCGATGTGTCAAGTACTCACTCCTATGTCATAGTCTTTAGCACTACACATACAACAAATCACATATTCAAAACACTTCTTATGAAATATATAAACAAATCAATTATACTTTATCTTCTCGTCTCATTTTTGTTGCAAACGTAAAGGCATGTCAAGTTCGTTCAACTGCAAACAGGTAACACATAAGTCTCAATTCAGTGAACGACAATACCTAATTTCTAAAACACGTGCTTTGGCATCGTCTATTTAAAAAACACCAAAAAATAGATGGTAACACGTAATGAGCCGAACTACAGCGATCTGATTCTCATTCCAGATGAGATACATAGGCACAAGACATGTTGTCTTGGCAAGCAGTCTTCCACGTTCTTTTCAGAACGGCGTCGACTCTGATTCTCATTCCCGATGATATATGTAGGCTGGGATGCGATATCCTCTCGAGTCAACTTTCTTTTTTTCCCCCCCTCTTTCCTCTTTGTTTCTCTTTCTCTTTCCTTTCATATCAGCAGATGGAGATTCAAATATCTATATCCTTTGATCAGAATAGCAAGTGTGGATCCCATCAAGTACGATGGACACGAAGGGGTGCTTATACCTTCTCTTCATGTAATCGACTCCCGAGCCCCAACTTGGTTGCGATGACCTCATCTTACCTTTTCTCCAGGTCTTCTTCGATCATTTCCTTTCCCCGTTGGGATAAATAATGTATCAGTGGAAACTCTCTATTCTTTTGTGTTGGTTGTTTTTCGCGTTGAGACACTCGCATATCATAAATGGAAGGAATGGTTTTCGACACAACAAGTTCATGATAATAATAATGGGCAACAACAAATTCTACTTTGGAATCCTCCACCTAATGGGTGGATTGAGTGCAACTTAGAAGTGAGTTTTAATAATAATAGAGGCACGACGAATAGAAGTTGGTGTCTTAGAGATGATTACAATAATTTTATTTCAGCAGGAGTGGCTTAGGATCAAGGTAACCTTTCCGTTCTCGAAACGGAAGTTCTAGCACTCAAGGAAGCTATTCAAAGTGTCATTTCTTTAAATCTTGATCGGATTATATTTGAAAGTGATTCTCTTAGAGTGGTTTAAGCCAATCATTCATATACTGTATGAATTTCAAAGTTTTATTCTGTAATAAGAGATATTAAGTTGTTACTAAATAATTTTCTCAACTTTGAGGCTAAGTTTGTTAAACGTCAAACGAATATGGTTGCCCATTCATCAGCACAAGCGCCCAATTCTTACACTAGACGTGGTGTTATTCATGTAATTCCTCCTTGTATTGAACTTTTGATTATGAATGAGAAATCATAGTTTTGATTTGTTAATAAAAATCAGAACAATAAGTTCAATATTTTTATGCATTTAGATGTTATGTTTCATCAAATTATTATTCATTTATTAAGAAAATAACAAGATAAATTTGATAAAAGAATCTTAAGGGTGTGTTTGATTTGAGATAGATGGAGGGGAGAGTAAGAGAAAAGAGGAGATGTTTTTAATAAAATGTGTTTGGTTCAATATTTATGAAGGGAGGTGAGGGGAGCAAAATCCCTTCAAATCGAAGGGATTTGAAGGGAAAGGGAGAAAATTTGGATTTTAATATTTAATAAATAATTATATTTACTAAATTATTCTCGATTTTATTTTACTTATAATCTTCTTTTTGTATTCTTTCTTTTCTTATATTTATTTGATTTTTCTTTCATAAACTTATTATAATTATTATCACCTGCAAATTATTTTATATTATTTTTTTATTTAATATAAATTATAATCACTGTAATTTTTAATTTTAATATTACTTATAATTTTATATATTTTATATTAAAAGACAATATTGTTCCAATTTAAGATTTAACAAGTATGATTGATTTTGATATATTTAAACTTTATGTATTAAAAAGATTTAAGTTTTTTATTGTCTTAAAAAAGATTTGATAGTGCAAATAATTGAATATACAATAATGCGTCTTGGTTAATGGAGCAAGATATGATATAATAAAATAATACAGAAGGATACTTTGGTAAATTTAACAGAGAGATAACCATGCTGAATAGATAATATATAGTTTTTGTCAAAAAAATATAAAAATAAAAATATATAGTTAATTAAATGGACTTACCTATCAAGATTGAAAGGATATTCTTCTCAGCTTTGTGGTTTTCACAGAGCAGATCGAAACTTTTGGCGTTGAAATCGATCAAGAAATAGGTTGAATTAAGATCCTAAATCATACTACAATTTGCCGGTAGTTGTGAGATCAAGTTGATGTTTGATTATAGTACATAACTGAAAACAAAAATAATTTTTTTTCTTCTATCTATTGTGCAGAGACAATATGAACACCCTCCGGTCATTTTGGAACAGTCCAATTGGTCCTAAAACCACTCATTTCTGGGGGCCAACCTTCAACTGGAGTCTTCCTATTGCGGTAACAATTCTCATATTTAGATTTAACCCAGTTCTTTCGATTCATTTTTAAAAGAAAATAAAGTATATACTTTGTAATTGTTGTTAGGCTGCAATGGATACTCAAAAACCACCGGAAAAGATATCTGGCAATATGACTACTGGTTAGTTCTCATTAATAATTTTTCTACCAGATACATCAATTATTCAACAAAACACAACAATTGATGATTTATTAGTTGGAGATGAGTAAATTGTGTTGGATTTAGAACTTGTCTAATCTTATGGTTGTAATAAAATTGTGCAGTAATGTGTCTTTATTCGGGAATATTTATGCGGTTTGCTTGGGTGGTGAAACCGCGGAACATACATCTTCTTATATGTCACATGTCTAATGAGACAGTACAATTGTACCAACTCTCAAGATGGATCAGATCTCAAAGGTAACTTAAATACTTTAACTTTTTTATTAAGGAAATGTTTTGGTGATGATACTAAAGAGAAAACACAAAAACACACTATGATATAAGGTTTCTGTTTTTGTTGTAATAGTTTCCCATTTTATTGGATCTTTGTGTATTATATATGTGTTATTTATATGATGATGATGATTTTAGATATAAATGAAAGATACATAAATCTGTTTTTACTCTTTTGTTTGAGGTAAACAGTGGCACTGAGGTGAATGAAGAGATAGCAGAAGAGTAAAAAACCATGTTCCAAGTGTAGGCAAAATAAGTCTTCTGTTACTTGTCATTCATTGTTTACTCTTGTAGTTTAATGTGATTTGTGGGTAATATTACTCACATTTGAAATGATATTATGTTTAAACCTTTTCTTTTAAGTATTTCATCCGATCATGTGATTCAAAATCTCATATTATTTTAATTACTTGAATAATGTAACATGATTTAAATGACATATGGCATGATTCGAATTATGTGATTTGATGATTCTTGATATGATTTGAATCAAACAAGTCCTTTGCTAGCCATTTGCTTAAATAATTTGTTTTATTCAAATTAACTTTGAAAACATTTTAATCTTGTTATAAAAAATTGGTTAATTAGTTGATTTGATTTTAATGACACAAAATTTGAACTAAACTACAAATACAATGCTTAAACTTATAATAATAATAAAAAAAAAAACTCATGATTGGAATCACATATTAATCAATTTTTGCAAAATGCTTTCTCTCATACATGAACTCAATACTCACCACATACTCCCTTTTTTTACAGAACTTCTCGGTCTTTGAAAATATTAAAAAATAAGGGGAAAAACTCTTAAATAGTATTTGTCTTATCATAGAGGATAAACGGGTACTTGACTAACCATAGGTCACAATTGTGATCTATTTGTTGAAAAGACAATCTTTGACTAAGTTTAACTCCTAAAAAAACGTTTGAGTAAGTCCTCTCAAATGTTGATTTCGTACAATGCAAACAGACCAAAATAGAGTCATAAGAAATATTCAGAACAAGACAAAATCATAAAATAATACTCATACCAAAATATTGAGGTGTTGAAGGCTCAGTATGGGGATTTTAGTTTGAAGGTGGTTAGTCCGGATGGAGATACTCAAAAAAGTAGTCATTGTTCTTCATAGTTGAAAGACGTTTTTAAGCTTGGCAACTATTTTTCAGAAGATTTTTTTGTTCCTAATTGCAAATTCATCCTAGGAAACGATTATAAAACTTCATTTTGGCATTCAAAGTGGTTAGGCGAATGTTGCACCAAAGACGCGTATTTGGATCTGTTTGTCTTTTCTGGCCTCAAATTTGTGTCAATTGCATGCATGGGTGGCTGGAAAAATGATATATGACAGTGAAATATGCTGGGGTTGGAAGGTATTTTGAGCAGACTGGTTGTTGTTACTGGTCCGAACAATTATGCTGCTATTTTTAGTGCATGAACAGTTAGTGTTTTGAGCTCCACTGCTGCTGTTTCGTTAGTGTAGAATTTCCATGATCTGCTAGAAAAATTGCAGGCGGAATCGCTTGTTCCGGGCAGCTACGACAAATTTGTTTGGATTCCGGATGTAGACGGAGTGTTCTCGGTGAAAGGTTTTAGGGAGGTCACAAGAAACTTCAGAATTCCATTCGGTCCTCAAGTTGAATTTCAAGAAGCTTTAAGCCTTCTGTCGAAAATGCATGTTCTGTATAAGGTTAATTGTTTTGGGTGGAGGTGCATGTTAAATAGGATACCAACCAAGTCTATTATTTCTCTTAGGGGTGTTCCTATTGCTAATGGCTCTCTTGAGTGTGTTTTTTGCGGCATCTCTTTGGAAACGGTGGAGCATTTTTAGTTGCGTTGTTGTGTCTCAAAATTGGTTTGGAGGGATATAGCCGAGTGGTTGGGGTGAGAGATTTTGATACCAATAATTTTAAAGAGAGCTTTTTGAAATGGTACCGATTCGGTAAACGAAATAGGTTGCGGATAGGGATGAAAGGTTGTGTTTGGTTAGCGACAGTTTGAAATTTGTGGTTGTTAAGAAATGGAATAATTTTTAGGAATGACTCGTGGAACATTATGGATATGGTTTGGAGTATCAAACTTATGGTTTGGAGATGGTCTTACATCGGGAACATTACTCATCCCAATTGCAATTTTTACGAGTTTATCAAGTTTCAGTTGTATTATTTATCGTAAGTTTCAATTATCTTGTAATATTCTTATCTGAGCTTTGTCTCGTTCTTTTGTAAGCAGGTTTTAGAGAACCTTAGTTCTCAACATCAATATACTTCTTTTTTATATAAAAAATTAATCCTCATCAACATAATCCTCATGTTTTTTTCTTGATGTTCCATATACATGTGATGACATGACAACAAGGTATCTCAAACAAGTCTCACTTTCTACACGAGCATGTTTCCTTTTTCAAATCAATAAAGTATGTCTCAATGTCATTGATTACTCCAAAGATTGCAAGATCATCTTCCCCATGCCAAGTCGGAATCCACCTCTCTATCTATTTTTATTCTTCTCAATGACCAGTTGGGTCTTAGGTCATATACCTCCATTGCACGTATGCAACAAGTTCTTTTGGATAGTTATTATCTTTGTTATGTAATGCTTGATCCTCTCTAATAGAGTGATTAAATTCTTGTCCCTATGATCTAATATTTCTCTTTTAAAGGCCACACACATGTTGTTTACCCGCAGGTCACACTTTGTATAAGTCTTTAACTGTAAGTGGCTCCAAAATGCTACAGGGATCTCTAACATGTCATTCTATGCACTTTAACTTAAGCCATTCATTCTTTGTTTTGCTTTGTCCCATTTTGGTACTGCAATTGCCCTTTCAACTGCCCACACGACCTCTTTTAATTCAAGTCCAGGGTGTTTCTTCTTCCAATTGACATATAAATGCTTTACATACAGTCTTTGCTCCACATGGGCACTAGTACCTTGAATGGTAGGTACCAGTCCCTGTCAAAATAAATGACATTCATAAATAGATGTAATCAAGTTATAATTTGATGTAAACAAAATAAATGACAGTCATAAATAGATATAATCAAGTTATAATTATTAGACGAAGGCAACGATCTAAAAGGGAAGTTGAATAGATCACTGATAAAAATTTCTTCAATTAAAAATTCTAGTTTGAGTAATATTTGCTACTGCAAGCGGAAGCAAATCTGGATCGACATTTGTCTATCTGAACCATTATTAGAAGAATCTTATATGTGTATAAACCGTAAAAAAAAACATATAACAAAGATGAGAAAGTAAATCAATATGTTTTACGAAATACCTTTGAACTAAATCACACAATGATAATCAATTTCCAATGAAATATGAAACAAAAATTGACTAAGACAACTTATCGAACATTTAGTGTGTAATTAATTTATCAAACACTTGGTGTGTAATAAACACCAAGCTTAATTTCCTTTGTGTTGATAGTATGAAAATCCAATTGTAATTTTTTAGATTGCAATTGTCTTACAAAAACAATTTGAAATACTTCAACACAAACAAAATTTCAACTAAGAAAATTGCTTACTAAGTGTATCATCAAAATGTAAAGATATATATATATATATATATATATATATATATATATATATATATATATATATATATATATATATATATATAGAGAGAGAGAGAGAGAGAGAGAGATAGAGAGAGAGATAGAGAGAGAGAGCGTAAGATTTGTTTAGGAAGTTCCCCAATTGTCTTCATTATGGGAACGTCTACCCCCAATTCCAAATAGAATTGAGATATGTAATTAACCTTTGCAAGAGTTGTATACTAGAGAAAAAGTAGAAATTCAAACCCCCAAACCCTATGTTTGATGTTGATTATAACTTCTTCTTTTCCTTTGTTCTTAAGCAAGATCAAGTGATCCAAGACTTCCAAGTCGATCCTCCGGTTACCGTTACTCCTTTGACAAAACCACATCTTTTAAAGCTTTCTATAACACCCTTATATAATACATGTCTAGAAATACATATTATACACAGCTGTAATTGTCATACCCTAATTTTTACCCCTAAGATCCCACATCATTTACATCCTTTCAATGCATCAAGATCACAAACTTGGTTGTCTCCTAACCCTCTCATCTTTAGGCTTGCCTTTACGAAGATCATCAAGCACCTCTTTGTATATACTTTTATATTTTTGTATTTATATGCTTTATAATTCACAAAAAATTATCAAAATACAAAAAAAAGTCTTGTCCCTTTTGTTTCTTTTGCAAGGTAGGGTTTTGAAACAAGAGCATCAATTGATTGTCTCATCGGCTAAGGTTTGAGTTCATCAAGTCGAAGTGTGGTCAACCATTGATTTTCAAAGGCTATTCATCAGAGCATGACCTCTAATCTCAAAGCATATGGTATCAAGCATCATTCAACTTCATTTTATAAAAAATATTTCAAAGATTGATAGCTTATTTCTCAAGAAACTTCAAAGGTTCATGTGTTTATTTCCATGCCTTCATCAACAAGTTTCTTCAAGCCATTAAAGTTTAATCAAAGGGCATTCAAGAGTTCATCATTTGAAGTTCATATGATCATCAATGTACCTTAAAATGCAAGAAAAATCCAAGTTTGCATGGTTGTACAAAGTGTAGAGAAGTCCAAGTTTACATGTTTGCAAGGTTGTACAAAGTCCAAGTCAACATTTCAAGTCCAAGTTCAAAATATCAAAACTCACTCATTTTTCAATATTTTTTTATTATTTCCTTGGGAAAATGAATCTTCTTGACATCCTCTACAACTTCCCTTTACATGTCAAGAGCCAATTATGCTTGGAAAGTCATGAAAGAGAAGGATAAATTATAGGTCATTTTGAACTTAGAAATATTTTGACATTTAACTATAGGTCATGCTGCAAAATTTACAAGAACATAACTTTCAGCTCACTTGTTCAAATGAAACTTTTCTTTTTGCATTATACTCTATGTTATGATGTGATCATTTTGCAAAAAGAATGAGAAGCAATGGTTTGAACATGGTTGCTTGAAGAATCAAAATGCACATGGTACCGAAAATAGAAATCATAAATTCTCTAAATTGAGACAAGCACTGCACGTGTTATATACCTGATGATGTTAAGTGATGTGTAGTGATAAAAAACGACTTAAAACGGGAAGGCATGACCCGTGTTTTGGTGACTTTGCACTCATGTTTTGATCACAATTGATTCACATGACTTTCAACCAATTCTCACACATATGAGATCACAAAACTTCAGCTATATATAGAGCTCTCATTTTCTCTCAATTCAAAGCTTGGATAGGCCCTCAAACCTCTACTAAAACTCAGAATTTCCACTTAAATTTTGAGAGATCGTGTTTTAATTCTAAGATATTTCATCAATGTTTCTTGCTTCCGTTAGCACCTTCGGTATCTTCTGAAGTTGTAGCAAGAAAAACCAAGCTCCGAGACCTTCTGAAATGTGCTAACCAAGTCCACCATTCACCACTTCCGATCATCATTTGGAAAAGGTAGTTCCTAGAATCATTTGAACTGAAACAAGTTACCATGATGTAACCTGATACTCTCTGATTCCTTCCCCTAACTTATCTTGTTTTGGTTGATCGTATCTGGCATTTAATTTTACTTTTTGTGTTTTCATTTCCACTGACTTTTCTCTAAAACTCTCACTACTTAGTTACAATAAATGGAAATGGATTTTGTATTTGAATTCGCCTTGATGAAACGATCATAATGTGCGTGGTTTTGTGGCTTAATTTTCCATTTGCCAAAACTTAGTGACTAGCTCACCAAAGAAGATGATCAGAGAGGCTATGTGTTTGTTTGGTTTAAAATGGATCCAACATAGCGTTTTAATGAATGACCCTGGTGTTGTCTCTCATATGGACCTCTTTATGTGCTTACTTTGATCATTTGACTCAGATCTAGTGCCTGAGATTATCTACGTTTTATTTTAATTTCTTTATTTTGCTTTTATTTCATTTCTTTTATAAAATTCATTTTAAATCCAATTTTCATCCAAAAAATTCACAAAATTATTTTTCATTATTTTACACCTTGTGTTAATTTCTCATAATTTTATTTTATGTTTTGCTATTTTCTATTAATTTTCTCTTTTTGCCTGCATTTTAAATGGTTTAAAAATATTTTCCATGCATTAAAAAAATCTCAAAAAGTTATTATATATTTCTTGACTTGTTTCTGACTTTTCATGATTTTATTGAGCTTTTGTTTGATGTTTAGATGCTTCATTTGCATTTTAAATTTTTGTTTCCATTTAAAAAATTATTTAATTTTTTTAATTCTTTATTTTAATTCCTTTTTCTATTTTAATATTGTTGACTTCTGGTTACCTTGAATCATTTGGTCATAAGTTTCATCAATATCAATGGACCTTAGGTGTTGGTAGGTTTAAAAACTCTAATCCACTAAGATAGGTGGTTGATCTTGATGATAACTTGATCAATGTTGTGGTTCAATTTTGGTTTTCTCTCTCTTCATCTTCATCTTTTTCTTTGCTTTTTCTTTTTTCTTGATCAATTGGATGATTTAGAATCCATCTTATTCATGAAGTTTGGATTGGTACTTGATTAACTTTCATCATTTCAAATCTACCTGCTAATTGATCATGGATCATTTGAGGTACTTTGGATTAATGCATAAGTTTGTCCTAAGTTATCATGAAAAAACTTTGGCTTAATACCCTTTTTGGTCCTCTAACTATAGGTCAGGGTCAAATTTGGTCCTCTTTCTTTCAAAAGTTCCAAATTGATCCCATACATTTTTAAAATGGTCCACGTTTATCCTTTCTGTTAGAAAAGTTAAAATTTGACTTAAAATGTTGATTATGTGGATTCTGCTTCCTGGTGTGTGATGTAATAAGAGGTGATGTGGCACGGTGTTCACTATTCACCACTCTTTAGTTTTATAACATAGAAACTAAGAATTTCAACTCAGTTGGTTTTTAACCAGTTCCTACAAATTTCAACCCTAACAGAAGACGAAAATACGATAGTTGGTTCAAGCAGAAGACGAAGCAAACGAAATCGTTCAAGATGAAGCAAACGAGGATAATAACCAATTCCTTTCTTGATATTATAGTTTGTAGGAAATATGTATTCCGTATTCTGGGGTTTTTTGCCCGCTTTCGAAAATTAGGTTTTTATACTCCTTTTCTGTAATTTGCGTTTGTAGGTGATTTTTGGTTCAAATGGAAGAACTAATTACTATTAACATTCACCATAGTGGTGAATTTTTGGATTCTGAAAAAACTAGTTATGTGGGTGGTAAATGCAATGAGTTAAGGGTAGATGTTGATAGATGGTCATATTTTGAGTTGATTGGTGTTTTAAAAGACTTAGGGTATACTTAGGTAGAGAATATATACTATAAGGATCTTACATTTGGGATTAATTTGCTTAAGGATGATAAGGGCGCTTTAGACATAGCTGACTTATGTAGGGTTCACCTGAAAGTGGACATTTATATTGAACACCCTTTGTCCCAACCTGAGTATGTTGATGTTCCCTTAGATGAAAATCCATCAAACATAGAGGAGGAACCATTAAATGAAGAACCACTGAACATGGTTAGGGACTTACTTTAATAACAAAAGTGAGTTTAAGGAAGCATACAAACATATGCAGTTCAAAATAGAAGAGGTTTAAAATATTTGAAAAATGCCACACAAAAAAGTGAAGGTTGTGTGTAAGGAAGGATGTGAGTGGGAGGCATATTGTGGAATGTTTCCTGATGAGGAGACTTGGCAACATAGAAAACTAGTTGACATACACAATTTTCCTAAGAGTATAATGTTCAGATGATGAGTACAAGATGGCTTAGTAAGAGGTTACAAAACTCTTTGAAAAATAATCCTAAACTTAAGTTGAAATATATAAAGAAAAAGTTACTTAAGAAAAGGAATGTAGGGGTTAATAAAACAAAGGCAATCAGGGCCAAGTTTGTTGCAAGGGATATGGTGGATGGATCTTTCTTAGGAGATTAAACAAGGATTTATGACTAATGTCATGAGATGTTAAGGACCAATCTTGGTTCTACTGTCAAATTTAATGTCACACATGTTCAAGAGGGGGTTGAGGATACGAGACCTTATTTCAAGTAACTTTACATTTGCTATGCTGCTTGCAAGAAGAGTTTCAAGTTCTGTAGGCCAATAATTGGACTTGATGGATGGTTTTTGAAGGGCCTATGTGGTGGTCAGATTCTGGCAGCAATTGGAACAGGCCCTAATGACCAAATGATGCCTGTTGCTTTTGCTGTGGTGGAAGGTGAGACTAGAGACAGTTGGACTTGGTTTTTGACCCTACTGATTGATGATATAGGGGGGAGAGAATAATGTAGGACTTATACATTCACCTCTGATCAACAAAAGGTACCACTTTATTTCTTATGAATATTAACTTATTTTTTTGAACATTAGTTGTATTTTATTGTTATTTGTTATATGTATTTGCAGGGCCTACTTCCTGCTATGGATGAATTACTACCAGGTGTTGAGCAAAGGTTTTGTGTGAGGAACTTATACAAAAATTTCAGGAAGAGATTTCCAGGAAAAACATTGAAGGAGATAATTTGGAGAGCAGCTAAAACAACTTACCCATAAACTTGGGAAAGGGAGATGAGGGGTATGAGACAAATACATGAAGATGTCTTCAAGAACATGATACAGACACCCTCAAGATTTTGGAGTAAGTCATATTGAGTTTTCATCCTAATTATGCTGCTACTACTGCTGAGTTCTCGAAGTGTATTAAGTATGAGAATGGTTTGCGTCCCGAGATTAAGCAAGTTGTGGGATATCAAAGGATAAGAAGGTTTTCGGATTTGACAGAATGTTGTAGGATCTTCGAGGAAGATAGCAAGGCTCGTTCTACACATTACAAGAGTTTGAATGAGAGGAAGGGAAAGCAACAAGCTAGAAGTGGACCTTATATGACACCTGTTGATAAGGGAAAGCATATGGGAAACTTTGATGAGAGATCTGAAGGAGGAGGTTCTGGTTCTGTTAAGTGTTACAAGTGTGGTGAAATGGGTCATAAGTCTTTTGAGTGTGGGAAGAACATAGTGAAATGTTCTAACTGTGGAGGCCTTGGGCATGCTACTATCGATTGTAGAAGGAATGTAGTGAAGTGTTATAATTGTGGAGAAGTGGATCACATTAGTACTAAGTGTACTAAGCCAAAACAAGCTCAAGCGAGCGGAAAGGTGTTTGCATTAGCAGGGATGGACACTACTAGTGCAGACCGTTTGATTAAAGGTACATGCTTTTTTTATAGTACACCTTTAGTTGATATTATTGATACGGGAGAAACTCATTCGTTCATTTCTCATGAGTGCACTAAGTGTTTGAATTTGTTTATGACTTATTGGGGTGGTGAGATGGTTATTGAGACTCCTGCTTCAGGGTCGGTAACTACATCTTTGGTGTGTGTAATTTGTCCTTTGACCATGTATGGTAAAGACTTCATCTTGGATTTAGTTTGTTTGCCATTGGAGGGATTGGACATAATATTGGGTATGAACTGGTTGCAATGTAATCGAGTTCATATAGATTGCTATCACAAGTTACTGAGGTTTCCTTCTTTGGAAGATGATGATGAAGATGAGATTTTCCTATCCACTAAAGAGTTGAAGAAACTTTTAGCGGACGAAGCTCAATTGTTCGGTTTGTTTGCATCATTGTCGGTGGAGAGTGAAGTTGAGCTCAGTCTGTTCCCAGTGGTGTGTGATTTTCCAGAAGTGTTTCCGAAGGATATTAAGGATGTACCGCTGGAAAGAGAAGTTGAGTTTTCTAGTGATCTAATTCCGGGTACTAGACCGATTTCGATGGCACCGTATCGTATGTCAGCATCATAGTTGGTAGAATTGAAGAAGCAATTGAATACCTTGTTGGACAAGATATTTATAAGGTCAAGTGTTTCTCCTTGGGGTGCTCCGTATTGTTGGTAAAGAAGAAGGATGGGAGTATGCGGTTATGCATTAATTATCGACAGTTGAACAAGGTGACAATTAAGAACAAATATCCGCTTCCAAGGATCGATGATTTGATGGACCAATTAGTTGATGCACATGTTTTTAGCAAGATTGGTTTGAGATCAGGATATCACCAGATTCGTGTGAAAAGAGAGGATATTCAAAAGACGGTTTTTAGGACACAATATGGTCATTACGAGTATTCTGTGATGCCATTCGGGGTTTTTAATGCGCCAAGTGTGTTTATGGAATATATGAATCGTATTTTCCATGAACAGTTGGATCATTTTGTGGTTGTGTTCATTGACGATATTTTGATTTATTCTAAGTCTCAAGAGGAGCATGAAGATCATTTAAGGATTGTGTTACAAATTTTGAAAGAGAAACAATTGTATGCTAAGTTGTCGAAATGTGAATTTTGGTTGTTGTAACACCCTAATTTTTGCCCTAAGATTTCTTTGCATCTCATCTTCATTTTGCATACAAACAAGATCGCATTGGGTGCACGGTTCTTCTCGGGTTAGATTATGCCTCGCAGGGGATCACCGTTGTCTTTAATTGTTTTATTTGATTGTGTTTATTAAACATTAATCAAAATCCAAAAATATTTTGTTTCCTTTTGCTAACCTTTTTTTTTCCAGGAAGAGGAACCATATAAAAATGCCAAAAAAATAGCAGTCTTGCAGCTCGAGAAAATTTCACAAAAAGTCGAAGACGATCCGCAAATAATTCAAAATTATTAGATCAAGGATTTCCCAAGTTAATTGATTCATTCAAAGGATTTACAAGGTTCACGTGTTTATTTCTTCGACGTACACAAGATATTGGGCCGAAACAACCAAGCACCTATTTTTGAACAAAAAATTCAAAATTCAGCTTGGTTAACCAGTTAACCAATGCGAAATTTGAATTTTTTATTTCAAATTTAGAACCCTTAGATCATTGATTTAATTGGAATATTCTAGATCCATTGATTTCTGATTTCTCTACATCACTTTGATCATTTCCTACCATAAACCCTCACTAATCACCACTCTTTTCCATTTCCCACCAAAATTCCAATTACCAAACCTAAATTCAAATTACCAAAGCAAGCTCCATTCCACAAAATTTCCATACCTAAGGCCTTTAAATAGGACCACAATTTCATTCATTCCACAAGCTTTTGATAGCCACAAAACCTCTTGCAAAATACTCCCTCAACACCAAATTCTCCAAAGCTCATTTTTCTTTCTTTTGAAGTTATCAAGAATTCACATTGAATTCTTGACTAACTTGAGCTAGACCTTCATCCTTTCATTCTTTTGCTCATCAATTTCAGTAGATCTAAGCTTGTGTTGGTTCAATTTGAAGAAAAGCTTTTGGTAATTCATCTTCCTCCATAAACCCATATTCACCATCAACATTCAAGATGTAGATCTTTGGTGCTTTTGTTTCTAGATCCTTCGGATCTTTATTTGTTGTTTGATTGCAGGGATTCCACTGTATTTTGGTTAAAAAATTCATGCAAATTCAGATCATGATCATCCAATGTTTGAGAAAAGGTTTCAAAAATGGATCATGCTGAATTTTATGCATTTTTCAGCACCTGGTACAACGTTAACCGGTTAACCATTTGGTTAACCGGTTAACCAGTTTAAAAATAGCGCAATTTGTCCAAAATCTGCTTGCGTTAACCGGTTAACCAATTGGTTAACCAGTTAACACAAGTCAGAATGGTGTTTTTGGATTGTTTCAAGCCCCTTTTTGGTTCTTCTTTCTTCTTCTTCTTCCTCCCTTTTATTTTTACTTTGAGAATCATTTTTGGGAGTAATTCCTCCTTAATTTCAATGGACTTTGGGTGTAGATTAGAGTAGTTAATGTTCATTAATTCAAAACTACCTTTAAGTTGATTATTCAATTCATTTAAGGTACTTTGCATTAGTGATACATTTTGAGTGATTGAACTTAAAGATGGAAGAATACCATAAGTACGGCTCAATTTGATATTCATGTTTAGTTTTGTGCGGTATCACGTTCGGATAACGATTTACATATCGTTTATCTCGCATGCATTAGCACTAACATTATGCACCTTAATTGGTTGTGGCCGGCCTCATTTGTAGGGTAATTACTTCGTAAATTACTCGGCGATTGCTTAACATAAACCTAAATGTGTCCCAACTTCAGAATAAAAATCTAATTGGGTACTTACACTTTCGTGGACCGGATCTCTTGTTGATCGCGTAATCCCAAAGTGGTTAATCATATTGCTTCAAGAATCGAGACTTGTGAATTTTTGATGCGTAGGTGCTTTGGGTCTCCCAATTGCCTTTCAAATTTCATCGAATTCGGTTCGGTTTGCCTTGATTAATCGCTATAGTGTAAGTTGCTAAGCAGATCAGGTTGCCTTCGATTTTGGTTACTTTCCTTTTTGGTTGTGGTTGATTAAGTTCACCATACCATTATTATATGAATATTATTATACTATTACTACTATTAATATTTTAGATTCTTGCATTTTTATTTCTTTTGTTACTAACATTTAATTTCTTGCATTTTTATTGTCTTTATTCTATTTTGCTTTACTCATCCATATCATGTTTATTATTTGCTCTTATTATTTGTTGATTGATTTTCTATTTGTCCGTTTGAACACAAAAACATTAATAAAGGATTAAACCTCTAAAAAACTTGTGATTTTAATTTGTGGACTTTTGGTTACTATCCTTAGCATTTGGAGTGGAGATTTGGACTTAGATTCTTAGGACACCTCCTTTGCCTTGATCTTCAAAAAGTTGGATTTAGCCTTTATTTGGCCATTTGCTAGCTTATAAGGATGGAACTCTTATGCTCATAATTTGGAATGTCATAAAGTTTGGTTAGATCTTTCTTCCCTTATCTCTTTATTTTATTTTCTTAGGATAGTCACTTCATCTCCTCCCACTTCTTAAATTTTCAAATCTTCTTCCTATTTTCAAAACCTTCTTTGTTTTCAAACTTCAAACGTTTTCGCAATCAAACCTTGACTTAGGTCAAGTGATTTTACCTTTTCATTTCATCTTCTTAATAAATGTTAATCCATGTAAACATATCGAAATTCTCTTCTCAAAGACCTTAAAAAATTCCAAAACTCACCCAATTGTTTTTGTGCCTTTGTGCACTTTTCTTTTCATATGTTTAGATATGATTCATTCTTTCTAGCGGAATTATTCGCTAAAGAATGACGACTTATCTATACATTTTAAAATCAATTCAACTCATTGTTTCTTTTCATATTTTGTACCACGAACTACGAGGTTTTGATCTCGCATTGCACTTTGTGGGTACGTAGGCATGAGGCGTTAAACCTCTTCAAACACAAAAATATAAAAAAAAAACGTTTCTTTTCTCATCTCTCCAATCTCTTTCAAATAAACCATTTTCAAACCAAAAGCGGTAAATTTTTCAAAGGGCTCCCGTGGAGTACCACAGACATTTTGGGTGCGTAAAACCTTCCCATTGTGTAACCTATCCCCTTACATGTTTCTCTGTTGTGTTTCTTTAGCTTTTTGCTTTTAGATTCATTAGGATTTATTCGCTCTTTTTTCCTTTTCCTCTTGGAATAAAATAAAAGCGCAGTGGCGACTCTGTTTACTTTGAGTTAAGTTAGCTAATAGCTTACACTCATGATTTTACCGCTATAGAAAAGTGGCGACTCTGCTGGGGAGTAATCTCTAAGTGGATTCAGCCTACTTTGATTTATTTACTGCTTTGGTTTGATTTGTTTGTTATTTGTTTATTCTGTTTCAGTTTTGGTGATCCTCTGTGTGAGATAGATTCTAACCTGGATCTGAGATGAACTTATGATAGGACGGCGATATTCGAAGCGATAAGCGATGGAGTAGTCCAAAGCTATATCAATTTGATAATCTCCACTCGGTTAGGCTCTCTTGGACTATCAATGTCATGATGAGTAATCATACGTGGCATTATTTTCCGACCTTGAGCTGATCATACTGAGGACCGTAGAACCCTTAATCCATCCAAGCCAATTTAGGAACGTAGTGCGGAAACTGTCTGGGTGTAAACCTAAGGTGGTTGTCACACGATACTACACTCGGACAAGGTCTATTTTAAGAATGTTATCGGTTGGGGAGTAATCCAACGTACCGATGATATTCTAAAGATGGCTGTTAACTCCGGGCACCTCTGTTAGCACCCTTTTGGTTTTCTGCAGGTACAATGAAGACAAAACCTTAGTACTTACCTGTGTGGGTTGGTGTTCTGTTACCTTGACTCCATGCTCGTGACTCAGAACCTAAACCCGTATGCTTTGTGTGATCTTGTTTGTGGTTGTTGCATACATGCCATCATACATTCATGAGCATTTTTTTTGAGATTTCAAGGGACTCATAAGGAACTTTTGCAAAATTTCAGATGTCTATGGTTATGAATTTTGAAAGGAGGAACACAAAGAAGTACACCTTCAAGAATCCTAATATAGTGGAGTTGAGAAGGCTAGGAGCATTGGTGGTTGATACCCAGGAGTTCCGGAAATGTTATGGAAAGCTCTTGTTTATTTTGGATACCGATGTACCAGAGGGGATTCTCCCTACCTTAGCTCAGTTTTATGATTTGTTGCATCATTGTTTCACCTTTCCTGATTATCAGCTTGTGCCGACCTTGGAGGAGTACTCTCATTGGATAGGTTTACCTATTTTGGACAAGGAATTTCTTTTCAGTGGTTTAGAGAAAGAGCTTACTACCAAAGTCATCGCCAAAGCCCTTTTTCTTAAGGAGTCCGATCTTAATGGGAAGTTTCTTCCAAAAGGGAGTGTTCGTGGTATTAATGCTAAGTTCTTGATGGGGAAAGCCTCTACTTCACTTACTTTGGGTCATAAGGATGCATTTGAGGCTATTCTTGCTTTGCTCATTTATGGGATTGTCTTGTTTCCTAACTTAGATGGTATTGTGGATGAGAATGCCATTCAGATTTTCTTGAAGAAGAATCCAGTGCCTACTTTGCTTGGAGACATGTATCATGCTTTTCATTATAGGACCTCCAAAGGTGATGGAGAGATTGTGTGTTGTGCGCCTCTTCTCTACAGGTGGTTTATTTCGCACCTACCAAAGTCCGATGTTTTCAAGGACAATAGAGAGAATCGAAGATGGTCTCAAAGGATTATGTCTCTTTCTCATAAGGATATGACTTGGTATTGTTCCCATTATGATACTGGAGTGCTTATTGATGGTTGCGGAGAATTTCCTAATGTACCTCTTCTTGGTACACGTGGGGGAATTAGTTACAACCCTATTCTTGCTAGGCGACAGTTGGGATATTGTTTGAAGGACATACCAAACAATCTTTCCTTATCCTGTTTCTTCTTTCTTAATGGTGCAGATCACGTAGAAATGAAGAAAAGGATTGCTCACTCTTGGCATGCGGTTCATCGGAAAGAGAAAGGTCAATTGGGAAGACAACACCTTGCTCCTTCCGAGTGTTACATCCAGTGGGTTCGATCTAGGGCTTCCAAGCTCAAGATGCCTTATCCACCTGAGGAGCCTTTGTTTCCTATATTACCATTGTCTGCTTTTCTTCCTCCCGTTGATGAGAAGGTTGCTCTTCAAGAAGAGTTGGACAAGATGAAGAAAGAGAAAGAAGAATGGCTACTTGAGAAGACTACGATGCAAGAGCAACTGAAGGAGAAGGATGATCTTATTGAGTTACTTGAGCGGCGTGTTACAAAGAGGCCAAGAGAAGATTTATCTTCCTCTAGTACTCCATCTACCATTCCTCCTACATCCGGTGCTTGGAAGGCCATTGTTGATCAGTTGGTGAAGGATAAGGAAGACATGGAAGATCGGTACAAGAAAGAGATTAAGAGGATTCGCATGAAGTATCAGCCAAGATTCGGATCTTCTTCGGATATGATTCCCTAGGCCTAGTTTACTTTTTCTCTCATGTATTAGGATTGTTGAGGCTTGTACTTCACTTGTAATCCTTACTTTGATTTTAATGAGAATGAGTTTTTAAGTACTTCAAAAAAAATGTTTCTTTATAAATATTGCAAGTTATCTTATAGTCCTTTGAAATCTTTGCATTTGCATACGCATACCATGCATCATACCCGCATTTGTCTTGTTTTTTGAGTGTTCTCCAGGGGTCTTATGTTGTTTCTTGGTCTTCATTCAGTTTTCCTGTCAAGCTGACTCACCGATTTGATACTCGAGCTAATCGGAAGAATATGTTGGAAATCCTACAGCAAGAGAATCGCGAGCTGTGCGAGGAGGTTACATATCTGAAGGAAAGCTTGGAAAGAGTTTCTGCCATGATGGAAGGCTTGGTGGCTGCTCAGAATCAGCCACCTCCTCCTAATTCTCCTGTTCAGAATACCGTTATCTCCGAGATTGTTACTGCATCAATTCCTGTTGAAACTGTCATCTCCCCTCGCTATCGTATGCCTTCTAGCACACCTTGGAGCATGCCGGTTGATTTCATTCCTGCTGGTTATCATCCTCCTCCTCCTGAGACTGCTGCATTTAATACTCTTCCGCCAGTGATGACTACTCTTCCTCCAGTTATGACCACTGCACTGCCTGTGATGCACACTATTCCGCACCATGATGAAATGATTTACCATGCTGAGCCCAGTGAAGGCGCTGGATTGATTGAAAGACTTGATAATTTCCAAGGACGCTTTGCTGAGATACAGAAGGAGATGAGAGCCTTGAAGCATAAGGATTTGTTCGGAAAGATGCTTATGATCTTTGTCTGGTCCCTAATGTTAAAGTTCCGTACAAATTCAAGTTGCCTGAGTTCGAGAAGTATAAAGGCAACACTTGCCCTTTGAGTCATTTTACTATGTATGCTAGAAAGATGTCTGCTCAGACAGACAATGATAAGCTGCAGATTCACTATTTCCAGGATAGTTTGACCGGTGCAGCCATGAGATGGTATATGAGTTTGGATAATAGCCAAATCAAGACTTTCAATGATTTGGGAGAGGCTTTTGTGAGGCAATACAAGTATAATGTTGATATGGCACCAGATAGAGACCAGCTTCGTGCTATGTCCCAGAAGGACAAAGAGACTTTCAAAGAGTATGCACAAAGATGGCGCGAGCTAGCAGCTCAGATTGTTCCTCCTCTGGAAGAGAAAGAAATGACGAAGATCTTATTGAAGACTTTAGGTTCTTTCTACTATGAGAAATGATAGCAAGTGCTCCTTCTGATTTCACTGAAATGGTGAGTATGGGGATGCGTTTAGAAGAAGGTGTCCGTGAAGGACGGTTAAGTCAAGAGAATAGTAATGGCTCAAGCTCTAGAAGGTTCAATTTTGGTAAAAAGAAATAAGGTGAGACTAATGTTGTGTCTCGTGAAAGTTATAGAAGGCCTCGTGGTCGTGAGAATCACCATCCGCAACATGTAGCTTTTGTAACTCCGATGATTAATGTGGCTCCAACTATGCCAACAGTTCCAAAGTACCAGTCTCGTTATCAACAACCTTCTATGCAACAGAGTGGTAATCAACAGGTTCGGGCTAAGCCGAGTTTTGATCCCATTCCAATGTTATATGCGGACTTGCTTCCATCTTTGATTGCAAAGAATCTTGTGCAAACACGTTCTCCACCTCCAGTTCCAAAGACTATCCCATGGTGGTATAAGCCAGAGGCTCGCTGTGCTTTTCATCAAGGTGCCCCGGGGCATGATGTTGAGAACTGTTATCCATTGAAGTTTGAAGTACAAAAATTGATGAGGAACAATGTTCTGTTTTTCAATGATGTTAATCCAAATGTGAAGACAAATCCGCTGCCAAAGCATGGTAATACATCTGTGAATATGGTTGATGGTTGTCCTGGTTTGTTCAAGATTTATGAGGTCCACCATATTCGAAGGTCTTTGGTTGAGATGCATGCTTTCTTAAGTGAATATCACGATATTGATCACGATTATGCTGGATGTTACATTTGCTCGGTGAACCCTAGTGGTTGCGTGATTGTTAAGAGAGATATTCAAAAGATGATGGATGATAAGTTGATTGAAGTGACAGCAAAAAGAGATGAGTATGAAAATGAAGTGAATGTTATTATGCCTCAGTTCAATATTCTTGAGAAGGTTGTTCCTGAGAGGGTGGTTATTTCTTTTGATAGCCGGAAATATGCTGTTACTCCATTGGTGATCAATTTGCCTGGTCCAATGCCATATGAGTCTGATAAAGCTGTTCCGTACCGGTATAATGCTACGATGATATAAAATGGTAGGGAAGTTCCTATTCCTTCTCCAAAGTCTGTGGTTAGCATTGCTAATGTGACAAAGGTTACCCGAAGTGGTAGAGTTTATGCCTCAGATCCTCTGAAGAGAGTTGAAGATACAAGTGCGAGTAAACAGATTATGGATGTTGTTGCTCGATCAGGCCAATTTGGTGATAGTGAAGATGAGGTGTTAAAATTGATAAAGAAAAGCGAGTACAACGTTACTGAGCAGTTGTTGCATACTCCGTCAAAGATATCAGTTTTATCACTCTTGATGTGCTCTGAGGCTCATAGGCAGTCTTTGCAGAAGATTCTTGATCAAGCTTATGTTACCCATGATGTGACTGTTGATCAGTTTGATAGTATTGTGGCTAATATCACATCGTGCAACAATTTAAGCTTATGCGATGATGATTTGCCTGAAGAAGGAAGGAATCATAACTTGGCTTTGCATATTTCAGTAAACTGTCAGGAAGATGCTATGTCTAAGGTGCTAGTTGATACTGGATCTTCTCTGAATGTGATGCCGAAGTCGACTTTGTCAAAGCTTGCGTACCAAGGTGCTCCCATGAGGCATAGTGGGATTATTGTGAAAGCGTTTGACGGATCGAAGAAGATAGTGATTGGTGAAGTGGATCTTCCTATTCTTATTGGTCCGTTTATATTCCAAATTACTTTTCAAGTAATGGATATACGTCCCGCTTACAGTTGTCTCCTTGGAAGACCCTGGATTCATGAGGCAGGAGCTGTGACATCCACTCTTCATCAGAAGCTGAAGTTTGTGAAAGAAGGGAAATTAGTGACCATTGGCGGTGAAAGGGCGATGCTTGTGAGAAATTTGTCATCTTTCTCCTATATTGATGCTGAAGAAGAGGTGGGAACTTCATTTCAAGCTCTTTCTGTTATGAATAATGTTTCTAAGAAGAATGCCATGCCTATGTCTTCTTTCAAGGATGCTCTGCGCGTGCTTGAAATTGGTCAATCTGACGGTTGGGGACGAGTTATTGATGCTGTCGACAACAAGGAAGGTTTTGGTATCGGCTTTGCACCAAGTGTGGTTCTCAATGACCCAAAGACTATTCAGGAAGGATTCTGAAGTGTTGGGTTTATCAACGATCATTCCGTTGCTGCCATCATTGAAGATGATGAAGATGAAGAAATGCCTAACTTTGTTACCCACGGAAAGATTTGCCAGAACTGGATTGCTGTTGATGTTCCTTTTATTGTTCATGCTTCAAAGTAATTTGTTTTATTTTCTTTCAAAAGATCCTTTCACTCTGCCCAAGGTGAAAGTGGTGTTTGTCGGGCTTTGTTTCAAATTTTATCATCATCAATAAAATGTTATTTTGATTTCCATATGTGTTTTTCCTTTTTGCTTTATTCTGAAAAATGGTAACATAAAAAACCCAAAATAATAATAATTGTTTATCTGCATAATGTTTGCACTTTTGTTCATACTCTAAAAATAAAATCATTGTGCAGATTGATTGATAAACCCATTGAAAACAATGATCTTATGCCCTCTCCCAACTTTGAATTCCCTGTGTTTGAAGCTGAGGAAGAGGATATTGAAGAGATTCCTGACGATATTTCTCGGTTGCTTGAGCACGAGGAGAAGGTTATTCATCCTCATGGAGAGTCTATAGAGATGGTTAACTTGGGTTCTGAATATGATAAGAAAGAAGTCAAAGTCGGAGCATTGCTTGGTCCTGATGTTAAGAAGAGGATTGTGGAGCTTCTCAGAGAGTATGTTGATGTATTTGCTTGGTCTTATCAAGACATGCCAGGTCTTGATACTGATATTGTGGAGCATAGATTGTCGTTGAAGCCTGATTGTCCACCTGTAAAGCAAAAGTTGAGAAGAACTCATCCTGATATGGCAGTAAAGATCAAAGAGGAGGTTCAAAGGCAGATTGATGCAGGTTTTCTTGTGACATCAAACTATCCTCAATGGGTGGCCAATATTGTTCTTGTTCCAAAGAAATACGGAAAATTCCGAATGTGCATTGATTACAGAGATTTAAACAAAGCACGTCCAAAAGATGATTTTCCATTGCCACATATTGATATGTTGGTAGATAATACGGCTAAGTTTGATGTGTTCTCTTTTATGGACGGATTTTCCGGTTATAATCAAATAAAGATGGCACCCGAGGACATGGAAAAGACCACATTTATTACACCATGGGGAACATTCTGCTACAGAGTGATGCCCTTTGGATTGAAGAATGCTGGTGCTACATACCAAAGAGCTATGACCACACTTTTTCATGATATGATGCACAAAGAAATCGAGGTATATGTTGATGATATGATCGCTAAGTCGAGGACTGAAGAGGATCATATTGAACATTTACTGAAGTTGTTTCAGAGGTTAAGGAAGTTTAAGCTTCGTTTGAATCCGAACAAGTGCACCTTTGGTGTACGTTCTGGAAAGTTGTTAGGTTTCATTGTCAGCCAAATAGGCATTGAAGTTGATCCTGATAAAGTGAAAGCTATTCTGGAAATGCCTGCTCCAAGAACTGAAAAGCAAGTAAGAGGATTCTTGGGCCGTTTGAATTATATTTCGAGGTTTATCTCTCATATGACTGCCACATGTGCTCCGATTTTCAAGTTGCTTCGAAAAGATAAAGGTTGTGTCTGGACAGATTATTGTCAGAAGGCATTTGAAAGTATCAAAGAATATTTGCTTGAACCTCCTATCTTGTCTCCTCCGGTGGAAGGAAGACCGATGATCATGTACTTGACTGTGTTGGAAGATTCCATGGGTTGTGTGCTTGGTCAGCAAGATGAATCCGGAAGAAAAGAATATGCAATTTACTACTTGAGTAAGAAATTCACTGATTGTGAGTCTCGGTACTCCATGCTTGAAAAATCTTGTTGTGCCTTAGCTTGGGCTGCAAAGCGTCTTCGCCAGTATATGATGAATCATACAACTTGGTTGATCTCTAAAATGGATCCAATCAAGTATATATTTGAAAAGCCTTCTTTGACTAGGAGGATTGTTCGTTGGCAAATGTTATTGTCGGAATATGATATCGAGTACTGAGCTCAAAAAGCTATAAAAGGTAGTATCTTGGCTGACCATTTGGCGCATCAATCGATTGATGATTACTAGCCTATCAAGTTTGATTTTCCAGATGAGGATGTGATGTACTTGAAGATGAAAGATTGTGATGAACCTTTGATCGAAGAAGGGCCGGAACCTGGATCTCGATGGGGTTTAGTTTTTGATGGTGCTGTGAATGCACGCGGAAGAGGAATTGGGGCAATGATCATTACTCCCCATGGTTCACATATTCCTTTTGTCGCGAGGTTGACTTTTCCTTGTACTAATAATGAAGCTGAGTATGAAGCCTGCATTATGGGTCTTGAGGAAGCTATTGATATGAGGATTAAGCATCTTGATGTATATAGATATTCTGCCTTGGTAATCAATCAGATCCAGGGCACGTGGGTAACTCATCAACCCCACTTAATTCCTTATAGAGATTATGCCAGGAAGATATCAACTTTCTTCACTAAAGTTGAGTTTCATTATGTTCCTCGTGATGAGAATCAGATGGCAGATGCTTTAGCAACTATAGCTTCTATGATAAAGGTGCACCAGTGGAATGATGTTCTCATGATCAGAGTGATGCGACTTGAAAGACCAGCTCATGTGTTTGCAGTTGAAGAGGTCCATGATGACAAGCCTTGGTTTCATGATATTAAATGTTTTCTCCAGAGCCAGGAATACCCACTTGGGGCATCCGATAAAGATAAGAGGACTTTGAGGATATTGGTAGGCAATTTCTTCCTAAATGGAAATGTGCTTTATAAGAGAAATTTTGACATGGTCTTGCTCAGATGCGTGGATAGACACGAAGCAGACATGTTAATGAAAGAAATTCATGTAGGATCTTTTGGTACTCATGCTAATGGGCATGCAATGGCTAAAACGATGTTGAGAGCAGGTTACTATTGGCTGACAATGGAATCTGATTGTTGCAAGTATGTGAAAAGGTGCCATAAGTGTCAAGTGTATGCTGATAAGATTCACATGCCACCAGCTTATCTCAATGTGATTTCTTTCCCATGGCCTTTCTCTATGTGGGGAATTGATATGATTGGTATGATTGAACCCAAGGCTTCGAATGTACATCGTTTTATTCTTGTGGCAATTGACTACTTCACCAAATGGGTGGAAGCGACATCGTATGTTAATGTGACCAAGCAAGTTGTGGTCCGGTTTATCAAGAATAACATTATCTGCAGATATGGTGTTCCGAATAGAATCATTACTGATAATGGTTCGAACTTGAATAATAAGACGATGAAAGAGCTTTGTGAAGAATTCAAGATTCAACACCATAATGCTTCTCCCTATAGACCGAAGATGAATGGGGATGTTGAAGCTGCGAACAAGAACATTAAGAAGATCATTCAGAAGATGGTTGTGACATACAAGGACTGGCATGAGATGCTCCCTTTTGCTTTGCATGGGTATCATACATATGTCTGCACTTCAACAGGGGCAACCCCTTTCTCACTTGTTTATGGTACAGAAGCAGTGCTCCCCGTCGAGGTTGAGATCCCATCAATGAGAGTTCTGATGGAAGCCAAGTTGACTGAGGCTGAATGGTGTCAGAGTAGATTTGATCAGTTGAATTTGATTGAGGAAAAGAGAATAACAGCTTTGTGTCATGGTAGGTTGTACCAGCAAAGAATGAAGAAAGATTTTGACAAGAAGGTCAAACCTCGTGTATTTAGAGAAGGCGACCTCGTGCTCAAAAAGATTCAGTCTTTCATTAAAGATTCTCGGGGCAAGTGGACCCCGAACTATGATGACCCATATGTTGTCAAGAAAGCCTTCTCTGGCGGTTCATTAATTCTTGCAACTATGGATGGTGAGAAGATCACTCGCCCTGTGAATGCGGATGCAGTCAAGAAATAGGATCATGGCAAGTAACTGCGTCGACAGACTGGATCACTTGTAACGATCGAGGATTTCAGATTCTATCCCTCATAAGAATTTCCCATCAAAGATTCTTATTCACTCATCCTTTACTGAAGTTTCGGACACAGTGGAGTTCAAAGTTGATAGGGAGAATAGTGATCATTTCATTTCAATGTAGCCCTTTTCCACGTATTTACCATTTTTCAAACTTGTAATGATCCATGGAGTCATGCCATTTGCTGACTACCATTCTATCAATGAATTTGAGCTTTTATCCAATTGTTTGCAACTCTTTATATTGTTGTTGTTTACAAAATTTCAATTTATTGTTGATGATGATTTTTGAAACAAATTTAATAAAATTTAATATTTGAAGATTATAAAAACATTTTTCTTTTGATATGTGAACAAAGAAAGGATATCAATAGTGATTCCAAGGATGGTAAAGTCTGGATGTGTGTAACTTGTCTCTCCCAAAGCAGGGTTTGATTCGGTTGTGTCCATGTGAAGTTCCTGAATAGTCTTGGCAGGTTGATGTTAATGATGTTTTGATCCCCAACAATAAGCATGAACGAGAATTATATGATTGTTCTTAATTTGAGTTCCAATGTCTCCCCCAGAAGAATTGTTGGAAGGGATGTTATTAGGAATCCCTAGCTGAGTTTTGATCTCTTCCTCAGCAAGTTATCTTTAACTTGAGAAGCATTGGAAATCCTTAGTCGAGTTCTTGTTCCTCAACTTGAGTTGGTTGCATCCTTGAATAGAAGTATTGATATACCAGTCAGTTTAGAGGTTTTCTTTTACCTGATGGTGGGTATTGATTTAAAATCCCTCGTAAATGTGTTTTGGCTATGATGTTAACTTCTGATATCCCCATGTGGATCCCCAGTAGGTCTGCATGTGTTAGTATTCAACAGGTTCTTATGTGATTTTCAGCAGGTCTTGCACTCTACCCCCAAGTGGAGCAGGAGTGATATGACAGTTATTCCTCGCAAAAGTTGATTTTTATCAAGAATTCTTCTGTCCCTAGAGAGGATTATGGAAGCTTTTCCCCATCCTCGACAGTTTTTTACCTTTCCTCAGTAGGGTGATATCCCTATGCAGAGTGAATGTTTGATACTCCAGTAGATTATGCTTTATTTGCATCACTGATAGATCTTTACCTTGTTTCCTCAAACGGAGTTATGAAGATATTTGTTCCCATCGGTGTTAGCAGGGACATTTCCCTCTTTCTCCAACGAATGGAAGATTTTGTTCTGTTGGTGTTTCTTGAAGATTGCTTTGTGGATTGGATCCCTAGCAGATGCTGTCTCATCATGAGTTAAGCCCTGTAGTAGGATTTTATTCCTTTGATGGCTTATGATATTCCCCTGCAGTATTTCAAATTGAATCTCCAACATGTTTCCCTGCATTGTTGCCTTAAGATTAGCCGAGTATCTGGTTGTTGTGATGTTCATGTCACTTGTTGCTTTTCTTTATGTCTGTTTTGTCAGCATATTCATAAGCATATTTGTACGTATAAGCATAGCATCATTTGCTTGCATTCTTGCATTTATCGTTGTTCCCTGCTCTTTGGTGTGGATTTTCCCCAAAGAGTGCGTGTGTTGTCTTCATCTCAAGTTTAGAGTGTCGACCATTAAGCAGAAAGTGTGAATCTTTTCTAATTCCCCACTGAGCTTGTTTCTCGTGGATGGTGTTGATTCAGTTTCCTCCCCAGTTTATTATCTGGATGGAATTTCCCCAGTTGAGATATTTCCTCCTCGGGATGAGTCTTGTTTGACCATTTCTCTCCAACTTGTTCTTGGATTGAATTTTGGTCCTCTTTGTGAGTAATATTGCTTTGGAATTAAGCTATCATTGTTTGATAGTGGGCAACATTTTCTCCAGCTTGAGTATATTATTTTGGAATTAAACTATCATTTAATCGATAGTGGGTAATATTACCAAATTGATCAAGCTCTTTTGCTTGTACTCCTACCCAATAAATTCGGTAGTCGAGAGTTCTTTCTTCTTACCCAATAAAAAGGTAATAGAAGTCGGTTCCCTTTTCTTAAGCTCTTGCCCAGTAAATCAGGTAGTTGAGAATTATTTCTACCCAGTAAAAAGGTAGTGGCGTTTATCCCTCTTTGTTTTGCTCCTATCCAGTAAATCGATAGTCGAGTCCTTGGTTTTCCTACCCAGTAAACAGGTAGTTGATAATTCGTTTCCAACTTGGTACTCCTCCATTTTTGGACTTGAATATTTTGTTTGGTTTATATTCCCTGGCAGATTATTTATTCTTTCCCTTGTTGAATCTTGTACCTTGATTGTATCATATATCTTTTCCCAAGTGGAATCAGTTATCCAGTTTTTTATTTTCCTGGTAACTCTTTTGGTGTCTGTTGTTTTCCCCGGCGGGATTTTCTTCTGTGTCCCCAAGTTCTTGCTTTCCTCTGGTGGTCATGTTTTCCCCACAGAGATCTTGGGCTTGCATATCATATCCATATCATATCATGTTCTCTTAGGACAAAAATTAGGTTTTCTGTATTTAAGTCTCTCCCATCTTGTAGAGACGAAGATGTCAATCTTCATATCTCCGGATTGAAGAAACTTAAATAGGGGCAGCTGTAACACCCTAATTTTTGCCCTAAGATTTCTTTGCATCTCATCTGCATTTTGCATACAAACAAGATCGCACTGGGTGCACGGTTCTTCTCGGGTTAGATTATGCCTCGCAGGGGATCACCGTTGTCTTTAATTGTTTTATTTGATTGTGTTTACTAACCATTAATCAAAATCCAAAAATATTTTGTTTCCTTTTGCTAACCTTTTTTTTCAGGAAGAGGAACCATATAAAAATGCCAAAAAAATAGTAGTCCTGCAGCTCGAGAAAATTTCACAAAAAGTCGAAGACGATCCGCAAATAATTCAAAATTATCAGATCAAGGATTTCCCAAGTTAATTGATTCATTCAAAGGATTTCCAAGGTTCACATGTTTATTTCTTCGACGTACACAAGAATCGGGCCGAAACAACCAAGCAGCTATTTTTGAACAAAAAATTCAAAATTCAGCTTGGTTAACCGGTTAACCAATGCGAAATTTGAATTTTTTATTTCAAATTTAGCACCCTTAGATCATTGATTTAATTGGAATATTCTAGATCCATTGGTTTCTGATTTCTCTACATCACTTTGATCATTTCCTACCATAAACCCTCACTAATCACCACTCTTTTCCATTTCCCACCAAAATTCCAATTACCAAACCTAAATTCAAATTACCAAAGCAAGCTCCATTCCACCAAATTTACATACCTAAGGCCTTTAAATAGGACCACATTTTCATTCATTCCACAAGCTTTTGATAGCCACAAAACCTCTTGCAAAATACTCCCTCAACACCAAATTCTCCAAAGCTCATTTTTCTTTCTTTTGAAGTTATCAAGAATTCACATTGAATTCTTGATTAACTTGAGCTAGACCTTCATCCTTTCATTCTTTTGCTCATCAATTTCAGTAGATCTAAGCTTGTGTTGGTTCAATTTGAAGAAAAGCTTTTTGTAATTCATCTTCCTCCATAAACCCATATTCACCATCAACATTCAAGATGTAGATCTTTGGTGCTTTTGTTTCTAGATCCTTCGGATCTTTATTTGTTGTTTGATTGCAGGGATTCCACTGTATTTTGGTTAAAAAATTCGTGCAAATTCAGATCATGATCATCCAATATTTGAGAAAAGGTTTCAAAAATGGATCATGCTGAATTTTATGCATTTTTCAGCACCTGGTACAGCGTTAACCGGTTAACCATTTGGTTAACCGGTTAACCAGTTTAAAAATAGCGCAATTTGTCCAAAATCTGCTTGCGTTTGGTTAACCGGTTAACACAAGTCAGAATGGTGTTTTTGGCTTGTTTCAAGCCCCCTTTTGGTTCTTCTTTCTTCTTCTTCTTCCTCCCCTTTATTTTTACCTTGGGAAGCATTTTTGGGAGTAATTCCTCCTTAATTTCAATGGACTTTGGGTGTAGATTAGAGTAGTTTGTTCATTAATTCAAAACTACCTTTAAGTGGATTATTCAATTCATTTAAGGTACTTTGCATTAGTGATACATTTTCATGCTTGAATCCACCAAGATGAGTGATTGAACTTAAGGATGGAAGAATACCATAAGTACGGCTCAATTTGGTATTCATCTTTAGTTTTGTGTGGTATCGCGTTCGGATAACGATTTACATATCGTTTATCTCGCATGCATTAGCACTAACATTATGCACCTTAATTGGTGGTGGCCGGCCTCATTTGTAGGGTAATTACTTCGTAAATTACTCGGCGATTGCTTAACATATACCTAAATGTGTCCCGACTTCGGAATAAAAATCTAATTGGGTACTTACACTTTCGTGGACCGGATCTCTTGTTGATCGCGTAATCTCAAAGTGGTTAATCATATTGCTTCAAGAATCTAGACTTGTGAATTTTTGATGCGTAGGTGCTTTGGGTCTCCCAATCGCCTTTCAAATTTCATTGAATTCGGTTCGGTTTCCCTTGATTAATCGCTATAGTGTAAGATACTAAGCAGATTCGGTTGCCTTCGATTTTGGTTACTTTCCTTTTTGGTTGTGGTTGATTAAGTTCCCCATACCATTATTATCTGAATATTATTATACTATTACTACTATTAATATTTTAGATTCTTGCATTTTTATTTCTTTTGTTACTAACATTTAATTTCTTGCATTTTTATTGTCTTTATTCTATTTTGCTTTACTCATCCATATCATGTTTATTATTTGCTCTTATTATTTGTTGATTGATTTTCTATTTGTCCGTTTGTACACAAAAACATTAATAAAGGATTAAACCTTTAAAAAACTTGTGATTTTAATTTGTGGACCTTTGGTTACTATCCTTAGCATTTGGAGTGGAGATTTGGACTTAGATTCTTAGGACACCTCCTTTGCCTTGATCTTCAAAAAGTTGGATTTAGCCTTTATTTGGCCATTTGCTAGCTTATAAGGATGAAACTCTTATGCTCATAATTTGGAATGTCATTAAGTTTGGTTAGATCTTTCTTCCCTTATCTCTTTATTTTATTTTCTTAGGATAGTCACTTCATCTCCTCCCACTTCTTAAATTTTCAAATCTTCCTATTTTCAAAACCTTCTTTGTTTTCAAACTTCAAACGTTTTCGCAATCAAACCTTGACTTAGGTCAAGTGATTTTACCTTTTCATTTCATCTTCTTAATAAATGTTAATCCATGTAAACATATCGAAATTCTCTTCTCAAAGACCTTAAAAAAATCCAAAACTCACCCAATTGTTTTTGTGCCTTTGTGCACTTTTCTTTTCATATGTTTAGATATGATTCATTCTTTCTAGCGGAATTATTCTCTAAAGAATGACGACTTATCTCTACATTTTAAAATCAATTCAACTCATTGTTTCTTTTCATATTTTGTACCACGAACTACGAGGTTTTGATCTCGCGTTGCACTTTGTGGGTACGTAGGCATGAGGCGTTAAACCTCTTCAAACACAAAAACATAAAAAAAACGTTTCTTTTCTCATCTCTCCAATCTCTTTCATATAAACCATTTTCAAACCAAAAGCGATAAATTTTTCAAAGGGCTCCCGTGGAGTACCACGGACATTTTGGGTGCGTAAAACCTTCCCATTGTGTAACCTATCCCCTTACCTGTTTCTCTGTTGTGTTTCTTTAGCTTTTTGCTTTTAGATTCATTAGGATTTATTCGCTCTTTTTTCCTTTTCCTCTTGGAATAAAATAAAAGCGCGGTGGCGACTCTGTTTACTTTGAGTTAAGTTAGCTAATAGCTTACACTCATGATTTTACCGCTACATTTGTCAAATGTAAGTTTTCTTGGACATGTTATTTTCAATGGTGGTATTAGTGTTGATCCATCCAAGATTGATGCTGTGATGCAACGAAAGACTCCTAATCGGTTACGGATATTCGAAGCTTTTTAAGCTTGGCGGGTTATTATCGAAGGTTTATTGAGGGATTTTCGAAGTTGGCACTTCCGTTAACGCAATTGACTTGTAAAGGAAAGGCTTTCATTTGGGATATTCATTGCGAAGAGAGTTTCATTGAACTAAAGAGAAGTTTGACAACGACTCTGATCTTGATTTTGCCAAATCCGACGGAACCATTTGTGGTGTATTGTGATGCTTCATTGTTTGGTTTGGGTGGTGTTTTGATGCAAGATGGAAAGTTTGTGGCTTATGCTTCAAGACAATTGAGAGTGCATGAAAAAGAATTATCCTACGCATGATTTGGAGTTAGCGGCCGTGGTGTTTGTTTTGAAAATTTGGAGGCACTATCTTTATGGTGCAAGATTTGAAGTTTTTAGTGATCACAAGAGTTTGAAATATTTATTTGATCAAAAAGAGTTGAACATGAGACAAAGAAGGTGGTTAGAGCTTTTGAAGGATTATGATTTTGGTTTGAATTACCATCCGGGTAAGGCAAACATGGTGGCCAATGCCTTAAGTCGGAAGTTGTTACATGTGTCTGCATTAATGATGAGAGAATGGGAACTTTTGGAGAATTTTAGAGACTTGAGTTTAGTTTGTGAAATGACACTGAGAAGTGTGAGACTTGGTATGCTACATGTTACGAATGATTTTCTTGCAACCGTATGTGAAAAGCAAAAGTTGGATTTGAAGTTCGTTGATTTGATGATGAATGAGAATAAGGATTTCAAGGTTGATAATTTTGGAGTTTTGAGATTCTGTGGTCGTATTTGTATTCCCGATGATGCGGAGTTGAAAAATATGATATTGGAAGGACACCGAAGTAACTTAAGTATTCATCCGGGAGCGAATAAAATGTATCAAGATTTGAAGAAGATCTTTTGGTGGTCCGGATTGAAGAGGGATGTAGCTCAATTTGTGTATGCATGCTTAACTTGTCAAAAGTCTAACGTGGAACATCAGAAGCCTAGTGGATTGATGCAACCGTTGGACATTCTAGAGTGGAAATGGGATAGTATATCAATGGATTTTATTACAGGATTTCCGAATACGCAAAGAGGCCATAATGTTATTTGGGTAATCGTTGATAAGCTTACTAAATTTGCTTACTTTATTCCAATTGATATTAGTTATCCTTTGAAGAGGTTAGCTGAGATTTATGTTCTTCTGGTTGTGAAGTTACATGGAGTTCCTAAGAGTATTGTATCAGATAGAGATCCTAGATTTACATCGAGGTTTTGGGAGAGTTTGCAAAAGGCCTTGGGTTCTAAGTTAAGATTGAGTTCGGCTTATCATCCGCAAACGGATGGTCAAACCGAGAGAACAATTCAATCATTGGAGGATTTATTGTGTGCTTGTGTGCTAGAGAAAGGTGGTGCTTGGGATAGTTATTTAGCGTTGATTGAGTTCACCTACTATAACAATTTTCATTCAAGTATAAGTATGGCACCATTTGAGGCTTTTAATGGTCAGAGATGTCAAACACCTTTGTGTTGTCATGAAACCGGTGAAAGGACGGTAGTTGGACCAGAGATGGTACAACAAACGATGGAGAAAGTGAAGTTTATTCAGGAGAAGATGAAAGCTTCTCAAAGTAGACAAAAGAGCTATCATGGCAAGAGAAGGAAAGATCTTGAGTTTCAGGAAGGCGACCATGTGTTTTTGAGGGTTACACCAGTTATAGGTGTGGGTCGTGCTTTGAAGTCGAAGAAGTTGACTTCTCATTTTATTGGTCCGTATCAGATTACTGCACGAGTTGGTGTTGTGGCTTACCGTGTGGCGTTGCCTCCGAATATTTCGAATTTGCATGATGTGTTCCATATTTCGCAACTTCGGAAGTATGTTCCGGATCCGTCACATGTTATTCCTATGGATGAGGTTGAAGTGAGAGATAACCTTACGATTGAAGTTTTTCCGATTAAGATTTTGGACCGTGAAGTTAAGAAGCTAAGAGGCAAGGATATTGCGCTTGTGAAAGTAGCGTGGGGAGGCATTTCGAAAGGCAATATGACTTGGGAATTAGAGAGTGGGATGCGAGAGTCGTATCCGAAGTTGTTTGAATCAGGTAATATTTTCGAGGACGGAAATTTCTAAAGTAGGGGAGAGTTGTAACACCCCGATTCCGATTATTTCATTTTTGTTGAGTCTTTTATAGAAATTGAGTGATAATTATTTTATTTGTGAAATTGGTATGTTGATATGATATGTTGACATGTTATGTTATTTTTCCATTTTTGAGAGTTTTCGGGAAAATTAGAATGAAGGGTATTTTAGACATTTCCTAATGAATGATAAGTGAGAAATTTAAGTGGAATTAGAAATTGTGAGAAAATGAATATTTGGATGGAAAGAAAAGAAATAGAAAGAAAAGATATAATAGTAGAAAAGAGAAAGAAAAGGGAGAAAGAAAGAAAGAGGAAGAGGAGGAAAAGAGGAAAAGCTAAGAAAATCTTCAAGATAGCTCCTAGGAATCGAATCAATCGGGTAAGAGTGTGAAATCTTATTATCTTATCAATGTGTATAATTATGTATGTGATTGTTTGAATGTGTTCTTGTTGTGGTGGAGTTTAGAGGTTATGAGGTTTTAGGGTATTTTGTGAGAAATCCTAAAATTGGTGATTTAAACGGTTAAAACTCGATTAAAATGTAGTATGATAGTTAGTATGTGATAACTATCATGTTTGTGTTTTGTTTCCACTGATTTGGTGAATTTTTGACGGATTTTGGAGGTTTGGGATGGTTTTCCCGTAGCTTGTGTTTTGGAACTTCTACTAAGTTCGCCCCGCGAACATGGTTCGCGCCGCGAACTGAGCATCCCTGTGAAGTTCGCCTCATGAACAAGGGGTCGCGTCGTGACCTATAGCTTATGCAGAATGGTGGTTTTCTTAAAAATAAGTTTGATGTTTATTTCGTAACTTTTGAACCGGTTATCCGTATTTAGCGTTCCACATATCGTTTTGAAGCTAAAATTATGTATTTCCTCATGATGTTGAAAAATATTATTTTTAACCGATTTTTACACAGATTTTCCGATTAATTATAATTATGTGAATTAAGGAATTGTGGAATTTGATTGTGTGTTGTGGCCGTTTGGCAACATAAATGTGTTGTTCGAACTAAACGTGAATGCATGTTGATTGTGAAAGATTTGTTGCCGTTTGGCGTAATTGAGGCAAATGTACATAGGCTGTATGTGATTGTATGAGGTGAATGCATGATTATATTTTGAATATGTATGCATTTCAAGAGTGTTTGAGTCATTTTTTATGTGAAGCATAATGATGTACATTCTTGTGTTGTTGGATTCTAATGTGAATTCGTTGTAACATTGTTTGCCTATGTGAGGTGTGAGTGATGATTTCAACATGATTGTGTGCCCATGTGGGGTGTGAGCAATCAGATTGTGTGGCCGTGTGGGGTGTGAGTAATCCATAAACATTTTGTGCCTATGTGAGGTGTGAGCAATGGGTGAAATGATCACGAATGATTGTGTGCCCATGTGGGGTGTGAGCAATCGGATTGTGTGCCCGTGTGGGGTGTGAGCAATCCATAAACATTGTGTGCCCATGTAGGGTGTGAGCAATGGGTGAACATCGTAGGCCCGACGGGGAGTTACATCGGTAACGAGCGATGGTTCCAATAAGTTCCTGAGTGAACTTGAGATGATTGAGTCGGTACCGCATTGCATTTGCATAGAGTCGTGAGTCGGTCTCTATGATTTGCATTTTGTCATCTTTGTATTTGTGCATTGATGAGTAAACATGAATATGTATGTTTATTTGGAGTGATGGAAATGGTGGAAGTATGCATGATGAATATGCTTGATTTTTATATATATATATATATATATATATATATATATATATATATATATATATATATATATATATATGGATATTTATACATTGCGATGTATATGTGTGATTGGAGATGAATTGTGGTGAGAATGTATTAAATGTGTATTTATATGCTAAGATATATAATTATATGAATTGTTATTATGATAATATTTCTCACCCTTCTGCTGTTTTATGATGCTCTATGAGGCATTGCAGAGTAGGTATGCTGGAGGTCTTTTTGTGAAGCGTGTCTTCATTCTTTTGTCGGTCGGCTCTGATATGTAGCACCGGGTAGCTAGGGATTTTGGTGTTGATGCCTTTTGTGGTGCATTTGTATATGTATCTTGATGATGGATGTTTATGTAAACATGAATTATGTTGGTGAATCAAACTTGATGATATATATATATATATATATATATATATATATGTATATATGTTTGATGTTATTCAATGTTTAGATTTTCCGCTTTTATTCTAAATATTGAGATGTGGGTGCAAGTATTTAGCTACTCCATTGTTGCAGATTTATTGTTGGGCAGGTGTTGGATGTTTTAATTTCATGTATAATGTAACATACCTCTTTTATACTATGTTTCTAATTATACTCTGACGGAATTTTAATATGTGCCTAAATGATTATTTGATTATTTGGGGGTATAGAAAGGGGGTGTTACATGTACAAGTTGCAGAAAAACTGGACATAACAAATCTACTTGTAAGCAGACATCACAAATTACTCAAGCAACTACATCAGGTCAATCAACACATGTTTCACAATCTACTCAACCTAGTAAGACAACACAATCAACTCAGACAAATCAACCAATTCAACCAACTCATGATACTCAACCAACTCAGGCTACTCAAACATCTCAGACAATTCACAAGAGGACTGCACCACCGGCTAGACACAAGCTTCCTTTTAGAAAACCAACATAGGTTTCAAGAGGCCCCACTACAAGGTTGAGTGCATCACAGAATGCAATGGGTCCAACAACTAGGAGGATAACTCCTACTAAGAGAAACATCCCAAAGAAATCCTCTTAGATTCTGTAACTTAGGTTGTGTTGTGTAATGTTGTCTTTTATCTTCCTATTTTGTGTAATGCTACTATGTAGTGCTGCTATGTACTCAATATTTTGTCAAAACTTTGATGTTGCTATGTAATGCTACTTAAGTTCTATGTAATGTTGTTATCAAATTATGTGCAAAACCTATAATGGTCAAATTAAGGTATCAACTTATTTTAAAGTTCAAGTTAAGGTATTAACTTAAGGTATCAAATTATGTGCAAAACCTGTTATGGTCAAAACCTGTTAAGGTATCAACTTAAAGTATCAAATTATGTGCAAAACCTGTTATGGTCAAAACCTGTTAAGGTATCAAATTATGTGCAAAACTTGTTATGGTCAAAACCTGTTATGATCAAATTATGTGCAAAACTTGTTATGGTCAAATTATGTATACAACATGTTATGACATGTTATGGTCAAATTATGTACACAACTATTATCAAATTATGTCAACAAATTAAGGCAACAATTTTTTATAAAATTAAGGCAAGAACACTAAAATATGTCAATTAAAACAACCATTTTTCATTCATAATAAACTTGGTACAACATAAGTGAAAAATGCATCTCAACTACAACACCTAATTTTCATAACATCATAACTACTAAGACAAAGAACAGTGAGTAACACAAGCACTTCCATATAATCTTCCATTTGTTAGTGTTCGTCAAGCCTTCCTCTAACTACAAATTCTCCACCTTCAAAACTTCCACCTTTTTTTTTTGCTTCAGCCAATTCTTTTTTGACTTCATCCACCTATTTGTATTCCATTTCTATTTTCCATTGCATATTCCTTATGCCTTCTTCATTTTCACCATTAGAAACATCATATAACCATTCATAGAATCCATACCCAAAATTTGTGCTTCCCTGTACAATAATGATTTTCAATCAAAATATTGAAGAGAAGAATGTCAAACCAGGTGATGAAGATAAAACATTACCTTAAAATGTTGACAATCCCAAAATAGCTTTCCGTAGTTGTTGGGTGTTCTTGCTTTTTGAAGAAAACCTAGGTCTCCACAACCACACATAAGCTTCCCAAAACTTGTGTACACTTGTGAATCGAACCCAAGTCTTAAAGAAGAAGATGAACCACACCCAAAACTCATGATTTATGGAGGATTCTTGTTTCAATTTAAAGAAGAGGAATTCATGACCTGGATTTAGATTTGGGAATGGAAAACGTGACCTATATCTATAACAAACACAACACAATAAAGAAGGAGAGGATGATTGTACATTTCACAATGCCACCTCGGAATACATGTAACACGGTGGGAGAACTGACTTTAGTTATGTTGCGGATAGCAAGAGTCGCCACCGACTTTTATTTTATCCAAAGGAAAGGCATAAAAGAACAGGAAAGACCTTTTAAAAGATTTTTGGGTCCGGGGGGTAGGTTATGTAAAGGGAAGGTGTTAGCACCCTTTACATCCATGGTTATCCATGGGCTCTTAGTTACTTAGCTCACTTTGAATTGTTTTTGAAAATGTGAAGTGTGTGAATAGGAATTTTCATAAGAGTTTGATAATGATCCATGTACGGATGCGTAAAAAACTTGTGTTTGAAAATTGTTTGAAATTTGTGAAGTGTTTGAAAAGTTTTTGAATAGTGAGCAAGTAACTGTGAGGAACCTACCCTATGTTTAAGTCTTTTCTGTTCTTGAATCCTTTAAATGGTAAGACTATCCCTATTATTAAGGAATAGGTAGTCATTACCTTGGATGTGAGGGACATATGAAGGGACATCTGTTTATGCAGGCAACTGTAGGGTGTATTAAGCAACTTTGGAGGGACTGTCATCATTATTCGAAAGGGACAAGATCATTATGAAGGCAACCATTTAAGGGACTTGATCTTTGATTATGAAGGGACTAGATGACTTTACTTTTGAGGGACTTTTTGCTTTATACACCCTACTTGACCTTTTTGATTAGGCAACATGAGAGGTAACCCTAGAAAGTGAGATGGCGATCCAAGATCGACTTACGTGTGTGAGTGTTCAATTTTATTTATCTTTTAAATTAGTGATCTAAATTAATTTTAAATAACATACATGTTTACACTCCCTATTTTTACTAACCATGACATAAAAATAAATAATTTAAATATTACAAAATATTACATCCAGGAGCAATTACAATAATAATAATAAAAGCAATTAAAATAAATAATCAAAATAAATAAATAAGCAATAAACAAAATAAATAAGCAATTAATTGGGTTAGTAGAAAATAATAGTAATAATCACAATTTAAAAATAAATGGGGTTAGTGACAAAATAATTATAAGAAAGAAAGGTTAGTACAAATATACAAAAATATATAGAATTTAAAAGAACATTTTTAAATTAAATAAACAATTTTTAAGATTTTTTAAGAAATAAATAATAAAGGAATTATAATAATGATAATAAACAATATAATAATTATTTACAAATAAAAGAACAAAATTAATTATTTAATTAAGTATTAGAAAAATTAATTAAGTTAATATTTAAAATTAAATAAGAATTAGGGTTAGAGATTTAAAAATAAAATTAGGATTTTGATTTTTTACTTAAGAAAAATTAGGGTTTGAATGTTTAATTAAAATATTAATTGATTTATTTACAAATTATAAATGAAAATTAAAATTATATGTAAATTTAATTTATAAAATATATTATGAAATTTATAAAAATAAAATTTTAATTAAGTTTAAGATAGATTTTTGTTAATTAAATATAAAATGAATTTAATGATAATAACAATATATAATAGAAAATAATAATTAAGAAAAAAAATAAGAAAACAAGTTTTTAAAAAAATATGGGGAGGCCTGGATTTGAACCCAGGACCTCCCCTTTACCTGAGGGAGTCAAAACCACTGGGCTGCGCTGCGCTTGGTGTAAGAAGAGTGAGTCAAATTGGTTTTGTGCATTAAACCTGAAAAATCACAAAAAAGAAGAAAACCAAAAGGCCTGGGGGAATCGAACCCAGGACCTTTCAAGCAATACATAAACACATTACCATTCCTGCTGGGTGAGCGCATCTGGCAATGTAGTGGCTATAATGAATTATATATTACATTTACTGGATAAAAGAAAAAATGTAAAAAACTTGTCACAGCCAGGATTCGAACCCATGCCATTCAACAACATACACGCTTGCTTCACCACTGGGACAAGCATCAGCTTGTGATATCAAACTGAAACAAAACATAAAAATATTAAAATAAAATTCAAATTCCAGAAACGCGCGCGCAGTGATCATCTTCTTCCTCATGCCCTGCAACTTTTGCTGCGAATTTCCCTACAACCTTTCCTGCGATTTTCAAACTGCAGCAATATCTACGAAATTCAAACACTAACAAAACAGCAAAATTTCATGAAATTGAGAACATCATTGAGTTCCTCACAACATTTGCAATCGTCCTGTGTCTTTAGAATTTATTTATGCTTGTTAAATGCTAAAACCCTAAATGGGGGCCGAAACCCTAATAATGGTGAAATTCACCTCAGGCATCCAAACTTCAATCAATTTGTCCAGACACAATCCAAAACTCATCACAAACCAATAAATAACATCAAAATTCGTTAGTATTGCTTAAATATGAGAAATCGAAAACAAAAATATCAAGAACAACATGCATTCGGTTTATGCCATATGAATAGTTTTGGATGCAAATGAGGTGGGATTGGTTTCTGGATGTCCAAAGAATCATTCTATGTCCTTGAATTACCTTCAAATGCACTGGAAGGTTGAAACCGAATTTGAAGTTTTGAGAGGTTTTTTGAAATATGCAACTTACACTTGGGAGGCAGAAAATTCGTGGCTTGTGTTAGGGTTCTCTTCTATACTTATAGAGTGATCAATTTAGGTCAAAAAATTGGATACTTGTGTAGAAGATTTGATCCAAAAAGATTTAAAAAGATAGCCTTTGAAAAATCAAATATTTTTTTATGAGCACCTTCTATTTTAGGCCAATCAACATGATCTTCTTTCCACTTTAATTCCAATCATCTTAATGAATTTCTAGAAGCTCAATCATATTTAAATCTTTGACTTTTATATTTTATTTTAATTTAAAATGATTTTTAATGAATTAAATCAAAATAAATAAAAATAAAATAGTAAAAAATCTGATTTTTGTTGACTTGGGTCGTGCATGAGGTTATAGTATGGATTGGGTCATCATTTGGCAAGCCCATTTGGAAGAAATTGGTTTTAGACCTCCATTTTCTTCATAAACCATCCAAAAATTTCCCAACTTTGCAAGGGCACACATCCTTAAATTTTAATGCTATGAGGGTGTTCTTGGACATTTTGGAAAGCTTGAAGAGTCCTCTAACCAACCCCACTGGTTTCATGTCCATATCATTTACCATTCTCAAGTTATGCCCTTTTGAAGTTGTTGACTTTTTGTTGACTTTCAAAAGGACCTATAATGTCTTAGCTCATACCTTCCAAATGAAGCATTTTTGGGCTTGGCTTGTGAGACACAAAGTTGTAGAGAATTCAATTTCCTTCAAAATGAGCTTTGGATGGAGACTTGGTGATGAAGCATGTGAAAGTTATGGCTGGTCAAATTTCAGTTGACTTTTACTAAGGAAACCCTAATTTAGAAACTCCTGATTCTTGATGATCTGAAATCTCCTTGATGAATCATGATCAACCCTTGATCAAATGATGAATTTTACTTCATATACTTTATGTTGGCAAAAAATGATGAAGTTTGACTTTGGTTTGACCACAGTTGACCTTAGTTTGACTTTTTAACTGCTTTGACTGATTTTGACTTATCTGATCATCTGACTGAGCAAACTTTTGAGAAAAGTCTTGAAACTTGTCATGGGGGTTCTTACACACATATAAGATGTTATGAAGCTCACTTGAAGTCTTGGAAGTTCATTTAGCCTGATTAAAATCAAAACCCTAGTTTTGGATGCACTGCTTAGGAGGTGCATTGTCTGAGGGGATTGTCAACTCTTCTGACCAATTGTGAACTTTGTGAACCTTGTGAACCAACATAAAATGTCTTGTGAACCTCATGGGAGGTATTGTGAACCTTGTGAACCTTGTGAACCTCATAAAGTATCTTGTAGACTTCATGAATCTCATGAAAGGTCTTGTAAGCATTGTGAATCTTGTGAACCTTGTGAACCTCATAAAGTGACTTGTAGACTTCATGAACCTCATGAAAGGTCTTGTAAGTATTGTGAATCTTGTGAACCTTGTGAACCTCATAAAGTGACTTGTAGACTTCATGAACCTCATGAAAGGTCTTGTAAGTATTGTGAATCTTGTGAACCTTGTGAACCTCATAAAGTGACTTGTAGACTTCATGAACCTCATGAAAGGTCTTGTAAGTATTGTGAATCTTGTGAACCTTGTGAACCTTCTTAGCACACAAAGTCTTGTATTGTGAGGGCAAATTTTGGGGTGCAACAGCTGCCCCTGTTCAATTTTCTGAAACCTGAGGGGTTAGATTGGTATATTTGCCAGTCGTGACCTGGAAGGTTGAAGGGGATTGAACACAAAAGCCCAAAAATTTGCACTCACCGGTGCGTAAACTGATATTGATGGTTGGTTGTATATGCTTGAGTGGGCTTAAAGATGCCACTTGGAGAAAAGTTCTTCAGATACATTTCTTGGAGGATAAAGCAGTCCAAAATATGAAGATATGATGATAGCTTTCAGGAGGATAAAGCAGTCCTGAGGTAGTAATATGCTTTCAGGAGGATAAACAGTCCTGAGGTAATAGTGCACTTTCAGGAGGATAAAGCAGTCCTGAGGGAATGATATGCTTTCAGAAAGATAAACAACGTTCTGAGGTAATAATATGCTTTCAGGAGGATAAACAACGTCCTGAGGTAGGGGTGATAGCTTTCAGGAAGATAAACAACGTCCCGAGGAGATAATATGCTTTCAGGAGGATAACAACGTCCTGAGGAAGTGATGATCTTTGGGAAGATAACAACGGCCCAAAGTAATAATATGCTTTCAGGAGGATAACAACGTCCTGAGGAAGTGATGATATGCTTTCAGAAAGATGAACAACGTTCTGAGGTATGAATATGCTTTCAGGAGGATAAAGCAATCCTGAGGTGGTGATATGCTTTCAGGAGGATAAAGCAGTCCTGAGGTATAAGAAGCTTTCAGGAGGATAAAGCAGTCCTGAGGTGATGATAACCTTTGGGAAGATAAACAACGGCCCAATGATCACAATTTGTTGATGAAATTTGCTTGTTGGAGAATTAACCTGAAAACAAGGTAGCATTCTGTATGATAATATTAGTTTATGCATTATGTATGCATGAATAATATGATGCAATGTATTATGTATCTATGGATATGCATATTATGGTATGATGTAAATGATGTATGTATGATATGTTGCTGCCTGAAGCGTCTGGATATCTTCGTATAACAACTGCTGGCCAGGGAAAATAAATCCCGATTCGTTGTTGAAGAATATGAGGAACTTAGTCCCGTCTTGTTTGATAATATATTATACATAACCTTCCGTCTGCTGGGGATAGCAAGGTATATATAACCTCCCGTCTGCTGGGGATAGCAAGGTATACATAACCTCCCGTCTTCGTTTGATAGTAAGGTATATATAACTTCCCGTCTGCTGGGGATAGCAAAGTATATATAACCTCCCGTTTTCGTTCGTCGTACTCTTATTGGAAAGTAAATTCCCGAATATCCGTATGAGGATAAAAGAGATGGATATAAATTCCAGGGGAGATGTGACTTAATGAAGATGGATTTGTCCTACTGAGGGTTTGTAACTGTCTTGTAAAGATGAACCGGCGAAGCTTCGTTGAGATCCTTCCCTCGTTCGTCCTTAGTAAATACTATTACTTTCATGCATTTCTGGTAAACATCAATCATATTAAGCATACATGCATTTCTGGTAAACATCAATCATATTCAAAGGCATACATACATTCAAACACAACCAACGGACGTTTCGCTTATGTAAATAGGGTAAAAGTAAATCTGGATTCAAAAATGGAATTTTATTTATATCAAAAAGTGACTGTACATAGGTAGGTTTATACAAGGAGACATAAACCCTAGTAAGAGGATTTTGTCATAAAATTTTACAAAACAAAGAGAATCAGCCATGTGGGAAATAATCCTATTGAGTTTCAATTCTACTATTGCCATTATCTTCAAGTATCTCATCTTCTACTGTTGAGACGGAAACGATTGAATTGAGCTTTATCTGTTCGAGCTTGAGTAAGTAGTACAACTGGTTGCAGTTTCATGAGTGATCCAAACGAGACATAGTCATACGCTTTAATCCCTAACTTTTGCCTGGATTGCCCTTTCAGGTTTTCAATCCACCGGGATACCCTTTTTTGCCCAAGCCGCCTTTTCAGGTTTTCGACTTGTCGGGTGTACATCTTTTTATATATATCCCTAATTTCTGCCCAAACCCTTTTGGTTTGCCGGGATGCCCTTATTTTTGCCTAGGCCTGTCAACCTAGCGGGTCTCTTTTCATGCGTAGTATTTTTTAACTATGTCTGCGTTTACAGGCTGTGGGAAATCTTCACCATCCATAGTAGTGAGTATCATGGCACCTCCTGAGAATACTGTTTTGACCACAAATGGTCCTTCATATGTTGGAGTCCACTTGCCCCTAGGATCACCCTGTGGTAATATGATACGCTTGATTACCAAGTCACCGGCCTGATATACCTTTGGCTTAACCTTCTTATTAAAAGCTTTGATCATTCGTTTCTGATACATCTGGCCATGACAAACTGCTGCTAACCTCTTCTCATCAATCAAATTTATCTGGTCAAGTCGAGTCTGAATCCACTCATCTTCATCCAAGCCTGCATCCTTCATAATTCTGAAGGAGGGAATCTGAACTTCAATGGGCAGAACTGCTTCCATACCATAGACCAAGGAGAATGGGGTTGCCCCTGTTGAAGTACGTATTGTAGTACGATAACCATGAAGAGCAAATGGTAACATCTCATGCCAATCCTTGTAGGTAACAGTCATCTTCTGTACAATCTTCTTAATGTTCTTATTAGCAGCTTCAACTGCCCCATTCATCTTTGGACGATACGGAGAAGAGTTATGATGCTTAATCTTGAACTGCGTGCAGAGATCAGTAATCATAGTGTTGTTCAGATTAGAGCCATTGTCAGTAATGATCCTTTCAGGGATGCCATACCTACATATGAGATTATTCTTAATGAATCGAGCCACAACATTCTTAGTAACAGATGCAAATGAAGCTGCCTCTACCCACTTCGTGAAGTAATCAATAGCAACCAGGATGAAACGATGCCCATTAGAAGCAGTAGGCTTGATCTCACCAATCATATCAATGCCCCACATGGCAAAAGGCCAAGGAGCAGTCAACACATTCAAGGGTGATGGAGGTATATGTACTTTATCAGCATAGATTTGACACTTGTGACAAGTTCTGGAGTGTTGATAGCAATCAGCTTCCATGGTAGACCAATAGTAACCTGCTCTCAAAATCTTCTTTGCCATGGTATGACCACTAGAATGAGTGCCAAAGATTCCATCATGCATATCTTCCATAATCTCAATTGCTTCCTTCTTATCCATACAACGAAGCATAGTTGAATCATGATTGCGCTTATACAAAATCCCATTACTCAAAAAGAACTTAGCAGAGAACCTTCTCAGAAATTTCCTATCTTTGACAGATGCCCCTTCAGGGAACTCCTGAGCTTCAAGATATCTTTTCACTTCATAGAACCAAGGCTTCTCCTCTGCCCCTTCTGTGTCAATTTCATTGCAGTATGCAGGCTTTTCAAATCTATCAATAGTAATCTTGGGAGCTTCATCATCCCAACTGATCTCAAACATAGATGCCATGGTAGCTAATGCATCTGCCAACTGATTCTCTCCCCGTGGAATATGTCCAAAGGTAATCTCTTTGAAATGTGGGATCAAAGACAAAACATGCTCTCTGTAAGGAATGAGATTATCATGTTTGGTATCCCAATCTCCTTTAATCTGACTAACTACCAGGGCTGAATCTCCATATACGTCAAGGAACTGAATCTTCATATCAATAGCAGCTTTAATACCCAGGATACATGCCTCATATTCAGCCATATTATTGGTACAATAGAAACAAAGTCTGGCAGTAATCGGGGTATGACAACCTTCAGGGGAACTAATCACAACACCAACACCATTACCAAGTGCATTAGAGGCACCATCAAAAACCATAGTCCATCGGGATCCTTGTTCAGGTCCGTCATATTGTCCAGGTTCTTTGGTAATAATCATAATGTCTTCATCAGGGAACTCAAAACTCATTGACTGGTAATCATCTACTGCTTGATGAGCCAAATGATCTGCTACAACACTTACCTTAATGGCCTTCTGAGTAGTATACTGTATGTCATATTCTGTCAAGATCATTTGCCATCTTGCAATTCTTCCGGAGAGAGCAGGTTTCTCAAATATGTACTTGATTGGATCCATCTTCGAAATCAACAAGGTAGTATGAGTCAACATATACTGTCTTAGTCGGCGAGCAGCCCATGCCAAAGCGCGGCAAGTTTTCTCGAGCAGTGAGTATCTTGTTTCACAGTCGGTAAACTTTTTGCTAAGGTAGTATATTGCCTGCTCTTTTGGACCAGACTCGTCATGTTGCCCCAACACACACCCCATTGAGTTGTCTAACACTGTTAAGTACATGATCAAGGGTCTTCCATCAACTGGTGGCATCAAAATTGGAGGTTCTAGCAGATATCTTTTGATTTCATCAAAGGCAATCTGGCACTCGTCATTCCATTCCATCACCTGATCTTTCTTCAACAACTTGAAGATTGGCTCACAGATGGCAGTTAATTGGGAAATAAATCTTGCAATGTAATTCAGTCGTCCCAAGAAACCTCTAACCTCCTTCTCAGTACGGGGAGCTGGCATCTCTCGTATAGCTTTTACTTTTGCAGGATCCACTTCAATACCTTTTCCACTGACAATGAAACCCAGGAGATTACCAGACCTAACTCCAAAAGTACACTTGTTTGGGTTCAATCTCAACTTGTATTTCTTCAATCTCTCAAACAATTTATGCAAATGATCAAGATGTTGCTCTTCATTCTGGGACCTGGCTATCATATCATCCACATACACTTCTATCTCATGATGAATCATATCATGAAACAAAGCCACCATAGCACGCTGTAACAAGGTAGGAGAACTGACTTTAGTTATGTTGCGGATAGCAAGAGTCGCCACCGACTTTTATTTTATCCAAAAGGAAAGGGTATAAAAGAACAGGAAAGACCTTAAGAGATATTTTTGGGTCCGGGGGGTAGGTTATGTAAAGGGAAGGTGTTAGCACCCTTTACATCCATGGTTATCCATGGGCTCTTAGTTACTTAGCTCACTTTTGAATTGTTTTTGAAAGTGTAGTGTGTGAATAGAGAAAATTTTCATAATAGTTAATAATGATCCATGTACGGATGCGTAAAAACTTGTTTTTGAAAATTTGTTTGAAATTTGTTAAGTGTTTGAAAAGTTTGAATGGTGAGCAAGTACATAAGAGGAACCTACCCTAAGTTTTAAGTCTTTCTTGTTCTTTATCCTTTAATTGGTAAGACTATCCCTACTATTAAGGAGTAGGTAGTCATTACCTTGGATATAAGGGACATGTGAGGGACATCTGTTTTTATAAAGGCAACCGTGGGGTGTAATAAGCATACTGGAGGGACTATCATCATTATTCGAAGGGATTTGATCTTTAAAGGCAACCATTAGGGACTTGATGATTTTTCTTTTTAAAGGGACTTGCTTTATACACCCCACTTGACCTTATGATTTAGGCAACTGGAAGGATAACCTTAGAAATGTGAGATGGCGATTAAAAATCGACTTACGTGTGTGAGTGTTCAATATTATTTATCTTTAATTTAAATGAGCTAAATTTATTTTAAATAGAATACATGTTTTGCACTCCCTAAATTACTAACCATAGCAACAATTAAATAAATTAAATATTACAAAATTTACATCCGGGAAGCAATTACATAATAATTATAATAAGCAAATTAAAATAAATAGCAAAAATAAATAATTAGCAAAATATAAATAAACAAGCAAAGATAATAAATAAACAATAAATAAATAAATAGGGGTTAGTGATAAATATAATTAAAAAATAAGGTTAGTAAAAATAAAATAACTAAATTTAGTGAAATAATAATAATTAGAAAAATAAACAAGATTAGAGAAATAATAATAAAAATATAAGATAAATGAAGCAAAAATAAATAATAATATGGTTAGTAACAATAATTAAATAAATAAAATTAAATAGAAAAAATATTATAATGACATGATTTAATTTTAATATATAACATTCATTTAGAAATAAGAATAATTAAATAAAATTTTTAAACATAATATAATTACATTAACATTTATTTATTAAAACAATATTTATGAAGAAAAAAAATTTTAAGTATCATATTCACAAAAATTAATCATGTTTACAAAATCTAATTTCTACCAATTATTATATTTACAAAAATTATACTAAAATAATATATATTATAATTATGTAAAGAATTAGAAAGCAAAAAAATAGTTTAGAAAATAAAATTAGGGTTTTGGAAATTAGGGTTTGTTTTAGAAAATATTTTTTAGGGTTTTTTATTTTAATTATATAAAATTATTTAATAATACACATATATTATATTTACATATGATAAAGAAAATAATTTCAGAAAATTTATATATTTTAAAATTTGGGAAAATATTAAACATGTTTTATTATTATTATTTATTATTTAGAAAACATATACATAAGATTTAATTTAATAATATAATACTTAACACAAATAAAAGAAAAAAAAATGTGAAAACTTACCTGACTGGGGTTTGAACCCAGGATGTCCCATTTGCCAGCAACAACAACTTCCACCAGGCTACCACGCACACAAGCAAGAAGAGGGAGAGTGAAATTGGTTTTGTGTCTTGCTTTGAGAAATCCAGAAAATAATGAAAAAAACAAAAGGTCTGGGGTGGTGTTGAACCCAGGACCTCATAGCTATACACACGCGCACGTTACCACCCGGCTGGAAGAGCCCACCTGATAATTAAACAACCACAAATAATAATATATGAAGAGTGCAATTTAAATGAGAAAATGTCAAAACATTGGCTGGGAGCAGGATTCGAACTCATGCCATCAAGTCATACACGCACTCCTTCTACCACTGGACCAAACCTGCTTTGGTGATTAAACAGGGAAACAATTTAATAAAATATTATAAATGATTTTCAAATTTCCAGCAGCGCGCCAAAGCCTTCATCTTCAACCTCCTGCCCTTCGATTTTAGCTGCGAAATTCTCTATGAATTTTCCTGCGAAAATAAACTTCCAGCAAAACCTACAAAAACCAAAGGCCAACAAAACCATACAGTTTCACAAAATCAAACACAACAACATGATTCTGACATTCACACGATTCGTTCTATGTCTTTAGAATCTATTTATGTTCCCTAAATCAAAAATCCCTAAACCTAGGTCCAAACCCTAACAATGGCATTTTATGAATTAGCCACGGCTTCTTTGATTTTCCTGTCCAGAAACGATCTATATCACATAACAAACAACATTAGCCAAGCAAATTTCATTGAAACACAACAAATTAATGCAATCGAAAAAGTTATATTCAAGAACAAATTGAATTCGGGTGAGGCATTATGGCATGATTTGGATGAATGTGAGTGATGGTTTATGATCAAGGATGTCCAATGAAGCTCTCCATGTTCTTATTTTACCTTCTAGTGCCCTGGATTGAAGAATCCGAATTGGTGTTTTGGCTTGAATTTTTGAGCTATGAAACTTACCTTTGAGGCTGTAAAATCGTGTATGGATGTTTGCATTATGATCAGTACTTATAGGAGACTCAATTAGGTCAAAAAAATTGATTGATTGTGTGGAAGTTTGGATATTTGAAGATTGAAAAAGATTATGCCATGAAATTCAAATATTGGCTCATGAAAGCTTGCTATTTTTGGATAAATCACATGATTTCTTTCTCTTTCAACTTCAATCAATATTGATGAGATTCTAGAAGCTCAATCTTCATCCAAAAATATATTTTCATATTTTATATTTATTTAAAATGATTTTTTATGAATTAAATCAAAATAAATAAAAATAAAATAATAAAAATTATGATTTTTAATCAATTGGGTCGTGCATGATGATATGATATGGATTGGATCACAATTTAGCAAGCCCATTTGGAAGGAATTGGTTCTAGGCCCCCATTTTCATCATAAACCATCACAAAATTTCTCAACTTTGCAAGGGCACATCTCTCTTAATTTTAAAGGTATGAGGGTGTTCTTGGACATTTTGGAAAGCTTGAGGAGTCCTCTAAACAACCCCATTGGTTTCAGGTCCATATCATTTACCAATCTCAAGTTATGCCCTTTTGAAGTTGTTGACTTTTTGTTGACTTTTGAAATGACCTATAATGTCTTAGCTCATATCTTCCAAATGAAGCATTTTTGGGCTTAACTTGCAAGATCAAAGTTGTATAGAATTCAATTTCCTTCAAAATGAGCTTTGGATGGAGACTTGGTGATGAAGTATGTGAAAGTTATGGCTGGTCAAAGTTCAGTTGACTTTTACTGAGGAAACCCTAATTTAGAAACTCCTGATTATTGATGATCTGGAATCTCCTTGATGAATCATGATAAACCCTTGATCAAATGATGAATTTTACTTCATATACTTGATGTTGGCAAAAAATCATGAAGTTTGACTTTGGTTTGACCACAGTTGACCTCAGTTTGACTTTTTAACTGCTTTGACTGATTTTGACTTATCTGATCATCTGACTGAGCAAACTTTTGAGAAAAGTCTTGAAACTTGTCATGGGGATTCTTGAACACATATAAGATTTTTATGAAGCTCACTTGAAGTATTGGAAGTCCATTTAGCCTGATTAAAGTCAAAACCCTAGTTTTGAATGCACTGCTTAGGAGGTGCATTGTCTGAGGGGATTGTCAACTCTTCTGACCAATTGTGAACTTTGTGAAAGGTTATGGAAATGTTGAGAAACGTGTGAACTTTGTGAACCTTCTTAGAACACAAAGTCTTGTATTGTGAGGGCAAATTTTGGGGTGCAACAGCTGCCCCTGTTCAATTTTCTGAAACCTGAGGGGTTAGATTGGTACATTTGCCGGTCGTGACCTGGAAGGTTGAAGGGGATTGAACACAAAAGCCCAAAAATTTGCACTCACCAGTGCATAGAGTGATATTGATGGTTGGTTGTATATGCTTGAGTGGGCTTAAAGATGCCACTTGGAGGAACTGGTGATGGGCTTAAAGATGCCATCTAAAGTATCAGAATATGATGTCTTTATGTTGATACTGGATATCAGTACTAGGTCTTTGTATAGGCCGTCTCTGAATCATTTATGCAACGTGACTTGAGATGGAAATACTTTGGATTAGGGAATAGATCTTTGTACAGACCATTTGCCTATTCTCCAAGGGCCAAAAGAACGTCAGGATTTGTTCTTAAGGATCAAAAGAACGTCAGGATTAGTTCCTCTGAAAAGTATCTTGAACAAGGGACCAAAAGAGCGTCAGGATTTGCTCTTAAGGATCAAAAGAACGTCAGGATTAGCTCTTCTGAAAAACGTCTTGAACAATGGGTTAAAAGAGCGTCAGGATTTGCTCTTAATGATCAAAAGAACGTCAGGATTTGTTCTTCTGAAATACGTCTTGGAGGATGAAGCAGTCCAGAAGCAATGATGATAGCTATCAAGAGGATGGAGCAATCTTGAGGTAATGATATGATTTCAGGAGGGTGGAGCAATCCTGATGTAATAAAAGCTGTCAGGAGACTGGAGTAATCCTGAGGTAATAATATGATATGCTTTCAGGAGACTGGAGTAATCCTGATGTAACAGCATGTCTTCAGGAGGATTGAGCAGTCCTGATGAGATTATAAGCTTTCAGGAGGATAGAGCAGTCCTGATGACCATAAGTTTGTTTTGTTGGATAATTAACCTGAAAACAAAGTAGCATTCTGTATGATAGTATTAGTTTATGCTTTATGTATGCATGTATAATATGATGCACCTAAGTAAATGTATTATGTATTTATGGATATGTATGTTATGGTATGATGTAAATGATGTATGATATGATACTGCCGGAAGCGTCTGGATATCTTCGTATAACAACTGCTGGCCAGGGAAAATAAATCCCGATTCGATGTTGAAGAATATATTATACATAACCTTCCGTCTGCTGGGGATAATAAGGTATATATAAACTCCCGGATGCTGGGGATGATAAGGTATAAATAACCTCCCGGATGCTGGGGATAGTAAGGTATACATAACCTTCGTCTTCGTTTGATAGTAGGGTAGATATAACTTCCCGTCTTCGTTCGTCGTACCCTTATGGGAAAGTAATTTCCCGAATATCCGTCTGAGGATAAAAGAGATGGATATAAATTCCAGGGGAGATGAGACTTTATGAAGATGAACTTGCCCTACTGAGGGTTTTGTGATTGTCTTGTAAAGATGAACCGGCGAAGCTTCGTTGAAATCCTTCCCTCGTTCGTCCTTAGTAAATACTATTACTGCATTTTCATGCATTTCTGGTAAACATTAATCATATTAAGCATACATGCATTTCTGGTAAACATTAATCATATTCAAAAGCATACATACATTCAAACACAACCAATGGACGTTTCGCTTATGTAAATAGGGTAAAAGTAAATCTGGATTCAAAAGATGGAATTTATTTATATCAAAAGTGACCCATACATGGGTAAGTTTGTACAAGGAGACATAAACCCTAGTAAGAGGATTTTGTCATAAAGTTTTACAAAAGAAAATCAGCTATGTGGGAAACAATCCTATTGAGTTTCAATTCTACTATTGCCATTATCTTCAAGTATCTCATCTTCTGCTATTGAGACGGAAACGATTGGATTGAGCTTTATCTGTTCGAGCTTGAATAGGTAGTACCACTGGTTGCAGTTTCATGGGTGATCCAAACGAGACATAGTCATACGCTTTAATCCCTAACTTTTGCCTGGATTGCCCTTTCAGGTTTTCAATCCACCGGGATACCCTTTTTTGCCCAAGCCGCCTTTTCAGGTTTTCGACTTGCCGGGTGTACATCTTTTTTTTTATATATCCCTAATTTTTGCCCAAACCCTTTTGGTTTGCCGGGATGCCCTTATTTTTGCCTAGGCCTGTCAACCTAGCGGGTCTCTTTTTATGCGTAGTATTTTTTAACTATGTCTGCGTTTACGGGCTGTGGGAAGTCTTCACCATCCATTGTAGTCAGTATCATGGCACCTCCTAAGAACACTGTCTTGACTACAAATGGTCCTTCATATGTTGGAGTCCACTTGCCCCAAGGATCACCCTGTGGTAATATGATACGCTTGATTACCAAGTCACCAGCCTGATATACCTTTGGCTTAACCTTCTTGTTAAAAGCTTGTATCATCCGTTTCTGGTACAACACACACATGGGTCATGGAGTCTACAAGTTGACCAGACTCGTCATGTTGCCCCAACACACACCCCATTGAGTTATCTAACACTGTTAAGTACATGATCAAGGGCCTTCCATCAACTGGTGGCATCAAAATTGGAGGTTCTAGCAGATATCTCTTGATTTCATCAAAGGCAGTCTGGCACTCATCATTCCATTCCATCACCTGATCTTTCTTCAACAACTTGAAGATTGGCTCACAGATGGCAGTTAATTGGGAAATAAATCTTGCAATGTAGTTTAATCGTCCCAAGAAACCTCTAACCTCCTTCTCAGTACGGGGAGCTGGCATCTCTTGTATAGCTTTCACTTTTGCAGGATCCACTTCAATACCTTTTCCACTGACAATGAAACCCAGGAGTTTACCAGATCTAACTCCAAAAGTACACTTGTTTGGATTCAACCTCAACTTATATTTCTTCAACCTCTCAAACAACTTGTGCAGATGATCAAGATGTTGCTCTTCATTCTGAGACCTGGCTATCATATCATCTACATATACCTCTATCTCATGATGAATCATATCATGAAACAAAGCCACCATAGCGTGCTGATATGTTGCCCCTGCATTCTTCAAACCAAATGGCATTACCTTATAGCAAAAGGTGCCCCACTGTGTCACAAATGTTGTCTTCTCCATATCTTCAGGTGCCATCTTGATTTGATTGTAACCAGAGAAACCATCCATAAAAGAGAATACCTTATGCTGAGCAGTGTTGTCTACCAGAATATCAATATGAGGAAGTGGAAAGTCATATTTAGGGCTAGCCTTGTTCAAATCTCTGTAGTCTACGCACATACGTACCTTACCATCTTTCTTAGGAACCGGTACCACATTTGCAACCCACTGAGGATAAGAAGTCACTGCTAAGAACCCTGCATTGAACTGTTTCATTACCTCTGCCTTGATCTTTTCTGACATTTCAGGACGCATGCGACGAACCTTCTGCTTCTTTGGACGACAATCTTCTTTCACTGGCAAACGGTGAACCACAATGTCTGTATCCAACCCTGGCATATCTTCATAAGACCAAGCAAAGATCTCCACATAGTCACGTAACATCTGAATCAACCTGCTCTTGACACTGTCTTCTAAATCAGCCCCTATCTTGACCTCTTTTCTGTTTTCTTCAGTTCCCAGATTCACAACTTCGACTGGCTCTTCATGTGGCTGTATAACTTTCTCTTCTTGTTGTAACAACCTAGCAAGCTCTACAGGTATTTCACAATCGTCCTCATTTCCGTCTTCAGTTTGATAGATCGGATTTTCGAAATCATAATTGGCAATAGTAGAACTGTTATCAACAGGATCCAGAGTGGATGAGGATCTGCATTTAGTGATGTGGGTGTGTGTAAGAACACATAGCTGATAAAGCAAAAATAAAAGAAAAGAAAGACAAGGAACACAATATTTACGAAAACGAAACGTCCACTGATTTTATTGAATGAAGTATGCAAATGAAATGACAGCCCGTAACAAGCACACCATTGTGCCCCGGGTAAGGCACAAGGCTTAAAGAGTTTTATTGTTCAAGAAGTTACAAATTTAAAAAGCAACAACACAATAATAGTATTTACTCCTGACTAAAGGAGATAGGGATAACATCTTCAGCTTTCCAATTATTGAGTCCAGCACCCACAGTAGGAAAAATCCAAGCATCCAGATTGTAGTCTTCATCATAGTCTCCCATAGCATTGATCTGATCTTTCACAACCCCTTGACTAGTGACACGGGCAGCACGAGCACGACGAACAGCCTTCTGGGACTCTGCAGTGAAACCCAAACCAAACTTGTCAGACTTGTATGGAATATCAGGAAGCTGACCCCAAATAGTACAACCACCTTCATCCACCACAGCTCTAGCATCATTGAGGGAAGCCATTGCCATTGTTGGAGGTTTTCTGGTGATCACAGGAACTTTCTTCACAGCAGGAGGAGATACATAATCATTAACAACCCAGGGAACCACTTCAAATGTCTGACACGGAGTCTCAATGTATTCACCTTCCACTTCCAGATACTTGAAAGTGTTTACATGGCTGACAAAGTATTCTTCCTCTCCATAGACAGTAACAACCTTTCCATTCACCGGATATCTCAACTTTTGGTGCAATGTAGAGGTCATAGCACCTGCCCCATGGATCCAGGGACGACCAAGCAGACAAGAGTATGAAGGACGAATATCCATCACATAAAATGTAGCAGTAAACACCTGAGAGCCAACTTTTATTGGAAGATCAATTTCCCCATGTACTACTCTTCTAGAACCATCAAAAGCCTTTACCACAATATTACTGGGCTTCAGCACAGCATCTTCAGGACTCAGCTTATTCAGGACTTCCTTGGGCAACACATTCAGGGAAGAACCATTGTCTATCAGCACATGTGACAGGGTAGTGCTCCTGCATTCAATTGAAATATGCAAGGCCCTGTTATGATCCCTCTTGGCAGGGGTCAAATCAGCATCAGAAAATCCTAACCCATTATCATAGGTCAGGTGGGCAACACAGTTCTCAAATTGGTCAACAGAAATGGCATTGGGCACATGGGCAGTCTTCAGAAACTTGATCAAGGACTTGGCATGAGCCTCAGAACACAACAACAAGGACAGCATAGAAATCTTTGAGGGAGTATGCCCCAATTGATCAACAATGTCATAATCACTCTTACGAATGATTTTCAATACTTCTTCCATCTGCTTGGAGAGATCATCAGCAGCTGGCACATCAGTAGATACAGGCTCAATAACAGGACCTTTGCCCCGAGCATCAGTGGTGGAAGTAGCAGCAGGAGTAACTGCATTTTTAGAAGCAACTGGAGGAGAGAAGACTCTTCCACTACGAGTGATCTTGCTAGATCCAGCAATATTATCAATGTCAGCAGGCATATCAGGTAAAGGCTCCTGCTTAACACCATGGATGTAAACATCAGACCCATAGTGCCAAGGCACAGCTTTATCAGATGTATAAGGAATAGGACCAGGAGTAGTAATGATCAAAGGGGCCACTCTGGCTTCAACAACAACTTTCACAGGACCTTCAGCAGTAATCTTGATTGGACCCTGATGAGTGATTTTAATAGGTCTCATTGAAGTGATTTTTACCGGTACTTTGTCAACCATATCAACCTCTTCAATCTTCCTACCTTGAGTCAGATGATCCACCATGCTTTCTACAGACGATGGTCTCCTCTCAAACACTATAGTATACTTATCCATGAGACGTTGAATCCCATCTCTAAATATGAAGCAACTATCCGGCTTATAGGTACAATACAAACAATCTTCACGACAACCTGGAAAGATCCCAGCTTGTACTAACCTCTTTTTGATAACAGACAGTGGTGTGGTCAACTCCATAACTGAATAGACATGTAGATCTTCATCAATGGCATTGACAGTCTTCTCGTGATTTGGCATTGGAGCAGTAATCACATTTGGAGTACCTGGAGGATCAAACTCAATTTCTCCAGCATCGATCATATCTTGAATTTTATTCTTCAAGATCCAGCAGTTATTAGTATCGTGTCCCTGACAGTTTGAATGGTATGCACACCGTGCATTGGGGTTGTACCTGGGAGAGGTAACATTAGGATTCTGAGGAGCCTCTTTCAAGGTAATAAGTTCAGCCTTCAACAAGTGTTGCAATGCCTGAGCCATTGACATGTTGATCTTCGTGAACTGCCTTCTAGCCCTCTGTTGGTTGCCCTGTGGCTGCTCTGTTGTTGCAGGAGTTGGATTTGAAATATGAACTGCACTAACAGACTGATGCCTTCTGTTACGATCAGGTTGACCATAAACAGCATTGGATTCTTTCTTCCCAGTGGGAGGCTTCTTTGCAGTACCTGATGAAGAAGTGCCCACATGGATCTTACCATTCTTTATACCATTCTCTACTCGCTCTCCTGTCATGATCAACTCAGTGAAGCCAGATGATGAGCTTCCAATGAGATAACTGTAGAACGGACCATTCAGCGTACACATGAACATATCAACCAGCTCCCTATCAGTCAAAGGGGGTTGAACTCTCCCGGCTAAGTCTCTCCACTTCTGAGCATACTCTTTAAAACTTTCCTTGGCACCCATTGACATGCTCTGAAGCTGCATGCGAGTGGGGGCTAAGTCAGCATTGTATTGATACTGCTTATAGAAAGCTTCAGCAAGATCATTCCAGTCTCTGATGTTGACACTCTCCAACTGATAATACCACTCCAACTGAGCTCCAGATAAACTCTCTTGAAAGAAATGGATCCACAACTTCTTATCAGCAGTGTGGGGTTGAATTTTCCTGACATACGACCTCAGATGCAGTTTGGGACAAGAGACCCCATCATAGACAACAAATGTAGGAACCTTGAACCCAATGGGTATAACAACCCCAGATATCAGACTCAAATCCTCAAAATCCAGCCCAGATGACTTTTGCAACTCCATGGCATCCATCCTATCCACCAGCATCTTGAACTTGTCTTCATTAGGCTCATGGTAGTAATTAGCCTCAGAATCAGAGTCCCCCATTGTATGGTGGAGACTGCCTACCTCTTGCTCAGATTCTTCAGATTCATAGTCTTCAACTGGTTCTTTGGTCTTGGCAAGACCTTTGAACCTTCTTCCCATGTTGATCAACCCAGCAGACCTTCTAGCCTTCTTAGTCTTCTTGGCCAGCAGTGCCTTCAATTCATCCTGCCCCTTGGACAGGTTCAAGATCAGCTCTTGGAACTGTGCATTTTGTGCCTGGAGATCCTTAACTGATTGTTCAAGAGCCATTGCTGAAATAAACAGCGAGAAGATGAGAAACCTGTGCGCAATTATAAACCTGTGATGCAATGAAATGATATGGGAATGCATATGCAATGTTTTCAAGGACCGCAGAATTTAAATTTGCTTAGACAAACACGAAAGTAAACTTTTATTAGTAATAACTTTGTTTTGCCTTTTAGGCTTATGAAAATGAAATAAGTACAAGAAATGGGGTTTTAAGTCTCCCATGGACGTTTCCTCTTTGTATTGAGGTATGAGTTGAGGTTTCGTTCCTCGTGAAGTTGCTTTGTTAATTCTAGGATTCTTGATTGGCTTGCTTTGTAATGAGCCTCGAAAGTATCCCTTTGCTCCTTCAGTTGGATCCATGATCTCTGCAAGTCTTCCATATCAGTAGGCATGTCTGGGTGAAGGATGGTATAAGCTGTGTCTCCTTCAGCAACAGGTTCCATGGTAACTGGTAGGACGGCAGGATATGGCATCATGAGTGTCTGAGCACGAGATCGCACCCACCTGAGATAAGCTTCCATAGGAATAGTATACTTAGGCTCCAGTGTCTTGCTGTCAACCCTGTTTACTTTTCCCCAGGCTCGTATGAATCTCTGACGGTAACCCTGAAGATCGTTGTCGTAATCAAACACAATGCCCTGAATCAACATGTCATGTGGACCATCGCTCCGAGCGTAACCAAACTGTCGTAAAGCTAAACAGGGGTTGTAGGTGATGCCTCCTCTTATGCCTAGAAGTGGCACATTAGGAAACTCCCCACAACGGTCAATGATGGTAACATTCTCCATAGATCTGGAGCACCAATGGATATCTGAGTGAGAAAGTGACATGATCCTTTTGGACCATCTGAACCCTTGCTCATTCTTCATTACTGAGCGAGGAAGGTGAGAAATAAACCACCTAGAGAGCAAAGGTATGCAACACATCAAAGTTCCTCTTGCCCTTGTAGTACGGGTGTGAAGAGAATGTAGGATGTCTCCAAGCAATGTAGGCACTGGATTGTGACTCAGGAAAATGTTGATGGCATGAACATCTATGAACTGATCTGGATTGGGGAACAATACTAAGCCATAAATCAGCAAGGCTAAGATCTCCTCAAAAGCATCGTAGCTCATGGCCTTCAAGAACATTTGAGCTTTATCCATTAATACCTTGGCAAGAATACCCTTAACTCCGCTTCTCGTTTCTAGAACAATATCAGGCTTCTTTAAATGTAGGGCTGCAGCAATAACCTCTGGTTTAAGCTCATTCTCCAAGCCTGTGAAGGGTCTTTGATCAAGAACAGGTATACCCAGAAGTTTAGAGAACTCCTCCATTGTAGGAACCAGCTGATAGTCAGGGAATGTAAAGCAATGGTGCTTAGGGTCAAAGAACTGAAACAGAACACTCATCATGTCTTCATTGAACCCTGAAGTGACTAGATCCAGTAGGTGACCATGTCTCTTGTTGAACTGGGAATGATCAAACACTTGAGAAACCAACTCTTTAAGCTTGGGAGGTATCCCTACAAAGTTGATCCTGATGGTGTTTCTACGATCAGAAGCCATGACCTGCAACAAAGAACAAAGATAAATCCTTTGGTCCTTGAAATGGTTAGTGAAAATGCTATGCTTATGATGCATGATGATGTCATGATATTATGCTCAATCAAAGACATGTGGCACACACAAACAAGTCACACCATAGCCCTAGGTTTAAAGGCTTGCATGAGGTTCAAAGGTAAGTACCCTCCCCTGAAGTTAGATGGTTCATCCTGTCCTACAAAAGTAACCAGGTTCTAAGGGATCTCAATATCATTGATCCTTCACAAGGGTGGTTGATCAGAAGGCAACTTACTTGCCAACCAAAACCCTCCAAGTTTAAGATCTCAATGAGTGTAGTATCGAGTGTCAACCAACTTCAGTCTGCACCAAAGCCGGTTACCTCACTACTTTCTAAAGGCCAAGATGGGATAACTAGGGTTCTAAAAGTTAGTTAGTGCATTGACAACATATGGCAGCCTCATATTATCCTCAACTTGACTTAAGGAACATAAGCACCAACCAAGAAGTCACACTAACTATGGCCACCAGATCGACCGTATCGATATACGTCGTACAGTTTCCTTGGTCTATTGCCATTTACCTAAGGTACACTAGATCCGGGTTAGGATCTTTCACACATAAGAGCCCAACAAGTAAGTATAAAGCAAACAAGGCAAACAATTTTAAAGTGATCTAATTCCTAAGGGTACCCCTCTTTAATATTAAATCCCCAACAGAGTCGCCAGTTCTGTAACACGGTGGGAGAACTGACTTTAGTTATGTTGTGGATAGCAAGAGTCGCCACCGACTTTTATTTTATCCAAAAGGAAAGGGTATAAAAGAACAGGAAAGACCTTAAGAGATATTTTTGGGTCCGGGGGGTAGGTTATGTAAAGGGAAGGTGTTAGCACCCTTTACATCCATGGTTATCCATGGGCTCTTAGTTACTTAGCTCACTTTTGAATTGTTTTTGAAAGTGTAGTGTGTGAATAGAGAAAATTTTCATAATAGTTAATAATGATCCATGTACGGATGCGTAAAAACTTGTTTTTGAAAATTTGTTTGAAATTTGTTAAGTGTTTGAAAAGTTTGAATGGTGAGCAAGTACATAAGAGGAACCTACCCTAAGTTTTAAGTCTTTCTTGTTCTTTATCCTTTAATTGGTAAGACTATCCCTACTATTAAGGAGTAGGTAGTCATTACCTTGGATATAAGGGACATGTGAGGGACATCTGTTTTTATAAAGGCAACTGTGGGGTGTAATAAGCATACTGGAGGGGCTATCATCATTATTCGAAGGGATTTGATCTTTAAAGGCAACCATTAGGGACTTGATGATTTTTCTTTTTAAAGGGACTTGCTTTATACACCCCACTTGACCTTATGATTTAGGCAACTGGAAGGATAACCTTAGAAATGTGAGATGGCGATTAAAAATCGACTTACGTGTGTGAGTGTTCAATATTATTTATCTTTAATTTAAATGAGCTAAATTTATTTTAAATAGAATACATGTTTTGCACTCCCTAAATTACTAACCATAGCAACAATTAAATAAATTAAATATTACAAAATTTACATCCGGGAAGCAATTACATAATAATTATAATAAGCAAATTAAAATAAATAGCAAAAATAAATAATTAGCAAAATATAAATAAACAAGCAAAGATAATAAATAAACAATAAATAAATAAATAGGGGTTAGTGATAAATATAATTAAAAAATAAGGTTAGTAAAAATAAAATAACTAAATTTAGTGAAATAATAATAATTAGAAAAATAAACAAGATTAGAGAAATAATAATAAAAATATAAGATAAATGAAGCAAAAATAAATAATAATATGGTTAGTAACAATAATTAAATAAATAAAATTAAATAGAAAAAATATTATAATGACATGATTTAATTTTAATATATAACATTCATTTAGAAATAAGAATAATTAAATAAAATTTTTAAACATAATATAATTACATTAACATTTATTTATTAAAACAATATTTATGAAGAAAATAAATTTTAAGTATCATATTCACAAAAATTAATCATGTTTACAAAATCTAATTTCTACCAATTATTATATTTACAAAAATTATACTAAAATAATATATATTATAATTATGTAAAGAATTAGAAAGCAAAAAAATAGTTTAGAAAATAAAATTAGGGTTTTGGAAATTAGGTTTTGTTTTAGAAAATATTTTTTAGGGTTTTTTATTTTAATTATATAAAATTATTTAATAATACACATATATTATATTTACATATGATAAAGAAAATAATTTCAGAAAATTTATATATTTTAAAATTTGGGAAAATATTAAACATGTTTTATTATTATTATTTATTATTTAGAAAACATATACATAAGATTTAATTTAATAATATAATACTTAAAACAAATAAAAGAAAAAAAAATGTGAAAACTTACCTGACTGGGGTTTGAACCCAGGATGTCCCATTTGCCAGCAACAACAACTTCCACCAGGCTACCACGCACACAAGCAAGAAGAGGGAGAGTGAAATTGGTTTTGTGTCTTGCTTTGAGAAATCCAGAAAATAATGAAAAAAACAAAAGGTCTGGGGTGCTGTTGAACCCAGGACCTCATAGCTATACACACGCGCACGTTACCACCCGGCTGGAAGAGCCCACCTGATAATTAAACAACCACAAATAATAATATATGAAGAGTGCAATTTAAATGAGAAAATGTCAAAACATTGGCTGGGAGCAGGATTCGAACTCATGCCATCAAGTCATACACGCACTCCTTCTACCACTGGACCAAACCTGCTTTGGTGATTAAACAGGGAAACAATTTAATAAAATATTATAAATGATTTTCAAATTTCCAGCAGCGCGCCAAAGCCTTCATCTTCAACCTCCTGCCCTTCGATTTTAGCTGCGAAATTCTCTATGAATTTTCCTGCGAAAATAAACTTCCAGCAAAACCTACAAAAACCAAAGGCCAACAAAACCATACAGTTTCACAAAATCAAACACAACAACATGATTCTGACATTCACACGATTCGTTCTATGTCTTTAGAATCTATTTATGTTCCCTAAATCAAAAATCCCTAAACCTAGGTCCAAACCCTAACAATGGCATTTTATGAATTAGCCACGGCTTCTTTGATTTTCCTGTCCAGAAACGATCTATATCACATAACAAACAACATTAGCCAAGCAAATTTCATTGAAACACAACAAATTAATGCAATCGAAAAAGTTATATTCAAGAACAAATTGAATTCGGGTGAGGCATTATGGCATGATTTGGATGAATGTGAGTGATGGTTTATGATCAAGGATGTCCAATGAAGCTCTCCATGTTCTTATTTTACCTTCTAGTGCCCTGGATTGAAGAATCCGAATTGGTGTTTTGGCTTGAATTTTTGAGCTATGAAACTTACCTTTGAGGCTGTAAAATCGTGTATGGATGTTTGCATTATGATCAGTACTTATAGGAGACTCAATTAGGTCAAAAAAATTGATTGATTGTGTGGAAGTTTGGATATTTGAAGATTGAAAAAGATTATGCCATGAAATTCAAATATTGGCTCATGAAAGCTTGCTATTTTTGGATAAATCACATGATTTCTTTCTCTTTCAACTTCAATCAATATTGATGAGATTCTAGAAGCTCAATCTTCATCCAAAAATATATTTTCATATTTTATATTTATTTAAAATGATTTTTTATGAATTAAATCAAAATAAATAAAAATAAAATAATAAAAATTATGATTTTTAATCAATTGGGTCGTGCATGATGATATGATATGGATTGGATCACAATTTAGCAAGCCCATTTGGAAGGAATTGGTTCTAGGCCCCCATTTTCATCATAAACCATCACAAAATTTCTCAACTTTGCAAGGGCACATCTCTCTTAATTTTAAAGGTATGAGGGTGTTCTTGGACATTTTGGAAAGCTTGAGGAGTCCTCTAAACAACCCCATTGGTTTCAGGTCCATATCATTTACCAATCTCAAGTTATGCCCTTTTGAAGTTGTTGACTTTTTGTTGACTTTTGAAATGACCTATAATGTCTTAGCTCATATCTTCCAAATGAAGCATTTTTGGGCTTAACTTGCAAGATCAAAGTTGTATAGAATTCAATTTCCTTCAAAATGAGCTTTGGATGGAGACTTGGTGATGAAGTATGTGAAAGTTATGGCTGGTCAAAGTTCAGTTGACTTTTACTGAGGAAACCCTAATTTAGAAACTCCTGATTATTGATGATCTGGAATCTCCTTGATGAATCATGATAAACCCTTGATCAAATGATGAATTTTACTTCATATACTTGATGTTGGCAAAAAATCATGAAGTTTGACTTTGGTTTGACCACAGTTGACCTCAGTTTGACTTTTTAACTGCTTTGACTGATTTTGACTTATCTGATCATCTGACTGAGCAAACTTTTGAGAAAAGTCTTGAAACTTGTCATGGGGATTCTTGAACACATATAAGATTTTTATGAAGCTCACTTGAAGTATTGGAAGTCCATTTAGCCTGATTAAAGTCAAAACCCTAGTTTTGAATGCACTGCTTAGGAGGTGCATTGTTTGAGGGAATTGTCAACTTCTTTGACCAATTGTGAACTTTGTGAACCTTATGAACCATCATAAAATGTCTTGTGAACCTCATGGGAGGTATTGTGAAGCTTGTGAAGCTTGTGAACCTCATAAAGTAGCTTGTAGACTTCATGAACCTCATGAAAGCTTTGTAATCATTGTGAATCTTGTGAACCTTGTGAACCTTCAAGAAGTAACTTGTAGACTTCATGAACCTCATGAAAGGTCTTGTAAATGTTGAGAGGCTTGTGAACCTTGTGAACCTTCAAGAAGTAACTTGTAGACTTCATGAACCTCATGAAAGGTTTGGTAAGCTTTGTGGAACTTGTGAACCTTGTGAACCTTCAAGAAGTAACTTGTAGACTCCATGAACATCATGAAAGGTTATGGAAATGTTGAGAAACTTGTGAACCTTGTGAACCTTCTTAGAACACAAAGTCTTGTATTGTGAGGGCAAATTTTGGGGTGCAACACACGCTGATATGTTGCCCCTGCATTCTTCAAACCAAATGGCATCACCTTATAACAAAAAGTGCCCCACTGTGTAACAAATGTTGTCTTCTCCATATCTTCAGGTGCCATCTTGATCTGATTGTAACAAGAGAAACCATCCATAAAAGAGAATACCTTATGCTGAGCAGTGTTGTCTACCAGAACATCAATATGAGGAAGTGGAAAGTCATCTTTGGGGCTAGCTTTGTTCAAATCTCTGTAGTCTACACACATACGTACCTTACCATCTTTCTTAGGAACTGGTACCACATTTGCAACCCACTGAGGATAAGAAGTCACAGCTAAGAACCCTGCATCAAACTGTTTCATTACCTCTGCTTTGATCTTTTCTGACATTTCAGGACGCATACGACGAACCTTCTGCTTCTTTGGATGACAATCTTCTTTTACTGGTAAACGATGAACCACAATGTTTTTATCCAACCCTGGCATATCTTCATAAGACCAAGCAAAGATCTCCACATAGTCACGTAACATCTGAATCAATCTGCTCTTGACACTATCCTCTAAATCAGCCCCTATCTTGACTTCTTTCCTGTTTTCTTCAGTTCCCAAATTCACAACTTCCACTGGCTCTTCATGTGGCTGTATAGTTTTCTCTTCTTGCTGTAATAACCTAGCAAGCTCTACAGGTACTTCACAATCGTCCTCATTTCCGTCTTCAGCTTGATAGATCGGATTCTCGAAATTATAATTGGCAATAGTAGAACTGTTATCAACAGGATCCAGAGTGGATGAGGATCTGCATTTTAGTGATGTGGGTGTGTGTAAGAACACATAGCTGATAAAACAATAATAAAAGAAAAGAAAGACAAGGAACACAATATTTACGAAAACGAAACGTCCACTGATTTTTATTGAATGAAGTATGCAAATGAAATGACATCCCGTAACAAGCACGCCATTGTACCCCGGGTAAGGCACAAGGCTTAAGAGTTCAATTGTTCAAAAAAAAAATTACAAACTTAAAAGCAACAACACAGTAATTGTATTTACTCCTGACTAAAGGAGATAGGGATAACATCTTCAGCTTTCCAATTATTGAGTCCAGCACCCACAGTAGGAAAAATCCAAGCCTCCAGATTGTAGTCTTCATCATAGTCTCCCACATCATTGATCTGATCTTTCATAACCCCTTGATTGGTGATACGAACAGCACGAGCACGACGAACAGCCTTCTGGGACTCTGCAGTGAAACCCAAACCAAATTTGTCAGACTTGTATGGGATATCAGGAAGCTGACCCCAAATAGTACAACCACCTTCATCTACCACAGCTCTAGCATCGTTGAGGGAGGCCATTGCCATTGTTGGAGGTACCCTGGTGATCACAGGAACTTTCTTGACAACCGGAGGAGCTACATAATCATTAACAATCCAAGGAACCACTTCAAATGTCTGACACGGAGTTTCAACATATTCACCTTCCATTTCCAGATACTTGAAGGTATTCACATGGCTGACAAAATATTCTTCTACCCCATAGACAGTAACAACCTTTCCTTCTACCGGATATCTCAACTTCTGATGTAATGTAGAAGTTACAGCACCTGCCCCATGGATCCAGGGACGACCAAGCAAACAAGAGTACGAAGGACGAATATCCATAACATAAAATGTAGCATTAAAAACCTGAGAACCAACTTTGATGGGCAGGTCAATTTCCCCATGCACTACTCTTCTAGAACCATCAAAAGCCTTCACCACAATACTACTGGGCTTCAGCACAGCATCTTCAGGACTCAGCTTATTCAGGACTTCCTTGGGCAACACATTCAGAGAGGAACCATTGTCTATTAATACATGTGACAGGGTAGTGCCCCTGCATTCAATTGAGACATGCAAGGCCCTGTTATGATCCCTCTTGGCAGGGGTCAAATCAGCATCAGAAAACCCTAACCCATTATCATAGGTCAGGTGGGCAACACAATTCTCAAACTGGTCAACAAAAATTGCATTGGGTACATGAGCAGTCTTCAGAAACTTGATCAAAGCTTTTGCATGAGCTTCAGAACATAACAACAAAGACAGCATGGAAATCTTGGAAGGAGTATGCCCCAACTGATCAACAATGTCATAATCACTCTTGCGAATGATTTTCAGTACTTCTTCCATCTACTTAGAGAGATCATCAGCAGCTGGCACATCAGTAGGTACAGGTTCAATAACAGGACCTTTGCCCCGAGCATCAGTGGTAGAGGTAGCAGCAGGAGTAACTGCATTCTTAGAAGTCACTGGAGGGGAGAAGACTCTTCCACTTCGTGTGATCTTACTAGATCCAGCAATATTGTCAACATCAACAGGCACATCAGCTAAGGGTTCCTGCTTAACACCATGGATATACACATCTGACCCATAATGCCAAGGCACAGCTTTATCAGACGTATACGGAATAGGACCAGGAGTAGTAATGACCATAGGAGCCACTCTGGCTTCAGCAACAACCTTCACAGGGCCTTCAGCAGTAATCTTGATTGGACCCCTATGAGTGATTTTAACAGGACCTTTGGAAGTGATCCTCACCGGAACTTTATCAACCATGTCAACTTCTTCAGTCTTCCTACCTTTAGTAATATGATCCACCATACTCTCTACAGATGATGGAGTCCTCTCAAACACTATGGTATAGTTATTCATGAGACGTTGAATTCCGTCCTTCAACCTCCAACAACTATCTGGATTATATTCACAATAGACACAATCTTCACGACAACCTGGGAAAAACCCAGCTTGTACTAACTTTTTCTTGATAATAGACAATGGTGTAACCAAATCTGCAACTGAGGAAACATGTGAATCTTCATCAATGGCATTGATAGTCTTCTCATGATTTGGCATTGGAGCAGTAATCACATTTGGAGTACCAGGAGGGTCAAACTCAATTTCTCCAACCTCAATCATATCTTGAATTTTGTTCTTCAAGACCCAGCAGCTATTAGTATCATGTCCCTGACAGTTTGAATGATATGCACATCGTGCATTGGGATTGTACCTGGGAGAGGTAACATTGGGATTCTGAGGAGCCTCTTTCAGAGTAATAAGTTCAGCCTTCAACAAGTGTTGCAATGCCTGAGCCATTGACATGTTGATCTTTGTGAACTGCCTTCTAGCCCTCTGTTGGTTGCCCTGTGGCTGCTCGGATGTTGTAGGAGTTGGATTTGAAATATGAACTGCACTCACAGACTGATGCCTTCTATTACGATCAGGTTGACCATAAACAGCATTGGATTCTTTCTTCCCAGTGGGAGGCTTCTTTGCAGCACCTGATGAAGAAGTACCCACTTGAATTTTGCCACTCTTTATACCATTTTCCACGCGCTCTCCTGTCATTATCAACTCAGTGAAGCCAGATGATGAGCTTCCAATGAGATGACCGTAAAAAGGACCATTCAGCGTACACATGAACATATCAACCAATTCCCTGTCAGTTAAAGGGGGTTGAACTCTTCCAGCTAAATCTCTCCACTTCTGAGCATACTCCTTGAAACTTTCTTTAGCACCCATAGACATGCTCTGAAGCTGCATGCGAGTGGGAGCTAAGTCAGCATTGTATTGATACTGCTTATAGAAAGCCTCAGCAAGATCATTCCAATCCCTGATGTTGACACTCTCCAATTGATAATACCACTCCAACTGAGCTCCAGATAAGCTCTCTTGGAAAAAATGGATCCACAACTTCTTATCAGCAGTGTGAGGTTGGATTCTTCTGACATAAGACCTCAGATGCAGCTTGGGACAAGAGACCCCATCATAAACAACAAAGGTAGGAACTTTGAAACCAATGGGTATGACTACCCCAGATATCAGACTCAAATCTTCAAAATCCAGCCCAGAAGACTTCTGCAACTCCATAGCATCCATTCTATCCACCAGTATCTTGAATTTGTCTTCATTAGGCTCATGGTAGTAATTAGCCTCAGAATCAGAGTCCCCCATAGTGTTGTGGAGACTGCCTCCCTCTTTTTCAGACTCTTCAGATTCATAGTCTTCAACTGGTTCTTTGGTCTTAGCAAGACCTTTGAATCTTCTTCCCATGTTGATCAGGCCACCTGACCTTCTAGTCTTCTTAGTCTTCTTGGCCAGCAGTGTCTTCAATTCATCCCGCCCCTTGGTCAGGTTCAGGATCAGCTCTTGGAACTGTGCATTTTGTGCCTGGAGATCCTTAACTGTTTGCTCAAGAGCCATTGCTGAAATAAACAGCGAGAAGATGAGAAACCTGTGCACAATTATAAAACATGTGATGCAATGAAATGATATGTGAATGTATATGCAATGTTTTCAAGGACCGCAGGATTTAAATTTGCTTAAACAAACAAGAAGGTAAACTTTTTATTAGTAATAAATTTGTTTTGCCTCTTGGGCTTACAAAAAATGAAATGAAATAAGTACAAAAGATGGGGTTTTAAGTATCCCATGGACGTTTCCTCTTCGTGTTGAGGTATGAGTTGAGATTCCGTTCCTCGTGAAGTTGCTTTGTTAGTTCCAGGATTCTTGCTTGGCTTGTTTTGTAATGAGCCTCGAAAGTATCCCTTTGCTCCTTCAGTTGGATCCATGATCTCTGCAAGTCTTCCATGTCAGTAGGCATGTCTGGGTGAAGGATGGTATAAGCAGTATCTCCTTCAGCAACAGGTTCCATGGTAACTGGCAGGATAGCAGGATATGGCATCATGAGAGTCTGAGCACGAGATCGCACCCATCTGAGATAAGCCTCCATAGGAATAGTGTACTTAGGCTCCAGTGTCTTGCTGTCAACCCTGTTTACTTTTCCCCATGCTCGTATGAATCTCTGACGGTAACCTTGAAGATCGTTGTCGTAGTCAAACACAATGCCCTGGATTAACATGTCATGTGGGCCATCACTCCGAGCGTAACCAAACTATCGTAAAGCTAGAGAGGGGTTGTAGGTGATGCCTCCTCTTATGCCTAGAAGTGGCACATTAGGAAACTCCCCACAACGGTCAATGATGGTGACATTCTCCATAGATCTGGAGCACCAATGGATATCTGAATGAGAGAGTGACATAATCCTCTTGGACCACCTGAACCTTGGCTCATTCTTCATTACTGAGCGAGGAAGGTGAGAAATAAACCACCTAGAGAGTAAAGGTATGCAGCACATCAAAGTTCCTCTTGCTCTTGTAGTATGGGTATGAAGAGAATGTAGGATGTCTCCAAGCAATGTAGGCACTGGATTGTGACTCAGAAATATATTGATGGCGTGAACGTCTATGAACTGATCTGGATTGGGGAACAATACTAAGCCATAAATCAGCAAGGCTAAGATCTCCTCAAAAGCATCATAACTCATGGCCTTCAAGAACACTTGAGATTTATCCATTAATACTTTAGCAAGAATACCCTTGACTCTGCTTCTCGTTTCTAGAACAATGTCAGACTTCTTCAGATGTAGAGCTGCAGCAATAACCTCTAGTTTAAGCTCCTTCTCCAAACCTGTGAAGGGTCTTTGATCAAGAACAGGTATACCCAGAAGTTTTGAGAATTCTTCCATTGTAGGAACCAGCTGATAGTCAGGGAATGTAAAGCAATGGTGCTTAGGGTCAAAGAACTGAAACAGGACACTCATCATGTCTTCATTGAATCCTGAGGTGACTAGATCCAATAGGTGACCATGTCTCTTGATGAACTGGGAGTGATCAGACACTTGAGAAACCAACTCTTTAAGCTTAGCAGGTATGCCCACAAAGTTGATCCTGATGGTGCTTCTACGAGCAGAAGCCATGACCTGCAACAAAGAACAAAGATAAATCCTTTGGTCCTTGAAATGGTTAGTGAAAATGCTATGCTTATGATGCATGATGATGTCATGATGTTATGTTCAAACACAAACATGTGGCACACACAAACAAGTCACACAATAGCCCTAGGTTTAAAGGTTTGCATGAGGTTCAAAGGTAAGTACCCTCCCCTGAAGTTAGTTGGTTCATCCTGTCCTACAAAAGTAACCAGGTTCTAAGGGATCTCAATATCATTGATCCTTCACAAGGGTGGTTGTTCAGTAGGCAACTTACTTGCCAACCAAAACCCTCCAAGTTTAGAATCTCAATGAGCGTAGCATCGAGTATCAACCAACTTCAGTCTGCACCAAAGCCGGTTATCTCACTACTTTCTAAAGGCCAAGATGGGATAACTAGGGTTCTAAAAGTTAGTTAGTGCGTTGACAACATATGGCAGCCTCATATTATCCTCAACTTGACTTAAGGAACATAAGCACCAACCAAGAAGTCACACTAACTATGGCCACCAGATCAACCATATCGGTATACGCCGTACAGTTTCCTTGGTCTATTGCCATTTACCTAAGGTACACTAGATCCGGGTTAGGATCTTTCACACATAAGAGCCCAACAAGTAAGTATAAAGCAAACAAGGCAAATAATTTTAAAGTGATCTAATTCCTAAGGGTACCCCTCTTTAATATTAATATCCCCAGCAGAGTCGCCAGTTCTGTAACACGGTGGGAGAACTGACTTTAGTTATGTTGCGGATAGCAAGAGTCGCCACCGACTTTTATTTTATCCAAAGGAAAGGCATAAAAGAACAGGAAAGACCTTTTAAAAGATTTTTGGGTCCGGGGGGTAGGTTATGTAAAGGGAAGGTGTTAGCACCCTTTACATCCATGGTTATCCATGGGCTCTTAGTTACTTAGCTCACTTTGAATTGTTTTTGAAAATGTGAAGTGTGTGAATAGGAATTTTCATAAGAGTTTGATAATGATCCATGTACGGATGCGTAAAAAACTTGTGTTTGAAAATTGTTTGAAATTTGTGAAGTGTTTGAAAAGTTTTTGAATAGTGAGCAAGTAACTGTGAGGAACCTACCCTATGTTTAAGTCTTTCTGTTCTTGAATCCTTTAAATGGTAAGACTATCCCTATTATTAAGGAATAGGTAGTCATTACCTTGGATGTGAGGGACATATGAAGGGACATCTGTTTATGCAGGCAACTGTAGGGTGTATTAAGCAACTTTGGAGGGACTGTCATCATTATTCGAAAGGGACAAGATCATTATGAAGGCAACCATTTAAGGGACTTGATCTTTGATTATGAAGGGACTAGATGACTTTACTTTTGAGGGACTTTTTGCTTTATACACCCTACTTGACCTTTTTGATTAGGCAACATGAGAGGTAACCCTAGAAAGTGAGATGGCGATCCAAGATCGACTTACGTGTGTGAGTGTTCAATTTTATTTATCTTTTAAATTAGTGATCTAAATTAATTTTAAATAACATACATGTTTACACTCCCTATTTTTACTAACCATGACATAAAAATAAATAATTTAAATATTACAAAATATTACATCCAGGAGCAATTACAATAATAATAATAAAAGCAATTAAAATAAATAATCAAAATAAATAAATAAGCAATAAACAAAATAAATAAGCAATTAATTGGGTTAGTAGAAAATAATAGTAATAATCACAATTTAAAAATAAATGGGGTTAGTGACAAAATAATTATAAGAAAGAAAGGTTAGTACAAATATACAAAAATATATAGAATTTAAAAGAACATTTTTAAATTAAATAAACAATTTTTAAGATTTTTTAAGAAATAAATAATAAAGGAATTATAATAATGATAATAAACAATATAATAATTATTTACAAATAAAAGAACAAAATTAATTATTTAATTAAGTATTAGAAAAATTAATTAAGTTAATATTTAAAATTAAATAAGAATTAGGGTTAGAGATTTAAAAATAAAATTAGGGTTTTGATTTTTTACTTAAGAAAAATTAGGGTTTGAATGTTTAATTAAAATATTAATTGATTTATTTACAAATTATAAATGAAAATTTAAATTATATGTAAATTTAATTTATAAAATATATTATGAAATTTATAAAAATAAAATTTTAATTAAGTTTAAGATAGATTTTTGTTAATTAAATATAAAATGAATTTAATGATAATAACAATATATAATAGAAAATAATAATTAAGAAAAAAAATAAGAAAACAAGTTTTTAAAAAAATATGGGGAGGCCTGGATTTGAACCCAGGACCTCCCCTTTACCTGAGGGAGTCAAAACCACTGGGCTGCGCTGCGCTTGGTGTAAGAAGAGTGAGTCAAATTGGTTTTGTGCATTAAACCTGAAAAATCACAAAAAAGAAGAAAACCAAAAGGCCTGGGGGAATCGAACCCAGGACCTTTCAAGCAATACATAAACACATTACCATTCCTGCTGGGTGAGCACATCTGGCAATGTAGTGGCTATAATGAATTATATATTACATTTACTGGATAAAAGAAAAAATGTAAAAAACTTGTCACAGCCAGGATTCGAACCCATGCCATTCAACAACATACACGCTTGCTTCACCACTGGGACAAGCATCAGCTTGTGATATCAAACTGAAACAAAACATAAAAATATTAAAATAAAATTCAAATTCCAGAAACGCGCGCGCAGTGATCATCTTCTTCCTCATGCCCTGCAACTTTTGCTGCGAATTTCCCTACAACCTTTCCTGCGATTTTCAAACTGCAGCAATATCTACGAAATTCAAACACTAACAAAACAGCAAAATTTCATGAAATTGAGAACATCATTGAGTTCCTCACAACATTTTCAATCGTCCTGTGTCTTTAGAATTTATTTATGCTTGTTAAATGCTAAAACCCTAAATGGGGGCCGAAACCCTAATAATGGTGAAATTCACCACAGGCATCCAAACTTCAATCAATTTGTCCAGACACAATCCAAAACTCATCACAAACCAATAAATAACATCAAAATTCGTTAGTATTGCTTAAATATGAGAAATCGAAAACAAAAATATCAAGAACAATATGCATTCGGTTTATGCCATATGAATAGTTTTGGATGCAAATGAGGGCTGGGATTGGTTTCTGGATGTCCAAAGAATCATTCTATGTCCTTGAATTACCTTCAAATGCACTGGAAGGTTGAAACCGAATTTGAAGTTTTGAGAGGTTTTTTGAAATATGCAACTTACACTTGGGAGGCAGAAAATTCGTGGCTTGTGTTAGGGTTCTCTTCTATACTTATAGAGTGATCAATTTAGGTCAAAAAATTGGATACTTGTGTAGAAGATTTGATCCAAAAAGATTTAAAAAGATAGCCTTTGAAAAATCAAATATTTTTTTATGAGCACCTTCTATTTTAGGCCAATCAACATGATCTTCTTTCCACTTTAATTCCAATCATCTTAATGAATTTCTAGAAGCTCAATCATATTTAAATCTTTGACTTTTATATTTTATTTTAATTTAAAATGATTTTTAATGAATTAAATCAAAATAAATAAAAATAAAATAGTAAAAAATCTGATTTTTGTTGACTTGGGTCGTGCATGAGGTTATAGTATGGATTGGGTCATCATTTGGCAAGCCCATTTGGAAGAAATTGGTTTTAGACCTCCATTTTCTTCATAAACCATCCAAAAATTTCCCAACTTTGCAAGGGCACACATCCTTCAATTTTAATGTTATGAGGGTGTTCTTGGACATTTTGGAAAGCTTGAAGAGTCCTCTAACCAACCCCACTGGTTTCATGTCCATATCATTTACCATTCTCAAGTTATGCCCTTTTGAAGTTGTTGACTTTTTGTTGACTTTCAAAAGGACCTATAATGTCTTAGCTCATACCTTCCAAATGAAGCATTTTTGGGCTTGGCTTGTGAGACACAAAGTTGTAGAGAATTAAATTTCCTTAAAAATGAGCTTTGGATGGAGACTTGGTGATGAAGCATGTGAAAGTTATGGCTGGTCAAAGTTCAGTTGACTTTTACTAAGGAAACCCTAATTTAGAAACTCCTGATTCTTGATGATCTGAAATCTCCTTGATGAATCATGATCAACCCTTGATCAAATGATGAATTTTACTTCATATACTTGATGTTAGCAAAAAATCATGAAGTTTGACTTTGGTTTGACCACAGTTGACCTCAGTTTGACTTTTTAACTGCTTTGACTGATTTTGACTTATCTGATCATCTGACTGAGCAAACTTTTGAGAAAAGTCTTGAAACTTGTCATGGGGGTTCTTACACACATATAAGATGTTATGAAGCTCACTTGAAGTCTTGGAAGTTCATTTAGCCTGATTAAAATCAAAACCCTAGTTTTGGATGCACTGCTTAGGAGGTGCATTGTCTGAGGGGATTGTCAACTCTTCTGACCAATTGTGAACTTTGTGAACCTTGTGAACCAACATAAAATGTCTTGTGAACCTCATGGGAGGTATTGTGAACCTTGTGAACCTTGTGAACCTTGTGAACCTCATAAAGTATCTTGTAGACTTCATGAATCTCATGAAAGGTCTTGTAAGCATTGTGAATCTTGTGAACCTTGTGAACCTCATAAAGTGACTTGTAGACTTCATGAACCTCATGAAAGGTCTTGTAAGTATTGTGAATCTTGTGAACCTTGTGAACCTCATAAAGTGACTTGTAGACTTCATGAACCTCATGAAAGGTCTTGTAAGTATTGTGAATCTTGTGAACCTTGTGAACCTCATAAAGTGACTTGTAGACTTCATGAACCTCATGAAAGGTCTTGTAAGTATTGTGAATATTGTGAACCTTGTGAACCTTCTTAGCACACAAAGTCTTGTATTGTGAGGGCAAATTTTGGGGTGCAACAATACACATTATCGTTTTTAACAACGTTAGCATCTATTTAATGGTTTGGACCAACGTGGACCATTTTAAAAACGTATAGGACAAATTTGGAACATTTAAAAGAAAGATGACCAAATTGGACCCTGGCCTATAGTTAGAGGACCAAAAAGGGTATTAAGCCAAAAACTAATTGAAGTAATGGACCAATCTCCTTACCTTAATGCATGATCTCTCCTTGATTTTTACTTGTGTTACATGTAATAGGAGAATGTTTCATATCATATCTCTAACATGTATGCAGGGTCAACCCAATCAAACTCGAGGCCCCGTTCTAATTTAAAAATAAGCCAGATAAAATGAAAGAAAAAAAAATACAATTATAATAATTAAAAATAACATATTATATATTAATAAAATAATATTTAATTATAATTATTTTAACATTAATCAATCTCATTTTTTTAATATATTGGGTTTTTATTATAATCTTTTTTTTCTTCATTTATTTAACTTTTTAATAATATTTTTTATGATTATTATTATTAATATAAAAAATAGACTTTATAAAATTTTGGGCCCTTCCACAATTTGGGGCTCTGTGCTATATAGCCTGCTGCTCCTGCACAATGTCGGGCCCGCATGTATGTGTAACATCCCAAAATTTGCCCTATTGTTTATCACCGATTTCGAGTAGCTTATGCTTCGTTTCCGTGTCATCCTGCATATCCATCCGTACATTGAATAATAAAAACAATAATATAGAGCATACATCATTGGTCGAGGCACGTGCATGTGATCAAGGGTTATTCGGCGATCATCAGGTCTCAGAAGGAAAATAATCTCAGAAAATATGACCAAGACCAAATATCCAAGATTTCCCACCAAAAAGAAGAAATATTCAAATTTTAGTTGAAGTAACCGGTTACCCTAGGGGTAGTAACCGGTTACCTGTTGAAATTTGGAGAAAAAAGGTCAGTTTTTGTACTGGTAACCGGTTACCTCACAGGTTGTAACCGGTTACTTCGTACAAAATTTAAAAAATTCAAAAATCAGTTGGTTGCTTCCACCACCCTCCATTTTCCCTTTGCCTTGTAATTTCCATCAAATTCTAGAACATATCACACTCTTCCAAAGGAATATTCCAAGAATATGCCATGGAATATTCCCAACCAATCCTTAGCTTAGGATCCAGTGTCGCTCCCGGGATTTTCATCCTAGTACAAACGCGAAAGTGGCACAGAAAAGGTAGAGTCGCCAGCCAGACATTTTTATCCCGAATGAATGGGAAAGGTAATGTTGCACAAACCTAAGGAAGAAGGAAAGGACAAGGTCCTGCGAACCAAAGATCTGGGTTGGGGAGTCGGTTACGACCTGGGAAGGTATTAACACCCCTAATCGTCCGTCGTACCCGACGGTATCCACGCTTGTTTGTCTGTTTCAAAGGGTGAGAAATAAGATGCTGCTGAACAAAAACCGCTGACTGGAACTGGAATGAGAAAGGAACTAGAAAAGAAAATGGAAAGAAAGAGGGAAATGTAGGGAAAATAAATAATATGCTCGAACGGGCCCTACCCACTGCCTACGTACCACATCAGGAAAATGAGGATCAGAGTCGACGTAGTTCACCTAACTAAGGCGGGAACTATTTGTTTGTATTTTTATGAGCTGGAACTGCTTATGTCTATGCTCAGGTGTTGCAGGCTCTCCTTGAATGAGTGTTTTTACCTTCTTCCAAATGAGACAAGTCGTCGCAAGTTCGCGTTGTGAGTGAATGAGATGAGAAGAGAGTTCCCACAGGAAAAGACGTTTATTGTTTGTTGTTTGCTTTGTAAGAGTTTTCTATGAATTTGGTACAAGGAAGCGAATTCAAACTCTTTTCCATGGAACGTGTACTTGCTACTACATTCAAAGATGGAATAGTAGAACAAGCACACCAAGTAAGGAGAATTTATCAAAGACTTGTTTCCAAGGGTTAGGGTCTAAGTTCACTAGCTTGTTAAGCTTATTACATGTTTTTGTAGCTTTTGAAGAAATGTCTTTTATGTTTTCTTTGTGAAAATAGTCTCATGATCAGACTCGTGCATCATGTTTGACAATCTCACACTATTCCAAGATGGAATGAATATGAATGCCCCATGGAATAAGGCTATACACAAGAGACTACTTCTATCCTTTATTAAGTGTTTTTTTTTGTTTGAAGGTGAGAGAAGAAGACTCAAATGAGAAAGGACAAACACTAAGGGGACTAAGACACAAACCTAAGTTATTTTTTGCATTCCAAAGGAGGCCCTAAGGGGTTTTGAGGTTTTCTAATCCTAATGAAGAAAGGAAAAGAAGAAAAGAGAATTAGAAATCAACTTATTTCTTAAGGAAGGTAAGTTGTTTTTCCAAGAAAGGGGAAAACCTACAAGTAAAGCACAAAGTGCTAAGGAAACCACAATTAGTAAGCATAAAGAGATGAGGACAAATTTATATAAACAAGGCTTACCTCAACCTCCCTACAAAACAAAGGTTAGCTTTACAAAGCCATTTGAACATATAGAATATGGAAAAAACTCAAATAAAGCTCAAACTTACTAAGGAAATGCAATAAAGGATTCCTACGCCTAAGTATTAAATATAAAGGATCCTATAGGATGACAAGCTTCCAAAGTCAGTAACTAAATCCTACTAAAACCATCTAAGGTCATAAGAACAATCAAAGGCAAACTATGCACTAAAAGGTACTAAACCCTAATAGGAGTCAAGGTGAAGTTAAGTGAATTATTCACATGATTAAGCATGGTAAACTTGAATGAAGTCAAAGGTGAATGAAAAATCCAGAAGCTAACACTAAATGGGAATTTCCTAAGATGTTAAAACAAGTGGGGAGAAAGAGATTCAAGTTATAGATATTCAAATGCAAGATTGAAACATGAAAGACAAACATTGAACACATGGTTCCAAAGGAAGGAAAAGACTTAGAAAGAAAAAGTCAAACATGAATAATGAAAATTGAATTCTCCATACAAAAACCAGGGGCTTAAATGAGAAGTTAAGATGAAGCTTTGTCTCAAAATTTAACCACAAATGAGTTAGAATGAATTGCCTAAGGGTTAAGGAATGAAGAAGATTGTTTTTGAAGCTTTAAGGTGTCAAATGAAACCAAATGAAGTACAAAGACTTGTGAAATGAAGTAAAGACATGACAATGACTATGAAACACTTATGAGATATAAAAGAATGATATAACATGACTATCATGCTCACAAAGTAGATTTAGAAGTTAAAAGATGGATAAGGAATGTGAATTAGGGTTTTAAAAACATACATGAACATATATGTGACTTAAGGATCAAGCAACCTAAGAATTAAAAGTGTGATGACCTATAATTGATACAAATGATATCAAGACATCAAATGGGACCTAAAGGACTCAAATTGAAGACCTCAAATGAATGACATAAATTCCTTACTCAAAATGGAATGAGAGGGATGAGAAAATAATGACCAAAATGTGACTTGTGACACAAGGCATCTAATAAATATCAAATGACATGGAAAAATTATGAAAATTGACATACAAGGTTAAAAACCAGTGACAAAAAAAACTATAAAAAATATCACAAAAATTTGGAGTCTAACTCAATCAAATAAATGCACAAAGAGAATTAGGGTTTTATGGAAACAAACTCAAAGAATGGGCTAAAAAATAATCTGAACAATGACCTAAAAATATGATAAAAATATTTTCAGTGAACTAAAGGTGTCCTTTGATTAGGGCAACAAGAATGGTATCAATATTATTTTTGGTTTGAGAGAACTAAATTGGTGAAGAAAGGGGATAAAAAAAGATGAAAATTATGAAGAAATTAATTGGGAAATTAATTCTGGTCAGAAAAATAAAAGAAAATTAAATTAAAAAATATGAAAAATTTGAGAAAATGATGAATATGATGTATGAACTTATTGGGAATTTTTGGAGGCTTTTTGGTATTTTTATAAAATCAAAATTGGAATGAAAATAAAATGGAAATTAAAAAATGAGAGAAATATGAAAGGGGTGCATTCAGAAGAGATTTTATGTTCAAAACGCATGGGCCTACGCAAGGAGGGGTGTGTTTATCAATTGAAGCCCAGTCCAAAAGATACGTTGACCACAAGAATTATGGTGGAACCTGGTCAATTGGTTGACTCAATCTGGGCCTCAAGATCTATCCAACGCATACTAAAATGGTCAAGGTAAGATAAACAATTGGATCAGAGGGAAGCCACATGGCAACAAAGGTGGAAGGCACACATGTGAACACTCAGACACTTAAACTTGCATGTGAGACGCAGGTGATTCATTTATGCGCTGGCGTGATGTGAGGCGTTAGATCAAGACAATCCTAGGGCCATGCCTTAAAGTTGGGAGAAATATTAAGGCAGTGTTCAGGTGACCGGAGCTAGTCTCCAATCACCTTCTCCGGTGAGACTCAGGCTAGGGCTTGGTCAAAACTCCATGAAAATGAAAAGTAAAGCCATGGAACTGATCCTTATGCTATGAACATCCATAATTTGACCTCAAATCTCACTAATCTTGCCTAATTAGTGTACACCGAAGAAAACAAAATCAATCCTAAAAACTGCATCTAAGCACTTATGTTGCCTATCAACTAGCCAGAAGGTTACAAGCTTCTATCAAGCTTCAATCAACATAAATCAATCCAAAAAAAAGGTGAAAACAGGCAAACGAAATTCAAACTGAAACCTGTGATTGAATCTTTTCAGATGTTGTGAAAACCAGAGAGGAGGATCCAATGCTTGCTTACACTTGATATTGATCTTCATAGAGTGAAATGAACAGTCTGAATCATTGAATTCTAGGGAAAGTGTAGAAAATGCATAAATTCAGTTGAGCGTGTTCCTGGAGATTCAACTTGATTCATCCATGGATAATGTGATGAGTACGAAGGTGATGATGAATTACTGAATAATGAAATGTAACTGAGGAAGATCACTAAGAAATCCAATAAAATGCATGAATATGCAGAACTGAAATCTTGGAGATTCAGTGGAGTTCAGTCATAGATCTTGATCTAATAATGTTCATGAGGATGAATTGATGAAGATGGAGGTGTGATTTGTGTAGAATGGAGCAAGCTGAAGCAAAGTGCAATGAAGCAAAATGCATAGAAGCTTCTTGTTTAGCTTGAATTTGAAAAGAGATGCATGGCATATGATGTGATCCTGCACACATGAGATAATGCTCTCTTGGTACTGAACTTGTGAACCATAACATGATGGAATTGAGCAATCCAACTGGAATGAACTGACTTTTTCTCTTGGAAACATTTCCTTAACACTCAAGTAACCAGATGACATATATTGATCTTCCCTTGGATCTAACTTCATGGACAAGTCATCAAATAAAGAAGTTCTTGGGTCCAAAATTGGAGTGAATATTACATACAACAAATTTGGTGTCCATACCAAAATGAAATAGAACCTCTAGATGCCTCAAATATGTCATTGAACATGAGGGAAAAAGACTGCATAATTGGCCTGCATGGAGCTGGATGACCTCGTGCCAATGGCCCATGGATTGAGCAGTGCAAGACCTTGACTTTGAGCTTCTATAGTTTCCAAACCATTGATAACATGAAAAATCCTCCAACATAAAAGTTGTAGATAATACATCAATGAACAACTTTGATGTTGGAGAAAATTTCATTTGAGGTCATCTTGATGGAGAAAAATGCTCATACATTTTGCACCTCACATGTTTGATGGAATGCCTGGCAGGTCACGTACGCAGGCCTTGCCTTGCCTGGCCCATGACTTGGTTTTTTCCTTGATTTGTCCAATCTTTTCATGATCATAACTTCTTCAATTTTAATGCTATAGACATGTTCCACCTATGGATTTGAAGCTTAAAATGTCCTATTTCAAACAACCCAAGTGGAATTTCCAATTGACCTTTATTTGGGGAGAAGGCCTCTCCTGAAGTTGGCTGCAAAATGACCAAACCTTGCCATTTTTGGAAACCCTAGTTTTCCAAAAATGGTAAGTCTTGATTTTCTTGATTTCTCATGATCCATTCATCATTTCTTGATAAAATTTGGTCCATAGACTCCTTGTAACCTTAATTTCATGAATTTGACCTCAAAAAGTCAGGATTTGACTTTTTCCTCAGTATGGTTGACTTTTCCCCAATTCCTTGATTTTCAAGTAACTTATCAGTTGAAGACCACAAATGAGTTAGAATGAAAATACCCCTTTGGTTCCATTGTTGGGGGGCCTCAGATGCCCTGATTTTGACTTAACTTGCTCAAGAAGTTACCCGGTGAGCAGATGACTTCCACAATGAGTTTCTTTATAAAACTTGGTACACATGATCCTTATGACATATTAAGAACATTAGAAACAAGAATGGCCCAGAAAATTGGAGTTAAGGCCTCTGAAACCAAAACCCTAATTTTGGTCATCTGTGTAGTGAAAACCCTAGCTCTGCTTCCATGCCTTTGCCAATCTTTGTGATCCCTTGACTTTCATGAACTTTGGGGAGCATATTATGATCATAGAACACACATGGATCCTCTTGGAAAGCTTTAAGACCTTTGGGATGGCTCGGATGGCTCAGATGGAATCTTGGATTGACCAGATCACAAACCCTAGATGCAGATGAACTTGAACTATGCAGATGAAACAAATATGTAATATGAGATGGTATGCTTATGCTTATGCAAAAATGAAAGATCACAAGCCATGGTGTGATAAAGAGGGAGGGCAAATTTGGGGTGTTTACACTATATCCCCCCAAGGGTTACTTCAAATAATATCTTGGACTGCTCTATCCTCCAGGAGTACATACGACAATATCTTGGACCGCTCTATCCTCCAGGAATACATATACCAATATCTTGGGCTGCTACATCCCTCAAGATTACATCCATTAATGTCTTTGGCTGCTATATCCCCCATGGCCACGAAAACCAATATCTTAGGCTGCTACATCTCCTAAGATTACATCTATATCCATCTTGGGTTGCTATATCCCCCCAAGGGCTATCTCAAACAATACCTCGGGTTTCTATAAACCCCCGGGATAATTTCTTGGACTTCTCTATCCTCCATGATTACACATAACAACATCTTGGACTGCTCTATCCTCCAGGACCACACCAAACAACCTCTTGGGCTGCTACATCCCCCAAGATTACATCAATCTACATTTTGGACTACTTTATCCTCCAAGAGGTATATCTGAAGAACATTTTTATTCTGAATTGCATATTTAAGCCCATTCAAGCTATACAATCAACCAACAACATTATTTTGCGCACCGACGAGGGCAAATTTTTGGGCTTTAGTGTTCAATCCCCTTCAACCTTTAAGTCACGAATGACGTACATGCCAATCTAACTCCTCAGGTTTCAGAAAATTGAACAGGGGCAACTGTTGTACCCCAAAAATTTCCCTCCCACATTCAAGACTATGTGTCTCAAGAGGTCTCTTAATAGTCACACGATTCTCAATTGGTCAAAAGGATTTAAGGTTTCACCAGACAAAGCCTCCTCCTGAACAATGGATCTTAGAACTAGGGTTTTGAGTTTCCCCAAGAAAAGTGGACTTCCAAAGCCTCAAGTGGACTTCATAATATCCCACAAACCTTGAAGAATCCCCGTGACAAGTTTCAAAGCTTTCCCAACAAGTTTGGTCAGTCAGATGCTCAGATACCTAAAAATCAGTTAACTTGATCAAAAAGTCAACTGAGGTCAACTCAAAGTCAAACTTCAAGAGTTTTTGTCAACATCAATATTATGAGGTGAAATTCATCATTTGATCAAAGGTTGATCATGATTCATCAAGGAAACCTCAGAATCATCAAGAATCAGAAGTTGCTAAATTAGGGTTTTCATAGGAAAAGTCAACTGAACTTTGACCAGCCATAAATTTCACATACTTCATCAAAAATTTCCCATCCAAAGCTCATTTTAAAGGAAATTCAATTCTCTACAACTTTGTGTCTCACAAGCCAAGTCCAAAAATACTTCATTTGGAAGGTATGAGCCAAAACATTATAGGTCTTTTTGGAAGTCAACAAAAAGTCAACTTTTTTCCAAAATTATAAAGAAAGTCCAAAAAAGCTCCCAGAATTACTATTAATCAATTAAATGAGCCTGAAGAAGAACATCTTGATCACCTTTTGACATGAAAGTTTTCATAGAGAAAGGAGCCACAACCTCCATAAATCATAAAGAAAGTTTGAAATGACTTTGACAAGACATTTACAAGTGCAAAAGGTGCAGAGATCAAAGACTGCAAGATTAAGGTTTCGTAGTGCCCAGATTAGCGTTTCTAACTAATCAGGGAACCAAAAGTCAAGATTTCCATCTGGACAAGAGCCTATACCATAGGAAATGCTTTAAATAGCTCATATACATCATGGAAGTCCATTCATAAGGTCAAAATACCTCATAATATGTCCAGTCAAAAAATCATAAATCCATGGGTATCTAGTGTAATTTCCATCTGGACCAAAAAGTCAAAGTTTGACTTTTTCACCCAAAATGATCCTCATGACCTATATTTCAAGAATATGTGGTCCATGAATGCATTTGATCACAAAAAATCATAAATTTGAAGATAACTTGTAAAAGAGGCAACCTTTGAAACTTAGAAAAATTTCTAAATTATGGAAAAAAATGTTCAAGTACCATACTTCCAAGCATCATAACTTGTGATCCAAGATTCATATTTTGGTGAACCAAACCTCAAATGAAAGATATTGCTACAAAATACAAATTATTCAACTAGAAATACTCCAATTCATTATGGATTTCAAGTTGAAGATGGATCAAAATCAAGAAAAATACTGATTTTCAACATTTAGAAAAAATCTGCCTAAGTGTAAAATCAGCAAAACATCAAAACTTGGAGGGATTTTTCAACGTGTTCCAAGTTGATTAATGGAACCAAGGCTTCTATTCTACTCCTTCAGTATCATGTCATCATGTCATCATAAAATCAACAAAACATTAAAACTTGGAATGATCCAGATGATCAAGATGTTCTTCTTCAGTCTGAGATATGGCTATCATGTCATCAACATATATCTCTATCTCATGGTGAATCATATCATGGAACAAAGCTACCATAGCACGCTGATATGTTGCTCCAGCATTCTTCAAACCAAATGGGATTACTTTATAACAAAAGGTGCCCCATTGTGTGACAAACGTAGTCTTCTCCATATCTTCAGGGGCAATCATAATCTGATTGTAACCAGAGATACCATCCATAAAAGAGAATACCTTATGTTGAGTAGTGTTGTCTACCAGAACATCAATAAAGCAGAAAATCATCTTTGTCTACACACATGCATACTTTACCATCTTTCTTAGGCACCGGTACCACATTTTCAACCCATTGAGGATATGAAGTGACAGCTAGGAACCCTTCATTAAATTGTTTCATCACTTCTGCTTTAATCTTTTCTGACATTTCAGGACACATACGACGAACGTTTTGCTTTATTGGACGACAACCTTCCTTCATTGGCAGACAGTGAACCACAATATCAGTATCAAGCCATGACATATCCTCATAAGACCAGGCAAAGACCTCCACATAGTCATGTAACATCTGAATCAATTTGTTCTTAACATTGTCCTCTAATTCAGCTCCTATCTTAACCTCTTTCCTGTCTTTCTCAATTCCCAGATTCACAACTTCAATTGGTTCTTCATGTGGTTGTATAACTTTCTCTTCTTGCTATAACAACCTAGCAAGTTCTACAGGCACCTCACAATCTTCCTCCTTTCCATCCTCAGCTTGATAGATCGGATTCTCGAAGTTATAATTGGCAATAGCAGAACTGTTATCAATAGAATCCAGAGTGGATGAGGATCTGCATTTTAGTGACGTGGGTGTGTGTAAGAACACATAGCTTTTGATAAAAATAAAAATAAAAGAAAGACAAAGAGCGCGATATTTACGAAAGCAAAAACTTCCATTGATTTTATTGAATGAAGATATTCAAATGAAATGACATCCCTAACAAGCATACCATTGTACCCCCGGGTAAGGAACAAGGCTTAAAATTTTAATTGTTCAAAATTACAAACTTAAGAATAAGAAAAATAGTAATAGTATTTACTCCTGACTAAAGGAGATAGAAACAACATCTTCAGCTTTCCAATTATTGAGCCCACTGCCAATGGTAGGAAAGATCCAGCTATCCAAGTTGTAGTCCTCATCAGAATCCGCCACAGGATTGACTTGATCCTTCTGAACTCCTTTGTTGGTGATACAAATAGAACGAGCACGACGAACAACTTTCTGAGATTCTGCAGTAAAACCCGAACCAAACTTGTCAGACTTGTAAGGAATGTCAGGAAGCTGACCCCAAGAGGATGGAGAATCATAAAAATGTGTTCATAAAAAATAATGATGCCAAGAGGATGGTAATTGGGTGTATGGATGGTTGTAAGTTCTACCTAAGGATTAGTAAAAGAAATGGGAAGCAATATTGGCAAGTTGTTAGTTATGTAGATGAGCATACATGTCATAGAACTGCACATGATAGGAATTCTAACACCACTTGGCTTTCCAAAAAAAATTCACATGTGTTAAGGCATAGTCCTTACATGAAGCCAACATGTCTCATGGCAGTTTCCTTGACAGGTGGGGAGTTACAATTTCACAAGACCAAGCCTATAGGTCAAAAAGAGGAAGGCCATGGTTTGATTCAAGGAGTAGGTATGGAGAAATTTAACCATTTAAGGAGTTATGCTGAAGAGTTGTAAAAGTCTAATCCTATGAGCAGTGTATACATGCAGTGTGCTGAGAACCAAGGAAAACATGTATTTGAAAGGATCTATATATGTTTGGAGGCTTGAAAGGCTGGATTTTCCAAGACTTGTAGGCCACTCATAGGCTTGGTTGCATGCTTTTTGAAGGGAGAATGTGGTGGATAGTTAATGTTTGATGTAGGAATGGATGGTAACAACCAAATATTCCCAATTGCATATGCAGTGGTTGAAGTGGAGACAAAGGATTCTTGGGAATGGTTTCTACATTTATTATTAGATTATTTGAGTTCATACAACCAAAGAGCATATGGCTTTATATATAACCAACATAAGGTAGTTTTAATGTCATTTTCCTTATGTTTTTCTTATGTATTCCTTATGTTTTTCTTATGTATTTCATATGTCATAGGGGCTGGTACTTGCAATTCAAGGCCTTAGTACCAATGTGAAGCAAAGGCTTTGTGTGAAGCACTTATATGGAAACTAGAAGAAGAAGCATCTTGGATTGGAGTTAAAATAAATGATGTGGGCAGCAGCTAGGTCAACCACTATACCAATGTGGTAAAGGGAAATGTTGAGAATGAAATCAATCAACAAAAATGCATGGAAGGATATGAAAGATACACCTGCACATCTTTGGATAAGGTCACATTTCAAGACATACACTAAGTGCGATATGCAAGTCAACAACATGTGTGAAGCATTTAACATAGCCATATTGGAGCATAGAGACAAGCCTGTCATCACTTTATTAGAGGGAATCAAGCACTACATAAAAAAGAGAATCACAAAACAAAAGGAATTGTTGCAGGGTTATGATGGTGTTGTATGTCCTAGAATCCAAATGATACTTGAAAATAACAAAAGACATGTACAAGGGTGGACTCCAACTTGGGATGGAGATGATGATCTATCTATCTTTGGGGTGACCAATGGGATTGAAACCTATTGTGTCAATCCCAAAAATGAAACTTGTTCATGTAGAAAATGGGATCTTTCAGGAATACCATGCTACCATGTTATTACCTGCATTTGTAACATCAACAAACAACTTGAGAGTTATGTGGCTGACTACTATAGGTAAGCAATTATTTATGATGCATTTTATGTGGTTGTTCATGTGAATGTGATACCTATATGTATGGTTGTTATGTGACTTTGTTATGAATATGCAGGAAGACAACTTTTGTGCAAACTTATTCTAATAGTATGTGTCCAACAAATGGACCACAATTTTGGCAAATTGTTGATCAAGTGCCAATATTTACACCTATCATGAGAAGGGCAATAGGTGATCCTAAGAAATTGAGGAACAAGGTAAATGATGAGCCAACTAATCCTCGTGTGCTTTCAAGAAGGCTAGCAATTGTGACTTGTAAGGAGTGTGGACAAATGGGACATAACAAAAGAAGCTGTAAGGGTAAAAGAGTTGTTGATAGAGCAATTCCAAAGGGTGGAAATAAACCAAAGAAAGCAAAGATGAATAAGGGTGGAAAAAAAGAAAAAAGAAGCCAAATGAGGAACAAATTGAGATTAGACAATGTTCACAAGCACCACAAGCAACTCAAGATTAGGGGTCTATGAACTTTTTTGCTGTTATGGCTTTTTTTATGTACATTTTGTTGTACTTTTCATGTAATTAGGGGTCTATGAACCTTTTTGATGTTATGGATTTTTTTATGTACTTTTTGCTGCTATTATGACATTTTGCTGCAATGTTATTATGACATTTGTGTGTAATGCTGCTATGTGTTATCAGAACCAGTTTGGTTTAATTTATATCAACATAAATAACTGTCAAAATTATATCAACACAAACAACCAGTTTGGTTTGCAATGCTATTATGCCATTTTGGTTTACCATTCTACTATGCCATTTTGGTTTAATTTATTGTCATTGTTAAAACAATTGTCAAAATTATATCAAAATAAAAAATTGTCATTGTTAAAACATAAATAACTTAATCACTTCATAATCAAAATTGTTACAACTTAAACTGTCATTGACTTCATAAACTACTTACATCTTAATCATGAAAGAACCTACACAACTATTGTTACAACTTTAACACAACCCATACATGACACAACCCAAACATGAAACAACCTATTTCATTATAGATATCACTATAATTGCAATTAACAACCCAATTGTAATCATCCAATTCAGTTTCAAATGTTTCTTCATTAACTTCATCTTCTTCTTCATTTCTTCATCTTTTGTACTAGCATCTTTCAACTTGTTCTTCTCGTCATTCAAATTCTGCAAAAGAGAATATATCATTTCCATTGCCCTTGGATTCATTTCTTCATCCACCCAAACAAAATGCTTGCACTTTTTGTAACCTTGCATCTGGAAAAATAGACAACTACTATGTATATTTATCAAATAATGGGAAAAGGCATCATGAAGCAATATGGCTATGGATCAAAAAGGGGGAGAATGTGAAGTCAAGCTTCTTTAACATCATGTATTGATAAAGACAACTACTATGTACATTTATCAAATAATGGGAAAAAACATCATGAAGCAATATGGCTATGAAACAAGATTGCAACATTATGAAGATGTGTGTTGATCTTTATTTATTGAGGTATAAGCATGTAATATATATTGATAAAATAGTACTCAAAATAATCTCTAAAATTCATTTGCGTGCATGGTTCATTTGGTTGAAAATATATCATTATTTCTATCTTTAAAAAATAAAATATTTTTTATCATACATTTAAAATTTTATTTTTCATATTTGAACCATATTAAATTACTTTCAAATATAATCTATTGATTTGGATTAATCAATAAATGTTGCATAAGATTGGTTCAAATATTTAGACAAATTTTTAATTTTTCAATTTTTTAAACATGCAATTTTGGTAAATTATGGCGGTTCGAAAGGTCGTAACAGCACTAAAACAACCGTAATATGCACGGGTCTGAAGCAGTATTTTAATTTTGAAATTCATAAATTGTTCTGAATTTGTTAAGTCGGATATCCGTTAAAACTGACTTAACAAGTACTGTACGAATTTGAAAAAACAATAATTTTTTTAACACCTTTTCATGCATCTTTTCATGAAACTATTTCTTTTAACTTGACAATTGTTCATGATATTTTTGCATAACTTTACCATGTTTCATAGAGGTGTTATGCACTTATAAATACATGAAATTTCAAATTAAATTCAACCTCTTCCATTGCAATTTAACATCATTATATTCATTCAATTTTCAAAACAAGTGTTTGTGTTCTTGAACTTTCACAAGGAATTTTTCTGCATGTATTTCCATATCAATCCAGAAAAATTCATAAAATATTTACAAACACTTGAGCATTATATTCTATCATTATAATTTGCTTGTTTAGAAGGGAAGATCAATTATATTGATACATCACTCAAAGTGATAATTGTTCTACAAATTTCATTATTCTTAAAAAAAACTCTTGATATATTCCTTATTGCTCTTGGTAAATTTTTTACTAATGATGAATTAAATCTTAAAGTGCTTAGGTCTTTAAACAGGGAATGGCAACCAAAGGTGACAACAATTTCAGAAAAGAAGAGTATTTCTTCAATGACATTCGCTTCCTTGTTTGAAAAACTTCAAGAGCATGAATTAGAATTAAAGATTGGAGAAACATGAGGTAAAAGTAAAATATTCAAAAGACATTTCTTTAAAGACAAGGATAAAAAATCATGATAGCAATCAAGAGGATGAATCCACTTGTAGTGAAGATGATGAACTTATCAAGAAGTTTGAAAAATATCTGAGAAAAGAAAAAAAATATCATTAAAGGGGAAGCACCAACAAGGAAGATTAAATGTTTTGAATGTGGTGAAAAACGACATGTTAAAAGTGAATGCCCTACACGAGAAAAGAAGGATAAATACTTCAAACAAAAGAAGGACAAAAGACCAAAGAAAGCATATGTTGTATAGGATTACAATGAAATAAGTTCATCTTTAGATGAAGATCTTGCAAAAAAGAATTAATAGCTTCACATCATTCAAGTGATTAATAACATGAGGTTAGTGATTCTGAAACTAATAATATTCCATCTTATGATGAATTACAAAGTGATTTTCATGAATTACATGAACTTTTGAAACTTTCTAGAAAATGTTCAAGTCAAAAGAAACAAATTTCATCTTTAGAAGGAAAAATGTTAATATGGAAAAAGATGCTAAGGATGAAAAATAAAAAATTATAAGTGAAGAAAGACAAAATTTTGTATGTAAAAACTGTGAGTCACTTTCTTTTCCGATTGTCCAATTAAAACAAGTCCTTGAAATATATGAAAAAGGACAGGTTGGAATTGAAGGGGTACTTAGACAACAAAGGTATTTTAATGATAAAAGTGGACTTAGTTATTCTAAATTTTCTAAACCAAGTTCTAATAAAACAATCTTTGTTAAGGAAAGTGACCAAATAATCAAAGGAAAAGTGAATAAACCTAAAATTGTTCATCGTCATCCTAAATGAAAAAGATTTGTTAAGAATAAGTCTAATGTTCCTAAGTATCAAAGAAACTTTGTTCCTACATGCTTTTATTATGGTATAAGTGGTCATACACCTAATGCATGCTACGTGAGAAATTTCAGTGTAGCACAAGGGCATTGTGTGTGGGTTAAGAAATGCACTAACTATGATGGACCCAAGGCACATTGGGTACCAAATAAAACTTAATTTGTTTTGTAAGTTTTCTTGGAGGCCGCGTCAAAATTTATGCTTTGTTGATAAAGTGATTGTTCTAAGTTTTTTATGGGAGGTATAAACTAATTTTCAAGTCTAGTTCAAAAGTTCAAGGGTTATTTCACATATCGAGAATACCTTAAAGGAAGAATTTTTGGTATTGACAAAGTTGAAGCACTAACTTTCACATCTATTGAAGATATACTTTATATTAAAAGACTAAAGCATAATCTTTTAAGTACAAGTCAACTTTGTGACAAAGGCTTCAACATCATGTTCACAAAAGATGAATGTGATGAAGTCAGTATTAAGGTGAAACTCATTGGTATAAATTATTTTTACTTTCATTAGATTATTTATGTATAATAAAAAATGTCTCATTCTTTTTGCTAATGACAATGGGGGGAAGATATACATGTGTATGTATCTGCTTGCCTCTAACAATTATAGTACAAAAGATGAAAATTCTCTAAGAAACAAGGGAGAGCTTTGATCAAGGGTGAGTTATCAAATATATGGGGAGCATTCACATAAGAAATTCTCATTCATTCTAAAATATTCAAGCATCTAAATTTTCAATGGTTGTCATCATCAAAAAAGGGGATAATGTGAAGTCAAGCTTCTTCAATATCATGTTTTGATGAAGACAACAACTATTTACATTTATCAAATAATGGGAAAAAACATCATGAAGCAATATGGTTATGGATCAAGATTGCAACATTATGAAGACTTGCATTGATCTTTATTTATTGAGGTATAAGCATGCAATATATATTGATAAAATAGTGCTCAAAATAATTATCAAAATTCACTTGCATGCATGATTCATTTTGTTGAAAATATATCATTATTTCTAGCTTTAAAAAATAAAATATTTTTTATCATACATTTGAAATTTTATTTTTCATATTTGAACCATGTTAAATTAATTTCAAATATAATATATTTATTTGGATAAATCAATAAATGTTGCATAAGATTGGTTCAAATATTTAGACAAATTTTTTATTTTTCAATTTTTTTAAACAAACAGTTTTTGGTAAACTATGGTTGTTTGAACCGTCGTAACAGTACTAAAAACCACTGTAATATGCACGGATCAGAAATAGTATTTTAATTTTGAAATTCAAAAATTGTTCTGAATTTGTTAATTCAGATATCCTTTAAAACTAACTTAACAAGTATTGTACTAATTCTAAAAACAATAATTTTTTTAACACCTTTTCATGTATCTTTTCATGAAACCAATTCTTTTAACTTGACAATTGTTCATGATATTTTTGCATATCTTTACCATGTTTCATAGAGGTGATATGCACTTATAAATACATGAAATTTCAAATTAAATTCAACCTCTTCCATTGCAATTTAACATTATTATAATCATTCAATTTTCAAAACAAGTGTTTGTGTTCTTGAACTTTCACAAGGAATTTTTCTGCATGTATTTCCATTTCAATCCAGAAAAATTCATACAATATTTACAAACACTTGAGCACTATATTCTATGATTATAAATTGCTTGTTTGGAAGGGAAGATCAATTATATTGATACATCACTCAAAGTGATAATTTTTCTACAAATTTCATTATTCTTTAAAAAAATCTTGGTATATTCCTTATTGTCCAGGATTGTTGGAAACAAGAGAGTAGAAAGGAAATGATTATTTTCTTATTATACTTGGATGGTTATTCCTTGTGTATCCTGATTGTGGATACAAGAGGTCTATTATGAGAGAATTGTTCTCGGTTGGACTTTAAGCTTGTAAAATCCAAGAGATTGTTCTTGGTGGGTTGTTGTTAGAAGATTGTAGGATAAGTCTTGGGTTTAGGCTTGTAAAAATATCTAACAATAGTGAAATCTCTTTTATGTTGAAAGAGGACTGGATTACTCTCGGACTGTGAGAGGAACCAGTATAAATTTCATGTGTTCTTTACTTTCCACATTTTACAGTTTTCATAACTATCATGGAGTTCTATGATAGTTGCGTTGCATTTTGTTTGGTGTGATTAGTTGTGTTCGTGTTGAAGTGTATGATTCTTGTTGTAAGTTGTGATGTGGTGACTTGATGATTTATTACTTTAATATTTATATCATCTTCTTCTTTTCCAAATTTGAGAATCTCACCCCTTCTGTTTGAATGTTACCTCCACGTGGGTAACATGCAGATAATCAGGAGTAGTGAGGAAGTCGTGGTCAGTGAAGACGAGGTGTTTCACTTTAGTTGGCATCTGCTCTGATATGTAACATTAGGAGTCGAGAATGCTTGTATGCTTGATGTTATTTTGTCAAAGAACTTTTGTTGTCTTCACAGTTTTTGAAAAAAAATATTTTGGTCATTTGGAATCGTCATGTTTTATATTCGGAACGATTAATTTTCATTGCGTAATAAAGATTATTTTGTTAGATTAAAATTAGTATTAGTTTTTGATATTGCTATTTATATGTTACAGGTCTTGAAAATGACCAAGTGTTCATTGAAAGTATTGCCTTTAATTTATGAGTTGTATTATTTGACTCCGATCATTCAATTAAATTATGTAGGGGAATTTAGGGTGTTACATAGTGGTATCAGAGCAGGTCGCTCCTATCACTCCCGAGATTTTCATCCGATTACAAACGTGAAAGTGGCATGGAAAATGTAGAGTCGTCAGCCAGGCATTTTTATCCCGAATGAATGGGACTGGTAATGCTGCACAAACCTAAGAAAAGAAGGAAAGGACAAGGTCCAGCGAACCAAAGATTTGGGTTCGGGAGTCGGTTACGAATTGGGAAGGTATTAGAACCCCAGATCGTCCGTCGTACCCGAAGGGATCCATGCTTGTTAGTCTGTTTCACAGGGTGAGAAATAAGATGTTGTTGAACAAAAGAACTGGAATGAGAATGAGAACGAAAAGGAAGGGGAAATGTAGGGAAAATAAAGAGTGTGCTCTAACGGGCCCCACCCCGCTTCCTACGTACCTCATCGGAAAAATGAGGTTCAGAGTCAACGTAGTTTGCCTAACTAAGGCAGGAACTTGCTTGTGTTTTTTTAGGATTGAACTGCTTATGCCTATGCTCAGGTGTTCCAGACTCGTCTGGTACGAGTGTGTTACCTTCTAGCAAATATACATGTCGAAGCGAGTTTGCATTGTGAGCGAATGAGATTAGAAGAGAGTTCCTGCAGGAAAAGACGAGTGTTGTTTGTTAATTGTCTTTTAAAAGAAGTGTTTTTAAGTTTGTCGTTTGTGAAACAGTCTCATACTAAGACTTGTTCATCGTGGTAGATGCCTTACACCTTGCCCCTAAATGGAATGTGTATAAGTAACCCACGGAAAAATCTCTTGGCTTACGAGAAAGCTCAACCTTTATTAGGTGTTTTTTAGTGTTTTCTTTACGAGATGAGAAAGAATGATTCAAATCAAGAAAGGGAAAAACTAAGGGGACTAATACATAACCCTAAGTTATTTATTGCATGAAAAAGGAGATCCTAATGGTTTGTGTGTTTTTCCAATCCTAATGATAAAAAGGAAAGAAGAAAAGAGAACTTAGAACTCAACTTACTTCCTAAGGAATTTAAGTTATTTCTAAGAAAGGGGGAAGCCTATACAAGCAAAGCACAAAGTACTAAGGCAAACACATTTAGAAAGAATAAGGAGATGAGGAAGAAGTTATATAAACAAGGCTTAACTCAACCTCCCTACAAAACAAAGGTTAGATTAACAATGCATATTGAAAGCATAAAACAAAGCATAAAGTCAATTAAGTACCACACACGTCCTAGAATTGAACTAGGGTTCAAAATAAGACCTAAGTCTAAAGGTGAAGGTACCTAAAGGTTATATGACTTATAAAGTCAGTAGCTACATGCTATATATCCCCAAGTATTCTAGGATACCTCACAAGATCAAACTATATCAAACTATGTACAAAACGTTCACATAAGTTCACATGAATGCAAGTTAGGGTTTATGGATGAAGTATGAGTGCATATGGTATACAAGTATGAATTAATACATGAAATGAGTACCAAAGTCAGTAGTGAATGCTTATGAAGTAGATGAATAAACATACCATCATGGATGCAATAGTTTAGTCCTATGGAGTAAGGAGAAGAAAATGTGAGAAGAAGTGAACATGGTGTTGCATAAGATTACAAATGATGCAAGTTAAGGATGAATGTCATGTGAATGTGCATGATATAATTATGGGTCAGTAGAATAAATGGTATGGTATTCATTTAGAATGCATGGATAGGCCTTTATGATTCCCACATAAGTCACGTTAACAATTAGAGGAGAAGAGAAACAAGTTTAGGTTAAACATGTTCAAGTAAAGATGCATTTTGAAACACCAAAATAAGCCAAATGAATATGGTTCAAAAAGTGACTTATACCTGGTATTAAGGACCTAAAAGTGACCTATAATTAACTCCTAAAGGTTTCCACAAAGTATCTCAAGCAAATGGAATGAATTCCTTCCTAACATCTAAGATATGCAACAAGTAAGCACACAAATAGACCTATAATCTAGGTGACATGAAAAAATAGTAAAAAGGCTTGAAAAATTATGAAAATAAATCCCTAGAATATTAAAGTCATTAGCTTACCTGGTATAAAAGGATTTCACAAAATTATTCACCAAAGTGCCAAAACAATTCACTTGATGAGTGAGATAATAAAGCATGATCGCCGAAAAACAACTCCACAAAGTGAATCAAAAATGGAACCAAAATATATGAAAAAAATTCCCAAGTAGCATAAAATGTCATAAATTTCAGTGGTTAATAACATACAAAAAATAGGTCTCACACCTATTTGAAAAAATTATTTTCGGTCCCTTATATCAAAACCATTCATTTTGGGACAGCTTGGAATGAAAAATCCAAATTAATTACTAAAACCATCAAAATATGGAATCAAAAAATATAAAAAAATTAATTAAGAGGATAAGGATCACTCATGAATTTTTCCAGAATTTATCACACTCGAAACTATTTTTAATAATTGCGACGAAACGGGAAAAAAACGGTGATTTAAGGGAAAGTGAAAGGAAGCGAATTCTATAATATGTAACCTACTCCCTAAGCTCCATTTAGACACGTATCATCATAAATCACAAATAAATCCAGTGCCTCAGGTGGGAAGGCTCAATATGCACCTTACGCTATAAGATCCTAAGCCGCATACAACTTAAATGATGTGTAAAAGCCGTTAAAGTCGAGATTTCTTACTTAGTTGAAGTGTCGGTTCCTCACATAAAAGAAATCCAAAAACTCCAAGTGATGTCTTATAATCTCCCATAAGCAAAATAAATATTTATCTTCCATAATCGCTTTGTGAAGATCCACCATAATCAAAATCGATTCAAATCGATCAAAAACGTGAACGTTTACATCCAAAATTAGTTCACAATAAATAATTAAAATTATCAACAAAAATATTAATTAAATTGTCAAGAAATGGATAAAGAAATTAATCTATATTTTACCAAGAAAATTACCTAATAAAATTCTAAGAAAAATACATAAAGAAATCATAGAGAGGTGTATGATGAAATCCAATGTGTGGATAATACTGTATGGCTGAAAAGCCTAGCCCAATGATCCATTGGCCGTAGGGGAGGGTGCATGAGTTATTATGAGGTGCAAAACGAATTTTTATGGTTGAAAGAGTTTTGTGAATCCCGACCCAAGATCACTAGCATCATCAACCCTAAAAACTTAAAGAGAGAGGCTCCAAGACACACACTCTTCTTCTTCTTCGACCGTCCGCAAAACAAAGCAATCTCACTGGAGAAATAAAGCTCAGACCGGCCACAACAACACACGCCTCCGTCTGCTCTTTCGTTAAACCTCCTTCGTTCAGACCAACGCCACCTTCATCATCCGTTTCCGGCCAAAGCTTCAACGCCGACGACTTCTTTCTCGGTCTCAAGACCTTCCACTGCCACTATAATACATCACCTCCTTCGAAGGATCGCCACCATCTCACCATGACGAGTCGCAAACAAAACCTCAGCTTCGATGCCGATTTCAAACGCAGCAAGGGATGTGCCACTCAGGTATGTCGTCGATTTCGCTCTCCTCTGCGTGAGAGTTATTATAGTTGTCGTATTGACTCTCACGATGTGCACGATTTAAGTGCTGAATTGCGATTATTGGAATTATCGTCGATTTGGTATCGTGATTTTCTCTAATTGATGCGTGACTTGTAGGTTCTTTAGAAGGAAACGAGTTCTTATTTCTTCTTCTTATTTCTGGTGTGATTGTCGTTGATGCTGATTTGTGTGTGTTCTACAAGTTTGTTCTTGGATCTGCAGCTGAAGGATTGTTGATGGTAGCATGATAATGATGGCGTTGATGTGAAAGCAGAATGTTGAAGATTCAAGATTGATGATGGTACACGATGATGATGGTGAAGAAGATCATTGAAGAGGTTGAATAAGAAATGAGAGGGATGAAGAAGTTGAAGGTAGTGATGAATCTCGATGAAGATGTGTGTTTGTGATAGATCGGTGCTGAGCTTTTCAGATGCAGAGATTCTTTGATGCAGATCTCATTTTCTTCTCTTTATGTAACTAATTTTGTTATAAGTTATCAGTTATGTCTCTGTGATTTTCCTCTCTCACTTCGCCAATTCACCTCTCCTTCTGCTTCTTCGGTGATTCCTCATTTTTTATTATATGAGGTTTTGCAATGTATTCTTGATGAATCTTCTGAAATTGAATTCTTCTGCTTCTGTTGTTGTAATACCGAACATGTTGTTATGAATTTTTGACTCGCTATGTTGTTGCGTGCTCCGTTCTTGCGTAAGAAATGTTGTTGCAGATTGTTAACAAGGCTTGTGTTTTGCAGGGATTCTAAGATTGAATTGATTGATGATTGAAGAAGCTTGTGAAGATGGGAGATGAAGATGTGAATGGTGGTAGAGTGAAATTGTAGAACCCCCTGAGTTCTATTTTCTCTGAGTTTTTGTAATGAATTCTCCCCTGAATCATCAAATGCAGAATTTCTGTAATGATTTTCTTAGATTTTCTAATTGTATTTTCTGTTATGATTTTCTGTAACTGAATTTTTCTGAGTTTTTTCCTTTATGTTGGAGCCTTTTATTATGATAAAACAGGGAAAGATTGAAGAAAGTCCATTTAGAATTTGCAGAATTTTCTCATGTCCCTGAATTTATGTGTTAGTCCCTTCCTTTTTTTGAATCGAAAGAGTCCCCTGTTATGGGAAAACCTTTGTAGTGACATTTGTATTTTTGCAATGAATTGAATCTTGTCAACTGAAGTTGTGAAAATAACCATTATTTCTTGACACCTTTTTTGTATATATCACTTAGATATCCTAGATTACCATGAAATTGGTCATAATAATAATAATTAAAATCTGATTGAAATAACCAAGATAAACCTCGTTCATATTATCTGATATCCAACCGAGATTTTCATTTAATTTAACTCAAATACCGCACAACCCATCATGAAATTGAATTTAGCCAATTGCTCTCAAAAATAAAATTGAAAACAAACTTTGAATTGACATTTCTAAACGTTAATTATTTTGAACCGAGTTTGGAGACGACTTGAAATATCTTGAAATAAACCATAACTTAAGACCAATCAATTTTTGAGGTACATTAACCAACAACTCTAATATAGTTGAATCATGGAGGATCACAAATTGGACTTTGGATCCATGGAACTAGATGAGCTTGAACCACTTGTGATATTATACCAACTTTCAAATTAAGCTTTTATTCTCATCTTTCCCTCACAAATAGTATGTATTTCTAGTAGTGAACAAATGGCCAACTGAAAAGATGACAATGAGTCTATAATTAGTCCCTTGTATCACGTCCCCATGTTTTTTAGGATGTTTGCCTTGATGGCCAAGGATCTTAACACGCACAAGAATAAAGTCATGAGGGAGCCTAGGTTCAACTTTGGGTAAGAAAGCCTTGATTTTCCTGTGGCCTGTAAAAATGACCTTGTATCTTGATAGAGGAATGCTTTGTACCCAGATGGATATTGACAAAGAAAGTGCTCAAGATAACATGGATTCAAACCCTTTGTCTTAATTCGAGTGTAGTAGCTGGATAAATCACCTATGAGTAGGAAAACTCAAATAACTAGAGAATGCTTCGATCCCATGCCTTGGGAGTTCAATGAAATGTATGATTATGAGTGTTAATGACCTAATGAATGATACAGATGAATGCAAACTTAAGCCAGTTAGTGGTAATAAATTAGAGGGAAAATTTTAGGGTGTTACAGCTGCCCCTAATCAATCAACTGTAGACCTGAATGGATGATAGTATTGACTTTCATACGTTCAAGGTATGGAGGGATTGAATACCCGAATAAACCAGAAAATTTGCACTCTGTGGGAAGTAAAATAACCCGACTTTCAAAGGGAGCAATGATATGAGCCCAAGCCGATGGTGAACTCGAAGAAGTAAGACCAAGTCGAAGGTGGACTTACAAAGACTGATACTAAGCCGAATGTAGACTAAAACAAAGATACAAAACCAAGCCGAATGTGGAATCGTAAACGTGAGGCTAAGCCGAAGGTAGACTTACGATAAGATTCGAGAACAAGCCGAAGGTGAACTCGAAAAAGTAAGACCAAGCCGAAGGTGGAGTTACAAAGAATGAGACTAAGTTGAAGGTAGACTCAAACAAAGATACGAGACCAAGCCGAATATGGAATCGTAAACGTAAGGCTAAGCCGAAGGTAGACTTACGAAAGAATTCGAGAACAAGCCGAAGGTGAACTCAAAAAAAGGTAAGACCAAGCCGAAGGTGGACTTACAAAGAAGAGAATGCCATCCTCGAATGACAACTCACAAAAGATCCTCAGATCTAACACGAAACCATCCTCGAATGGAGATGCAATGGTATACCGACCTCAGTCGATGACCAGAAACACAAAGACTGACCTCAGACAGACTTTGCAAAAGAGACAAACTGATCTCAATCAATAAGCTCAAAATGATCTATCATCCTCGAATGATAGCCACAAAAACAAGACTAACCTCGAAAGGACTTGAAGAAGAGAATTCCATCATCGAATGATAGCTCACAAAAGATCCTCATATCTAACACGAAACCATCCTCAAATGGAGACGGAATGGTATACCGACCTCAGTCGATAACCAAAAACACAAAGACTGACCTCAGGACTTTGCAAAAGAGACAAACTGACCTCAATCAATAAGCTCAAAATGGTCTATCATCCTCGAATGATAGCCACAACAACAAGACCAGCATCGGAAGGACTTGAAGAAGATAATGCCATCCTTGAATGACAACTCATAAAAGATTCAGATCTAACACGAAACCATCCTCAAATGGAGACGCAATAGTATACTGGCCTCACTCGATAACCAGAAACAAAGACTAACCTCAGACAGACTTTGCAAAAGAGACAAACTGGCCTCAATCAATAAGCTCAAAATGGTCTATCATCCTCGAATGATAGCCACAACAACAAGACTAACCTTGGAAGGACTTGAAGAAGAGAATGCCATCCTCGAATGACAACTCATAAAATATCCTCATATCTAACACGAAACCATTCTCGAATGGAGACGCAATGGTATATCGGCCTTAGTCGATAACCAGAAACAAAGACTGGCCTTGGACGGACTTTTCTAAAGAGACATATTGACCTCAATCAATAGACTCAAAATGGTCTACCATCCTCGAATGATAGCTAGAACAACAAGACCAACCTCAGAAGGACTTGAAGAAGAGAATGCCATCCTCGAATGACAACTCAAAAAAGATCCTCGGATCTAGCACGAAACCATCCTCGAATGGAAACGCAATGGTATACCGGCCTCAGTTGATAACCAGAAACAAAGATTGACCTCAGACAGACTTTGCAAAAGAGACATACTGACCTCGATCAATATACTCAAAATGGTCTACCATCCTTGAATGATATCCACAACAACAAGACCAACCTCATAAGGACTTGAGGAAGAGATTACCATCCTTGAATGACAACTCAAAATACGATACTGACCTCAGACAGAATCGAAGGGAACGAGCTCATCGTACTTAGATGATAACTCATAGAAACAAGACCATTGTACTTAGACGGAATCGAAAATATGGAACCATTGTACTAAAATGGAATCAAAAGAAACGGGATCGTTGTACTGAAACAAAGATGCGGAAATGAGACCGTTGTACTTCAACAGAGACTCAAAGATACGTAACCATTGTACTTAAATGGAGTCGAAGAGATGAAACCATTGTACTGAAATGGAATCACAAGGAACGGGATCATTATACTTAGATGATAACCCGACACAAGACCGTTGTACTGAAACGGAGATGCGAAAATGAGACCGTTTTACTTAAACGGAGACTCAAAGATACAAAACCATTATATTGAAATAGAGTCAAAAAGATGAAACCAGTTTACTAAAATGGAATCAAAAGGAACAGGATCATTATACTTAAACGATAACCCGAAACGAGACTGTTGTAATAAAACGGAGACGCGAAAATGAGACCGTTGTACTTAAACGAAGACTCAAATATGCGAAACCATTGTACTTAGATGGAATGGAAAAAGAATTTATCCCACTTGGGAGATAAAGTGAATAAGAGACACCATGAGTGGGCTTAAAAAGAGACCATACTTGGATGATAACTCAAAGATACGAAATATGACTTGGACGGAATCGAAAAGCCTTTATCCCACTTGGGATATAAAGCGAACAAGACGCATCGCGAGTGAGATTGAAAAAAGACTATCATAACTTGGATGATAACTCAAAGATACGAAACCGAACTTGGACGGAATCGAAAAAGCATTTATCCCACTTGGGAGATAAAGCGAACAAGACACACCGCGAGTGAGCTTGAAAGAGACTATCTTAACTTGGATGATAACTCAAAGACACGAAACTGGACTTGGCCGGAATTGAAAAAGCATTTATTCCACTTGGGAGATAAAGTGAACAAGACACACCGCGAGTGAGCTTGAAAATAGACTATCATAACTTGGATGATAACTCGGCTTGGGAGGACAAGTATTGACTTATAAGAGTAATAGTGTTGAAGAACGAACTTGGCATTCTTTGTGGGGATACCTTGGTCTGGTTGAAGAAATAATGTTTTGGGCTTTCATGCAAGGTACCAAAACTAGCTTATGTTTCGTATGCATATGTTTGAATTTTTCCATGGCGTAATGCTCCATAATGATGGAAATGCTACGCTTCTTGAGGATTAAAATGTAATGATGATCACTAAATGCAAATGCAAAGGGATCTCCTGATGAGGAGATGACATGGCTAACCAGCCACTTTACTGGGGAATAAATAATCACTGCATTAATTTAATGAATCCCTGTGGGGAAAAGGAACTCTGATGGGGATAGTGTTAATGATACACCAGCTCTGAACTTTCGTCATTGCCAAAAATAAATTGGACTTTGAGAAATTAGAGAACGTTGATCCTACCAGGGATGAACTTAATTGGGGAGGTACGCCACCTATGAAACTCCGTCGGGGAAGTGATACACTTCTAACTCGGCTGGGGAAAAGGATTTTCTGATACTCTACTGAGGAAGAATCTATTGGGGAGCTTCTCAAGCACGAAATCCTCTATTTAGGGAAGAGATGCCAATGAAGATTGGGCTGTGATTGGGGACTTCACTGGGGAAAATTGTGAACAGTATTGTGTAAGAAAGAAAACCCTCAAGTTCTTCCATATTTCACCTCTGCTAGGGAATGAATCTTCATGTACTGCTTGAAATAAGAAGACTTTGGTGGGGAATAATCCTCCTTGAAGGAACACTCTTTGCTTGGGGAGAACATTAGCAGCCTTCTGTTACTTCGCTGGGGAAGATTTCAATTTCCAAATCTACTGGGGATGATGGAAAACATCAAAGAAGATACTTCCTACTGAAGATAAGAGTTTTGATAACTCTTGCAGGCAATGAGAGGTATAAAGCATCTTATGCTAGGAATGAGAGATAACAAAGCGTCTTATGTCAGGGGTGAGAGATGTAAGGTGTCTCATGTTAGGGATGAGAGATATAGAGAGTCTCTCTTAATAATGATACCCTTTGCTCGGGGAATAACAACCCTATTCGTTGCTCTATTGGAGAAAAGATAGTCTGTTGAGACTTGCTGAGGAATCAGGATCAATGAAACCTATTGACGAAAAAGCTCTTGATGTATCATGATGGAAATGGCTATGCTTCCAGCCTCTAGGCTGATCAACTTCCTACTAATCATGAGTGAACAATGGTTTCTTGCAATTTTCAACTCGCCTCAGACTAAGGTCCATCGAAATAAAATGTCTCAAGAGGATTTTACAGAAAACACGGCATCCGAGATGCCTCAGTGTCTTCAAACTCTTGGAGAGATTCGTCAGATCTCGAAATGACTGCCCCATACTACATGGTCTATGAAAGAATTTTCCTCGCGAGGATTCACGAAAAACCTCATATCACGGTGAGACATTTTTCCCCAGTATCTGAACTCCGGATAGGTGCTTCCTGATTAACCGTCTTCGGGAGAGAGTAACTTCTAGTGCTCTTGGGGTGGCCTGCTCCAGTATGCGCCTTGAAGTGATCACCTCTGGCTGACTGTGCTCTGAAGAAAACGCACATACTAATTGTTCTTGGAGAGATTTGAATATCAAAGTGATTTCCCCAGTTTGGCTGAAATTTGACTGAATTCTTCAGACTAATGGCTCTTTGAGAGATTTGATCTCGAAGTGATTTCCCTAGATCGGCTAAACTTTGGAGAGATTCTTCGATGTGATTGCCTCGAACTGGCTGCACCTTAAAGAGATGGCTTGACGTAACTGCCCCGGATTGGATGACTCTTACCACAACTGGTTGGGAAAGTCCCCACTCAATGGAGTTTCTTGAAAAGTGCACCTCGATATGATTGTCCTTCGGAAGTTTCAGACTTCTCAACTTTGGCAAGATTAAGCTTCTGGACTGAGATTCCATATGTGAACTCCTATGATGTCAAACAAATGTATGCAAGCAGAAAATGTTTATTCTGAGAATGAAAACTCTAATGTAACACACGTGTTAATCTTGAAGTTTTACTAAAAAATATATCGCAAACCCTTGTGAGTAACTCACTGGTTAAGCTATTATTTTTTTATGAAAGCATGTACATGCAACACCAACAAATAACTTTTAGCGCAACTCAAAGGAGTCAGGAACATGGTCTCGTGGTAGTACGCTCTCAAAATAACCCTTTTTCGGTTAGGACTTTTGAGGGTTATATCGTGGTCTGGTTCATGGTTATAGAAACAAAGGATATAGGCTCGAAGTTTATAGGTACCCATTGTAACGCCCAATTATCTAATTATATATTTTATTAACATACTTAATTAATTGTTCATGTTTTGTCGGTCTATTTTGTTATGGTTGATCAAGTCGATAAGTTCGAAATTTAAGTCGGAAGTTGTAGGAAATATTATTAGAGATAATATTATAGTTGTTGTAGTGGGTTGATTAGTGAGTTTGAATTCGTATTTAAATTAGTAAATAGAGGGGTGCAATTGTTAGGCCCATTAGTAATTATAAAAATTAGTTAATCTTGATAAAAAGAAAATAATAGAATTAGAATTTAGTCATGTCAGTAAGTGGAAAACCATAAGCAATTGCACGATCATGAAAGAAGAGAACAAAAAGGGGAAACTGCAATCGCATGCAATTTCCGGAATTCGATCACGTAGGGCTACCTTCAATCCAATCCAAGGTAAGGGTAGGTTCAACCATTATAATCAGGATTGATAGTTTGTATGTTGGGATGGGTAGTTGTCTGTGTTGTGGTAATTGATGATGTTGTTGTGATTTCGTTGTCCTTGACCTTGTTAATTGTTTGATGTTGTTAGTTGTCTGGTTGATGAATTTCTATGTTGAATAAAAGGTTATAATAATGGACAATAACAAATCATTTGGGAATGTATCAGAGTGAAATTATTAAGATATTGTAAGTATGATGCATATCAATATGTTAACTGGTGTGAGAAGAATTGGAAGACAATGCAAAATTTTGGAGGAATACCAAGAAACAGAGAGCAGAACTAGGAATCGTGAGGCGTGACGACTGTCATGGTCCTGTGATAATCGTCATGTCTGTGACGACCGTCACGGTGCTGTGACGCCCGTCACAACCGCGTGACGTTGGTCACCAAAGTGTGATGATGGTCCCACTGTTATGGATGTTTTGTGATTTTATTCTAGTGACTGTGTAGGTTGTTTACTGAGATACAAAAACTTAATTTTGAAACAAACCACTAAGTATAGAAAAAATTAATTCAAGTTGTATTAGTATACAGTAAGAAATTAAGTGGGAAAATGCGATGAATTTATTAGGAGCTCAAATATGCAATAGTGCCATAGAATTAATAGCAGGATTTGGTGAATTTGTTTATGTCATGAATTTTACAAAGGCTTAGAATTGGATTAGTTAATCATTGGTGGTTGAAAAATTAAGGCGAAATGCCAACGTCGAACTATAGTTATTGTGTTGTGTTGAAGGTCTTTGGCCAACATTGATAAGTCGAATGTTGCGACGTTGTTACATTGTATAAGTTGCTAAAGTGGATGTTGTTTTTTATGTGGTTGTTGTTGCTCCCGGGATTTTCATCCTAGTACAAACGCGAAAGTGGCGCGGAAAAGGTAGAGTCGCCAGCCAGGCATTTTTATCCCGGATGAATGGGAAAGGTAATGTTGCACAAACCTGAGGAAGAAGGAAAGGACAAGGTCCTGCGAACCAAAGATCTGGGTTCGGGAGTCGGTTACGACCTGGGAAGGTATTAGCACCCCAGATCGTTCGCCGTACCCGACGAGATCCACGCTTGTTTGTTTTGTTTCAAAGGGTGAGAAATAAGATGTTGTTGAACAAATGAACTGCTAACTAGAATAAGAAGGGAACTGGAAAAGAGAACAAAAAGAAAGAATGGGGAAATCGTAGGGAAAATAAAGAATGTGCTCGAACGGGCCCTACCCCGCTGCCTATGTACCTCATCGGGAAAATGAGGATCAGAGTCGACGTAGTTCGCCTAACTAAGGCGGGAACTATTTGTTTGTGTTTTTTATGAAGTTGCGGATGTCTATGCTCAGGTGTTGCAGGCTCGTCTGGTACGAGTGCGTTTACCGTCTTGCATGCGAGACAAGTCATCGCAAGTTCGTACTGAGAATGAATGAGATGAGAAAGAGAAGTTCCTGCAGAATAGTCGCTTATTGTTTGTTGTTTGATTTTTAAGAGTTTTGTATGAATTTGACACAAGAAAGTGAATTCAAACTATTTTCCATGGAATGTGTACTTGCTACTACGTTCCAAGATGGAATAATATAACAAGCACACCAAGTAAGGAGAATTTATCCAAGACTTGTTTCCATGAATTAGGGTTTAAGTTCACTAGCTTGCTGAACTTTATTAAGTGTTTTTGTTGCTTTTGTGAAGAACTATATTTTATGTTTTTTTCTTTGTGAAATAACCCCTTAATAAGACTTGTACATCATGCTAGACAAGCCTACACCACCCCAAGATGGAATGAATGCAAGTTCCCCATGGAATAAGGCTATACACAAGGGATCCTTTCATGCATTTATTAAGTCTTTTTGGATTTGTTTGAAGATGAGGAGAGAAGACTCAAAAGGAAAAGGTCAAAGCTAATGGGGGACTAAGACACAACCCCAAGTCATCCTATTATGTACAAAGAGGTCATATGGTTAATGAGGTTTTCTAATCCTAAGGAAAGAAAAACAAGTTAGAATTCAACTTACTTCCTAAGGAAGTTAAGTTGAATCTAAAGAGAGAGAGAAGAGAGCCTATGAACAAAGCACAAAGGTGCTAAAGCAAGTCAAATAAATGCACAAAGGAATAAGAATGAAGTGATTACCTCATCTTCCCCCCTAAAAAACAAATATTAGTATGATGAATCAAAATGAGCAATTATAACATGGCAAACTTCACAAACAAATCACATTAACTATGGAAAGATGTTAGTGAACTTATAAGGTTAATACCTAAGCCCAAATCATCTTATAAGGTAACAAACTTAAAAATTAAGTAGATAATTCAATTCAAAAGTTTCTTAAACTACAAAGGTGGACAACTTCAAACTATGCCCTAAAAAGAATCTAAACCTCAATAAGATCTAAGGTAAAATTACATGGGGAAACTTAAAGGATTAAGTAAAACTAAAAAAAGCTTAAACCCTAAAGTGAATGGAAAATCTAGGGGCTAATAATCTTATTAAAGTATCCTAATAAGTCATGCTACAAGGGATGAAGGGACCTAAGTAAAAGAAATGCAAGCTATATGAGTGATGGTGTAAACATAAGAAGGAATGCAAGTGAAACTTCAAAGAGAAGCAAAACCTTAAGGTAAGACACAAACATGAACAAAAGGGTTTGACATCCCCATACAAAAACCAGGGGCTTGATATGAATTCAAGATGAAAATTAAACTCACAAAACAATGGCAAATGAAATGGCATGAAGTATTCTAAAACTAGGTATCTCAAATTAGGTTTTTTGACTTTTTTAATGGCAAATGAAACATAAAGAGAGGCAAAGCTTTATACATGTGAAATGAACATAGAGTAATGATCTAAACATGTTTATAAGACACAAAACAAGACTTTGACAATTTTATTTGGTGTATCCATTAAGTTTTGAGTGATTAAGATGAGGGATGAAGGAGAATTAGGTTAAAATGGAGACAATGGTGACTTAAGGTTCAAGTAAACCCTAAAAACAAAAGTAAAGACTCAAGGATTGCTTTCAAGGTTAGAGGACATCTACTATAACCTACAAAACTCATAATTAAGACCTCATAGCAATGACATGAATGCCTTATTCATTTGGAGTAAGAGAAAGACAAAATGAAGGACCAAAATGACTTAGAACTCAAGCAAATCAAGAAAAATACCAAATGACCTTAAAAATTATGAAAGTTGACAACTCAATAAAAAATACAGAGAGTAGGTTATGTGCAAATAATCTCATTAAAATGCCTCTTTTTGGATAGTTAATGGAAGGGTAGAACTCAATTAGGGTTTTTGTGAATACTAGTGAAAGAAAGGACTCAAAAATGATCCAAACATGACCTAAACTTCCAGAGAAAACTCTCTTGATGAAGTTTAATGGAATAAGAAGACAACACAAAAAGAATGGCACATTTATCATGCATGGTTTGGGAGAAAAAAATGAACAAGATCATATGTCAAGAATGGTGGAAATTAAGAAACAAATAAAGTGAAAATTAATTATGATCTCAAAAATGAACAAAAGTAAAATATGAAAATATGAAAATTAAAGAATATTATGAAGAGTTTCCGTGAATTATTTGGGTATTTTTGGAGGATTTTTTCTATTTTTTAAAATAAGAAACGAAAACGGAATAAATGACAAAAAGAATTAATATGAAATAATCTGAGATGGGCCTTGGGGGTGCAAAGAGTGAAGAAAAAACATGAATGGGCCTAAGTCAAATACACATGGGGTGCCAATAAGAACTGAAGACTTTTATGTTGACTTTGGTATGTGCTTGGCACGGGTTTCATTTATGCGTTGGCAAGCTCATAAACGTTGGATTGAGAGGATCTGATGGTTGGGACTTAAAGTTGAAATAAACCTAGGGTTACTGTTCAGATGGTCGGAGCTAGCCTCCGATCATTTTCTCCGGCCATGCTCTGCTAGGGCTTCCTTAATTCACCATGAAAATGAAATCTAAAGGCATCATCTCACTCGTCTCCTCTCACTGATCACTAATACATCCTCAAAATTCATTTATGGTTCCTAAAATGATCAAATCGAAGGCAAACATTTTTGCATCTAAAACTGCATCTAAGCATCTAATATGCCTATCAACTAGCCAGAGGTGCCATTTCTTCTATCAAGCTTCACTTAACATGAAAACAACAAAAAATAGCCAATTCGATCCAATGAGTTTTCAGAGCATACCTGAAATGCAGTGTGATCAATGTGTTGCTAGAAGGCCAGAGATAAGGTTCCAGTGGTTCCTTGTTCTTGCCTTAATTCACCTGAAGTGAAATAAACACTCTGCACTTGATGATTCTTGAGAGATTGAAGTAAATGTAGTGATGTTCAAGATTTTGCAGAATCAATTCCTTGATGATTGAAAGGGATTAAACCATGAGAATGAATCCATACACCATGCTGCTGATGGATTGAACAAGATAGAGGCTAAAGGGATGAAGATTGAAGAGCTACACTTTAATTTGCAGTGTGAATTCAATGATGCAGTGAGGGATCCATGGAGCTTCAAGCTATCCCATCCATGGACGTTATGCTGAAGATAATGATGAAGATGGATTGAGGGAAATTGAGATTGAATTGATGAAGATGAAGATAGCTCGAAGCAAAATGCAGAGAGCTTGATGAAGTTCTGTGGAGTGAGTGCAGTGAATAATGGCTTAGACCTCACAATGCAGTTGATGATTCTCTTTTATAAGCTCCTTGACCAAGGGTTATAAACTGTAACCATGATTAATTGGCCTGGTTAAACTGAGTCAGGTTGGTTGCCACTGAGTCAAGTTTGTTAGGGTTAGTTGGATTCAGTTATGCCAGCTATGTGTTCTGGAAACTTCTAATGCTCGAGCTGGATCAGAAGTGGTGATGTTCATGGAAATTATGGTGAGGATGAGTGAAGTGTAATGGGGCTAGCATGATCAAACTTATGCAGCATGCCTATGGTTTGAATTTGGAGAGGGTGCATGGAAAGTGAAGTGATCATGCACTCATGTGATGATGTATTCCTCAAATAAGCTTATGGACATGGAGTTTGTGATCATAACATGTGAATTGAAGCATGTAAACTGAACTAAAGTGTGATTCCTTATGCCTTGACCTGCAAGAAACCAGATTGTATGTTGTGATCATAACATGCTTGAAATTATCATTGAAAAACATGTTCTAAGACTGCACCAATGGCCTGCATGAATTTTCCTTGGCCTGCCTTCTATGGCCTGTGCTTGACCAGTTGTGACCTCTCTACTTCAGCCCATCATAACTTCCAAACCATTGATCCTATGGAAAAAGTTTGAACATGAAAGTTGTAGTAAACATGTAGGTGAACAACTTTGTAGTTCAAAAAAAATCAATTTGAAGTCTTCTTTACCAAGTAAAATGGATTGACATTTGATCCACCACATGTTTGATTAAATGCCTTGCAGGGCACGCGCGCTGGCCAGCTTCTTGCCTTGCCCATGACCTAGTTTTGCCTTGATTTTCCTCAACTTTGCAAGATCGTATCTTTCTCATTTTTTATGATATGGAAGAGTTACACCTATGGGTTTGAGGCTCAAGATGTCCTATTTAATTGGATCCAAGTAGAATTTTCATATCTTTCTTATTTTGGGAGAAGGCCTCATTCAAAGTAGTTGCAAAAATAGCCAAAACTTGCCATTTTTGGAAACCCTAATTTTCCAAAAATGGTAAGTTTTGGTTTTCTTAATTTCTCTTGATTCCTCCTTCATTTCTTGATCAAATTTGGACCATAGGATCCTTGTAACCCTAATTTCATGATTTTAATCTCAAAAAGTCAGGAGTTGACTTTTTCCTCAGCATGGTTGACTTTTCCCCAAATCCCTGATTTTCAATCATCTGACCAATTGAACCTCTTCCAAAATTAATTTGTGAATGAAATTTGAAACCTATACACTTGTTGTCATATAAAAAACAATGGAATCCACTTTTGCTCAAAAATTCATGGAGAAGTCCTTCACAAATGAAACCCTAATTTGGACCATTTCATTAGGAGGTGTTGCACTGCTTGCCTTCCTTGGAGCCGTTCACTTATTTCCAAGACTTGAGGCTTCAAATGGAGACTTGTGGGATGTTGTGGACCCCTTGTACATGGTTGAGGAGCTTTGTGGCATCTTGATTGCCTTTGTATAGCCTTCAGTTGCTTCAATACATGACCACATGCATATGCCTTAGCTATGCTACACATGATGCAATGTTTTTTTGTTATTTTATGAACTTATATATACTAAATGATATGCATAATGTTGAGGAAATTATAGGGAAAATTTTGAGGTATTACAGTTGCCCCTATTCAATCATCTGCAAGCTTGAATGAATAATTGCAAGAGCTTTTAGACATTCAAGGTATGGAGTGATTGAATACTCGAATAAAACCTGGAAATTTGAACTTGGTGGATAATAGAATGCCATCTTCCCTTTATTTATATATTTTTGTTTTGACCTCTGAATAGGTAGCGGAAATAGAACCAGGTCGAATAGAATCAATGTAATAACCTGCACTGTGACTGCTGAGCAAATCAAGCCACAACGAGGGTGCTTGTTGGCGAAACAGGGCTTAACGAGACCGTTAGCGAAACAGAACTCGACAATGTGACTGCTGGGCGGACCAAGCCACAAAGAAAAACATGCGACTGCTGAGCGAATCAAGCCACGGAAGCTGCCTGTTGACGAAACAGGGATTAACGAGACCGTTAGCGAAACAGAACTCGACAATGTGACTACTGGGCGGACCAAGCCAAAACGAAAAACACGCGACTGTTGAGCGAATCAAGCCATGGAAGGTGCCTGTTGAAGAAACAGGTCTTAACGAGACCGTTAGCGAAACAGAACTCGATAATGTGATTACTGGGTTGACTAAGCCACAAAGAAAAACACGCGACTGCTGAGCGAATAAGGCCATGGAAGGTGCCTGTTGGAGAAATAAGGCTTAACAAGACCGTTAGCAAAATAGAACTCGACAATGTGACTGCTGGGCGGACCAAGCCACAAAGAAAAACACGCGACTGTTGAGCGAATCAAGCCACGGAAGGTGCATGTTGGCGAAACAGGGCTTAACGAGACCATTGTACAAAACGGAGCTCGGAAATGTGACCGCTGAGCGAATCAAGCCACAAAGAAAAATGACAAAATTGACTTGGAAAGAAAACGATGTCTGGAAAATGGTATAAGTATCTTCTGTGGGGAATATCTCAGGTTGAGAAGATGTTCTGGGTCATGTAATGTACCTCAAAACTGGCCCATGCTGGCATGCATATGTTTGAGTTTATGGCGTAATGATCCATGATGATGGAAATGCTACACTTTGGAGGATGCAAATGCAATTATGATTATGCATATGCTAATGCAAAGAGATCTCCTGATAAGGAGACTGCAAGTATCCCAAATGGCTTGACTGGGAAGAAATGGTGATCACTGCATTGATCTGGTTAATCTCCGTGAGAGGAAACAACTCTGCGGGGAAAGCGGTTAATGATGCACCGGCTCTGAACTGCCGCTATTGCCAAAAATAAATTAGACTTTGATATTGGAGAGCCAAGACCCTGTTGGAAAAGGACTCTTCTTGAACTCTGGTGGGGACGTGGAGACATCCTGACTTGGTTGGGGAACCAGATGTATGGCTCTGCTGAGGAAGCAAACTGTTGGGAGAGGAAAGACACTCCTGGTACTGTTGGGATTTCCCCTGTGTTGAAAGAAAACTTCTGCTTGGGGAGAGCAAACATCTTTTGCCATTAATGCTGGAGAAGAACTTCAACCTCACTTCTACTGGGGATAGCTGGAGACACCCAGGAAAACACCTGTTCTTATTCAAGTATAATGAAATGTTCCTCCTTGAAATTTGCTTTAACTCTGTTAGCAATACATGTACCTGTACCTGCGTAAACACGATTGATAGTGCCTGCAACATGGAGAGTTAGTTTGGACCTGTATGCCCCATGCTCATAGCATGAATCATTATCTGGGCTTCTTAACACCCTTTTAGAGTTGTATTAAATGTTTATGTCCTCCTGCATGAGTTAACAAGCATTCAAATGTTCACAACATAGTATAAATCACAATTCACTGGACGTTTTCGCAATCAATGCTAGATGAAAAATAAAAACAAGAAGCAAATAGTCGCAAATTGACTGAAATCGAATTTTATTGATTTGAAAAATGGCCATGAATAGGCATTACAAAGGAAGCAATTCCCTGGAAAGAGGAAATAGCCAAAAAGGAAAACAAACTATCCTATCGATAATGTGAGAAGTGGATCTCATCAAGTTTCAACCCGGTTATGACTCGTATATCTTCAAGACTATCCGCTCACTCTGCCCCTTGAGAAAGGTGATTGAACTGGTCTTCAACCTTTAGAATAACCTTAGTTGCAGATGAGTTACGAATTTTGCAGATTGCAATCGTTCGTGTTAGTCCCTTTTTTGCGTGGATCGCCATTCGGGTTTTCAATCCACCGGGATACTCTTTTTTGCATGAGCTGTCCGATGTGGCTTTTCAACTCAGCGGGTGTACATTTTTTCAAGATTTCCCTAATTTTTTCCCGAGCCTTTTATTCTGTTTTTGGCTCGCCGGGATGCCCATTTTTGCTTGGATCTTTATTTTGTTTTTATCAAGCGGGTCCTTTTTTTACACGAAGTATTTTCTTACTGCGTCTGCGTTGACAGAGGAATGGAAGTCTTCTCCATCCATGGTTGTCAGCATCAAGGCTCCACCTGAGAAAACCTTATTAACCACGAACGGTCCTTCATAGTTAGCTGTACATTTTCCCTTGTGATCATTAAGAGGAGGAAGAATCCTTTTCAGCACCAGGTCATCTGGTATGTACCTTTGTAGTTGTACCTTCTTGTCAAAAGCCTACTTCATCCGCCGCTGGTACAACTGTCCATGGCATACAACTGCTTGATGTTTTTCTTCAATGAGGCTCAATTTATTGTATCTGGACCGGAGCCACTCAATTTCATCTAGCCTAATGTCCATAATTAACCTCAACGAGGGGATCTCCACTTTGATTGGTAGGACTGCCTCCATACCATACACCAATGAGAATGGGGTTTCCCCTATTAAAGTACGCACTGACGTTCTATACCCATGTAATGCAAATGGTAGCATATCATGCCAGTCTTTGTATCTCACAACCATCTTCTGCACGATCTTCTTGATGTTTTTGTTGGCCGCCTCGACGGCACCATTCATCTTCGGGCGATATGGAGAAGAGTTATGATGCTCTATTTTGAAATCCCGACACAAGTCAACCATCATCTTGTTGTTGAGATTAGAACCATTATCAGGATGATTCTTTCGGGAATTACGTACCGGTAAATTATGTCTTTTTTAATAAACCGGACTACTACTTGTTTAGTAACATTGGCATAAGACGCCACTTCGACCCACTTCATGAAATAGTCTATAGCAACCAGGATGAAGCGGTGACCATTGGAAGTTGTCGGCTCGATCTTGCCAATCATATCAATGCCCCACATGGCGAACGACCATGGTGAAGACATGACACTCAATGGATTTGGAGGCACATGGACCTTATCAGCATAAATCTGGCACTTGTGACATTTACAGGAGTATTTACAGCAATCGGATTTCATGGTGATCCAATAATATCCCGATATTAACAATTTCTTGGCCATAGCATGTCCTTCAGCATGGGTACCAAAGGAGCCCTCGTGAACCTCTTGCATCAACAGGTCTGCTTCGTGTCTATCCACGCATCTGAGCCTAACCATGTCGAAGTTTCGCTTGTATAGCACACCATCTTGATTCAAGAAGAAACCACCTGCTAGTCTTCTAAGGGTCTTCTTGTCTTTATTGGATGCCACAGCCGGGTATTCTTGAGTCTTCGGGATTTGCTTGATATCATGATACCAAGGTTTGTTATCTTCACCACTATCAACTGCAAAGACATAAGCAGGTCTTTCAAGACGGGAGACCATGATTCGAGGCACGAAATTCTATTGACAAACTTTAATCATAGATGACAAAGTTGCTAGAGCATCAGCGAACTGATTTTCGTCTCGGGGAATATAACTCAACTTGACCTTGGTGAAGAAAGTCAGCAGCCTCCTAGTATAGTCCCTGTAAGGAACCAAATGAGGTTGATGAACTAACCATTTTTCATTGACTTGATTCACCACCAAAGCAGAATCTCTGAAGATCTCGAGGTTCTTGACTCGCAAGTTGATTGCCTCTTCAACCCCCATAATACAAGCTTCATACTATGCCTCGTTGTTAGTGCATTCGAAAGTCAACTGGGCAGCTAAAGGTGTATGAACCCCTTCTGGTAAGATGATAACAGCACCTACTCCGCTTCTGTTCATGTTCACAGCTCCGTCAAACATCAACTCCCATCTGGATTCAGGGTCTGGCTCCTCCTCCGGAAGTGGTTCTTCACAGTCTTTCAACTTGAGGAACATGATGTCCTCATCCGGAAACTCGAATTTCATGGGTTGATAATTGTCAATTGGCTGTTGAGCCAAGTATTCTGACAATACACTTCCTTTGATTGCTTTTTGCGAAGTGTAATGGATATCATACTCTGTTAGTATCATCTGCCATCGGGCTACCCTTCCTGTTTAAGCCGGCTTCTCGAAGATATATTTCATAGGATCCATCTTGGAAATTAAAATAGTGGTGTGAGTCAGCATGTACTTTCTTAGTCGGCAAGCACCCCATGCCAAAGCGCATCAAGTTTTCTCAAGTAGTGAGTAGCGTGTCTCACAATCGGTAAACTTTTTTCTAAGGTAATAAATGGTGTGCTCTTTTCGACCAGACTCGTCTTGCTGTCCCAACACACATCCCATCGAACCTTCAAGCACAATAAGATACATGATCAAAGGTCTCCCTGGAACTGGAGGCATGAGAATTGGAGGTTCTAGCAGGTACTCCTTGATTCGGTCGAAGGCTTGCTGACAGTCTTCATTCCATTTAAGGGCGTGATTCTTCCTCAGAAGTTTGAAGATGGGCTCGCACCTGGCTGTTAAGTGAGAGATAAATCGTGCAATGTAGTTTAGTCTCCCTAAGAAGCCACACACTTTCTTTTTAGTCTTTGGCTCAGGCATCTCTTGGATGGATTTTACTTTGGCTGGATCAACCTTAATCCCCCGCTCACTAACAATGAAGCCAAGTAACTTGCCGGAACGGACCCCAAAGGTGCACTTGTTTGGGTTCAACATCAATCTGAACTTCCGGAGTCTGTCAAACAACTTTGCTAGATTGACCAAGTGCTCTTCTTCTGTTTGGGATTTTGCTATCATATCATCAACATAAACCTCAATCTCATGATGAATCATGTCGTGGAATAGCATCACCATCTCCCGTTGGTAAGTGGCACTAGCATTCTTCAGACCAAATGGCATGACCTTGTAACAGAAAGTGCCCCACGGTGTAATGAAGGTAGTCTTTTCCATATCATCGGGTGACATCTTAATCTGGTTATAACCCGAAAACCCGTCCATGAAAGAGAACACATAAAACTGAGCAGTATTATTAACAATCACATCTATGTGAGGCAGAGGGAAATCATCTTTAGGACTGGCCCTGTTCAAATCCCTATAGTCTACACACATCCTGACCTTACTGTCTTTTTTAGGGACCGGCACAATATTGGCAACCCACGGAGAGTAACTAGTCACGGCCAAGAAACCAACATCAAATTGCTTTTGTACTTCCTTTTTATTTTGATCGCCATATCAGGGCGTTTGCGTGTAATACCCCGTATTTTATTTAAAGCTCTGCACATTATTAATTGGTAATAATATTATTTTGGAATACTCTAAGAAATTTTGATGGAACTAAATAGAGTAATTCATGGGATTATATTTTATTAATTGATATTAGCTGACTCAAAGGTTTTATAAAATATCGGATTAAGAGACATTTTCGTATACTCTCTAATTTTGACTTATCGGTAAAAAATATAAGCTTTTATATTATATACATATATATAGAAAGATTATGAGAGAAAGAAGAAGTTGGTAAGAAAGGAAGAAAAGGAGAAGAGAAGAGAAGAAGAAGAGAGAAAAAGCCATAAAGCTCCAATCCTTCATTCCCGATCATCCGTCCGTCGAATCAACTCAATCTTTCCGTCAATCTTCATCTCTCGAGGTGGGTTCTTAGTTAGAAACTTTTATCTTTGATTTTGGTTGAGTTTTAGAAATGTTTGTGGTTAGGGTTTAGTTGGAAACCTAAGAAAAATCGGAAGTTTAACGGTTAAAACTCGATTAAAACCTACCTAAAATACTGATATTATGATAATGGATACATTTGATCATGTCTTGTTGCATTGGTTAAGGGTTGGGAGTGATTGGGTGGGGAGAGAGTGATTTCCCGTAGGGCTGGAACTTCCTGAACTGGTGTAGCTCACTCAGCGAGCATACCTCGCTCCGCGAAAGTTCTAGGGCGATTTTCGCTCAGCGAGAAGGAGCTCGCTCAGCGAGACCTGTAGTTTCAAACTTTGGTTTTTAATTCATAACTTATGATTCGGGTGTCCGTTTTGAGCGTTCCATATATCATTTTGAAGCTTAAAGAATAATCTATCTATTAAGATTGAATAAAATTAATTTCGAGCCGACTTTTACCCGACTAATTTCAAATGACCAAAAATTGATAAAATGGAACTTGTGAGTTAATGGAAATGGAGAAAAAGTACGACTTGTGAGGTATCTAGGTTTCCCTTAAACTCGTTTGATTTATGTTTGTTTGTTTTAGGATCCTTTGTAAGGTCTTGTATAAGTCTCAAGTGATTACTATGTGTTTTCACTAGAGCATCCGTAAGGACTTGAGGTATTTGTTGCGTATATGTGGGCGTTGATTTGAGAAGTGTAGACTATAAGTCCCCCGTAAGGTCTTGAGTAAGTCTTGAGGTGGGTTGTCCTTAGTCCCATGTGAAGCATCTGTAAGGACTTGGGGCAAGTGCTATGCTCTTTGTGTCAATCTTGAGTAAGTCTTAAGGTGGGTTATCCTGAGTCCCACGGGAAGCATCCGTAAGGATTGAAGCGCGTGTTATGTCTTTCCTCTGTAAGGTCTTGTATAAGTCTCTATGTTGTTACTATGTGTTTCACTAGAGCATCCGTAAGGACTTGAGGTAGACATTTCCCTTTTGTGTTTTGAAATCATGTGTGGACCCTAGTTTCCCCTATGTCCTTTTTCCTTGTGTAAATTGATTGGTGAAGCATGCGAGTTTCGTTGGAAATGACCCTTAGAGCCGAGAGAACTCTAAGATAGTGAACCCACTGAGATGTTTTATCTCACCCCATGTTGATGTTGTTATTTCAGGTACTTCAGGTTCCGCTAAGGGTAAGGATAAGGCGACTTGATTATCTTTGCTAGCTATTGGCTTAGTCTTCCGTTGTGGACTTTTGAGATCTTCGGATCTAGTTCTTAGATCTTTTTGTAGTTGAACATCTTGTATTATTATATAGCCTTGTTTATTACCTTAAGTTGTAGTGGCTATATTTATGCAATGTGTTGCTAAGAACTTATTTGTATTTCAAGTACCAAATCATTAATATTATATATGAAAAATATGCTTTATGTATGTCTTTTGTATATGGGTATTGTAAACACCCCAAATTTTCCCTCACTAAGTTCACACCATGGCTTGTGATCTTTCATATTTACATAAGTTTAATCATACCATTTCATATTGCATTTTGCTTCACTGCATTAGTTCAAGTTCATCTGCATCTAAGGTTTGTGATTTGAGCCAACCAAGATCCATCTGAGTCACTCCAAAGGCCTCCAATCATTCCAAGAGGGTCCATGAATGTTCAATCATCATATTATATCCTCCAAAGATCAGGGAATTCAAAGAATCACAAGAACTGGAAAAGCATGGAAGCAGAGCTAGGGTTTAACTGCACAGATGACCTAAAATTAGGGTTTTGGTTTCAGAGGCCATAAATCCAAATATTTTTGTCATTCTTGTTTATATTGGTCTCAATATGTTATAAGGATCATGTGTACCAAGTTTGATGAAGAAATTCATTGGGGAAGTTATTTGTTCACTAGGCAACTTCTTGAGCAAGTCAAAGCAAAATCAGGGCATCTGAGGCCCCCCAACATGGAACCAAAGTGGATTTTTCATCAAATTGAAGTTATATGATCTTTATTTGATCATTTAAGTGCTTAGAAGTTCACAAAATTGAAGAAAAATGAGCTAAACCAAAAGTTGCCAAAAATGGAAATGACTTGTAATGTAAACTATCCATTTTGGGAAAGTTTTTCAACCTCCTCTTTCTCAACCAAAAATGCTTCAAATGAAAAATTGTTGGTCATGAAAGTTGTAGATTGGATCATTCCCTTTTCAAAATGTATAAGAACAAGATCTAATTCATTTTGGAACTCAAGATATGGCTTGTAAAAGGTTGCAAAAATCCCATAATTTTCAAGAATGCACCAAAAGAGATTCTTTGCAAAACCACTTGCCAAGGCTTTTTGTAACTTCAAACACACTTCTATGTATCATAACATCATAGTGCATTTCCTTTAGATCAGAATTGCCCAAAGAATTTCAAGATTTCATGCCTTGAACATCAAGAATTCTCAAAGGGGCCAAAACTTCACATATTTGCAAAAGGTCCCATAACTTTGCTCCCACTTGCTGCATTGCCTCAAGACTGATTTTGTGGACATCCTTGAACTCAGTTGCACCAAGGCATGCCAAAAAGCCAGCTACACCCTTGCCCATACCTCAAGTACAAGAAATGTTGACTTTATGCAAAATTACCCATACCAATCACAACAGTCCACCACCCACTCTCTGCCCAATCCAGATACTACAAGCATGCCCTAAGGACTCATTTTCATAACACACAAGCTGAAACCTCCAAGAACTCAGCATTGCCAAAATCACTCCCTCTTGCATTTTCCTTCGAATCTCTCAGCTCACTTACTCAAACTCAAAACCAATTCTACCATTCATCTCAAAATCACTCACTGACCACAAAGCAACCCTCAAATCAACCAAGAACACCCCATATACAAAACACGATTCTTGGCCAGTTCAATTGCTACAACACAAACCAGCCATTCTCAAAGCCTTTGAAGCATCCCATTAGCCTCAGGAGGTCAAAGGGAGTCAGTTTACACAAAGGAAGTGGCCAGAAAGTTCAAGTTTGGAAAGCTCCATCTCAGGTAGTCATCTGAAATCTTTTTTCCAGAACTCCTTTTTTATGTTACAATATGAAAAAGCATGTTTCACTGATCACTCTGAGCTTTGAGTTTTCGAAAATGGTGTATAAATGAGTATGTACTGAACCTCTGAAATTTTTGCCATTTTTTTATCTTTTCTTCGAATCTTAGGATTGAGCAATAAGAAATATGTTTTGAGGATGGATTTGAGCTTAGGGGAGTAAGGGGAGTTGATCTGAGGCTTTAGAGCTCCAGAAATAAGCTAGGGAGAGAGTTTGAGATTTTCAAGTGAGGGTGTCACCGGAGAAGACGACCGGAGCTCTTCTCCGGTGACCTGAAAGTGATTAGTTTGATAATTAGGGTTTGGGTTTTGTTTGAATCTGGACCCTTAGATTTCCCTCTCCCGCGCGTGTTGTGTGGCTAGGATCACCTCATTAGTTTTAATTATGGATTAAATAATTAGTTAATTAATATTAATGAAATTTGAATATTGGCCATTAGATCTGGCGCGCAGTCAACCCTGGAAACCCTCAGAACCAATCTCAGTCACCGGATCATCATACTTCTGTTTATTTTATTTTTTATTTCAATTTTTCTCATTTAATTTGTACCATTTATTTAAAATAGCTAAAAAATTCCAAAAATAATTTTATTCTGCATTTTTACTTCAAATAATTTTCTCAACCCAAAAATATTTTTATTTATATTTTTTGCATTTAAAAATCATTTTTAAAACATTTAAATGTTTATTTTAATTAATTAATGAAAATTAATTAATTAAAATATCATTTAGGTTTCTAAAAATCCCAAAAAAATTCACATTGCATCTTTAAACATTTAAAAACATTATCATACCATCCACACAAATTTTGTTTTGGTTTTGAACCATCTTTGATAATTTTCTTGAATTTAGGGTTCATAAAATTCACATTTTAGAACCCTAACTTCAAGAATTCTTTTCTGCCTAACAAAGAATGGTATGACAATGGTTCTTTTTGCATTGATTTTCATTTGATATGCAGTTTCTAACATAATTTTTTCACAAATTTCTTCTGCATTTTTGATTTGATTTGCATTTTTTCCCTTTAGGTGTCTTAAAACCCTAGGTAACTTAGAAAAATCCTAACTTTCATTAGGTTAAGAGTTAGGTCTTCTCCTTTGGGGTGTTGTATAATATGGGGTTAGGGATCCTTTGAGTTCATTTTCAATTTTTATCTTATGATTTGCTTCTGTTTTTGACTTTTGCATCTCATGTTGCATTAAAACCCTAATTTCTCATGATCATTTGCATACATCTTGCATATGCATTCATTCAAGAACTTGTCATGACATTTCTTGCATCCATATAGTTTATAAGACATCATATGACACATTGGACTCTTGCTTGATCATTTCCTCATTCATTTGACATGTTATGCATTCATTACATTCCATGAACATTCATGAACTTTCATGTTCCTTTCATGCTCCATTTGCATTCTCATCACTTGTATGATCATCCATTACTCTTGACATACACTTGCATCATCTCTTAGCATCATTTCCATCATTAATATTTGTAATACCTCAAAATTTGCCCTCATTCTTTTTACCTTAACTGGTTTATCGTTTCGTATTCATCTGCATTTCCCATTATGTCATAACATCATAATCATGCATTGCATGGATTCATAAGACATGGGATCAAACTCTTTTTTGGTGACTCAAATTTCCCTATTCAAAGGTGATTCATCAGGCTAGTACATCCGAGGTTAAGACAGAGGTTGAGCTCCAAGCATTAGGAGAATTTCCCTATTCAGAGGATTATCAAGCTCCAGGTTCTTTCTTTATTCAGAGGTTTATTCAAAAGAGTTGATGTTAACAAGGTGAATTAAGAGTTTATTTCTCTTCAATATCTCAGACTGATCATGCTGGCTATTCAAACAATGAAGTGTGAATTAAGAAATATTTGTGCGCCTATGTCATTCCCAAGTGATTCGAGAAACATGGTTCGAAACATTGATTTTAGGATGCATCATGATTTGATTCGAATTAAGGACGGAAAGGATACAATTATGGTCTATTTGGATGGTGTCGTTCAAATTCACATTCAAGTCATCAATATCCATTTCAAATACAAACCCTTATCGTTTCCTTATCCATTTTTTGATTCAATTTAATTCATGTTGAACCGTTTTTCTTAAATTCAATTCTCTATTATCTCAAACCATATATCCTTTCCTAAAATAATTAATTCCAATTAAATTCACATTTTTAAGTATCTCTTCTCCAAGTACAATTACATAACCAGTTCCTTTGATCCATTTTAAGTCCATTTTTAATATACAATCCATAGACCAATACCATATTTTTTGGGCCCAAGTTTAATTTTTTATCCAATTACCATAACCACCTTTTTACCCAAATTCCCATCCTTTCTTAACCACTTGCAAATTATTTCTTTTCTAAGTCATTGACAATTATCCATTAAAAAATAAGAAGTTCTAAGCCCAATAAACATTTTCACATACCAAAAATAACAACAAAAATATAATATAGAAGAAAGTAGCTGCAGAATTGGCAGGAGAAAACCGAAAGGAAAAATGGAACTCAAAGATACAGTTAAGAGTTTGGTTAACTGAATTTAGTGACAGTTACAACAGAGAAATAACAGAAAAAGCAGTTACACAGAAAACTCTAAAGAAAAAGATTCCAATTTCATCAATCTCTCGGGGGCCAACTTCACTTCACCCTCATAATCTTCTTCACAACTTCATCATTAATCACCCTCCATTTTTTTTTCCCAATCTCGATCTCCAATTTCATTCACTTTCAACTATCTTCCAAAATTCACAAAAAAAAGAAAGGGCCTGCAGAATCACAAAAACCAGTGGAGAGGAGATTCCAAATATAGATCAACAAAAACAGGAAATTATGCAGAAAAAAAGATTTCCAGAAAACACTCAAAAATCCTCCCACAGCTTCATCAATTTCATCCGTTTTCAATATTCATCATCAACACCACTATTCCGTCATCAAATCTTCATCATCGTTCTTCATCCTTTGCATGTCTTTATCATCGCCATAATCTATAAAAAACCTGCAACCTATTCTTCATCAATCTGCATCAAGGCCAGAAGCACATATCAAGATTTCGTAGCAGTTTGGTGGTTCATATCACACAACAACCACACGCATACTGGTCTAAGGAGAAGAAGACTCAAACCTGCAAATTGAGTTACGCAACATCAAGAACACCACACAACTTCGAGCAAGCTGCGAGCAAGCTACGAAGTCCACGATCGGCATCAACAAAAACGAGGTTCATCATCTACGAGATTCAAGAGTAATAACGAATCGCGTCAGCAATCACAATACAAAGTCGCGGAGAAAAAGAGGGAGTAATCGATTCTTACCTCTATTTTTTCGATCATCTTCTCCGATTTAAGAAAGAACCGGACTCTCCCTAAGACGGTTCCGCGAGGGTCTTTGGGACGTAATTGTGACGGAGTCGGCGAGGGTGTTGTTCTGCGATGGTGAGGCCGTCGTTCGTTAACGGCGAGGATTTATCCAAGGCTGATGAGAAGCCACGACAGGACGATGAAGCCACAATGGCGGAGGTGGCATTTTAGAAGCATAAGACGAGATTCACGGTGTGGATGAATCGTCAGGTATGTTGGAGAGAGGGTAAAGGAATCGCCGGCCGTGTTGATGAAGAAGAGGAACGCCAATGGAGGCTAAGTCTGTAAACAGGAGAGTAATAACCGAGCGATGGTGAAGCCGAGTTTGTGAGAGGCCGAAGACGCGTTTCCGGCGCCGTTTGTGCTTGCCGGTGAGGAGAGGATACAAACAGAGGCATCGTATGTTTATGAAAGAGGGGATGTTTTGATTTTAGGGTTTCATGGTGAATCATGGAGGAGTGTGTTCAATTGGATCGAGCCTGCCCAAGTTCAGTCACCATAAATTGCTTTCAAGACCCTTTTCATTCTTCTTTGGGCCATGGATTACTTTCTAAACCTTGATTTTCACTGTCTGCACCTTCCTCATGCGTTGGAAGTTACCGAAATGGGCCCATGCTCCATTAAAAATTCCATTAAAGTCTATTTGCACCCCCTGCGCCAGTGGTTGAAGGCAGATGGGCCTTGGGCCAATCTGTTGGTTGTTTGCAATCTTTAAACCTCTTTTACACCTCTATGATGTCTACATTATTAATTTAAGTTGGTTGCCATTTGTTAATTAATGAAAATTGGAAGATTAGGTTTTGAGTTGGTAGATTGTTAATTAATTTTGATTTGGTGGATTAATATTTGAGTTAGTTCTTGACAAATTTAATTAGAATTTTGTTGATAATTTTAATTGAGTTTAGCACTAATTATGAATTAAAGTGTCCATGAACTTGTCTTTGATCGATATTCATCGATTTTGATTGTGGTGGAGCTTCACAAAAGCAAATATGGATGATAAGCATTTATTTTGCTTATGGGAGACTACAAGACATTGCTTAAGGTCTTTTTCGGATTTCTTTTTGTGAGGAATCGGCACTTCGATCAAGTAGGTGATTTCAAGCCTTTAAGCATCATTTTAGTCGCATGCGGATTAGGATCATATAATTTAAGGTGCATCTGAGCCCTCCCACCTGAGGCATTGGTTATATTTGTGATTTTTGATGATATGTATCGATTTCGGAACTTAGGGATTAGGTTACGAACCATTAGGACCGATGCCTTTCACTTCCCCTTAAAATCCACTTTTTCACCCGTTTCGTCGCAATTATTAAAAATAGTTTTAGGTGTGATAAAATTCTGGAAAAATTCATGAGTGATCCTCATCCTCTTAATTAATTTGTCATATTTTTTGTTTCCAGATTTGGGTGTTTCCAATATTTTATTTGGATTTTAGATCACAAACTGTCCCAAAAAGGAAGGTTTTGGCATAAGGGACCGAAATCCATTTTTCCCCCATAGGTGTGAGACCTATTTTTTGTATATGATTCATCACTGTAATTTGTGACATTTTGATGCTCATTAGGCATTTTTTTTCATAATTTTTAGTGCCCTTTTTAATCCACTTTGTGGAGTTGTTTTTGGGTGATCATTCATTGCTATCTTGCTAATCAAAGAATTGTTTTGGCACTTTGGTGCATAATTTTATGAATTCCTTTTAGACCATGTGAGATAATCAATATATCATTCCAGGGATTTAATTTCATAATTTTTAAAGGCTTCTTGCTATTTTTCCATGTCACCTAGATCCTAGGTTGATTCATGTGTGTATTTGCTCCATACCTTAAATGATAGGAAGGCATTCATGCCATTTGCTTGGAATAATTTTTGGTAACTTTGAGGAGTTGATTATAGGTCATTTTTAGGTCCTTAATTCCAGTTATAGGCCACTTTTTGAACCATACTCATTTGGTTTGTTTTAGTGTTTCAAATTGCATACTTATGTGGACTAGTTTAACTTAAACGGGTTGCTAATCTCTTCTCGTGTTTAACTTGAATTATGTGGAAATCATCAATGCCTATTCATGCATTCTAATGGCATATCATAACTTGTATGCTACTTACCCATAATCATTTCATGCATATTCACATGCCATACTTCCTTAACTTTCATCATGTGCGATCTTATGCGATGTTTATTCCATTTCATCTCACATATTCTTCTCCTTGCTCCATATGCCTAAACCATGGCATCCATGATTATATATCCGTTCACACATCTTAATAAGCATTCACTACTGACTTTGATGTTCATTCCATGTATTAATTCATGTTTGTAAGCCATATGTCTTCATACTTCATCCATGAGTCTTAACTTGCATTTAGGTGAATTTATGTGGACTTTTTGTGCATAGTTTGACATAGTTTGATCTTGTGAGGTATCCTAGCATCCTTAGGGACCTATAGCATGTAGCTACTGACTTTAGAAGTCATGTAGCCTTTAGGTACCTTCACCTTTAGACTTAGGTCTTATTTTGAACCCTAGTTCCATTCTAGGACGTTTATGGTACTTAATCGCTTTCATGCTTCGATTTTACTTTCAATATGCATTGTCATGCTAACTTTTGTTTTGTAGGGGGGAAGATTGAGGTAAGCATTACTTCATTCCTATCTCTTATGCATTTTAATTGTGTTTGCCTTAGCACCTTGTGTTCTGCTTTTAGGCTTTCCCTTTCTTTAGAGACAACTTAACTTCCTTAGGAAGTAAGTTAGTTTCTAGTTTTCTTTTCTTCTTTTCCTTTTTCTCATTAGGATTAGAATACCTCATTAACCATAGGATCTCCCTTTTGTATATGATAACTAACTTAGGGTTGTGTCTTAGTCCCCCTTAGATTTTGCCTTTTTCCAACTTGAGTCATTCTCTTTTTATCTTCAAACAAAAATCCAAAAAAACACTTAACAAATAAATGGAAGGATTCCTTGTGTATAGCCTTATTCCATGAAACACTTGCATTCGTTCCATCTTGGAGTGGTGTAAGCTTGTTTATCATGATGCACAAGTCTCATCAAGGAATTGTTCACAAAGAAAACTTAAAAGACACTTCTTCACAAAAGCAACAAAAACACTTAATAAAGTTCAACAAGCCAGTGAACTTAAACCCTAATCCTAGGAAACCAGTCTTGGATAAATTCTCCTTGCTGGGTATGCTTGTTCTATTATTCCATCTTGGAATGTAGAATCAAGTGTACATTCCATGGAGAAGAGTTTGAATTCACTTCCTTGTGCCAAATTCATATAAAAACTCTTAAAAGCCAAAAACAAACAATAACCGACTATCCTGCGGGAACTTCTCTTCTCATCTCATTCACTCATAACGTGAACTCGCGACTACTTGTCTCGCATGCAAGACGGTTAACGCACTCGTACCAGACGAGCCTGCAACACCTGAGCATAGACATACGCAGTTCCAGCTGTAAAAAACACAAACAAATAGTTCCCGCCTTAGTTAGGCGAACTACGTCGACTCTGATCCTCATTGTCCCGATGAGGTACGTAGGCAGCGGGGTAGGGCCCGTTCGAGCACATTCTTTATTTTCCCTACATTTCCCCTTTTCTTTCCTTTTTCTTATTTCAGTTTCATTTCTCATTTCAATCCCAGTTCCAGTTAGCGGTTTTATTCAGCAGCATTCATATTTTCTCACCCTTTGAAACAAGCAAGCAAGCGTGGATCCCGTCGGGTACGACGGACGATCTGGGGTGCTAATACCTTCCCAGGTCGTAACCGACTCCCGAACTCAGATCTTTGGTTCGCAAGGCCTTGTCCTTTCCTTCTTTCTCAGGTTTGTGCAACATTACCTTTCCCTTTCATTCGGGATAAAAATGTCTGGCTGGCGACTCTAACCTTTCCTCGCCACTTTCGCGTTTGTACTAGGATGAAAATCCCGGGAGCGACAGCTGGCGACTCTGCTGGGGACTTAACCTGATTCTTTCGGTTTCCCTTGTAGAGTCAATCCTAGCGCCTGTTTGGTTTTGTTTCTTTGGGTGTCTATTTGTTTGATGCTGAGTGCTTTAGTTTAGCTTTACTGTTTTCATTTACAGTTTTCTTTACAGCTTTACTTTATCGCATTTATTTACCGCTTTCAGTATTTTATTTTCCATGCATCATATTATACTGGACTGTCTGGCTGTGCTGGTTTTCATTTTTTCTGTGGGTTGGGAGTTACTGTGAGATAAGCCAACTACCCGGCTTGAGTGCACCATAGGATTAGCGTGGACATGTTGTGCTCGCATGGTTACATGATGAGTGGTGATGTGTTCCACACCCAGGTTGCGACTGTCTTGGGACTATTCTGTGTGGGGGTTCTTCCCCACTTCAGGGTACAACCTTGATAGTTATGTGCAGCTGGGGACCGATCATTGAGAACCTTAATGGAAACAACCCTCTCCAGTGATGACAGTGGCAGACCACATTTGTTGGCAAACCCACTCGCATCCGAGGGTCCATTGGGAACTCGCATAGGATGGCCTGGTTCTCTCATAGGAATTCAGTTAAGGCAAACTGTTCGTATGACGGTAGTATTGTACCCTTCGGGATGAATGTACTATTGTTTCTCGATTCAGTGCTTGAAGCTGAGGTCTTATGAGGGATGCTTGTTTTTCCGGACTCAACTGAGACCTCCCTGAGTAGTACATAATGCCAAACCGATTCCCTGATTTGGTCATGAGCCATTTCTCGGAAATGGTGAACGTATTATTGCTATTCGGCTTTGAGAGTCCGTGATGTTGACCCGAGTAGCACACCCGTGAGATTGGGAGGGGTTTACAGGTTTGCAGGAACCCTAAACTTCAACATACCCACTTTGTCAGTACTGTTCAGTGTTCTATGGTTCTCTGATTCTGTGATTCGGGAGTTCTATTCAGAGAAATTGTTACTGTGATTACCATTGCGACCTTGACATTGTGACTGTTATTATGACTCTCCACAGACACTGGGCTCGTTGTTCAGCTTCAACACCATCAGTGACTATTCTTTTATATGATCCAGTTCTACAGTTATTGGGTTCTCAGTTATGGGGTTCTGTACAGAGATGATGCTACTATTATGGTTCTATTCAGACACTTGACTCATTGTTCAACATCGGCACCAACATCAGATCATCGATCACATGCCTGTTGCATACATGACATCATAGCATTTCTGCACACATGTTTAATTATTTTTGTGGATCATATATCTGAATCATGTTGTTGGATTTTTCTGTATCAAAACTTGAATCAAAGCAGATAGATTCCTCAGAAATGATTGAACATGGCATTTGCATACATCCTTGCATTCTTGACAGGTGATCAGAGGAAGATTATTTTCCTGACTTTATTTCTCATCAGAGTGGACAACTTGAATCACATTCATCAAGGTATATATTTGAAGCAACTCCGGGCGGAGGTAATCGAAGGAAGACCCAGCTAAGGTCATTCAGGGCAGAGCTATAAATTTTATTTCAGAATCAGAAACCTTTGAAAGAGGAAGTCAACCAGATGAAGACTCAGATGAGTTTGGTTATGGGAATTTTGAACGAAGCTATTTTCATCCCTATTGAGGGGAACTACGCTGCTCTGATTCTCCATTGGTCAATGGAGATACGTAGGCAGGAGATCGTGCAAGATCTTTCCGAGCAACTTTATTTATCAACTTCATTTATCAACCTCTTCCCTCCAGACGTCATTTGTCGGCATCCAATTTCAGCTTCCCAAGAGAGTCCAGCGGGCAGAGCATAAGGGTAAAGGCCAAAACCACTTGAGAAGAAGTTTGATCATATTCTGATGACGTACGTGCAATAAGTTTCCTCATTTACGCAAATTTGGAGTGGTTGAGCTAACTGCATCAGGATCGTCTCCGACAAAGCTTCCTTTGGGGTTTCAATGCCAAGTATGATTACCATTCTGGGGCACCTGGCCTTTTAATTGAAGATTGCAAGTCTTTCAGAGGCAAAGGTAAAAACAAGGTCGCGAATTTGATTGAGTAAACATCCAGACTACTGACTGCTGAAAGTCTTCGAGAGCAATAAGTCCAGACGGAGTCAAACCTCCTCAATAATGACCACCATGATGTGAAGGCTAGATGCAAGTATCACTCAGGGGCATTTAGGCATACAATTGACAACTGTGATGTGTTCAAGTACAAGATGCAAAATTTGGCCGACTCAAAGGTCATCATGCCAGAAGGTCTGCTCACATATTGAAATCTCCTTATCAAATTGGCATCCTAGTTTGCAAGGGCATCTTCAGAAGCAATAAGTCCAGACGGAGTCAAGTCTCCTCAATGACGGCAATGTTCAGCTTCTTTACTGCATTTTCATTTGTAGTTTATATTGTTTGTTTAAACATTTGTATGCATGCATGAAACTTATTTGTTTTTGAATGATAACCATAATAAAATGCACATGTTTCTCTTGAAGTAATCCATTCGTATTCACTCATGATTTTGTGTATGTGCATTGCAATACCAACTGTTGTGATTAAACTCTATCAGGGAGGACGACGAAATGAAAACGCAAAAATCTCTAACTGTGTGCTTTTGAGAAAGACCCTGTTGACGATGTACAGGCATTGTTTCAAGTCCTAAACACCGGAGACATAAGGGAGATAGACCCTCGCCAACCCATTTGAGCCTTGAAGTAGGAGTTTATTTTCGCATGAAAAAACCCTTGCATTTAACCCAGGGGCAGGGTAGGTGTCAGCTAGCTGGACCGATCGTTCAAATTTCAAAAAGGAGTGCAAACCTGAGGATCCATTACCTTTCGTTGTACCAAATCAAGAGGTCCAATGACCAAAAACCACAATGGTTATCCCAAGCAAGACGTCCAGAGACCGGAAACCACAAAGGTTATCCTTCCTCAACCAAGAAGTGAGACAGTCACGACCCTTTCAAAGCAATCAAGACAAACAGTGTCACACGATTTGTTCAAAAAAAGAAGAATTGAAAAAAAAATGAATGAAAAAGCCCGCTAAGTCGAAACTTGAAAACAAGCGACTTAGGCAAAAAATAGGGCATCCCGCTGGACTTCACAATCAAAGAGTCACAAGAATCAGTCCAGGAAAAAGTTAGGGATAAGAAAAATAATGCAAAAGCAAAAGACAAAAAGGATTACACAAGAAAGATCCTTGAACAAGAACAAAGTCGTGTGATACAGACACAAAAGGCAAAGGGGTGACTGACTCCAAACAACAATCTGATTGGTGCTTAAACTGTTAGAGTAGTTGGTTCCTCAACCATCACAAAACCCTTTTTGAGAGGTGAGCGCTTGTAAAAGCTAGCTGAACATAGGAATGGAGAAAATCACGAAGATGGGTGGGCACAAATAAATTTCGAGCCTATATCTTTTGTTTCTATAACCGTGAACCAGGCCACGATACAACCCTCAAAAGTCCTAACTGAAACAGGGTTATTTTTGAGAGCGTACTACCACGAGACCGCGTTCCTGACTCCTATGAGTGGTGTTGAAAATATTTGTTGGTGTTGCATGTGCATGCTTTCTATTATTAAAAAAATTAATGTCGAATCTTAACCAGTGATCCTCTCACAAAGGTTTGCGACATCTTTTTCAGTAAAACTTCAAGATTGACATGTGTGTTGCATTAGAATTTTCATTCTTAGAATAAACATTTTCTGCTTGCATACATCTGTTTGGCATCATAAAAAGTTCACATATGGAATCTCAGTTCAAAAGCTTAATCTTGCCAAGTTGAGAAGTCTGAAACTTCCAAAGGACGATCGTATCGAGGTGCACTTTTCAAGAAAACTCCATTGAGTAGGGACTTTCCCAATAGTCGTAGTAAGAGCCAATTAATCTGGGGAAATCATGTCGAGCAATCTCTTCAAAATGCAGCCAAGCTGGGGCAATCACTTCGAGATTCAAATCTCTCAAAGAGCCATCTGGCGGAGGCATTATTCAAATTTTAGCCAAACTGGGGCAATCACTTCAAGATCCAATCTCTCAAAGAACAGTCGGTCTAGGTGTTTTCTTCAAAGCACGGTTAGTCAGAAGTGATCACTTCAAGGCTCGTCCTGGGGCAGGCCACCCCAAGAGCATAAGAAGTACTCTCTCCCGAAGACGGTAAGTCAGAAGCACGTATCCAAGGTTCAAAATACTAGGGCAGAATATTTCACGGTGATATGAGGTTTTTCATGAATCCTTGCGAGGCAAATTCTTACACAGACCATGCAGTCAGAGGCAGTTATTTCGAGATCCGACGAATCTCTCCAAGAGTTTGAAGACACTGAGGCATTCCGTATGTCATGTTTTCTATAAAATCCTCTTGAGACATTTACTTCTGATGGACCTTAATTTGAGGCGAGTCGAAAATTGCAAAGAACCATTGTTCGCTCATGATTAGTCGGCAACCTATCAACCCAGGGCTAGGGGCAAAGCCAGTGTAGGCACAGTACTTCAAGAGTTGTTTCGTCAGCAAGCTTCATTGATCAAAATTCCTTAGCAAGTCTCATTAGACAATTCCTTCTCCAGTAGTGCGGCAAAGGGAAGGATACTTCTTGAGCATAAAGGTATCATCGTCTCTCATCACCCGCATGAGACGCCTTACATCTTTCACTCCCAACACGAGAGGATTTATCTCTTATCCCCAGCAAGTGGCAACTTAAACTCTTATCTTCAGCAGGAAGCTTCATCATTGACATCCTCCATCATCCCCAGTAATGTGGAAATCGAAATTTCTCCCAGCAAGGTAGCAGAAGGTGGTTGTCATCCCCAAGCAGGAGTTTCCCTTCAGACATGGGCAGTTCTCAGCAGTATAAGGAATGTCTTTCCTCCCCAGCAATTTCTTCCTCAGCAGTGTCATGCCTTCGGTTCTCAGCCATGTCAGGAGGTCCTCATTTCCCCATCAGAATTCAAGAAGAGCCCTTCTCCAGCAGGGTCTTGGCTCTCCAATCTCAAAGTCCAATTTATTTTTGGCAATGGCGGCAGTTCAGAGCCGGTATATCATTGACAGCCTTCCCCGCAGAGTTGTCTTCTCCTCACAAGGATCAATCAGATCAATGCAGTGATCATCAGTTCCACCCAGTCAAGCCAGTTGGGATATTTGTTGTCTCCTCATCGGGAGACCCCCTTTGCATTTGCATTTGCATCCAGTAATCATCATTACATTTGCATCCTCCAAAGCGTAGCATTTCCATCGTCATGGAGCATTACGCCATAAATCCAAACATATGCATGCCAGCATGGGCCAGTTTTGAGGTATATTGAGGTATATTACATAAGACCCGTTACATCTCCAATCAGATTGAAGTGTTCCCCGCAGAATACAACTTCATTTCCCAGGATGGATGCTTCTACCAAGTCTTGTTGTTATCCCCAATTGAGTCTTGTTTCAGTACAACAGTCTCATTTCTTCGCGTCTCCGTTTCAATACAACGGCCGTGTCTCGGGCTCTCGTTTAAGTACAACGATCCCATTCCTTTCGAGTCTCCATTTAAGCACAATGGTCTCGTATTTGAGTCTTGTTTCAGTACAACAGTCTCATTCTTTCGTGTCTCCGTTTCAGTACAACGGTCGCGTCTCAGGTTATCATTTAAGTACAATGATCCTGTTTGCTTGGGCTCTCGTTTAAGTACAACGATCCCGTTCCTTTCGAGTTTCCATTTAAGTACAATGGTCTCGTATTTGAGTCTTGTTTCAGTACAACAGTCTCATTCTTTCGCGTCTCCGTTTCAGTACAACGGTCGCGTCTCAGGTTATCATTTAAGTACAATGATCCTGTTTGCTTGGGCTCTCGTTTAAGTACAACGATCCCGTTCCTTTCGAGTTTCCATTTAAGTACAATGGTCTCGTATTTGAGTCTTGTTTCAGTACAACAGTCTCATTCTTTCGCGTCTCCGTTTCAGTACAACGGTCGCGTCTCAGGTTATCATTTAAGTACAATGATCCTGTTTGCTTGGGCTCTCGTTTAAGTACAACGATCCCATTTCATTCGAGTCTCCATTTAAGTACAATGGTCTCGTATTTGAGTCTTGTTTCAGTACAACAGTCTCGTTCTTTCGCGTCTCCGTTTCAGTACAACGGTCGCGTCTCAGGTTATCATTTAAGTACAATGATCCTGTTTGCTTGGGCTCTCGTTTAAGTACAACGATCCCATTTCATTCGAGTCTCCATTTAAGTACAATGGTCTCGTATTTGAGTCTTGTTTCAGTACAACAGTCTCATTCTTTCGCGTCTCCGTTTCAGTACAACGGTCGCATCTCAGGTTATCATTTAAGTACAATGATCCTGTTTTCTCGGGCTCTCGTTTAAGTACAACGATCCCATTCCTTTCGAGTCTCCATTTAAGTACAATGGTCTCGTCTTTGAGTCTTGTTTCAGTACAACAGTCTCATTTTTTCGCGTCTCCGTTTCAGTACAACGGTTGCGTTTTGAGCTCTCGTTTAAGTACAACAATCCCATTCCTTTCGAGTCTCCATTTAAGTACAATGGTCTCGTCTTTGAGTTTTGTTTCAACAGTCTCATTTTTTCGCGTCTCCATTCGAGGATGGTTTCGTGTTAGATCCGAGGATCTTTTGATTTGTCATTCGAGGATGGCATTTCTTTTCTTCAAGTCCTTCCGAGGTTGGTCTTGTTGTTGTGGCTATTATTCGAGGATAGTAGTTCACTTTTTGAGCTTATTGACTGAGGTCAGTTTGTCTCATTTGCAAAGTCTGTCCGAGGTCAGTCTTTGTCGTTGATGGTTATCGCCTGCGGCCGATATACTATCGTGTTTCTATTCCAAGGTGGCTTTAGTGTTGGATTCGAGGATCCCTTGTGAGTTGTCGTGCGAGGATGGCATTCTTCCTAGCATATTCCCACCTGGTCTTATGTTCCCCGTTACCTATTCAGAGGTCGAAATCAAAAAATACATAAATAAATAAATGGGCAGATGTTTTTTCCATTGCCCTCGGTGTGCAAATTTTCAGGTTTTATTCGAGTATTCAATCACTCCATACCTTGAACGTCTAAAAGCTGATGCAATTATTCGTTCAGGTCTGCAGATGATTGAATAGGGGCAGCTGTAATACCTCAAAATTTGCCCTCATTCTTTTTACCTTAACTGGTTTATCGTTTCGTATTCATCTGCATTTCCCATTATGTCATAACATCATAATCATGCATTGCATGGATTCATAAGACATGGGATCAAACTCTTTTTTGGTGACTCAAATTTCCCTATTCAAAGGTGATTCATCAGGCTAGTACATCCGAGGTTAAGACAGAGGTTGAGCTCCAAGCATTAGGAGAATTTCCCTATTCAGAGGATTATCAAGCTCCAGGTTCTTTCTTTATTCAGAGGTTTATTCAAAAGAGTTGATGTTAACAAGGTGAATTAAGAGTTTATTTCTCTTCAATATCTCAGACTGATCATGCTGGCTATTCAAACAATGAAGTGTGAATTAAGAAATATTTGTGCGCCTATGTCATTCCCAAGTGATTCGAGAAACATGGTTCGAAACATTGATTTTAGGATGCATCATGATTTGATTCGAATTAAGGACGGAAAGGATACAATTATGGTCTATTTGGATGGTGTCGTTCAAATTCACATTCAAGTCATCAATATCCATTTCAAATACAAACCCTTATCGTTTCCTTATCCATTTTTTGATTCAATTTAATTCATGTTGAACCGTTTTTCTTAAATTCAATTCTCTATTATCTCAAACCATATATCCTTTCCTAAAATAATTAATTCCAATTAAATTCACATTTTTAAGTATCTCTTCTCCAAGTACAATTACATAACCAGTTCCTTTGATCCATTTTAAGTCCATTTTTAATATACAATCCATAGACCAATACCATATTTTTTGGGCCCAAGTTTAATTTTTTATCCAATTACCATAACCACCTTTTTACCCAAATTCCCATCCTTTCTTAACCACTTGCAAATTATTTCTTTTCTAAGTCATTGACAATTATCCATTAAAAAATAAGAAGTTCTAAGCCCAATAAACATTTTCACATACCAAAAATAACAACAAAAATATAATATAGAAGAAAGTAGCTGCAGAATTGGCAGGAGAAAACCGAAAGGAAAAATGGAACTCAAAGATACAGTTAAGAGTTTGGTTAACTGAATTTAGTGACAGTTACAACAGAGAAATAACAGAAAAAGCAGTTACACAGAAAACTCTAAAGAAAAAGATTCCAATTTCATCAATCTCTCGGGGGACAACTTCACTTCACCCTCATAATCTTCTTCACAACTTCATCATTAATCACCCTCCATTTTTTTTTCCCAATCTCGATCTCCAATTTCATTCACTTTCAACTATCTTCCAAAATTCACAAAAAAAAGAAAGGGCCTGCAGAATCACAAAAACCAGTGGAGAGGAGATTCCAAATATAGATCAACAAAAACAGGAAATTATGCAGAAAAAAAGATTTCCAGAAAACACTCAAAAATCCTCCCACAGCTTCATCAATTTCATCCGTTTTCAATATTCATCATCAACACCACTATTCCGTCATCAAATCTTCATCATCGTTCTTCATCCTTTGCATGTCTTTATCATCGCCATAATCTATAAAAAACCTGCAACCTATTCTTCATCAATCTGCATCAAGGCCAGAAGCACATATCAAGATTTCGTAGCAGTTTGGTGGTTCATATCACACAACAACCACACGCATACTGGTCTAAGGAGAAGAAGACTCAAACCTGCAAATTGAGTTACGCAACATCAAGAACACCACACAACTTCGAGCAAGCTGCGAGCAAGCTACGAAGTCCACGATCGGCATCAACAAAAACGAGGTTCATCATCTACGAGATTCAAGAGTAATAACGAATCGCGTCAGCAATCACAATACAAAGTCGCGGAGAAAAAGAGGGAGTAATCGATTCTTACCTCTATTTTTTCGATCATCTTCTCCGATTTAAGAAAGAACCGGACTCTCCCTAAGACGGTTCCGCGAGGGTCTTTGGGACGTAATTGTGACGGAGTCGGCGAGGGTGTTGTTCTGCGATGGTGAGGCCGTCGTTCGTTAACGGCGAGGATTTATCCAAGGCTGATGAGAAGCCACGACAGGACGATGAAGCCACAATGGCGGAGGTGGCATTTTAGAAGCATAAGACGAGATTCACGGTGTGGATGAATCGTCAGGTATGTTGGAGAGAGGGTAAAGGAATCGCCGGCCGTGTTGATGAAGAAGAGGAACGCCAATGGAGGCTAAGTCTGTAAACAGGAGAGTAATAACCGAGCGATGGTGAAGCCGAGTTTGTGAGAGGCCGAAGACGCGTTTCCGGCGCCGTTTGTGCTTGCCGGTGAGGAGAGGATACAAACAGAGGCATCGTATGTTTATGAAAGAGGGGATGTTTTGATTTTAGGGTTTCATGGTGAATCATGGAGGAGTGTGTTCAATTGGATCGAGCCTGCCCAAGTTCAGTCACCATAAATTGCTTTCAAGACCCTTTTCATTCTTCTTTGGGCCATGGATTACTTTCTAAACCTTGATTTTCACTGTCTGCACCTTCCTCATGCGTTGGAAGTTACCGAAATGGGCCCATGCTCCATTAAAAATTCCATTAAAGTCTATTTGCACCCCCTGCGCCAGTGGTTGAAGGCAGATGGGCCTTGGGCCAATCTGTTGGTTGTTTGCAATCTTTAAACCTCTTTTACACCTCTATGATGTCTACATTATTAATTTAAGTTGGTTGCCATTTGTTAATTAATGAAAATTGGAAGATTAGGTTTTGAGTTGGTAGATTGTTAATTAATTTTGATTTGGTGGATTAATATTTGAGTTAGTTCTTGACAAATTTAATTAGAATTTTGTTGATAATTTTAATTGAGTTTAGCACTAATTATGAATTAAAGTGTCCATGAACTTGTCTTTGATCGATATTCATCGATTTTGATTGTGGTGGAGCTTCACAAAAGCAAATATGGATGATAAGCATTTATTTTGCTTATGGGAGACTACAAGACATTGCTTAAGGTCTTTTTCGGATTTCTTTTTGTGAGGAATCGGCACTTCGATCAAGTAGGTGATTTCAAGCCTTTAAGCATCATTTTAGTCGCATGCGGATTAGGATCATATAATTTAAGGTGCATCTGAGCCCTCCCACCTGAGGCATTGGTTATATTTGTGATTTTTGATGATATGTATCGATTTCGGAACTTAGGGATTAGGTTACGAACCATTAGGACCGATGCCTTTCACTTCCCCTTAAAATCCACTTTTTCACCCGTTTCGTCGCAATTATTAAAAATAGTTTTAGGTGTGATAAAATTCTGGAAAAATTCATGAGTGATCCTCATCCTCTTAATTAATTTGTCATATTTTTTGTTTCCAGATTTGGGTGTTTCCAATATTTTATTTGGATTTTAGATCACAAACTGTCCCAAAAAGGAAGGTTTTGGCATAAGGGACCGAAATCCATTTTTCCCCCATAGGTGTGAGACCTATTTTTTGTATATGATTCATCACTGTAATTTGTGACATTTTGATGCTCATTAGGCATTTTTTTTCATAATTTTTAGTGCCCTTTTTAATCCACTTTGTGGAGTTGTTTTTGGGTGATCATTCATTGCTATCTTGCTAATCAAAGAATTGTTTTGGCACTTTGGTGCATAATTTTATGAATTCCTTTTAGACCATGTGAGATAATCAATATATCATTCCAGGGATTTAATTTCATAATTTTTAAAGGCTTCTTGCTATTTTTCCATGTCACCTAGATCCTAGGTTGATTCATGTGTGTATTTGCTCCATACCTTAAATGATAGGAAGGCATTCATGCCATTTGCTTGGAATAATTTTTGGTAACTTTGAGGAGTTGATTATAGGTCATTTTTAGGTCCTTAATTCCAGTTATAGGCCACTTTTTGAACCATACTCATTTGGTTTGTTTTAGTGTTTCAAATTGCATACTTATGTGGACTAGTTTAACTTAAACGGGTTGCTAATCTCTTCTCGTGTTTAACTTGAATTATGTGGAAATCATCAATGCCTATTCATGCATTCTAATGGCATATCATAACTTGTATGCTACTTACCCATAATCATTTCATGCATATTCACATGCCATACTTCCTTAACTTTCATCATGTGCGATCTTATGCGATGTTTATTCCATTTCATCTCACATATTCTTCTCCTTGCTCCATATGCCTAAACCATGGCATCCATGATTATATATCCGTTCACACATATTAATAAGCATTCACTACTGACTTTGATGTTCATTCCATGTATTAATTCATGTTTGTAAGCCATATGTCTTCATACTTCATCCATGAGTCTTAACTTGCATTTAGGTGAATTTATGTGGACTTTTTGTGCATAGTTTGACATAGTTTGATCTTGTGAGGTATCCTAGCATCCTTAGGGACCTATAGCATGTAGATACTGACTTTAGAAGTCATGTAGCCTTTAGGTACCTTCACCTTTAGACTTAGGTCTTATTTTGAACCCTAGTTCCATTCTAGGACGTTTATGGTACTTAATCGCTTTCATGCTTCGATTTTACTTTCAATATGCATTGTCATGCTAACTTTTGTTTTGTAGGGGGGAAGATTGAGGTAAGAATTACTTCATTCCTATCTCTTATGCATTTTAATTGTGTTTGCCTTAGCACCTTGTGTTCTGCTTTTAGGCTTTCCCTTTCTTTAGAGACAACTTAACTTCCTTAGGAAGTAAGTTAGTTTCTAGTTTTCTTTTCTTCTTTTCCTTTTTCTCATTAGGATTAGAATACCTCATTAACCATAGGATCTCCCTTTTGTATATGATAACTAACTTAGGGTTGTGTCTTAGTCCCCCTTAGATTTTGCCTTTTTCCAACTTGAGTCATTCTCTTTTTATCTTCAAACAAAAATCCAAAAAAACACTTAACAAATAAATGGAAGGATTCCTTGTGTATAGCCTTATTCCATGAAACACTTGCATTCGTTCCATCTTGGAGTGGTGTAAGCTTGTTTATCATGATGCACAAGTCTCATCAAGGAATTGTTCACAAAGAAAACTTAAAAGACACTTCTTCACAAAAGCAACAAAAACACTTAATAAAGTTCAACAAGCCAGTGAACTTAAACCCTAATCCTAGGAAACCAGTCTTGGATAAATTCTCCTTGCTGGGTATGCTTGTTCTATTATTCCATCTTGGAATGTAGAATCAAGTGTACATTCCATGGAGAAGAGTTTGAATTCACTTCCTTGTGCCAAATTCATATAAAAACTCTTAAAAGCCAAAAACAAACAATAACCGACTATCCTGCGGGAACTTCTCTTCTCATCTCATTCACTCATAACGTGAACTCGCGACTACTTGTCTCGCATGCAAGACGGTTAACGCACTCGTACCAGACGAGCCTGCAACACCTGAGCATAGACATACGCAGTTCCAGCTGTAAAAAACACAAACAAATAGTTCCCGCCTTAGTTAGGCGAACTACGTCGACTCTGATCCTCATTGTCCCGATGAGGTACGTAGGCAGCGGGGTAGGGCCCGTTCGAGCACATTCTTTATTTTCCCTACATTTCCCCTTTTCTTTCCTTTTTCTTATTTCAGTTTCATTTCTCATTTCAATCCCAGTTCCAGTTAGCGGTTTTATTCAGCAGCATTCATATTTTCTCACCCTTTGAAACAAGCAAGCAAGCGTGGATCCCGTCGGGTACGACGGACGATCTGGGGTGCTAATACCTTCCCAGGTCGTAACCGACTCCCGAACTCAGATCTTTGGTTCGCAAGGCCTTGTCCTTTCCTTCTTTCTCAGGTTTGTGCAACATTACCTTTCCCTTTCATTCGGGATAAAAATGTCTGGCTGGCGACTCTAACCTTTCCTCGCCACTTTCGCGTTTGTACTAGGATGAAAATCCCGGGAGCGACAATATTCTTCTGATTTTGGTTTTTATCCTTGCATTCATTTCATTTTCATTTCATTTCTTTCTTCTTTTGCTAACTTTTCAGGTGGTAAGTACTTTGAGAAGTGAATTTGCCTTCACTTCTCACTTCTCTTCTCATCTCTTGTATGCATCCTTGCTGCATTTTGTCTTTTTCTTAGAGTTAGCTTGCTCATTCATGTTCTTCATTCACTTTCTTTCTTCAAGTAACTTATCTTCTTAAGTGAAGTAAGTTAGCTTGTTTCTTCTGCTTCTCCTCCTTTCTTCTGCTTCTTCCTTGGTGGCTATTCTTAAAGATCTCTTACAAGCCTTACAAACCATAGGAACACCCATTCATGATAAGAATTAGGGCTTGATTAGTCCCCCTTTAGTTTTACCTTTGTATCATCTTTTGTGTCTCTCCTCTCATCTCATAATCAGGGACTAAACCTTTAAGGTTTTAAGGCTTTGTAATTAAGCTTATGCATGCATCCTTCTCTTAGGATGGAGTGCATAATTTTAATCCTAAGTGTTAAACCCTTAATGTGTTTAAATCTCTTAATCAATCCATCTTAAGAATTACTAAGACAATAGCTTGTAACTTGGGCCTTGCATTAGGGTTCTAATTCTTCCTTAATTGGTTAAGAAGGACTAACCCTAGTGTTAATGGACAAGTCCCCCTCAAGTTGTCTTACAAACCATAAAATTCACTTCTTAACCTTATCTTTAACTAAAATCCACTTTAATAAAGGCTTTGTTATGTCATGAGGTTAATCCCTAATCATGAATTAAGTTGAGGTATCTTCCTCAGCTTAAATGTTCTCATCTCTTATCCTTCTATTAGGATGGTGTAATGAGTCCAATAAATCCTTGATTATGGCTTAAACTCATTACTTAACACTAAACAAAAACTCCAAAAAACATCTAAATAATCACAAGTAGGTTAATGATCTTAATCCTACATCATGGTAATTAAGTGTGAGGTGTTTACTTCATACTTAAGGTATTCTCATTACCCCTAATCAAAGGGAAGATGTGATGAGCTTACCAACCCTTGGTTTAGCTTAAGCTCATTAACTTATGACAAACTCCAAAAAGCAATAAAAGATTGAAAACACAAAAACAAACAATAATCGTCTCCTTCGGGATTCTTTTCTCATCTCACTCATTCAAAAACGAGAACTCGCTTCATCCGTCTAATGCAAGACAGTTAGCACATGAGCCAGATAGGTCATACACTTGAGCATAGACAAGCAAGCAGTTTATCAGTCAGTTCATCCTTCAGTCTCTTTGAGTCGAACTACGGTGTTCTGACTTCCTCATTGCACAAGAGGATACGTAGGCATAACTTAACTATTATCGAACAAAAGTCTCTGTATATCCCCCCTCTTCCAACATTATTCTTTAAGCCTCATCCCTGAGCAATTCATTTCACTTCATCTTCTTGCACTGACACCTATACATTCTTTTCCAGCTTTTGCACACAGATAGCACTGACACTACCCCTTTAAACATAAATCTTTTAAGCATGGATCCCGTCGAGTACGACGGACAATCTGGGTGTTAATACCTTCCCAGGATGTAACCAACCCATTTCTCAGTTTCTCTGGTTCGCAACCGTCGTATCCATACCTTTCCAGGTTTATGCAGCATTACCTTTCCTTCGGGATAAAAATGCCTATCTGGCGACTCTTTTCACTTCACTTCATTCTTCTCTTTCACCGTCCGCTCGCGTCTGTACCCTATCTGACCAGGTGTCTTTTAGTGGGAGCGACAGCTTGGCGACTCTGCTGGGGACCCTTATACTGCAATCAGGGCTTCTGGTTCTTTTTTGTGGGTTCCTCCTAGCGCTTGTTTGATTTGTGTTTACTGGGGTGTTATGTGCTAATTGTGTTTATTTATTTGATTTATTTATTGCTTTATGTACAGCTTTATTTACTGTTTTCTTTACAGTTTTTTATACATCATACTGTCATTATTATTGCTGGATCTGGCTTCTGTTTTGGTGGGTGGGGTTTCACTGAGTGATTAAGGTCCTATACTTGGGACCTGAGTGACACCTAGGCTAGAGTGGTTCATATTCTTTCCCATTCCATTTCGGTCGGGTGCGGGAATATGAAACACGGTTCAGATGTGGGTTTCTTCTTGAGAACTCTGTGCTACAGATTTCCTGTAGTGCTAGGGCTATCTGGGAAGCCTGCTAAGTCTGGATGACCTTTATTTTGACCTTCAGAATCTGGGGTAAATTAGAGGAGGATCTTTTATGGTTATTGTAAAAACTGTACCTCTGGGTTAGAAGTGTTTACACTTCTCATAATTGATCCAAGTCTGAGGATCTTTGTTCTAGAACATTACATGTGAGGAGGGTTGGGTTGTTTACAGGTTTGCAGGAACCCTTGGGCACATCATACCCTGTTACTGTATTGTTTAAGAATACTTCACTTTGGACAGTTCTTGTGATTAGCCCTAGACATGTGACTCTTTATTTGAGTCCCCCACCCTAGTTATTGGATTTCTGAGCCTCCATCCGGACCTTTGAACATACATGGACCTTATACCAAGACAGATAATCAGATACAGCTCTTGATCATAAACCCTTGCATATCATTTGCATATATCATCATTGCATCATTTAACATTTGTTTATTTGTTTTTCAGGGTATCCACCTTATTATCTTTGGTTTGGTTTTGACCCCTTCTACTGCTTAGACCTCTGCTTCAGTTATCTCCTTCAGCATTTGCTTCAGCTATCTTCTTCAGCATCTCCATCAGTCTGTCAGAGACCCACCCCCAGCACCTGCATCAGTCTGTCAGAGACTTACCTCCAGCTTTTCAGTCTGTGATCTTCATCAGCATTTGTCTTCAGCTTCTTTATCAGCGCTCATGGATATTCCAAGGAAAAGCAACATATCTTACCACTTCTTTGAGCCCATTTTGACTGGTATCAGGCAGGTCCAGTCCCTTATCACACCTAACCACATCCCACTGTTTAGAGAGCACTATGGGGGTATTTTAGACATGGTCATGGATCTTGATTCATCTTAGAGGAGCATGATCCACACATGCTTGCAGTTTTATGACCCTCCACTCAGATGCTTCACCTTTCCAGATTTCTAGATGGGACCACTGCTAGAAGAGTTTTCCTTGTTGATTGGAGTGCCTATTAGAGGAGGGATCCCCTTCAACCCAGAGATGACTACTCCCAGAAATGAAGAGATAGCAAGGGCATTGCATTTGGAGCCTGCCCTCATTGAGCAAAACATGACAACAAAAGCTGGGATTCCTGGCTTACATCTGGACTTCTTGATTTCTCAGGCCACCCTGAAGACTGCAGTGGGAGAGTGGAGGGCAGTCTGTGCACTTTTAGCCCTCAGCATATATGGGGTTATATTGTTTGCAGATGAGCCTAAATTTGTGAGTAAGAATGACATCCACTTGTTCCTGCTGAGGAACCCAGTGCCTACATTGCTAGGGGATTTTTATTACTCAGTCCACCAGAGAAAAGAAAAGCAAAGAGGGAAGCTAGTCAGGTGCTATGCTCCTCTGTTCTACTCTTGGCTGCTCAGACACTTGCCTAAATCAGATGCCTTCTTGAACCCACATCAGCAGAAGAATTGGGCCAAGAGGTTCATTGCCTTAACATCAGATGATATCAAATGGTGCACCCAGAGCACCAAAGGCAAGGATATTATTACCAGTTGTGGGCAATACCCTAATGTGCCTCTAATAGGAGTAAATGGTTGCATCAATTACAACCCTTTACTGCTTAGGAGACAATTGGGATATGCTTTGGTTCATCCTCCCAGAGGACAAGATTTGACTGAGACCCTATACTATGAAGTTCAACATAACTCAGCTGTTGTCAGACAAGCTGCCTGGGCTTGGAACAACATCCAGACCAAAGGGACAGCCATCCTTGGAAGGTGTAACAATATTGCTTCAGCCCAGTACTCTGACTGGTCCCGTACTAGAGCTCAGATCACCAGGATGCCTTTCACCTTGGAAGACACACCTGGACCTTCTACAGTACAGCCTGCAGCAACTGTTAGCCTGGAGGAATTTGAAAAGCTGAAAGAGAGGAATAATCAGCTATCTGAAGCCCTGAAGAAGACTCTCTGGGAGAGAAATGATAGTCATCTGGACATTGAGAGATTGGAAAGACTCAAGACTGAGCATCTGACCGAGATTGAAAAGACAGATGACTACATAAGGAAAGTAAGAGCAGGAGAGTTGGTTTTGAAGAATGCCTGCAAGGAGGCCAAAATTCAGAAGGCTAGGGCTGAGCATTATCTGGAGGAAAGCCAGGCTAGGTGGATCAGGATCACCGAAGCCCGTGCACAAGAGGACCAGAGGACTCAGGCCAGGATAGAGCAACTGTAGGCCAATGAGAAGAAGCAGCAGGAGGCTTTGTTGGCAGCTCAGAAGGAGATATCAGAATTGAAACTCCGGGCGGGGTTAAAGAGATCAAAGGACCAAGACAGGCATAAGAAGCTGATTAATGCCATTGCTACCAGGAACCTCCTCATTAGGACTATTACAGAGCACCCAGCTGGTCCAGTGACGGAGGCCCTCCTGAAGGAAGTTAGGGAGGATGACTTTGGATTGGATGTCTAATTCCTTTTTGCTTGTATTTCTTTTCTTTTGATGTACCTTTTCTTTTGGTTGTTGTATTTTTGACCCACCATGGGCATGTATTGTAAACAAACTATGTATTTTCATTATTTGTAATATATCAGTTTGTCTTATTTATTGATGGGCTTTATCTCTCAACATCATCAAGCATTTCCTCGAGGTATGGAAAGGTCAAAACCAAAGAACCAAACCGGATACCCTTGGAAGACAAATAAGCATATTGCATTGCATACTAACATTTTCTTTGTTTTGTAGGTTTTTTTTGTTATTTGTTTCTCACTTGTTGTGGTCTCAGGAAACATTGCCCGCCGAAGAGTGTTCCCTGTCAACCGAGCACACTGGTACCCAATGCGAAACAACCTTTCGGGCATTCAAATGGATCAGGTATAGCAGGACCTAAATGAAGTAAGGAACCAAATGGCAAACAAAAGGGTCGAGATGAGAAACCAAATGACCCAGTTTATGGTTGTGATGACTGGCTTAGATCAGAGCCAGGAAAGGCTGAGAGAGCTGGTAGAAAAGCAGACACCTGAAGAGCCCCACCCTGGAACAGGAGGAACCAGCAATAATGAACGCGGGCAGCCTCGCATCGACCCACCAGAGTTCGGGGCCCATTTGAACCCAGATGTTAATATCCCAAGGAATATTCAAGGAAACACTGCTGGAGGCAGGATCTTGCAAGAAGATCCTCAGGAAGAGCAGTTCACAGTTATTGGGGTTGGGGATGAGGTGTATGACCGAAGGCTGGATGAGATTGCTGAAAAGCTGAGGTCTTTGGAATCCCAGAATTCTCTAGGCTTTGACGTAATGGATATGGGGCTGGTAGATGGGGTGAGGATTCCCCACAAATTCAAACCCCCGTGCTTTGAAAAATATAATGGTATCTCCTGCCCGCGTACTCATCTGCAATCCTTCTTAGGGAGACTCAAGGCTTATACCATGGACGAGAAGTTATGGATGTTCTATTTTGAGGACAGCCTGACTGGAGCATCAAGAGAATGGTATTCGCATCTGAAGAGGGCCACTATAAGATGTTGGAAAGACTTGGCCGAAGCCTTCATCTGTCAATACCAATACAACCAAGACATGGCTCCCAATAGAACCCTTCTAATGGGCATGTCTCAGTCTTCAAGGGAAAGCTTTCGGGATTATACTCAGAGGTGGAGACAGCTTGCTGCTACTGTCCAGCCACCCATGTCTGAAAGAGAGATGGCTGACATGTTTATGAACACCTTGCAGGGAACTTATATTGACAGACTTGCTGCTTTCTCTTCCACCAGTTTTGCCGATGTAGTTATAGCTGGTGAAAGAATTGAGAGTCTTTTGAAGATGGGCAAAATCTCTGACAACGGTGCAAGTTCTTCCAACAACCCCAGAAAACCTTTTTCAGGACCCCGAAGGGCAGGTGAAACAAATGTTGTTCATACAGGCAGAGGCAGACCCCGGTATTCTCACAGATCAATAGCAACCGTTACTATCCCGGCTCCAGTTCTACAACAACCACTTTTTCCTCAACAACAGCAACAACAACAACATCACTATCAGCAACAATCTCATTTTCTGCAACAAAGAACGTACAACAATAACAACAACAACCAACAGCAGCGCCCCTTTCAACAGAGGTCATCTCAGGCAAATAAGGTGATTGACCCCATTCCTATGCCTTATGCCACTATACTGCCACAACTCCTGAAGCTTAACCTGGTTGAGTTAAGGACGTTGGCTCCACCAGATCCTCTCAACCTCCCGAAGAATTATGATGCCAGTGCCAGGTGTGCCTTTCATTCCAACGCATCTGGTCACAATACCGAGAAATGTAGAGCCTTACAAATGAAGGTTCAAGATCTGGTCGATTCCAAAGCTCTCAATTTCGCACCTCCTCCAAATGTTAACAGAAATCCTATGCCTAATCATGGTGGGCCCAGGATTAATGCCATAGAAGAGGACCAACCATCTGCACCGATTGACAATGTGGCATAGATTCAAACACCGCTGGTGGAAGTCAAGGCTCAACTCTTAAGATGCCAGGTGTTCCCGGGCTGTGAGGCCTGCTGCGAATCGTGCAGAACTACTATTAATGGTTGTGAGAGGCTAAGGTTTGGCATAGATGGCCTTATCAGAGATGGAATTTTGCAAATTACCACAACGGCTCCTACGACATCAACAACTCTTTCTTCAACAACAATGGATTCTCCTACAACATCAACAAATCTTTCTTCAACAACAATGGATTCTCCTTCAACATCAACAATTCTTTCTTCAGCAACAATAGATCCTCGTACAACTGCAACAACTATCATTCCCACTGATTCGTCCACAACTCCAGCAATCACTCCGTCCCTTATTTCAACAAATCAAAGTTCAGCAACACTTACTTCTACAACATCAACACCCATCTTATCAACAGAATCTCCTACAACACCAACAAACACTAATGAAGATGTCTCAACGGTCACGATCTATTATGACCCGGCAACTGTTCATCCCAACAACAATTTCCAACAACAAACTGCAACACCTCCTGTCAGATCTCCGGTCACAATCTACTACGACCCGCATACCATCATAGTTCCTTCCACTGCAGCAATCAGTCCAGTTACCATTACAGTACCTGGACTCGTTCCTTATGAAAGCAGTAATGCCATACCTTGGCACTATGGCTCTGATCTCTACTGCGACGGAAAGAAGATCACTCTAGATTCATCAACCTCTTCACCACAAGTTGACAATGTTGGGGGAGGCGGAGGCTTCACCAGAAGCAAACGCCTTTTTGCCTCACAAACACCAAGACCCAATGCTGAAGTAGAAGCTGCTGCTAAAGCAAAAGGGAAGAATGTGGTACGTGAAGAGCCAACTGTTAAAGAAACTCCAAAGACGTCTTTTGAACAAGAGGTGGACGAGTTCATGAGAATAATCAAAAAGAGTGATTACAAAGTGGTGGACCAGCTTCATCAGACACCCTCCAAAATCTATATATTATCATTGTTAATGTGTTCTGAAGCCCATAGGAATGCACTGTTGAGGGTCCTGCACGCAGCCTAAGTGCCGGAAGAGATTACGGTTAATCAGCTGGAAACAATGGTTGCAAATGTTAACACCAGTCATGGATTGGGCTTCACAGATGCTGATTTAACGACGGAGGGACGCAATCATAACAAGGCTTTACATATCACCTTAGAATGCAAAGGTGATGTTCTTTCTCATGTGTTGGTAGACACTGGGTCTTCGTTCAATGTCCTCCCAAAGAAAGCCTTGGTGAAGCTGGAGTATGATGGTTTGGCATTACGTCCAAGTAACTTGGTGGTGAGAGCATTTGATGGCTCTAAGAGATCAGTGCTTGGAGAGATTTGTAGATGTTAAGAATTGGCACAATTTTTGACAAACAAGAAGTGTTGAACTTAGTTCAGGATGTCACACCAGATGTTGTGACATTGTCAAACAGAGTAACAGTTAATGAATTTAGTTCAAGATATCAGGATGTCACACCAGATGTTGTGACATTGACAAACAGAGTAACAGTTAATGAACTTAAGTCAAGTTCAGGATGTCACACCAGATGTTGTGACATTGACAAACAGAGTAACTGTTAATGAATTTAGTTCAGACATCAGGATGTCACACCAGATGTTGTGACATCGTAAACCTGCTACCAGACTTAAATGATGCGTAACAGAACTGAGTAAATTCAGGGAATTTATCTGGAATTAATTGTGAATAGATAAACAATACAAGGCGCATCTGTAGGGAGCTTAGTTATCTGATTTCAGTGTAACAGAATAACTAACTCACCTTGAATCAAGGAAGTAACAAACTAACTAACCCTAATTCAAGGTGATGACAGTAGGATTTATCAGGACTGGATAATTTACAGAAAGCCCAAAAACCAAGCATCTATTTAAGGAACAGAAACTCTCAGAATAGAGAACGAATTTCAGAAGACCAAAAAGGGTGTTTGTGTTTTATAGCAGGTTTTAATTGTGTATCACTTTATGAGCTTTTAAGCAAAAAGTGTATTGTGTCTTGATTGAAACTTTTAAGTAAAATCAAGCTGTTGTGTTTGAAGTGTAACTTCAATTTTATTAAACATTGTAATATATCACTGTGTGATTGAGGGGGGCTGAGTAGGTAATCATATCTAAGTTGTGTCTTAGGTAGAAATTGCCTTGGGTAGATATTAAGTGAAGGATTAAACTGGTTGGTTTAATTCCAGAATTAATATTACTTATACTGGATTTCCTTCCTGGCTTGGTAGCCCCCAGATGTAAGTGTGGAGATACACTGAACTGGGTTAACAATTTCCTGTGTTATTTAATTTACCTGCACTTTAAGTTTTGTTTAAGTCTTCAAGTGTTTAAACATCTGATTCGACATCACGTACCTGATCCCAGAATTTCAATTGGCATCAGAGCAGGCACCCTGCCTGTTTAACTGGGTGAGATCTAGGGACTGCAAGTTTTGGGAACATGGACAGAGATGTAGGATCTGTGAATAGACCACCTATATTGGATGGATCTAACTATGAATACTGGAAGCCAAGAATGGTAGCATTATTAAAATCACTTGATAGCAGGGCTTGGAAAGCAGTCAACAAAGGATGGGAGCACCCTGTCCAAGACAATAAGGATGGGGCAAAAGTGTTGAAGCTTGAAGAAGAGTGGAGCAAGGAGGAAGAAGATTCAGCACTTGGAAATTCCAAAGCCTTAAATGCCTTATTCAATGGCATTGATAGGAACATATTTAGACTTGTGCATCACTGTGAGCTGGCCAAGGATGTTTGGGACACTCTCAAAACCACTCATGAAGGAACATCAAAGGTGAAGATGTCAAGACTTCAACTTCTCACCACCAAGTTTGAAAACTTGAGAATGAAGGAAGATGAGACCATTCATGAGTTTTACATGAACATCCTGGAAATAGCTAATACTTCTGGTGCTTTGGGAGAGAAGATGAGTGATGAAAAGTTGGTAAGATTCTCAGATCACTACCAAAAAGATTTGACATGAAGGTTACTGCAATAGAAGAAGCTCAGGACATATGCACAATGAAGGTTGAAGAGCTCATTGGTTCCCTTCAAACTTTTGAGATGGGAATGAATGATACAATTGTGAAGAAAAACAAAAGCATAGCCTTGGTCTCAAATACTGATAAAGAAGAAGAAAGTCATGAAGCAGACTCTGAGGAAAATTTATCAGAAACAATTGCTATGCTTGGAAGACAATTCAACAAAATTCTCAAAAGAATGGAAAACAGGTCCAGACCAAGTGGAAGAAACTCAACCTATTCTGAGAATAAAAGACCTTATGATTCTAATAGAAGGTCAAATTATGATGAGAAGACCAACCAAGGAAAGGGGATTCAATGTCATGGATGTGAAGGATATGGACACATCAGAAGTGAATGCCCAACCTATCTAAAGAAGCAGAAGAAAGGTCTCTCTGTGACCTGGTCAGATGAAGACTCAAGATGTGAGTCAGAAGAAGAATCTGCAAAGCACATCACTGCTCTAGCTGGAGTATGTGAAACTGAAGGGGGATCCAGTGATGAGGAGCTGACATTTGAAGAGCTTGAAGAATCATACAAGATGCTGTGTAAAAGGAGCACTGAAGTATGCATGGAGAATATACAGCAGAAGAAGCAGATTGAGGAATTAAAGGCTGAAAAGACAAGTAATCTAGAGATCATTGACACTTTGAAAAGTGAAGTAAGCCTACTCAACTCCAAATTGGAGCATATGTCCAAATCTGTCAGAATACTGAACAGTAGCTCAAACACACTGGATGTCATTCTCAACAACAACAAGCACTCAGGGGATAGGACTGGGCTGGGATTTAATAAAGCTCAAAAGTTTGAGGCTAGCACCAGCAAAACAACTCCAAATCCCATGAAGTCAAACAAGATGTCCAAACAGATGTCTCAACATCATGACAAGAACATGATGAAAAAGAAATATCAAAGATGGAGATGCCATCATTGTGGAAGGTTTGGTCACATCAAACCTTTTTGCTACAAGCTGCATGGACATCCAACTCAGAGATATCAGCAACCCCCTAAGCAGAAGACAGATGTCACCAAAAAGGTGATGCATGGACATCCAAATCAGAGGTATCAACAACCCCCTAAGCAGAAGACAGAGGTCACCAAGAAAGTGCTGCATGGACATCAAAATCAGAGATATCAACAACCCCCTAAGCAGAAGACAGAGGTCATCAAGAAAGTATGGGTACCTAAAGCTAGTCTTCATACTGATCAAAGCTACAAATACATGCCCAAGAACAAGTTCAACAGACAACCTTGGAACTCTAAAGATGGACACCATACAGGGCAGATGCATCAATGGAAACCTCACAACAAGAACAAATGGTCCAAAAAGGTTGTTGCCTATATAGCTCATACATCTCTCAGAGTATCTGCTAAGGAAGACTGGTACTTTGACAGTGGCTGCTCAAGGCATATGATTGGACTTAAGAATCTGCTGGTAAACTTAAAGTCACACTCATCCAAATATGTAACCTTTGGAGATGGAGCAAAGGGAGAAATCAAGGGAGTTGGGACATTGGACTGCCCAGGTGTACCAAGTCTAAATGATGTGCTGCTGGTAAAAGGATTAACTGCTAACTTGATCAGCATAAGTCAATTATGTGATCAAGGTTACAATGTAAACTTTACCAAAACTGAATGCATAGTCTCTGATAAAGAACAGAAGGTTGTCATGAGAGGAGCCAGGTCAAAAGACAACTGCTATATGTGGGAACCTCAAGATTTCAGCCTTACTTCAACCTGTTCCTTAGCCAAAGAAGAAGAAGTGAAGCTGTGGCACCAAAGACTGGGTCATCTTCATCTCAGAGGAATAAAGAAGATCATATCTATGGAGGCTGTAAGAGGTATTCCAAGACTGAAGATTGATGAAGGTAAAGTGTGTGGTGAATGTCAAATAGGCAAGCAAACCAAGATGTCACATCCAAAGCTCCAACATCTGACAACTTCCAAAGTTTTGGAATTATTGCATATGGATCTTATGGGACCAATGCAGGTTAAGAGTCTTGGTGGAAAAAGATATGCCTATGTGGTTGTTGATGACTTTTCAAGATATACATGGATAAGTTTAATCAAAGAAAATTCTGATGTGTTTGATGTATTCAAAGATCTGTGCCAAAGAATACAAAGAGAAAAAGCAAGTTGTGTGGTCAGAATAAGAAGTGACCATGGAAAGGAGTTTGAGAATAAAAAATTCTCAGATTTCTGTTCTTCAGAAGGAATCAATCATGAGTATTCTTCTCGTATCACCCCTCAACAGAATGGGATTGTTGAGAGGAAAAACAGAACTATCCAAGAGTCAGCAAGAGCTATGATTCATGCTAAAAAATTACCACTGTACTTTTGGGCTGAAGCTATGAACACAGCTTGTTACATTCACAATAGAGTTACTCTAAGAAAGGGAACTTTTTCCACCATCTATGAAGTCTGGAAGGGCAGAAAACCTACAGTCAAGTACTTTCATGTGTTTGGAAGTAAATGTTACATTTTGGCTGATAGGGATCAAAGAAGGAAGATGGACCCTAAAAGTGATGAAAGGATTTTCCTTGGATACACCATAAATAGCAGAGCATATAGAGTATTTAACTCCAGAACCAAGGTTATAATGGAGTCAATAAATGTGATTATTGATGATGCCTCTGCAGATGTTGCAGATGATGTTGGAACATCTGCTGACAATCAGACTGGAGTTGAAATAAAGAGTGATAATCCTGACTTCACTCTAACTGAGGCAGGGACAGAACAATCCAACAAACCTCCCTCCATCAGAATCCAGAAAGATCATCCTAAAGATCTGATAATTGGTGATCCTAACAGTGGTGTAATCACTAGATCAAGAGAAATGATTTCAGGCTCCTGTTTTGTTTCAAAGATAGAACCTAAAAACATCAAGGAAGCTCTGAATGATGAGTACTGGATCTCTGCTATGCAAGAAGAATTAAGCCAGTTTACAAGAAATGAAGTGTGGGATCTTGTTCCTAGGCCTGATGACATAAATGTGATTGGCACTAAGTGGGTGTACAAGAACAAGTCAAATGAGCAGGGAGTTGTTACAAAGAACAAGGCTAGACTTGTAGCTCAAGGATACACACAAATTGAGGGAGTAGACTTTGATGAAACCTTTGCACCAGTAGCAAGGCTTGAATCAATCAGACTACTTCTAGGAATTGCTTGTATCCTAAAGTTCAAGCTATTTCAAATGGATGTTAAAAGTGCCTTTCTAAATGGGTATCTTAATGAGGAAGTATATGTGGAGCAGCCTAAGGGATTTGTTGATCCAAGCTGTCCAGATCATGTATACAAACTAAGGAAGGCTCTTTATGGTCTGAAGCAAGCCCCAAAAGCATGGTATGAAAGACTAACTACTTTTCTCATTAAACATGGGTACATGAAAGGTGGAATAGACAAAACCTTGTTTGTGAAGGATGAAGAAGGAAAGGTCATGATAGCTCAGATATATGTAGATGACATAGTGTTTGGTGGGATGTCAGACAGGATGGTTAAACATTTTGTTACTCAAATGGAATCTGAGTTTGAGATGAGCCTAGTAGGAGAACTAACCTACTTTCTTGGACTGCAAATCAAGCAGATGGAGGACTCCATGTTCATATCCCAAAGCAAGTATGCAAAGAACACTGTCAAGAAGTTTGGGATGGACAATGCAAGTCACAAAAGAACACATGCCCCAACTCATTTAAAGCTGACAAAGGATGACAAGGGTGAGAATGTGGACCAAAGCTTATACAGAAGCATGATTGGAAGCCTATTATATCTGACAGCTAGCAGACCAGATATAGCTTTTGCAGTAGGTGTATGTGCAAGATATCAAGCTGAGCCAAAAGTAAGCCATCTAAACCAGGTTAAGAGGATTTTGAAATATGTCAATGGTACTTGTGACTATGGCATAATGTACTCTCATGGCTGTGAACCAATTCTCACTGGCTTTTGTGATGCTGACTGGGCTGGAAGTGCTGATGATAGAAAGAGCACATCAGGAGGATGCTTCTTTTTAGGAAACAATTTAATTTCTTGGTTCAGTAAGAAACAAAATTGTGTATCCTTATCCACTGCTGAAGCTGAATATATTGCAGCTAGTAGCAGTTGTTCACAGTTGGTATGGATGAAGCAAATGCTCACAGAATACAATGTCCCACAAGATGTCATGACATTGTACTGTGACAATTTAAGTGCTATTAACATCTCAAAAAATCCTATCCAACACAGCAGGACTAAGCACATTGATATCAGGCATCATTTCATCAGAGATCTTGTGGAAGAGAAAGTGATCTCATTAGAACATGTAGCCACAGATCTGCAATTGGCTGACATATTTACTAAAGCTTTGGATGCTACCCAATTTGAAAACCTAAGGGGTAAATTGGGAATCTGCTTATGTGAAATATAGCAGTTATGGAGAAGTGCCAACATGTCCTATGACATCGTGTGGCATGATCACCAGATGGCAGCACCAGTCTGGTCAGTAACTCTGTGTATTCCACTCTTAAGAATTCCACTAGTAACGGATTTTATAAAAGCTCAAACGTGCTCTCAGCTCTTCATCTCCTCACTATCTCCTCAAAACGATTTGCATGCTAAAGCTGATTTTCTAAGCACCTCAAAATCAATCAAACCTAACTCATCTTCCACTACATTCGAAAAATGTCTCAACATCAAAACCCTAACTTCATTGATGAGGGTCTCAACCAAGAAGATGTGGTGCATGCAACCCCAATCTCTATGGTGCCAATGGATACTACTCCTGTAGACGAAATCAGAGGAAGTGTCCCTATTGCTCAAAAACCTAGAACTCCTAATGTAAGAAGAGCAAAGGAACATGTGTTCAGCAAAAGCAAGGGGACTCCTTCATCTACAAGCACACCCAAAGCTTCTGACTATGTGGATGCATCCATCAAGCATCTTGTGAACAGGATTCTATCTGAACAAAGAGTGGTGCGTGGGGTATCTGTTCCCCTGAATAGCATGCCTGCTCCACAAGAAGAACCATGCAATCAGGCTGAAGAGGACACTCCTGCTCAACAGGATGTCCCAATAAATGTTGAAGCATATGAGGACCAGAACAAGGCCTCAACTGATGATGATGAAGCCACTGATGATCAAGCTTCTGCTGATCAAACTGCTGAAAAGGAGGCCTCCCAACCTCCTCCTGTTGAAACCATAGATGATGACTCTGACACAGAGATCATTGCATCTATTAACCCTAGCATAGCCAAAAGGCTTAGGGCTAGGAAGGAGAAGAAGCCTGCTGGACATGCAACTCCTGAAAAGAAACAGCCTACTCCAAAGAAGGACAAAGTCAAAGCTACCTTTGGACCTACTAAGCAATGGAGCAAGGTAAGCACCCAGAAGAGGAAAGCTGCAACTCCACCTGATTCAGATGTTGAGGAAGATGTCCCAACATCCCAACCAAGGAAGAAACCAGCACCTCCCAGGACTGCCTCTGTTGTTCCTGAAGCACCTCTTGACAATGTGTCCTTCCATCATGTCTCTAGTGTGAGCAAATGGAAGTATGCCTACCAAAGAAGAGTGGCTCTGGAAAGAGAACTAGGCAGCAATGCATTGGAGTGCACTGAGGTAATAGACTTAATATCCTCTGCTGGTTTATTCAAGACTGTTTCAAATTTTTCACCGTGATATGAGCTGCTGGTCAAGGAGTTCATTGTCAATCTGCAAGAAGGGTATGCTGATGGAAAGTCAGAAGATTTCAGAAAGGTTTATGTGAGAGGGAGATGTGTTGAATTCTCTCCTAGGGTTATAAATCATTACCTAGGGAGAGAATCTGATGGGCCTAATGAGCTGGGGGAAACTGACAACCAAGTCTGCAAGATCATCACTGCCAACCAGGTCAAGTCTTGGCAAGTTAAAGGAAAACTTTCTGTTAGCTTGCTAACAAGGAAGTATGTTATGCTGCATAGAATTGGTACTGTCAACTGGGTCCCTACCAACAATACTTCTTCCATAGCTACTGGACTGGGAAGATTCATCTGTGCTATAGGCACCCAAACAAAGTTGGACTTTGGGGCTTACATCTTTGATCAAACCCTAAAGCATGCAGGAACATCAGCAACCAAACTCCCAATAGCTTTTCCCTCTCTGCTATGTGGAATCATCCTCAACCAATATCCAGGCATCCTTACTGAGAAGGATTCAGTCTGCAAGAGAGAAAGTCCACTGGCCTTCCACTACAAATTGTTTTTGAGCCATCATGTTGCAGATGTTGAAGCTCCCAGTGGGACATCTGCTGGACCATCAAATGTCAAGACTCCCATATCCAAAGCTGCCTTGATTACAGAACTCAAGAACACCTGCAAAGAGCTGGATGCCAGGAAGAAAAAGCTTGAGGAAATAATTTAAAGGCTGGAGATGGAAGAGGGTGCTCAGAATGTTGATGGTTCTGATGCTGAGTCTGAGGATGAAGAAGATACTGAATATGATGAATCTGAGTGAAAATGTGTGTGGAAAGTGTACTGCCTGTTTCAGCATTGTAATTTTGGCTTTGTAATTTTGAATGTTTTTTTTTCTCTCTGCTTGTGTAAAATTTGGCCCCAATTTCTGTCTAACAAGGGGGAGAAGTAATGAACAATGCATGTTGCTGTTTGTTTTAATGCCTGCTTCTGAACTAAGTTTTTGAAAATTCTGTTGAGCAAGTCAGTATACATACAGGGTTGAGGGGGAGCAAATTATTATAACTCTCACATGATTCAACAGAAAAGAACTCTGCTGCACTCTGATAAATAAAACGTTGCTGCACTCTGATAAAACCAGAAGATTGTGTTAGCCAAAAATTAGCCAAAGGGGGAGTTTGTATATGTTAAGAATTGGCAGAATTTTTGACAAACAAGAAGTGTTGAACTTAGTTCAGGATGTCACACCAGATGTTGTGACATTGTCAAACAGAGTAACAGTTAATGAATTTAGTTCAAGATATCAGGATGTCACACCAGATGTTATGACATTGACAAACAGAGTAACAATTAATGAACTTAAGTCAAGTTCAGGATGTCACACCAGATGTTGTGACATTGACAAACAGAGTAACTGTTAATGAATATAGTTCAGACATTAGGATGTCACACCAGATGTTGTGACATCGTAAACCTGCTACCAGACTTAAATGATGCGTAACAGAACTGAGTAAATTCAGGGAATTTATCTGGAATTAATTGTGAATAGATAAACAATACAAGGCGCATCTGTAGGGAGCTTAGTTATCTGATTTCAGTGTAACAGAATAACTAACTCACCTTGAATCAAGGAAGTAACAAACTAACTAACCCTAATTCAAGGTGATGACAGTAGGATTTATCAGGACTGGATAATTTACAGAAAGCCCAAAAACCAAGCATCTATTTAAGGAACAGAAACTCTCAGAATAGAGAACGAATTTCAGAAGACCAAAAAGGGTGTTTGTGTTTTATAGCAGGTTTTAATTGTGTATCACTTTATGAGCTTTTAAGCAAAAAGTGTATTGTGTCTTGATTGAAACTTTTAAGTAAAATCAAGCTGTTGTGTTTGAAGTGTAACTTCAATTTTATTAAACATTGTAATATATCACTGTGTGATTGAGGGGGGGGGTGAGTAGGTACTCATATCTAAGTTGTGTCTTAGGTAGAAATTGCCTTGGGTAGATATTAAGTGAAGGATTAAACTGGTTGGTTTAATTCCAGAATTAATATTACTTATATTGGATTTCCTTCCTGGCTTGGTAGCCCCCAGATGTAAGTGTGGAGATACACTGAACTGGGTTAATAATTTCATGTGTTATTTATTTACCTGCACTTTAAGTTTTGTTTAAGTCTTCAAGTGTTTAAACATCTGATTCGACATCACGTACCTGATCCCAGAATTTCAAGATTGATTTACCTGTGATGATTGGCCCATAAATCTTTAAAACTACTTTCTTCATGATGGACATACAGTCGGCCTACAGCTGTTTGTTGGGTAGACCCTGGATTCACGCCGCTGGCGCTGTTACATCTACCCTTCACCAGAAATTAAAATTTGAGTGGGAAGGTCAGATCATCACAATCTGCGGGGAGGAAGACATTTTCATTTGTCAGCTGGCTACTTACAAGTATATAGAGATGGATGGGGAGATCTATGAGACTATGAGTCAGGGGTTTGAGGCCCTTAACATCAATGAAGAAACTGTTGTGTCTGGAACTTCCATCACTTCATATTAACAAGCCCGGAAGGTTGTTGAAGAGGGTACCGCCCAGGGCTGGGGCAAGCTGCTGCCAGTAGAAAAGAAAGAAGACAGATTCGGGTTGGGTTACAGACCAACTCGACAAGATCAACCAGAGACTGTATTGGAGCCCAAATTTATCAGTGGGGGAATGCTTACCCCGGATGCTGTGAACAATTTGGAAGACGAGGGAGAAGACGAACGCAACCTGGAAAACTGGATACGTCCAAGGATCCCGGGGAACCAAGTCTCTAACTAGTCTTCCCAGGCAATTATAAGAGTTACTCCTGCAGAGTAATTATTATTTCCTGTCTTTTAAGCATGCATCAAGTCCTGCATCTTGCCCAAGGTGTCAGGACTCATTTTGTAATAGGGCCATCTTGTATTTTGTACAAATGATTAATTAATGAATATTAGGACATATTTTGCAAACAAGTCTCTTTTTCCGCTCACTGTTTTTCATTTTTCACTTTTGTACAAAAACAATAAAATAGCAATGTTTTCAAAATAATGACTTCATTTTCACTTTTTTCTAAATAAGATAAAACTGATCACTAAAATGAACCAATCTAAACCCTTGCAGAGAGTGCCCTCCAAATTGCACCGACAACAACACTGTTATGACTTTGTATGACTTCGACAATCCGATTAATCAAGCCGACGAAGGGGTTGAAGAAGATTATGAGCTACCGGAAGAACTAGCCAGGTTGTTGAGACAAGAGGAGAAGGTAATCACTCCTCATCAGGAGGAAGTTGAGACAGTTAATCTTGGTACAGAAGATGACTTGAAAGAAGTGAAGATCGGGGCCCGTTTGCAAGATTCAGTAAAGGAACAACTTATTGACATGCTTCGAGAGTACGTTGATGTCTTTGCTTAGTCTTATCAAGATATGCCAGGTCTGGATACCGACATTGTTATGCACAAGCTGCCACTAAAAGAAGACTGTCCGCCATTGAAACAGAAGCTACGCCGTACTCGTCCGGATATGGCCATGAAGATAAAAGAAGAGGTACAAAAACAGTGGGACACCGGTTTCCTTGCTGTGACTAGTTACCCGCCGTGGGTTGCTAACATTGTACCAGTACCTAAGAAGGATGGAAAAGTACGGATGTGTGTGGATTACCGGGATCTGAACAGAGCTAGCCCGAAGGATGATTTCCCTTTACCTCACATTGATGTATTGGTCGACAACACGACTCAGTTCTCGGTGTTTTCCTTCATGGATGGATTTTCAGGATATAATCAGATCAAGATGTCACCTGAAGACATGGAGAAGACAACTTTCATCACACCCTGGGGCATATTCTGTTATAAGGTAATGCCATTTGGACTGAAGAATGTCGGGGAAACTTATCAGCGGGCCATGGTAACATTATTCCACGACATGATCCACAAAGAAATCGAATGTTATGTGGATGACATGATTGCCAAGTCCCTCACAGAAGAAGACAATCTGGTAAATCTGTTGAAGCTGTTCAAGCGTCTGAGGAAGTACCAGCTGAAGTTAAACCCCAACAAATGCACATTTGGGGTGCGTTCCGGTAAGCTGCTGGGATTTATTGTAAGTGAAAAGGGAATTGAAGTTGACCCTGACAAAGTCAAAGCAATTCAAGAGATGCCTGCACCAAAGACCGAAAAAGAAGTTCGGGGGTTTCTAGGTAGATTGAACTACATATCAAGGTTCATATCTCATCTTACTGCAACCTGTGAACCCCTTTTCAAACTATTAAGAAAGGAACAAGCGGTCAGGTGGAATGAAGACTGCCAGAAGGATTTTGACAAAATCAAGGAGTACTTACAAGAACCTCCGATTCTTATGCCTCCAGTTGAAGGAAGTCCTCTAATAATGTACCTGACAATATTAGAAGGATCAATGGGGTGTGTGATGGGCCAGCATGACGAGTCTGGTCAAAAAGAAGAATGGACAATGATATTTGATGGGGCTGTCAACATGAATGGTCGTGGAGTTGGTGCAGTGCTTATTACACCTAAAGGAGTTCACATGCCTTTCTTGGCAAAACTCACCTTTAACTGCACTAACAACGAAGCTGAATATGAAGCTTGTATCATGGGTCTTGAGGAATCCATTGACCTCAGGATCAAGACTTTAATTGTATTCGGAGACTCAGCTTTGGTAATCAATCAGACCAACGGCAAATGGTACACTCACTAAGAGCATCTGATTCCATATCGAGACTACACAAGGAGATTACTGACTTTCTTCACAACAGTCAAGCTTGAGTATATCCCTCGAGATGAAAATCAGTTTGCAGATGCTCTGGCTACCATTTCCTCCATGATCAAAGTTCAAGCTGCCAACTTTGTGCCTCGGATTTCAGTATCCAGACTTGACAGACCAGCATACGTATTCTCTGTGGACATTGCTGAAGATGACAAGCCTTGGTTCCATGACATCAAATGCTTCTTAGAGGATCAAACATACCCACCTGGGGCATCATCCAATGATAAGAAGACATTGAGAAGACTGGCTGGTAGTTTCTTCCTGAATACTGATGGTTCCTTGTACAAGAGAAACTTTGACATGGTGCTTCTCAGATGTGTTGATAAGAAAGAGGCAAACTTGTTGATGCACGAGGTGCATGAAGGATCTTTCGGTACCCATGTTGGAGGACATGAAATGGCTAAAAAATTGTTAAGATCAGGTTACTATTGGATCACAATGGATGCAGACTGTTGTGCCTATGCCAGGAAGTGTCATAAATGCCAGATTTACGCAGATAAAGTGCATGTGCCTCCAAATCCTTTGAACGTGATGTCTTCACCTTGGCCCTTTGCCATGTGGGGCATTGACATAATTGGAAAGATTGAGCCGACTGCTTCAAATGGCCACAGATTCATCCTGGTGGCCATTGACTACTTCACCAAGTGGGTCGAAGCAGCTTCGTATGCCAATGTCACCAGACAAGTGGTAGCCCGATTCCTGAAAAGAGACATCATTTGTCGGTATGGAGTACCCGAGCGAATCATTACTGATAATGGTTCCAACTTGAACAATAAAATGATGGCAGAACTGTGTCGGGACTTCAAAATCCAACACCACAACTCTTCTTCTTACAGGCCAAAGATGAATGGCGCTGTTGAGGCAGCTAACAAGAATATCAAGAAGATTGTGCAAAAGATGGTGGTCACCTACAAAGACTGGCATGAAATGCTACCATTTGCCTTGCATGGGTACCGTACCTCAATCAGAACATCCACTGGGGAAACACCGTATCAACTTGTGTATGGTATGGAAGCATTCCTACCTGTTGAAGTTGAATTACCCTCCTTACGGGTACTGATGGATGTCAAGTTGAACGAAGCAGGATGGGTCCGGTCTCGGTACAATCAACTAAATCTGATCGAAGAAAAGAGATTAGCTGCAATCTGTCATGGTCAGTTATATCATAAAAGAATGAAGAAAGCCTTCGATCAGAAAGTCAGGCTTCGGGAATACCAAGTAGGAGATCTTGTGCTGAAAAGACTTCTTCCTCCTCATACAGACCACAGGGGCAAATGGACTCCAAACTACGATGGTCCATTCATAGTAAAGAAGGTTTTCTCTGGTGGAGCACTGATGCTCACTACTATGGATGGTGAAGATTTCTTATCCCCTGTGAATTCAAATGCAGTTAAAAAATACTTCGCATAAAATGACCCGCTGGACATAAAAACAAAATATACGTCCAGGAAAAATAGGGCATCCCGGCGAGTCAAAAACAGAATAAAAGACTCGGGCAAAAATAAGGGAAAATAAAAAAAAATGTACGCCCGCTGAGTTAAAAAGCCGCATTGGACAGCTCAGGCAAAAATGGGTATCCCGGTGGATTGAAAACCCGAAAGGGCGATCCACGCAAAATAAGGGAGTAAGCGAACGACTGCATTCTGAATTCGTCTATATCACTCACGACATGGCAAGCTTCTAAAGGTTAAAGTATCGGTCAGGATCAACCTTCTTCAGAAAGCAAGATGAGAAGAACGTCAAGGTCATACGAGTCATAGCAAAGGGGAGCTCACTGAAGTGTCGTCAACATTGCCAGCACTTTTGTTTTTTCTCAATTTATAACAATCTCCTCATTTCAGGGGATTTGTTTCTTTGATTGTATTTGCCGATTCAGGGCACCCAGATTAATAAAATCAGAATTTTCAGTCACACTTCGTCTTGTACATTTTGGTGTTTCGTTTGCAAAATGTCCAAGTATCCATGATATAATACTTGCATAAAACAGATGTGCCTTTCTAAAATAACATCCTTGCAGGAAATATATTTATTTTTCAGGAATATCTAACTCCTATGACGGAATCCGGTAAAGGATATTTCAGGGTACTTGTGCGTTTCTTTGTCTTAACAGGATAGCGGTATTTGGATTGCTTTTCCTCGGAAAAGTTGCCAAGACATCACTTCTCCAACACATTTCCTTCAGAGCAGCGTCAGTAAATGCTCATTTCCCCAGCTGAGTTGTCAAGTCTCCTCATCAGCAGCAGGATCGTCACAAAAATCTCTAGGAAGATCGTTCAGTGATCTTCCCTCCCAACAGAGTGCCAGATCTCTCATCTCCAGCAAGACAGGGAACCGTCTCTCCACAGAGCTCCAGCCTCTCCCAGAAGAGCAATGTCTGAAATTCTCACACAACAAAGGGACGGAAGCTTTCTCATCCCCAGCTGGGTTATCTCCTCACCAGATAAATCTATCATTGATCTAATCCCCAAACAGAGTCATACAGATCTACCAATGATCTTATCCCCAACTGGGATATCACTTCAGACAGATCAGCCAGGGATCTCCACAGCAGTGGGATCCGAATCCCGGATCGATATCTTTTGCATAATCATAGCATTCGCATCATATTGCACCACAAAAGCGTAGCATTCCGTTTAATATGGAGCATTACGGCAAAAATCAAACATATTGCATGGTAAAAAGTCAGGTTCGTACCAGTCACCTGTAAATACCAACAGTACTTCATCAGCCATATACAAAATACACCCCTTGCACATAAAAGACGAAGCGTCCCTTTGCACTCTCAAACACAAATACATGATCATATACACTCTTTCGATACTCGTCTGTGTCATATCATCCCCTGCAGATATAAACCAATGCTTATACACTCTTCTAACACTCGTCTGTGTCACCTATCCCCAACACAGTTGCCCAAATACATGTCTATTATACACTCCTTTCGACACCCGTCCGTGTCATCTTATCCCCACAGGTTGCCAGAGTACACTCATAACTTGTACATTTTCTTTTCTGATACTCGTCCATATCATGGTCTTAAGGATGCCCGTCCGCATCTTTAATCTATACACAGCAACCAACACTTATACCTTTTTATTTCGAAAAGCGTAAGCACCCGTCCGTGTTTACCATCCCCCGGAAAATCCCCAACAAAACATCCTTTTTATCTGACATTCGTCCTATGTCGCGATACTATCGGCAGCCTTACCCTGCCAGGTGATCATCCTTCACCTATGGATGATTGTCCCTAATCCCTTCCCCCAGCGGAGCCTCCATTATTGGAACCCTTTTCTATCCGGCATTCGTCCTATGTCGTGATACCTTCGGCATCCGTACCCTGCCAGGTGATCGTCCTTCAGCATGGATGACCGTCCCTCATCCTTATCCCCAACAGAGCAGTCTGCCCCTGCTAGGTGATCGTCCTTCACCTTTTGATTTTATCCGATGGCCGTCCCTATCGTTGATCTTGTTATCTGACATTCGTCCTATGTCATGATAAATCCTGAGAGCAGTCGTCCCCTGCTAGGTGATCGTCCTTCACCTTTTGATGATCGTCCTTCATCATTTTATCCGATGGCCGTCCCCATCGTCGACCTTTTCTATCCGACATTCGTCCTATGTCGTGATAAAAGAGCAGTTGTCCCCTGCTAGGTGATCGTCCTTCACCTTTTGATGATTGTCCTTCATCATTTTATCTGATGGCCGTCCCCATCGTCGACCTTTTCTATCCGACATTCGTCCTATGTCGTGATAAAAGAGCAGTTGTCCCCTGCTAGGTGATCGTCCTTCACCTTTGATGACTGTCCCTCATCATTATTTCATTTATTCTTTGAACCGATGGCCGTCCCCATCTTTGTTTACTTTACTTTGCAAACCTGGTGGCTGTCCGCATCATTTCCTTTCCTTTAATCCCCGGAGAACCTTGTTACTATATGGCCGTCCCCATCATGATCCCTTTATCTCCCCAGCTTGTCGGTCGTCCCCGTCATTGCCTTATTTACCACCATTTCCCCAGCATGTCGGTTGTCCCCGTCGTTGCTTTATCCCCAGCAGTCGTCCTCTGCTTGATGGTCGTCCTCCATCACCCGCATTTGATGATCATACTTTACTTTCTTTTACAATTTATATCCCTTTTCTTCTTCTCCCCAGTGAGTGCAAATTTCGGACTGTCTTTGGTATTCAACCACAAGTTATCTTGTTTGTCTGTTAAGCCAGGCGCTTACACCCTGCACAGCTAACTCATGCTTGAATAGGGGCAGCTGTAAACACCCCAAATTTTCCCTCACTAATTTCACATCATGGCTTGTGATCTTTCATATTTACATAAGTTTAATCATACGATTTCATATTGCATTTTGCTTCACTGCATTAGTTCAAGTTCATCTGCATCTAGGGTTTGTGATTTGAGCCATCCAAGATCCATCTGAGTCACTCCAAAGGCCTCCAATCATTCCAAGAGGGTCCATGAATGTTCAATCATCATATTATATCCTCCAAAGATCAAGGAAGTCAAAGAATCACAAGAACTGGCAAAGCATGGAAGCAGAGCTAGGGTTTAACTGCACAGATGACCTGAAATTAGGGTTTTGGTTTCAGAGGCCATAACTCAAAATATTTTGGTCATTCTTGTTTCTATTGGTCTCAATATGTTATAAGGATCATGTGTACCAAGTTTGATGAAGAAATTCATTGGGGAAGTCATTTGTTCACTAGGCAACTTCTTGAGCAAGTCAGAGCAAAATCAGGGCATCTGAGGCCCCCCAACATGGAACCAAAGTGGATTTTTCATCAAATTGAAGTTATATGATCTTTATTTGATCATTGAAGTGCTTATAAGTTCACAAAATTGAAGAAAAATGAGCTAAACCAAAAGTTGCCAAAAATGGAAATGACTTGTAATGTAAACTTTCCATTTTGGGAAAGTTTTTCAACCTCCTCTTTCTCAACCAAAAATGCTTCAAATGAAAAATTATTGGTCATGAAAGTTGTAGATTATATCATTCCCTTTTCAAAAGGTACAAGAACAAGATCTAATTCATTTTGGAACTCAAGATATGGCATGTCAAAGTTGGCAAAAATCCCATAATTTTCAAGAATGCACCAAAAGAGATTCTTTGCAAAACCACTTGCCAAGGCTTTTTGTGACTTCAAACACACTTCTATGTATCATAACATCATAGTGCATTGCCTTTAGATCAGAATTGCCCAAAGAATTTCAAGATTTCATGCCTTGAACATCAAGAACTCTCAAAGGGGCCAAAACTTCACATATTGGCAAAAGGTCCCATAACTTTGCTCCCACTTGCTGCATTGCCTCAAGACTGATTTTGTGGACATCCTTGAACTCAGCTACACCAAGACATGCCAAAAAGCCAGCTACACCCTTGCCCATACCTCAAGTACAAGAAATGTTGACTTTATGCAAAATCACCCATACCAATCACAACAGTCCACCACCCACTCTCTGCCCAATCCAGACACTACAAGCATGCCCTAAGGACTCATTTTCATAACACACAAGCTGAAACCTCCAAGAACTCAGCATTGCCAAAATCATTCCCTCTTGCATTTTCCTTCGAATCTCTCAGCTCACTTACTCAAACTCAAAACCAATTCCACCATTCATCTCAAAATCACTCACTGACCACAAAGAAACCCTCAAATCAACCAAGAACACCCCATATACAAAACACGATTCTTGGCCAGTTCAGTTGCTACAACACAAACCAACCATTCTCAAAGCCTTTGAAGCATCCCATTAGCCTCAGAAAGTCAAAGGGAGTCAGTTTGCACAAAGGAAGTGGCCAGAAAGTTCAAGTTTGGAAAGCTCCATCTCAGGTAGTCATCTGAAATCTTTTTTCCAGAACTCCTTTTTTATGTTACAATATGAAAAAGCCTGCTTCACTGATCACTCTGAGCTTTGAATTTTCGAAAATGGTGTAGAAATGAGTATGTACTGAACCTCTAAAATTTTTTCCATTTTTGATCTTTTCTTCGAATCTTAGGATTGAGCAATAAGAAATTTGTTTTGAGGATGGATTTGAGCTTAGGGGAGTGAGGGGAGTTGATCTGGAGCTTTAGAGCTCCAGAAATAACCTAGGGAGAGAGTTTGAGATTTTCAGGTGAGGGTGTCACCGGAGAAGACGACCGGAGCTCTTCTTCGGTGACCTGAAAGTGATTAGTTTGATAATTAGGGTTAGAGTTTTGTTTGAATCTGGACCCTTAGATTTCCCTCTCCCGCGCATGTTGTGTGGCTAGGATCACCTCATTAGTTTTAATTATGGATTAAATAATTAGTTAATTAAGATTAATGAAATTTGAATATTGGCCATCAGATCTGGCACGTAGTCAACCCTGGAAACCCCCAGAACCAATCTCAGCCACTGGATCATCATACTTCTGTTTATTTTATTTTTTATTTCAATTTCTCTCATTTATTTTGTACCATTTATTTAAAATAGCTAAAAAATTCCAAAAATAATTTTATTCTGCATTTTTACTTCAAATAAGTTTCTCAACCCAAAAATATTTTTATTTTTATTTTTTGCATTTAAAAATAATTTTTAAAACATTTAAATGTTTATTTTAATTAATTAATGAAAATTAATTAATTAAAATATCATTTAGGTTTCTAAAAATCCCAAAAAAAAAAATCACATTGCATCTTTAAACATTTAGAAACATTATCATACCATCCACACAAATTTCTTTTTTGTTTTGAACCATCTTTGATAATTTTCTTGAATTTAGGGTTCATAAAATTCACATTTTAGAACTCTAACTTCAAGAATTCTTTTCTGCCTAACAAAGAATGGTATGACAATGGTTCTTTTTGCATTGATTTTCATTTGACATGTAGTTTCTAACATAATTTTGTCACAAATTTCTTCTGCATTTTTGATTTGATTTGGATTTTTTCCCTTTAGGTGTCTTAAAATCCTAGGTAACTTAGAAAAATCCTAACTTTCATTAGGTTAAGAGTTAGGTCTTCTCCTTTGGGGTGTTGTATAATATGGATTAGGGATCCTTTGAGTTCATTTTCAATTTTTTATTTTATGATTTGCTTCTGTTTTTGACTTTTGCATCTCATGTTGCATTAAAACCCTAATTTCTCATGATCATTTGCATACATCTTGCATATGCATTCATTCAAGAACTTGTCATGACATTTCTTGCATCCATATAGTTTATAAGACATCATAGGACACATTGGACTTATGCTTGATCATTTCCTCATTCATTTGACATGTTATGCATTCATTACATTCCATGAACATTCATGAACTTTCATGTTCCTTTCATGCTCCATTTTCATTCTCATCACTTGTATGATCATCCATTACTCTTGACATACACTTGCATCATCTCTTAGCATCATTTCCATCATTAATATTCTTCTGATTTTGGTTTGTATCCTTGCATTCATTTCAGTTTCATTTCATTTCTTTCTTCTTTTGCTAACTTTTCAGGTGGTAAGTACTTTGAGAAGTGAATTTGCCTTCACTTCTCACTTCTCTTCTCATCTCTTTTATGCATCCTTGCTGCATTTTGTCTTTGTCTTAGAGTGAGCTTTCTCATTCATGTTCTTCATTCACTTTCTTTCTTCAAGTAACTTATCTTCTTAAGTGAAGTAAGTTAGCTTGTTTCTTCTGCTTCTCCTCCTTTGTTCTGCTTCTTCCTTGGTGGATATTCTTGAAAATCTCTTGCAAGCATTACAAACCATAGGAACACCCAAGCATGATAACAATTAGGGCTTGATTAGTCCCCCTTTATTTTTACCTTTGTATCATATTTTGTGTCTCTCCTCTCATCTCATAATCAGGGACTAAACCTTTAAGGTTTTAAGGCTTTGTAATTAAGCTTATGCATGCATCCTTCTCTTAGGATGGAGTGCATAATTTTAATCCTAAGTGTTAAACTCTTAATGTGTTTAAATATCTTAATCAATCCATCTTAATAATTACTAAGACAATAGCTTGTAACTTGGGCCTTGCATTAGGGTTCTAATTCTTCCTTAATTGGTTAAGGACTAACCCTAGTGTTAATGGACAAGTACCCCTCAAGTTGTCTTACAAACCATAAAATTCACTTCTTAACCTTATCTTTAACTAAAATCCACTTTAATAAAGGCTTTGTTTTTTCATGAGGTTAATCCCTAATCATGAATTAAGTTGAGGTATCTTCCTCAGCTTAAATGTTCTCATCTATTATCCTCCTATTAGGATGGTGTAATGAGTCCATTAAATCCTTGATTATGGCTTAAACTCATTACTTAACACTAAACAAAAACTCCAAAAAACATCTAAATAATCACAAGTAGGTTAATGATCTTAATCCTACATCATGGTAATTAAGTGTGAGGTGTTTACTTCATACTTAAGGTATTCTCATTACCCCAAATCAAAGGGAAGATGTGATGAGCTTACCAACCCTTGGTTTAGACTTAAGCTCATTAACTTATGACAAACTCCAAAAAGCAATAAAATATTGAAAACACAAAACAAACAATAATCGTCTCCTTCGGGATTCTTTTCTCATCTCACTCATTCAAAAACGAGAACTCGCTTCATCCGTCTAATGCAAGACAGTTATCACCTGAGCCAGACAGGTTATACACTTGAGCATAGACAAGCAAGCAGTTTATCAGTCAGTTCATCCTTCAGTCTCTTTGAGTCGAACTACGGTGTTCTTACTTCCTCATTGCACGAGAGGATACGTAGGCATAACTTAACTGTTATCGAACAAAAGTCTCTGTATATCCCCCCCTCTTCCAACATTATTCTTTAAGCCTCATCCCTGAGCAATTAATTTCACTTCATCTTCTTGCACTGACACCTATACATTCTTTTCCAGCTTTTGCACACAGATAACACTGACACTACCTCTTTAAACATAAATCTTTTAAGCGTGGATCCCGTCGAGTACGACAGACAATCTGGGTGCTAATACCTTCCCAGGTTGTAACCAACCCCCTTTCTCAGTTTCTCTGGTTCGCAACCGTCTTATCCATACCTTTCCAGGTTTATGCAGCATTACCTTTCCTTCGGGATAAAAATGCCTAGATGGCGACTCTTTTCACTTCACTTCATTCTTCTCTTTCGCCGACCGTTCGCGTCTGTACCCTATCTGACCAGGTGTCTTTTAGTGGGAGCGACAGGTATTACAGTTGGTATCAGAGCAGGTCGTATCCTCAACCTAGCCTTGAAATATTATGAGTATTTCCTTCCGTTCATACATGTTGACTTGCGATAGGACTAAATGTTATGTTTACGGTATTGAGCCTGATCAACTTAATCCTGTTTTGATGACATTTAGGAAATATGGCTGGTAGACGTGGAACTCGTTCTCAACCCAGTGTCACTCCTCCCGGTAGCGATCAAGCAGGTAGCAATAGGAATGCTCCTATGTTCTAATTTATGCAGCAGATGCAGCAACAACAGCACCAATTCATGCAAGAAATGATGCATCGGATGAGTGGGGGCTTTCACCCTCACGTGGTTGCTCCTGGAGCTGCAGGTGGAACATTTAGAGACTTCTTCTGCATGAACCCTCAGGAGTTTCATGGCAGGTTGGATCCAGTTAAGGCTCATGAATGGGTGACTGGAATGGAGAGGATATTCCAGATTGTAATTTGTAGTGAAGAAGACAAGGTGACCTTCGCGTCACATTTGCTAAAGGGTCCTGTTGCTAGGTGGTGGGAAAGTTCCTCCAACTTGATGATGATGCAAGAAATTCCACGAGTGTGGCAACAATTTAAGATAGTTTTTATGGACAAGTATTTTCCGAGTTCCTTGAGGACGCAAAAAGAGTTTGAATTTCAACAACTTAGGCAAGGAAGCATGACTGTGGCCAGTTATGCTGAGAAGTTTGAGGACATGGCGGCCTACTCTAGGCATGCTATGTATGCCCCTGATGAAAGGTGGAAAATTGACTAGTTCTTGTTTGGGCTAAGGGCCGAGATTTTGCATAGTGTCTCTCAAAGGGAGTTCACTACTTACTCCGAGATGTTGAGGCAATGTTATGTTGCGGAACATAGTTTGAAGAAAGTTCAAGCAGAAGCCAGTTCTAGAAGAGTGGTTCAAGGAGATAGGGGGAAGGTTAGTCAATCTTTTAGGCCGAGGCCTCAACCCTTCAAGGGGAAACAGGTGTCGAGTCCTAGATCCAGTGCTCCTCCTTCTTGCCCCCGATGTCGCAAGAACCATTTTGGAAGATGCGAGCAGAACGGTGTATTTTGTTATCATTGCCAAAAGGAAGGACATATTTCTAGGGATTGCCCTCAAAGGAAGGATCTGACTCAAGGGAGAGTTTATACTATGAATGCCAGGAAGACGAAAGGCGGCAATTCCTTGATTGCGGGTAATTGTCTTATTAACAACCATCCTTGTCTTGTTTTATTTGATTGTGAAGTTACGCATTCTTTTATATCTACTATTTGTGCGAAGCGACTTGGGTTGCGACTTTTTCCCTTGTCCCCTCCAATGGTGGTTACTACCGCTATGGATGAAACTGTCGAGACGCCGCTTAAGTGTGAGAACTGTACGTTGTCCGTGGATGGCAGAGTCTTTCAGATTGATCTCATTTGTTTGCCCCTTAATAAAATTGATGTTATCCTGGGAATGGACTGGTTGTCTGCTAATTCTGTGTTTATTAGGTGCGAAGAGAAGTTGATCCTCATTCCCTCTGTTGAAGTGCCTCCGAAAGATGTTTTGGCAACGATCTTAGAAGGTACGATTGGAATGGTAAATTTTCTGTTTGAGCAAGAGAAATTTGTTTTTCTTGTCCTTACTAAAGAGGAGAGTATTGACCAGCAAGTTTTGAACATTCCGATAGTTTGTGAATTTTCCGACGTCTTTCTTGAAGATGTCACTTCCTTACTGTAAACACCCCAAATTTTCCCTCACTCATTTCACCATGTCTTGTGATTCTTTTCATTTGCATAAGTTCAATCATATCATCTCATATTGCATTTTTGCTTCACTGCATTGGTTCAAAGTCATCTGCATCTAGGGTTTGTGATCTGAGCAATCCCTGAGCCATTTGAGCAACTCCAAAGGTCTTCAATCATCTCAAGAGGGTCCATGTATGTTCAAGCATCATATTATATCCTCCCAAGATCAAGGAAGTCAAAGAATCACAAGAACTGAGAAAGGTATGGAAGCAGAGCCAGGTTTAACTGCACAGATGACCTAAAATTAGGGTTTTGGTTTCAGAGGCCATAACTCCAAATTTTTTGGTCATTCTTGTTTCTATTGGTCTTTATACGATATGAGGATCATGCATACCAATTTTCATGAAGAAATTCAATGGGGAAGGCATCTGATCAGTAGATGACTTCTTGAACAAGTCAGTGTGAAATCAGGGCATCTGAGGCCCCCAATCATCCAACCAAAGGGTCTTCTTCATCATTTTTGGTGTATATGATCTTTATTTGGTCTTAGAAGATGTTAGAATTTCACAAAATTGAAGAATTTCAAGCCATTGGCAAAGTTGCCATTTTGGGAAAGTGACTTGTAATGCAAACTTGCCATTTTGGGAAAGTTTTTCAACCTCCTCTTTTTGATTCAAAAATGCTTCAAATGAAAAATTCTTGGTCATGAAAGTTGTAGATTGGATCATTCCCTTTTCAAAAAGTACAAGAACTTGATCTAATTCATCATAGAACTCAAGTTATGGCCTTGTAAAGTTGGGAAAAATCACAAAATTTCACTTATGTACCAAAGAGGGAAACTTGCAAAAACTCTTGCCAAGGCATTTTGTGACTTCAAACACACTTCTATGTATCATAACCTCATAGTGCATTGCCTTAAGATCAGAATTGCCCAAAGAATTTCAAGATTTCATGCCTTGAACATCAAGAATTACAAAAGGGCCAAAGCTTCATGAATTTGCAAAATGGTACAAAACTTCTCATCCACTTGCCACAGCTCATCAAATCTGATTCACAAACATTCCTTGATCTCAGCTGAACCAGGACATGCCCAAATCCCAGCCTTCCACTTGCCCATACCTCCAAGTACAACTTTCTTGACTTTTTGCAACATGAGCCATACCAATCACACTGCTCCACAACAACTCTCTGCCCAATCAGAACATGTTATGTGGACCTCAAGCAAGCCATTTCATACAAGAAGCAAGCCTGAATCCTCCCACAGCTCAGCATACACAAAATCACTCCAACTTGCAAAAGCTTTCGAATTTCATAACTCAGCCAACAAATCTCCAAACTTTTTCCACCATTCAACTCCACATTCATCACTGATCATTTCCCACCCTTCATTTTGCCTTGAAACACTTCAAATCAAAAATACGATTTTCACCATCCTTGAACTGAACTTCAGCAAACTTCACATAGAGGCCATATAAACTCCAACCAAGCTTTGCAGACTCTTGAGGAAGGTCGTTGAGGGTGATTGGAAGCAAGGAACTGGCCAGAAAGCTCCAAAGGTGAAAGCTCCAGTTCAGGTATCACCAAGAACAATTTTTCCAGAACTTGTATTTCTTGTTATAGAGTTATTCTCCATGCTTCACTGATCATGCAGCTCTTTTTATTTTTGAAAATAGTTGAGAAATGAACATGTTATGACTCTCTGAAACTTTGTCCAGTTTTTTGTTCTTCTTCGATTCTCCATGTATGCTTGTTATAAATTATGTTTGGATGATGGTTTGAGTTAGTTTTGAGTGGGGGATCATTTCTGGGCAGTTAATTTGGGGTGGGTTGGCTTGTAGAGAGAGTTAGGGATTTGGCCTCGCCAGAGAAGACGACCGGAACCACTATTTCGGTCGTCTGAAAGTAATTAGGGTTAATTAGGGTTTTAGGTCAGTTTGAATAATAGCCCTTGGATTGAGCTTTCGCGCGCGCAGTGAATGGCTCAGATTGCTTCATTAAGCCCTAATCTTAATTAATTAGATTAATTAGGATTAATTAATTCAAAAATCCAGTTTGAATTCTGACCACTAGATCACGCGCGCAGTCAATTCCCGCCCCCTAGGTTTGAATCTCATCCACTGGATCATCATACTTCTGTTTTATTCAATTTTAATTTCATATTTTCTTATTTATTTTGCACTATTTATTTAAAATACCTAGAAAACCCTAAAAAATCTTTTCTTCTGCATTTTGCATTCAAATATTTTTCTTAACCCAAAAATAGTTTTAATTTTATTTTTTGCATAAAATTTGTATTTTTAAAATATTTTAATGATTATTTTAATTAATTAATGGAAATTAATTAATTAAAATACCATTTAAGTTTCTAAAAATCACCAAAAAAATTACATTGCATCTTGACACATTTAGAGACATTATCAAACCATTCATACAAATTTCTTTTTGGTTCTTGATCCATTTTGACATTTTCTTTGGATTTAGGGTTCTTAAAAATCAATATTTTTGACCCTAACTTAGAAAATTTGTTTCTGCCTAACCATGAAGGGTTTGATAGTGATTCTTTTTGCATTGCATCCCACATATCATGTAGTTTCTAGGATAAAATTGGCATGAATTTATCTTTCATTTTTTATTTGTTTTGCATTTTTCCTTGTGAGATACCTTAAAACCCTAGCAAACTTAGAAAAATCATAAGTCCTTTAGGGTTTAGCTTCTGACCTTACCCTTTGGGTAGTGAACTTGTATAGGTTTAGGGTACCTTTGATCCCATTTTCAATTTTTTATCTTGTCATTTGCTTCTGATTTTGAATTTTGCATTGCATCTTGTACATAAACCCTAATTTTTGCCTTCATTTGCATTCCTCCTTCATAAGCTTGCATACATAAACTTGCCATGACATTTTATGCATCCACATGACATATAAGACATATTAGGACATATTGAAGTCATGTTTGATAATTGCATCATCCCATTGCCATGTTATACATCCATTGCATTTCATAAGTTTTCATGAACTTTCATGCCTCCTTTCATGTCTCATTTGCATCTTCATTGCTTTTATGATCATCCTCATTTCCTGACATGTTTTCATACCATCTCATAGCATCATTTGCATCTTGATCATGCTTCTGGTTTTTGTTTGCATCATTGCATCCTTCTCATTTTCATTTCAATTCTTGTTGCTAACTTTTCAGGTGGTAAGTGTTTGAGAGGTGAATTTGCCTTCACTTCTCATAATCTCTTCTCATCCCTTTTATTCATTCATTGCTGAATTTTGTCTTTGTATTAGAGTGAGCTTGCTCATTCATGCTCTTTCTCCTCTTTCTTTCTTCAAGCCACTTATCTTCTTAAGTGAAGTAAGTTGTCTTGCTTCCTCTGCTTCTCCTTCCTTCATCCTTTGCTTCTTCCTTGGTGTTTCTTCTTGAAGATCTTCTTGCAAGCCTCATGAACCCTAGGAACACCCAAGCATGAACACAATTAGGGTTTGATTAGTCCCCCCATTATTTTTACCTTTTTGTCATCTTTGTGTCTTCTCTTCTCATCTCTTAATCAAGGACTAAACCTTAAAGGTTTTAAGGCTTTGTGATTAGGGTTATGCCTGTATCCTTCTATTAGGATGGAGTGTATAACTTTAATCCTAAGTGTTAAACCCTTGATGTGTTTAAACCCTTTAATCAATTCACCTAATAATCACTAAGACATCAAGCTTGTAACTTGGGCCTTGCATTAGGATTTTAATTCTTCCTTAAATTGGTTAAGAAGGACTAACCCTAATGTTAATGGACAAGTCCCCCTCAAGTTGTCTTACAAACCCTAAAAAACCACTTCTTAATCTTACCATTAACTAAAATCCACTTTAATAAAGGCATTGTTTTGTCATGAGGTTAATCCCTAATCATGGATTAAGTTGAGGAGCCTTCCTCATCTTAAATGTTCTCATCTATTATCCTTCTATTAGGATAGTGTAATGGGTCCATTAAATTCTTGATTATGGCTTAAACTCATTACTTAACACTAAACAAAAACTCCAAAAACATCTAAATAATTGCAAGTAGGTTTATGATCTTAATCCTACATCATGGTGATTAAGTGTGAGGTGTTTACTTCATACTTAAGGTATTCTCATTACCCCTAATCAGAGGGAAGATGTGATGAGTTTACTAACCCTTGGTTTGGGCTTAAGCTCATTTTCTTATGACAAATTCAAAAAGTAATAAAAGACTGAAAACACAAAAACAAACAATAATCGTCTCCTCCGGGAGTCTTTTCTCACCTCATTCACTCACAAATGAGAACTTACTTCTTCCGTCTAATGCAAGACAGTTAGCACCTGAGCCAGACAGGTCATACACTTGAGCATAGACAAGTAAGTAGTTCACAAGTCAATTCATCTTTCAGTCTCTTTGAGTCGAACTACGGTGTTCTGAATTCCTCATTGCACGAGAGGATACGTAGGCATAACTTTACAATTATCGAACAAAAGTCTCTGTATATTCCCCCTCTTCCAGCATTATTCTTTAAGCCTCATAGTCTTGAGCTTTGCACTCTTTCCTTACACTGACACTCCTTTATTTCACTTCACATTTCTTTTGCACTGACACTTGCATTCTTTTCCAGCTTTAGCACACAAAATAGCACTGACACTACCCCTTTAAACACAAATCTTTCAAGTGTGGATCCCGTCGAGTACGACGGACAATCTGGTTGCTAATACCTTCCCAGGTTGTAACCAACCCCCTTTCTCAGTTTCTCTGGTTCGCAACCGTCTTATCCATCTTTTCTTAGGTCTATGCAGCATTACCTTTCCTTCGGGATAAAAATGCCTAGCTGGCGACTCTTTTCATTCTTCTCCTTTCGCCGACCGTTCGCGTCTGTACCCCTCTTAACCCGGTGTCATCAGGTGGGAGCGACACTTACCTCTGGTGAGGGAAGTTGAATTCTCAGTCGACCTGATACCGGGAACGGCTCCTATATCCGTTTCCCCTTATCGGATGGCTCCTCTCGAGTTGAAATAATTGAAGGATCAATTAGAAGATTTGATGGCAAAGCATTTTGTAAGACCTAGTGTCTCGCCGTGGGGAGCTCCGGTGTTGTTGGTGAAGAAAAAGGATGGTGGTATGAGGCTGTGCATCGATTATCGAAAGTTGAATAAGGTTACAATCAAGAATAAATACCCCTTACCAAGGATAGACGGTCTTCAAGATCAATTGAAAGGAGCCTGCGTGTTCTCGAAGATTGATCTGAGATCGGGCTATCACCAGATTCGTGTGAAGAGTTCAGATGTTTCGAAGACTGCGTTCAGAACCTGTTACGGTCATTATGAATTCTTAGTAATGCCTTTCGGTGTGACGAATGCTCCAGCTGTTTTTATGGACTACATGAATCGGATATTCCAGAATTATTTGGATAAATTTGTGGTGATCTTTATCGATGATATTCTTATCTATTCTCGTACTCCGCAAGAGCACGGAGAACATCTGAGGATTGTCCTATCGATGCTGCAAGAAAAGCAACTTTTTGTTAAGTTTAGTAAGTGTGAATTCTGGATGTCAGAAGTCAAGTTCCTTGGACATGTTATATCACAAGGAGGTGTAGTTGTAGACCCAGTCAAAGATAGAAGCTGTAATTAATTGGGAGAGACCGAAGAATGTTACCGAAGTGAGAAGCTTCCTAGGTTTGGCAGGTTACTACAGAAGATTTATTAAAGGTTTTTCCCAGATGGAGTTACCGTTAACTAAACTCACAAGGAAGGACTTCGATTATGAATGGGATTCTGATTATTAACAAAGTTTCGTGTGGTTGAAGTAGAGATTGACAACTGTTCCATTCCTGATTATTCCCGATCCTAACAAATCTTATGAAGTGTTCTGCGATGCTTCAAAGATGGGTTTAGGAGGTGTTCTCATGCAAGAGGGACAGGTAGTGGCGTACGCTTCCAGACAGTTGAGAGTTCATGAGAAAAATTATCCTACGCATGATTTGGAATTAGCGGCCGTGGTGTTTACTTTGAAGGTGTGGCGACACTATTTGTATGGTGTGCGTTTTGAGATGTTTAGTGATCATAAGAGTTTGAAGTACCTCTTTGATCAGAAGGAGCTGAATATGAGACAGAGAAGATGGATGGAGTATTTGAAAGATTATGATCTTGAGTTGAAGTATCACCCCGAAAAAGAAAACAAAGTGGCAGATGCCTTGAGTAGAAAAGTGATTTGTAGTTCCGAATTGATGGTATTAGAGTATGCATTGTTAGAAAAGTTTCGAGATCTTAACCTTCAGTTTGTTTGGACTCCGAATGGCGTAATCATGGGAAACTTGAATATTAGTTCTACATTGAGGAAGGATATTCAACAAGCGCAAGTTTTGGATGACAAGCTGCAAGGACTATTACTCCAACCGGGTTTCGTGAGAGCATTAGATGGAATCATCCTATTTAATCAAAGAATTTGTGTTCCGAATGACGATGTGTTAAAGAGAAGGATTCTGGAAGAAGCACATAAAGGTTCGTTTACGATACATCCGGGTTCTTCGAAGATGTATCAAGACTTGAAGGAAGAGTATTGGTGGTCTGGAATGAAAAAGGACATTGTGGTATTTGTGTCAGAATGTGTTGTGTGTCAGCAAGTGAAAATTGAGCACCAGAGGCCAGGTGGATTGTTTACAACCTTTGGACATTCCAATTTGGAAATGGGATAGTATCTCTATGGACTTCGCAGTAGGTTTACCAAGTACTCAGGGTGGCTATGACTCTGTTTGGGTGATTGTGGACCGACTAACGAAATCTGCACATTTCTTAGCCGTGAAGACTACGTATAAGGCAAGTCAGCTTGCAAGGTTGTTTATTGCTGAAATTGTGAGATTGCATGGTGTTCCGTCTAGTATTGTATCGGATAGAGATCCGAAGTTCACTTCGAGATTTTGGAAGGTGTTCCAACAAGCCATGGGTACGAATTTGCGTTTGAGTACTTCTAATCATCCTCAAACGGATGGTCAGACAGAACGTACGATTCAAACAATGGAAGATATGTTGAGAGCATGTGTTTTAGAGAGCAAAGGGAATTGGAAAGAACTTTTGCCGTTGATCGAATTTTCGTACAATAACAGTTATCACGCAAGCATCGGAATGGCTCTGTATGAGGCTTTGTACGGAAGAAAGTGTAGAACACCGTTGTGTTGGTCAGAAGTGGGTGAAGATATAATTCTAGGACTGAAAATTATTCAAGAGACTACGGAAAAGATTAGTATGATCCGAGAAAAGATTAAGCAAGCCCAAGACCGTTATAAGAGCTATGTTGACAATCGAAGGAGACCCCTGGAATTCGGGGAAGGCGATCATGTGTATTTGAAAGTCACTCCGAGATTAAGGTTGAAGGGACCTTTTAAGTCACATAAGTTAAGTCCGAGATACGTAGGACCGTATCAGATCCTAGAAAGGATTGGTGAAGTAGCTTACCGGTTAGCCTTTCCGCCATCTCTATCTGAAATGCATGATGTCTTCCATGTATCCCAACTTTGTAGGTTCCTCCCCGATCCTCTTTAGCCTATTCTACCGGATTCTATTGAGATAGAAACGGATTTGACCTTTGAACCCAAACCAAGCCGTATTGTCGGGAGAGAAATCAAGGTACTGAGAAATAAATAAATACCACTTGTTAAAGTGCAATGGGATGAGACGCATCCAGGTGATGCTACGTGGGAGTTGGAATCAGAAATGCGGGAATCATATCCTCACCTGTTCAGGTAATCTTTCAAATTCGTGGACGAATTTTATTTGAGGGGGGAGGATGTAATACCCCGTATTTTATTTAAAGCTCTGGACATTATTAATTGGTAATAATATTATTTCGGAATACTCTAAGAAATTTTAATGGAACTAAATAGAGTAATTCATGGGATTATATTTTATTAATTGATATTAGCTAACTCAGAGGTTTTATAAAATATAGGATTAAGAGACATTTTCGGATACTCTATAATTTTGACTTATCGGTAAAAATATAAGCTTTTATATTATATACATATATATAGAAAGATTATGAGAGAAAGAAGAAGTTGGTAAGAAAGGAAGAAAAGGAGAAGAGAAGAGAAGAAGAAGAGAGAAAAAGCCCTAAAGCTCCAATCCTTCATTCCCGATCATCCGTCCGTCGAATCAACTCAATCTTTCCGCCAATCTTCATCTCTCGAGGTGGGTTCTTAGTTAGAAACTTTTATCTTTGATTTTGGTTGAGTTTTTGTGGTTAGGGTTTAGTTGGAAACCTAAGAAAAATCGGAAGTTTAATGGTTAAAACTCGATTAAAACCTACCTAAAATACTCATATTATGATAATGGATACATTTGATCATGTCTTGTTGCATTGGTTGAGGGTTGGGAGTGATTGGGTGTGGGGAGAGTGATTTCCCGTAAGGCTAGAACTTCCTGAACTGGTGTAGCTCGCTCAGCGAGCATACCTCGCTCAGCGAAAGTTCCGGGGAGATTTTCGCTCAGCGAGAAGGAGCTCGCTCAGCGAGACCTGTAGTTTCAAACTTTGGTTTTTAATTCGTAACTTATGATTCGGGTGTCCGTTTTGAGCGTTCCACATATCGTTTTGAAGCTTAAAGAATAATCTATCTATTAAGATTGAATAACATTAATTTCGAGCCGACTTTTACCCGACTAATTTCAAATGACCAAAACATGATAAAATGGAACTTTTGAGTTAATGGAAATGGAGAAAAAGTACGACTTGTGAGGTATCTAGGTTTCCCTTAAACTCGTTTGATTTATGTTTGTTTGTTTTAGGATCCTCCGTAAGGTCTTGTATAAGTCTCAAGTGATTACTATGTGTTTTCACTAGAGCATCCGTAAGGACTTGAGGTATCCGTTGTGTATACGTGTGCATTGATTTGAGAAGTGTAGACTATAAATCCCCCGTAAGGTCTTGAGTAAGTCTTGAGGTGGGTTGTCCTTAGTCCCACGTGAAGCATCCGTAAGGACTTGGGGCAAGTTCTATGCTAATTGTGTCAATCTTGAGTAAGTCTTGAGGTGGGTTATCCTGAGTCCCACGGGAAGCATCCGTAAGGATTGAAGCGCGTGTTATGTCTTTCCTCCGTAAGGTCTTGTATAAGTCTCTATGTTATTACTATGTGTTTCACTAGAGCATCCGTAAGGACTTGAGGTAGACATTTCCCTTTTGTTTTTTGAAATCATGTGTGGACCCTAGTTTCCCCTATGTCCTTTTTCCTTGTGTAAATTGATTGGTGAAGCATGCGAGTTTCGTTGGAAATGACCCTTAGAGACGAGAGAACTCTAAGATAGTGAACCCACTGAGATGTTTTATCTCACCCCATGTTGATGTTGTTATTTCAGGTACTTCAGGTTCCGCTAAGGGTAAGGATAAGGCGACTTGATTATCTTTGCTAGATGTTGGCTTAGTCTTCCGCTGTGGACTTTTGAGATCTTCGGATCTAGTTCTTAGATCTTTTTGTAGTTGAACATATTGTATTATTATATAGCCTTGTTTAGTACCTTAAGTTGTAGTGGCTATGTTTATGCAATGTGTTGTTAAGAACTTATTTGTATTTCAAGTACCAAATCATTAATATTATATATGAAAAATATGCTTTATGTATGTCTTTTGTATATGGGTATTATATTGCACCTCAACTTTTACTTCAGTAGCGGGAAGTCTTCTTTCAGAGGCAGCTTCTGCACCACAATGTCAGTGTCTAAGCCAGGCATATCCTGGTAAGACCAAGCGAAGACATCAACAAACTCTCAAAGCATGGCAATTATACGAGTCTTGATAGATTCTTCTAACGCGGCCCCGATTTTAACTTCTTTCTTGTCTTCCTCGGTATCCAGGTTTATCACTTCGATGGCCTCGTCATGCGGCTGAATCATCTTCGCCTCCTGTTTAAGTAGTCTGGCCAACTCTTCAGGTAGTTCTATTACACCCCAAAATTTTCCCTCCCCTAGTCAAGGAATTGTGTACCAAGGTGTCCCAAGAGGTTCACAAGGTTCACAAGGTATCCCAAGAGGTTCACAAGGTTCACAATTAGTCAGAAAGCTTGGAAGTTCCCTCAGACAAAGCATCCTCCTAAGCAATGCACCCTAAACTAGGGTTTTGAATTTCATCAGGCTAAATGAACTTTCAAGGCCTCAAGTGAGCTTCATAACATCCTACATGTCTTCAAGAATCCCTATGTCAAGTTTCAAGGCTTTCCCAAAAGGTTTGCTCAGTTAAATGATCAGATATGCAAAAATCAGTCAAAGTGGTTAAAAAGTCAAACTGAGGTCAACTGTGGTCAAACCAAAGTCAAACTTCATGATTTTTTGCCAACATCAAGTTTATGAAGTAAAATTCATCATTTGATCAAGGGTTGATCATTATTCATCAAGGAGATTTCAGATCATCGAGAATCAGGAGTTTCTAAATTAGGGTTTTCATAGGAAAAGTCAACTAAACTTTGACCAGCCATAACTTTCACATGCTTCATCAAGAATTTTCCATCCAAATCTCATTTTGAAGGAAATTGAATTCTCTACAACTTTGTGTCTCACAAGCCAATCCTAAAAATGCTTCATTTGGAAGGTATGAGCTAAGGCATTATAGGTCATTTCAAAAGTCAACAAAAATTCAACATCTTCCAAAGGGCATAACTTGAGAATGGTAAAGGATATGGACATGAAACCAAAGAGGTTTGTTAGAGGACTCTTAAAGCTTTCCAAAATGTCCAAGAACACCTTAATAGCCTTAAAATTGAGGAAGTTGTGTCTTTACAAAGTTGGGAAATTTTTGAAGGGTTTATTGAGCAAATGGGATCTTAGAACCAATTCTTTCCACATGGGCTTGCATTTTTATGACCCAATCACTACCATGACATCATGCACGAACCAAAAATCATTTATTCACATTTTTATTTATTTTATTTTATTTATTGTGATTTTATTCATTTAAAATCATTTTAAATCAAAATAAAACATGAAAACTCAATATTTGAAGGTGATTCTTCTTCTAGAAAATCTTAAAAGTCATTTAAAGTTGATTGGAATCAAACAAATTCGTGTGAGCCTAAATTAGAAAGGTTTGATGAGATTTTTTCAATATTTGAAAGTTGTGAAACTTCATGATCAAACAATCAAGACAAAGCCCATAAATCCAAAAACTTTTGACCTAATTCAACTCCCTACATATACACAAACTAATCACAAGTGCAAGGGGACGAAATCCTGCCTCCAAGAACATTCATCAAACTTCAAATTTTCATCCAAAAAGTGAGATTCGGTTTTTGACTTAGAGGCTATACCAAGATGTTTTGAAGGTTGCAACACATTCCTTGATGATCACTGAACCTATTTGAATCATTTACAGCATTCAAATCATGACATATAGCATAAACCGAATCCATAATGCTCTTGTTCTTATTTTTTTCGATTACGATTATTTATGCAATAATAATGAATTCTAATCATATATTTGTGTTAGTTGTGATGTTTAGATGGTTTCTGGGCAAAAAGATTGGAGAATCAGGACCTAAACCGAAAGTTGTCATTGTTAGGGTTCTTGAGCCAAAATTAGGGTTCTTCGATTTAGCCATTATAAATTAATTTTAAAGCTGTAAATGAACTGTATGATGTTTATGGATCATAACCATGTGATCAATTTGATGAATCGTTACATATTGATGATGATATGAGATTGGCAGGTTTCAAGTGTAGGTAAATTCGCAGGAAGATTTGAAAGAAAATTCGCAGGTAATAGGTTGAAGATGAAGCTTGCTGGTGCCAAAATCATATTCAAAAATTTGTTTTAAAATAAAAGGATTTCTTGTTGAATCTATGTTGAACGCGCCCCATGTGGCTCTGCTGGTTTGTGTGTTTGCTTGTGAATCTAATGATCCTGGGTTCGATTCCCCCCAGGCCATTTTGTTTTTGCATTTTATTTTGATTTTTGCAGGTTGACAACAAAAGGAATTGAACCCCTGATGCTAACACCAGCGCGTGCTTGGCCTGGTGGTGATGTTGTTGGTCTTGTGTGTGGGAAGCCTAGGGCCTGGCTTCGAATCCCAGCCCCAGGTATGTTTTTTTTTTCATTATTTTCATTATTTTGTTTTATTATTTATATTATATTTACTTAATTAATTTCTTAAATAACCAATTTTAAAAAATAAATGTTTATATTATTTCTTATACTAAAAATTCATACTTTTAAAATTCAAACTCTATTTTTTCCAAAAAATCAAATTGTTTTATTTATTTTATATTATTAATATTATATATATTTTGTAAATAAATTGATTATTTTGTAAATTAATAATTAAAACCCTAATTCTCATGATTCTAACCTTAACCCTAATTTTTTCTAACCCTAACCCTAATCCTAATTTTTCTTAACCTTTAAAATTTAACCTAATATTTTCATAAATCATAATGAATCATTAATCATTTATTAAATATGTATATAATTTAGTATTTATTTATTATTATTAAAACCTATTGTCTTTATTAAACATTTAAAAAAATTTCTAATATTAAATTATTTTGCTAATTATTTTATTTTCTCTTATTTTTATTTTCTAACCTTTTATCTTAATTGTTATTATTATTGATTATTATTGTTTATTTAATATTATTTATCGTTATTATGTTTCTCGATTATATTGTAATTGTCCCGAAGCTTTGTAATAGTTTAGTTTATATTTTTGCTTTATTTTTATTATGAATATATTTATTGTGTGGTTAGTAATTCTAGGGTGTGAATAACATACTTGTAATTAAAATTAACTTAGAATAATTAACTTAAATAAGATAAATATTTGAACATGAACACGCACACACGTAAGTCGATCTTTGATCGCCATCTTGCACTTTCTAAGGTTACCTCTCATGTTGCCTATTTCAAAAGGTCAAGTAAGGTGTCTTAAGCAAAGTCCCTTCATAAATATCATCAAGTCCCTTCAGTTTATAAGATCAAGTCCCTTCGAGGTTACCTACGATAAATGATCTTGTCCCTTCGAATAAAAGATGATAAGTCCCTACGTATTGCTAAAGACACCTTGCAGTTGCCTATATTCAGATGTCCCTATACATGTCCCTTATTACATCCAAGGTAATGACTACCTATTCCTTAATAATAGGGATAGTCTTACCATTGAAAGAACATAAGAACAGTGAAGACTTAATCTAGGGTAGGTTTCTCTTAAGTTGTTTGCTCACATTTCAAAATACTCTTTATACCACACTTTTCAAACAAATTTTCAAAAACAAGTCTTTATATACATCCATACGAGGATCATTATAAAGTACTTAGAAAGTTTCTAATCACACACTACATTTTTTTAAAACAATTCAAAGTGAGCTAAGTAACTAAGAGCCCATGGATAACCATGGATATAAAGGGTGTTAATACCTTCCCTTTGTATAACCTACCCCCCGAACTCAAAATCTTTTTTAAGGTCTTTCCTGTTCTTTTATGTCCTTTCCTTATGGATAAAATAAAAGTCAGTGGCGACTCTTGCTATCCGCAACATTTATAGAAAGTCAGTTCTCCTACCGTGTTACAGAACTGGTGACTCTGCTGGGGATGGAATAAAAGAGGGGTACCCTTAGGAATTAGATCACTTTAAAATTGTTTGCTTTGTTTGCTTTATATTACTTGTTGGGCTTTATGTGTGAAAGATCCTAACCCGGATCTAGTGTACCTTAGGTAAATGGCAATAGACCAAGGAAATTGTACGGCGTATACCGATATGGTTGATCTGGTGGCCATAGTTAGTGTGACTTCTTAGTTGGTGCTTATGTTCCTTAAGTAAGTTAAGGATAATATGGGGCTGCCATATGTTGTCAATACACTAACTGACTTTTAGAACCCTAATCATCCCATCTTGGCCTTTAGAAAGTAGTGAGATAATCGGCTTTGGTGAAGACTGAAGTTGGTTGATACTCGATACTACACTCATTGAGATCCTAAACTTGGAGGGTTTTGGTTGGCAAGTAATTTGCCTACTGAACAACCACCCTTGGGAAAGATCAATGATATTGAGATCCCTTAGAACCTGGTTACTTTATAGGATAGGATGAACCAACTAAACTTCAGGGGAGGGTACTTACCTTTAAACCTCATGCGAGCCTTCAAACCTAGGGCTATTGTGGGACTTGATTGTGTGTGCCACATGTTTGTGATTGAGCATTACATCATGACATCATGACATCATGACATCATAAGCATAGCATTTTCACTAACCATTTCAAGGACCAAAGGATTTATCTTTGTTCTTTGTTGCAGGTCATGGCTTCCGCTCGTAGGAATACTATCCGGAACAACTTTGTAAGGATACCTCCTAAGCTTAAGGAATTGGTCTCTCAAGTTTTTGAAAACTCCCAATTCATCAAGAGGCATGGTCACCTACTGGATCTAGTCACTTCAAGGTTCAATGAAGACATGATGAGTGTCCTGTTTCAGTTCTTTGACCCTAAACATCATTGCTTCACATTCCCCGACTATCAGTTAGTTCCTACAATGGAAGATTTCTCCAAACTACTGGGTATACCTATCCTTGATCAGAGACCCTTCACAGGCTTAGAGAATGAGCCGAAACCTAAAGTCATTGCTGCAGCCCTACATTTGAAGAAATCAGACATTGTCCTAGAAACGAGAAGCGAAGTTAAGGGTATTCTTGCTAAGGTATTAATGGAGAAAGCTCAAGAGTTCTTGAAGGCTATGAGTTATGATGCTTTTGAGGATATCATAGCCCTATTGATCTATGGCTTAGTGTTGTTCCCTAATCTAGACCAGTTCATAGATGTACACGCCATCAACATATTTCTGACTCATAATCCAGTGCCTACATTACTTGGAGACATCTTACACTCTCTTCATACCCGTACTACGAAGGCATGAGGAACTCTGATGTGCTGCATACCTTTATTAGCTAGGTGATTTATTTCTCACCTTCCTCGATCAGTCATGAAGAATGAACAAGGGTTAAGGTGGTCTAAAAGGATCATGTCACTTTCTCATTCAGACATTCATTGGTGTTCTAGATCTATGGAGAATGTTACTATCATTGACCGTTGTGGGGAATTCCCCAATGTGCCACTCCTTGGCATAAGAGGGGTCATCACCTACAATCCTTCTTTAGCTCTACGTCAGTTTGGTTACGCTCGGAGTTATGGTCCTCATGACATGCTTATTCAAGGTATTGTGTTCGATTACGACAACGATCTGCAATGTTACCGTCAAAGGTTTATACGAGCATGGGGTAAAGTGAACAAGGTTGACAGCAAGACTCTGGAACCAAAGTACATTATTCCTATGGAACCTTATCTCATATGGGTGCGATCTCGTGCTCAGACTCTTATGATGCCATATCATGCTATCCTGCCAGTTACCATGGAGCCTGTGGCTGAAGGAGATACTTCTTATATCATTCTTCATCCAGACATGCCCACTGACATGGAGGAATTACAGAGGTCCTGGATCCAGTTGAAGGAACAAAGGGATACTTTTGAGACTCATTTCAAAGCTAGTCAAGAAAGAATCTTGGAGCTAACAAAACAACTTCACGAGGAGCGGAATCTCAACTCATACCTCAACACAAAGAGGAAACGTCCATGGGAGACTTAAAACCCCATCTTTGTATTCGTTTCATTTTTGTTGTAAGCCTAAGAGGCAAACAAGTTTATTGATTACTAATAAAAGTTTACTTTCTGATTGTTTAAGCAAATTTAAATCCTGCGGTCCTTGAAAACATTGCATATGCATACCATGTCATTGCATCACAGGTTTCTTATGAACAGATATCTTATCTTCTCGCTGTTTATTTCAGCAGAAATGGCTATTGAACAAACTGTCAAAGATCTCCAGGCTCATAATGCACAATTCCAAGAGTTGATTCTGAACTTGTCTAAAGGGCAAGATGAGTTGAAGACACTGCTAGCTAAGAAGAAGAAGAAGACCAGGAAATCAGGAGGCCTTATTAATCTGGGAAGAAGGTTCAGAGGTCCTATTAAGACAAAGGAACAGATTGAGGATTCTGAGTCTGAAAATTCTGAGAATGAGGGAGGTAGTCTCCATGATACTGTAGGAGATTCTGATTCTGAGGCAAATTATTATCATGATCCTGCTAGCAAGGAGAAGTACAAGATGCTGGTAGACAGAATGAATGCCATGGAATTGCAAAAATCTTCTGGGCTGGATTTTGAAGATCTGAGTTTAGTGTCTGGAGTAGTTATACCTATTGGTTTCAAGGTCCCTATTTTTGTAGTTTATGATGGTGTCTCATGTCCCAAGCTGCATTTAAGGTCCTATGTCCGGAGGATTCAACCACATACTGCTGATAAGAAGTTATGGATTCATTTTTTTCAAGAGAGCTTGTCTGGAGCTCAATTGGAATGGTACTATCAACTGGAAAGTGTTAATATTCGTGATTGGAATGATATTGCTGAGGCCTTCTATAGGCAATACCAATACAATGTTGATTTAGCACCTACTCGCATGCAGCTCCAAAGTATGTATATGGGTGCTAAGGAGAATTTCAAAGAGTATGCCCAAAATGAGAGACCTGGCTGGCAGAGTTCAACCTCCTCTGACTGACAGAGAGTTGGTGGATATGTTTATGAGTACACTGAATGGTCCTTTTTATAGTCACCTCATTGGAAGCTCATCATCTGGTTTCACTGAGCTGATAATGACTGGAGAACGCGTGGAAAGTGGTATAAGAAGTGGTAAGATACAAATGAGTGCCTCTTCATCAAGCACTGCTAAGAAGTCCCCCAATGGAAAGAAGGAGTCTAATGTTGCGTTTGGTCAACATAGTCGTAACAGGAGTCACCAATCTGTGGGAGCAGTTCATATTTCCAATCCTACTCTTGCAGCACCAGACCCACAACAAAATAATCAACAGAAGCCTAGAAGACAGTTCACCAAGATCAACATGTCACTGGCCCAAGCCTTGCAACACATGTTGAAAGGGGAACTCATTACTTTGAGGGGTCCTCCTCAGAATCCTAATACTTCCTCTCCTCGGTACAATCCTAATGCAAGATGTGCATATCATTCTAATAGTCCGGGACATGACGCCAACAACTGTTGGGTATTGAAAAACAAGATTCAAGACATGATTGAAGCTAGGGAGATTGAATTTGACCCTCCTGGGACCCCAAATGTGATCACTGCTCCTATGCCCAACCATGAAAAGACTGTTAATGTTATGGATGAGATTTCCTATGTTTCCTCAGTAGAAGATGTGACCACTCCCTTATCCATTATCAAGAAGAAGCTGGTACAGGTTGGATTCTTTCCAGGTTGCAATGAAGATTGTTTCTACTGTGCCTATAAACCTGATAGTTGATGGAAGTTGAAGGATGGCATTCAACGCCTCATGGACAATTACATCATACTATTTGAGAAGACTCCTTCTGTGGAAAGTATGTGTGAGCATTTGACTCGAAGCACGAAGCTTGAAGATGTAGCTATGGTTGATAAAGTACCAGTAAAAATTACTTCCAAAGGTCCTGTCAGGATCACCTCTAAGGGTCCTGTCAGGATTACTGGTGAAGGCCCTGTGAAGATTGTTGCTAAAGTTAGAGTGGCTCCCATGATCATTACCACTTTTGGCCCTGTTCCTTATACTTCTGATAAAGCTATACCCTGGAATTATGGTTCCGATGTTTACATCCATGGTGTCAAACAAGAATCCCTGGCTGATGCACCTGTTACTGATGATAATCTTGATGTTGATAATATTGCTGGATCTAGTAAGATCACCAGAAGTGGAAGATTTTTTTCTCCTCGAGCTACCTCCAAAAGTGCAGTTACTCCAACTACTACCTCCACCTCTGAGCCAAATACTGATACTCGGGGCAAAGGTCCTGTAATCGAACCTGTGCAAGCTGAGGCGCCAGCTGCTGAAAGTCTTTCTAAACAAATGGAAGAAGTACTGAAGATCATTCGCAAGAGTGATTATGATATTGTTGACCAATTGGGGCATACTCCCTCCAAAATCTCCATGTTATCTTTGTTGTTGTGTTCTGAGGCTCATGCTAAAGCATTAATCAAGTTCCTGAAGACTGCTCACGTGCCAAATGAGATCTCTGTGGACCAATTTGAGAATTGTGTGGCACATCTGACTTGTGATAATGGGTTGGGTTTTTCTGATGCTGATTTAACTCCTGCCAAGAGAAATCATAACAGAGCTCTGCATATCTCCATTGAATGTAAAGGCACTACCTTGTATCATGTGTTAATGGACAATGGTTCTTCATTAAATGTGCTTCCTAAAGAGGTTCTGGACAAGCTCAGTCCTGAATATGTTATGTTAAGACCAAGTGATGTAGTGGTGAGGGCCTTTGATGGCTCAAGAAGAGTGGTACATGGAGAAGTAGACCTCCCGATCAAAGTAGGCTCTCAAGTTTTCAATTCTACTTTCTATGTGATAGATATTCGTCCTGCGTATTCTTGTTTGCTTGGGCGCCCCTGGATCCATGGGGCAGGTGCTGTGACTTCCACCTTACATCAGAAGTTGAAATACCCAGTGAAGAACAAAATTGTCACTGTCTATGGTGAAGAAGAGTACATGGTTAGCCACGTGAATACTTTTAAGTATGTAGAAATGGAGGGTGAAATGGTGGAAACTCCGTGTCAAACATTTGAAGTTGTTACCTACTCTGATCCTGTGCCTCAGTCTGTTCCTGTTTCTGAAAGAGTTCCTAGGGTTACTAATATACCTCCTGCAATGGCCTCCCTCAAGGATGCTAAGGTTGTGGTTGCAAAAGGTGGTTCTTCTATTTGGGGTCAGCTTCCCAACATCCCTTACAAGTCTGACAAGTTTGGGTTGGGTTTCACTGCAGAATCTTAGAAGGTTGTTCGTCGTGCTCGTGTTGTTCGTATCACCAGTCAAGGGGTCATGAGAAATCAAATCAATGATGTGAGTGACTATAGTGAAGGCTACAACCTGGATGATTGGATCTTTCCTACCATGGGTGATGGGCTCAACAATTGGAGGACCGAAGACGTTATTCCTATCTCCTTTAGTCATGAGTAAATACTATTACTATGTTTTTGTTTTAAGTTTGTAATTTCGAACAATTAAACTTTTAAGCCTTGTGTCTTACCCGGGGCACAATGGTATGCTTATTTCGGGATGTCATTTCATTTGCATACTTCATTCAATAAAATCAATGGACGTTTCGTTTTCGTAAATATTGTGCTCCTTGTCTTTCTTTTATTTTTATTTGTTTTATCAGCTATGTGTTCTTACACACACCCACATCACTAAAATGCAGATCCTCATCCACTATGGATCCTGTTGATAACAGTTCTACTATTGCCAACTATAATTTCGAGAATCTGATATATCAAGCTGAAGATGGAAAGGAGGAAGATTGTGAAGTACCTGTAGAGCTTGCTAGGTTGTTACAACAAGAAGAGAAAGCTATACAGCCACATGAAGAGCCAATCGAGGGTGTAAATCTGGAAACTGAAGAAAATAGGAAAGAGGTCAAGATAGGAGTTGAGTTAGAGGAGGGTGTTAAGAACAGATTGATCAAGATGTTACGTGATTATGTGGAGATCTTTTCTTGGTCCTATGAAGATATGCCAGGGTTGGATACAGACATTGTAGTTCACCGTTTACCGGTAAAAGAAGATTGTCGTCCAAAGAAGCAGAAGGTTCGTTGCATGCGTCCTGAGATGTCAGAAAAGATTAAAGCATAGGTGATGAAACAATTTGATGTAGGGTTCTTAGCTGTGACTTCCTATCCTCAATGGGTTGCAAATGTGGTACCAGTACCTAAGAAGGATGGTAAGGTACACATGTGTGTGGATTACAGAGATTTGAATAAGGCCAGCCCTAAAGATGACTTTCCACTCCCTCATATTGATGTTCTGGTAGACAACACTGCTCAGCATAAGGTATTCTCTTTCATGGATGGTTTCTCTGGTTACAATCAGATCAAGATGGCCCCTGAAGATATGGAGAAGACTACATTTATTACACAATGGGGCACCTTTTGTTATAAGGTGATGCCATTTGGTTTGAAGAACGTTGGGGCAACATATCAGCGTGCCATGGTGGCTTTGTTTCACGATATGATTCATCATGAGATAGAGGTATATGTGGATGATATGATAGCCAGGTCTCAGAATGAAGAACAACACCTTGATCACCTGCATAAGCTGTTTGAGAGGTTGAAGAAATACAAGCTGAGATTGAATCCAAATAAGTGTACTTTTGGAGTCAGGTCTGGCAAACTCCTGGGTTTCATTGTCAGTGGAAAAGGTATTGAAATGGATCCTGCAAAAGTGAAAGCTATACAAGAGATGCCAACTCCCCGTACTGAAAAGGAGGTTAGAGGTTTCTTGGGACGACTAAATTACATTGCAAGATTTATATCCCAGCTAACTGCTACCTGTGAGCCCATCTTCAAGTTGTTGAAGAAAGATCAGGTAATGGAATGGAATGACGAGTGCCAGACAGCCTTTGATGAAATCAAGAGATATCTCCTAGAACCTCCAATTTTGATGCCACCGGTTGATGGAAGACCCTTGATTATGTACTTAACAGTATTAGACAACTCAATGGGGTATGTTTTGGGGCAACATGACGAGTCTGGTCGAAAAGAGCAGGCAATATACTACCTTAGCAAAACGTTTACCGACTGTGAAACAAGATACTCACTGCTCAAGAAAACTTGATGCGCTTTGGCATGGGCTGCTTGCCGACTAAGGAAGTATATGTTGACTCATACTACCTTGTTGATTTCAAAGATGGATCCAATCAAGTACATATTTGAGAAACCTGCTCTCTCTGGACGAATAGCGAGATGGCAAATGATCTTAACAGAATATGATATACAATATACTACTCAAAAGGCCATTAAAGGAAGTGTGGTAGCTGATCATTTGGCTCATCAGGCAACGGATGATTATCAGTCAATGAATTTTGAGGTCCCTGATGAAGATATTATGATTATTACCAAAGAACCTGGACAATATGACGGACCTGAACAAGGATCCCGATGGACTATGGTTTTTGATGGAGCTTCTAACACGCTTGGTAATGGTGTGGGTGTTGTAATCATTTCCCCTGAAGGTTGTCATACCCCAATTACTGCAAGACTTTGTTTCTATTGTACCAATAACATGGTTGAATATGAGGCATGTATCATGGGTATCAAAGCTGCCATTGAGATGAAGATTTAGTTCCTGGACGTATATGGAGATTCAGCCTTGGTAGTTAGTCAGATTAAAGGAGGTGGGATACCAAGCATGAAAATCTCATTCCCTACAGAGAGCATGTGTTGTCTTTGATCCCATATTTTGAAGAGATTACATTTGGACATATTCCACGAGGAGAGAATCAGTTGGCAGATGCATTAGCCACCATGGCATCTATGTTTGAGATTAGCTGGGATGATGAAGCTCCCAAGATCACTATTGACAGATTTGAGAAGCTTGCATATTGCAATGAGATTGATACTGAAAGAGGAGAGGAAAAGCCTTGGTTCTATGAAGTGAGAAGATATCTTGAAACTCAGGAGTTCCCTGAAGGGGCATATGCCAAAGATAAGAAATTTCTGAGGAGATTTTCTGCTAAGTTCTTCTTGAGTAATGGAATTTTGTACAAGCGCAATCATGATTCGACTTTGCTTCGTTGTGTGGATAAGAAGGATGCAACAGAGATTATGGAAGACATGCATGACGGGATTTTTGGCACTCATTCTAGTGGTCATACCATGGCAAAGAAGATATTGAGAGCAGGGTACTATTGGTCTACCATGGAAGCTGACTGCTATCAACATTCTAAAACTTGCCACAAATGTCAGATTTATGCTGATAAAGTACATATACCTCCATCTCTATTGAATGTGTTGACTGCTCCTTGGCCTTTTGCCATGTGGGGCATAGATATGATTGGTGAGATGAAGCCTACTGCTTGTAATGGGCATCGTTTCATCCTGGTTGCTATTGATTACTTTACGAAGTGGGTGGAGGTAGCTTCATTTGCATCCGTTACTAAGAATGTTGTGGCCCGATTCATTAAGAATAATCTCATATGTAGGTATGGCATTCCTGATAGGATTATCACAGACAATGGCTCTAATCTAAACAACACCATGATTACTGATATCTGCACGCAGTTCAAGATTAAGCATCACAACTCTTCTCCGTATCGTCCGAAAATGAATGGGGCAGTAGAAGCTGCTAATAAGAACATTAAGAAGATTCTACAGAAGATGATTGTTACTTACAAGGATTGGCATGAGATGTTACCATTTTCTCTTCATGGTTATCGTACTACAATACGTACTTCAATAGGGACAACCTCATTCTCCTTAGTCTATGGTATGGAAGCAGTTCTGCCCATTGAAGTTCAAATCCCCTCCTTAAGGATCATGAAGGATGCAGGCTTGGATGAAGATGAATGGACTCAGACTCGACTTGACCAGATAAATTTGATTGATGAGAAAAGGCTGGAAGCTGTTTGTCACGGTCAGATGTACCAGAAACGGATGATCAAAGCTTTTAATAAGAAGGTTAAGCAAAAGGTATATCAGGCTGGTGATTTGGTAATCAAGCGTATCATACTACCACAGGGTGATCCTAGGGGCAAGTGGACTCCTACATACGAAGGACCATTTGTAGTCAAGATGGTATTCTCAGGAGGTGCCATGATGCTTACTACTATGGATGGTGAAGACTTCCCACAGCCCGTAAACGCAGACATAGTTAAAAAATACTACGCATAAAAAGAGACCCGCTAGGTTGAATGGCCTAGGCAAAAATAAGGGCATCCCGGCGAACCAAAAGGGTTCGCGCAAAAATTAGGGATATATAAATAAATAAAAATGTACACCCGGCAAGTCGAAAACCTGAAAGGGCAGCTTGGGCAAAAAAGGGTATCCCGGTGGAATGAAAACCTGAAAGGGCAATCCAGGAAAAAGTTAGGGATTAAAGCGTATGACTATGTCCCGTTTGGATCACTCATGTAACTTCAACTGGTGGTACTACCTAAATCAAGTGCAAACAGACTAAGTTCAATCCAATCGTTTCCATCTCAACAACAGGGGATGAGATACTTGAAGATAATGGCAATAATGGAATTGAAACTCAATAGGACTATTTCTCACATAGCTATCTTTGTTTTGCAAAATGTTTTTACGACGAATTCCTCTTACTAGGATTTTTGTCTCCTTGTACAAACTTGCTTGTGTATAAGCAACTTTATAATATAAATAAAATCTCGTCTTTGAATCCAGATTTACTTTTACCCTGTTTACCTAAACGAAAACGTCCATTGGTTGTATTTGAATGTATGTATGCTTTTGAATATGATTGATGTTTACCAGAAATGCATAAAATGCAGTAATAGTATTTACTAAGGACGAAAGATGGTAGGAATTCAACAAATATTAGCCAGTTCATCCCCAGTAGAATAAATCTATCTTTATAGATACTTCGAGTAACATTTCCCCTTGGGTTTATGTCCATCTCTTTTATCCTCAGTCAGGATACTCAGGAATTTATTCCTTCAATAAAAGTGCGACAAACAAAGACGGGAGGTTATAAGTATTATACTATTAGACAAGACGGGAACGAAGTCTTCATGTTCCTCAGCAACGAATCGGGATTTATTTTCCCTAGCCAGCAGTTGTTATACAAAGATACCCAGACGCTTCTAGCTACATGATTCATACATACATCATTTACATCATACCATAGCATATCCATAAATGCATAATACATTTACTTAAGTATATCATGCCATACATGCATACATATTGCATAAACTAACCTTTTCTTTTCAGGATAGTTACAGGCAGATAAACATTATTAACAACTCAAAACAGTTCAGAGATGATCTATACGAAGGTCTAATGCTGATACTTAATTCAGAGATAATCGCTACGAAGATTCATTTGTGATGATCAATACTCAAGTTGTCCTTGGAGGGGTACGTAAATGATCTATACGAAGATCTGGTGCTTAATCCAGGATATTTCCAAGGGATATAATCGTCACGAAGATTTAATCCTGATTTTCTTTTATCCTTGGATGGTATGTAAATGGTCTATACGAAGATCTATTACCTAATCTGGGATATTCCCAAAAGAGATAATCGCTACGAAGATTTATTTCTAATGGTCAATGCAACAGTTTATCTGTGGGATGGTACATAAATGATCGATACGAAGATCTGGTACTTAGCCCAAGATATTACCAAAAGCAATTTAGAAAAGATCGCCACGAAGATTTGATTTTTATGCTTAAATTAAAGTATGTTCCTAAAGATGGTTCAGAGCCGATCTATACGAAGATCTAAGTACTGACACCTAATGAAGGATATTCTTTTCCCCAAAGATAATGCAGAGACAATCTATACGAAGATCTAGTGCTGACATTCAGCTCAAACCATGTTACAAGAATGATTAAGAGACAGCCTATATGAAGACCTAGTACCGATATCCAGTGACAACATAAAGATACTATCACCTTCTAATATTATGGCATCTATAAGCCCATCTCCGGTTCCTCTGAATGGAATCTTTAAGCCCATTCTAGCATATACAACCAATCAGAAGTGTTACTTTACGTACCGGAGAGTGCAAATTTTTGGGCTTTTGTGTTCAATCCCCTTCAACCTTCCAAGTCACGGATGACACACAGGCCAATCTAACTCCTCGGGTTTCAGAAAATTGAACAGGGGCAGTTGTTGCACCCCAAACTTTTCCCTCCCCTAGTCAAGGAATTGTGTACCAAGGTGTCCCAAGAGGTTCACAAGGTTCACAAGGTATCCCAAGAGGTTCACAAGGTTCACAATTAGTCAGAAAGCTTGGAAGTTCCCTCAGACAAAGCATCCTCCTAAGCAATGCACCCTAAACTAGGGTTTTGAATTTCATCAGGCTAAATGAACTTTCAAGGCCTCAAGTGAGCTTCATAACATCCTACATGTCTTCAAGAATCCCTATGTCAAGTTTCAAGGCTTTCCCAAAAGGTTTGCTCAGTTAAATGATCAGATATGCAAAAATCAGTCAAAGTGGTTAAAAAGTCAAACTGAGGTCAACTGTGGTCAAACCAAAGTCAAACTTCATGATTTTTTGCCAACATCAAGTTTATGAAGTAAAATTCATCATTTGATCAAGGGTTGATCATTATTCATCAAGGAGATTTCAGATCATCGAGAATCAGGAGTTTCTAAATTAGGGTTTTCATAGGAAAAGTCAACTAAACTTTGACCAGCCATAACTTTCACATGCTTCATCAAGAATTTTCCATCCAAATATCATTTTGAAGGAAATTGAATTCTCTACAACTTTGTGTCTCACAAGCCAAGCCTAAAAATGCTTCATTTGGAAGGTATGAGCTAAGGCATTATAGGTCATTTCAAAAGTCAACAAAAATTCAACATCTTCCAAAGGGCATAACTTGAGAATGGTAAAGGATATGGACATGAAACCAAAGAGGTTTGTTAGAGGACTCTTTAAGCTTTCCAAAATGTCCAAGAACACCTTCATAGCCTTAAAATTGATGGGTTTGTGTCTTTTCAAAGTTGGGAAATGTTTGAAGGGTTTATTGAGCAAATGGTATCTTAGAACCAATTCTTTCCACATGGGCTTGCATTTTTATGACCCAATCACTACCATGACATCATGCACGGACCAAAAATCATTTATTCAGATTTTTATTTATTTTATTTTATTTATTGTGATTTTATTCATTTAAAATCATTTTAAATCAAAATAAAATATGAAAACTCAATATTTGAAGGTGATTCTTCTTCTAGAAAATCTTAAAAGTCATTTAAAGTTGATTGGAATCAAACAAATTCGTGTGAGCCTAAATTAGAAAGGTTTGATGAGATTTTTTCAATATTTGAAAGTTGTGAAACTTCATGATCAAGCAATCAAGACAAAGCCCATAAATCCAAAAACTTTTGACCTAATTCAACTCCCTACATATACACAAACTAATCACAAGTGCAAGGGGACGAAATCCTGCCTCCAAGAACATTCATCAAACTTCAAATTTTCATCCAAAAAGTGAGATTCGGTTTTTGACTTAGAGGCTATACCAAGAGGTTTTGAAGGTTGCAACACATTCCTTGATGATCACTGAACCTATTTGAATCATTTACATCATTCAAATCATGACATATAGCATAAACCGAATCCATAATGCTCTTGTTCTTATTTTTTTTTATTACGATTATTTATGCAATGATAATGAATTCTAATCATATATTTGTGTTAGTTGTGATGTTTAGATGGTTTCTGGGCAAAAAGATTGGAGAATCAGGACCTAAACCGAAAGTTGCCATTGTTAGGGTTCTTGAGCCAAAATTAGGGTTCTTCGATTTAGCCATTATAAATTAATTTTAAAGCTGTAAATGAACTGTATGGTGTTTATGGATCATAACCATGTGATCAATTTGATGAATCGTTACATATTGATGATGATATGAGATTGGCAGGTTTCAAGTGTAGGTAAATTCACAGGAAGATTTGAAAGAAAATTCGCAGGTAATAGGTTGAAGATGAAGCTTGCTGGCGCCAAAATCATATTCAAAAATTTGTTTTAAAATAAAAGGATTTCTTGTTGAATCTATGTGGAACGCGCCCCATGTGGCTCAGCTGATTTGTGTGTTTGCTTGTGAATCTAATGGTCCTGGGTTCGATTCCCCCCAGGCCATTTTGTTTTTGCATTTTATTTTGATTTTTGCAGGTTGACAACAAAAGGAATTGAACCCCTGATGCTAACACCAGCGCGTGCTTGGCCTGGTGGTGATGTTGTTGGTCTTGTGTGTGGGAAGCCTAGGGACTGGGTTCGAATCCCAGTCCCAGGTATGTTTTTTTTTCATTATTTTCATTATTTTGTTTTATTATTTATATTATATTTACTTAATTAATTTCTTAAATAACCAATTTTAAAAAATAAATGTTTATATTATTTCTTATACTAAAAATTCATACTTTTAAAATTCAAACTCTATTTTTTTCCAAAAAAATCAAATTGTTTTATTTATTTTATATTATTAATATTATATATATTTTGTAAATAAATTGATTATTTTGTAAATTAATAATTAAAACCCTAATTCTCATGATTCTAACCCTACCCCTAATTTTTTCTAAACCTAACCCTAACCCTAATTTTTCTTAACCTTTAAAATTTAACCTAATATTTTCATAAATCATAATTAATCATTAATCATTTATTAAATATGTATATAATTTAGTATTTATTTATTATTATTAAAACCTATTTTCTTTATTAAACATTTAAAAAAAATTCTAATATTAAATTATTTTGCTAATTTTTTTATTTTCTCTTATTTTTATTTTCTAACCTTTTATCTTAATTGTTATTATTATTGATTATTATTGCTTATTTATTATTATTTATCGTTATTATGTTTCTCGATTATATTGTAACTGTCCCGAAGCTTTGTAATAGTTTAGTTTATATTTTTGCTTTATTTTTATTATGAATATATTTATTGTGTGGTTAGTAATTCTAGGGTGTGAATAACATACTTGTAATTAAAATTAACTTAGAATAATTAACTTAAATAAGATAAATATTTGAACATGAACACGCACACACGTAAGTCGATCTTTGATCGCCATCTTGCATTTTCTAAGGTTACCTCTCATGTTGCCTATTTCAAAAGGTCAAGTAAGGTGTCTTAAGCAAAGTCCCTTCATAAATATCATCAAGTCCCTTTAGTTTATAAGATCAAGTCCCTTCGAGGTTGCCTACGATAAATGATCTTGTCCCTTCGAATAAAAGATGATAAGTCCCTACGTATTGCTAAAGACACCTTGCAGTTGCATATATTCAGATGTTCCTACAGATGTCCCTTATTACATCCAAGGTAATGACTACCTATTCCTTAATAATAGGGATAGTCTTACCATTGAAAGAACATAAGAACAGTGAAGACTTAATCTAGGGTAGGTTTCTCTTAAGTTGCTTGCTCACATTTCAAAATACTCTTTATACCACACTTTTCAAACAAATTTTCAAAAACAAGTCTTTATATACATCCATACGAGGATCATTATAAAGTACTTAGAAAGTTTCTAATCACACACTACATTTTTTTAAAACAATTCAAAGTGAGCTTAGTAACTGAGAGCCCATGGATAACCATGGATATAAAGGGTGCTAATACCTTCCCTTTGTATAACCTACCCCCCGAAATCAAAATCTTTTTTAAGGTCTTTCCTGTTCTTTTATGTCCTTTCCTTATGGATAAAATAAAAGTCGGTGGCGACTCTTACTATCCGCAACATTTATAGAAAGTCAGTTCTCCCACCGTGTTACAAGTTCACAATCTTCTTCACCTGCCTCATCGGCTTGGTAAATTGGATTATCAAATTCATACTTAGCCATAACAGGGTTGTTATTGATAAGATACGGTGAGGTTCACCTGCATGAATGGTGATTCATGCAAGGCTTTAGAAAGAGTTTGAGAAAATGAGAAACATTGCCATTTTAAAACTTTTCTTTCTTTTTGAAAAACAAAAGCAAATATGAAAGATAGAGAACAACATGGATGAATGTGAAACGTCAGCTTTATTTATGATTATGAATTATGTTAGGAACAAAAGAACCCTTATAAAAAGCTAATATGCCTCGGGAAAGACATAGTGCTTGTGTACAGAAAAGATAGAAACAAAAATTATTACTCTTCGAAGGAGGTGACTGAGATAAGCCTTTCAGAAGACCAGTTGCTAAGTTGAGTCCCTGGAACAGAAGGCCTGGTTCACTCATCTAAGTCATAGTCACTATCAACTGCATCATCCTGCACGACACTGATGCTTCCTTAATCCACCATTCCCGCACTCGTGAAGGTAATCGGGCCTTGACGACCTCTAGCACTCTGTCCGGATGATGATTGCCCTGGATGGTAGCCAACCCCAAACATATCCTTCTTTTCTGGCACTTCTACTGGACTTCCCCAGCCTTCTCGCCTCCCCGATTCTATCACCTCAAGAGCTTGCTTATAAGAGGCTATGGAAACCCCCTTCTTTGTCTCTTCAGAAGAAGCTGCCAATGAAGATGCTTGTTCAGTTTTCAGGGGCTCAAAAGCCTGACATGAGTCTCAACTATTTCGCCATCCATCTCCACATACTTGAATGAGGCTAGATAACTGACGAAAATGTTCTCTTCCCCACTAATTGTTACAATTTGTCCCTCCCAGACGAATTTTTGCTTTTGATGAAGTGTGGATGATACTGCTTCTGCTGAATGTATCCAAGGCCTTCCCAACAAACAATTATATGCAGGCTGTATATCCATCACGTAGAATGTGGTATTGAAGATTAGTGGACCCACTTTAATTGGTAAATCCACCTCCCCGAACACTGATCTCCTCGACCCATCAAATGTTCTAACCACCAGGTCGCTAGGCTTTAGAACTACTCCATCATAATCCAACTTGATTAATGCCTTCTTAGGAAGAACATTCAGCGATGATTCGGTATCTACCAACACGTGTGAAAGTACTGCACCTTTACATTCTAAAGATATATGCAGTGCCCAATTATGAGCACAACCTTCAGATGTTAGATCCATGTCCATAAAACCTAAACCATGACTGGCATTGACACTAGATACCACCGCTTCTAATTGATTTACCGAAATATCCTGAGGCACGTAAGCCTTGTTCAAGATATTCAAGAGAGTTTTCCTGTGGGAGTCGGAACACATTAGTAAAGACAAGATGGAAATCTTCGATGGGGTCTGCTGCAGATGGTCCACAAACTTGTAATCGCTCTTTTTGATAATTCTAAAAAATTCTTCTACTTCTTTATCAAATGTAATGTCTGGATCAGTCGCTGGCGTGGGCTCATTGACAACCACTGGTTTCTACCCTCTTACTTTAGCCTAAGCTTTTGCGGTGTCTCTGGGTGGTATCACACTATTTCTTAGTGTTTCCGGCACAAATAACCTCCCACTTCTAGTAAAGCCCCTTACTCCAACGTTTTCTACTTGAGCTGGGGTCGTGCTAGACGTGGCCAAATCTTGTTTCTGGCCGTTACAATATACTTCTCCACCATAATTCCAAGGAATGGCTTTATCACTTTGATATATTATTGGCCCTGCGGTGGTAATCGTTATCGGGGGCTCCGGGGGCTCCGGAATGAAATTCGCATCTGGCGTTTGTATCGTAACCTTCAGGAAGTTGCCCCGGCTTCGGGGGTTGCAAAGTTCGGAGTTGAACCATCTGGAGCTGTAGGCGATTCTTCAAAATTTGTGAATAGGACATCGGCGGAGTTTCAAACTACCTCTCTCTGGTCCTCTGAGAATAGTATGGATGAGGAGCTCTTTGTTGATACCCTTGTTGGCGTTGTTGTTGTGGTTGTTGGACTTGCTGTTGAACAGGTTGAGCTGAGATAGTGACAGGGGCCACTTGCTGATAAAACCCTCTGTTACTTCCTCCCTTTTGCACGTACACTGCCCCAGTCTCTCCTTCTCTCCTCTTCAAGAAGGGTTTCTTGACACCAGAATTTGAAGCGCCCCCATTCTGAATCTTCCTTTGCTTGATCCAACTTTTTATCCCCTCGCCAGTCAAGATGATATCTGAGAACCCACTTAAGGAACATTCAGTTGGCCTCTCCATGAAATTCCCGGGGAGGGTATCCAGGAACAGGTCTACCATTTCTCTCTCCAGCAAAGGTGGTTGCACTCTGGCGGCCACCTCACACCACCTCTGTGTGTAATCTTTGAAGCTCTCCGAGTTTTTCTGATTCTGAAGTTGAGTGCGACTGGGTGCCATGTCGATATTATACTGGTATTGCTTGAGGAATGCTTCTCCCAATTCCTTCCAGCTTCTCACAGAGCTTCTCTCTAGCTTCATATACCATTCCAAGGATCCTCCGGAGAGACTATCCTAGAAGTAGTACATCCAGATCTTTTCATCCCTGGTATGGGCAGCAATTTTTCGGTAGAATGCCTACAAGTGAGTTTTAGGGCAGGAGCTACCATTATATTTGTCAAAAGTAGGTGGCCTGAATTTTTGAGGAATAATCACCCCAGGGACTAGGCCAATGTCAGACGCATCTATCCCCAAAGTGTCTCTGCACTCTAGGGCTTTGACTTTCTCAACAAGCATCAAAAAGTCTTGAATATTTCCTTCTCCACCAAACCCCATATCATTGTTAAAAGGAGGGAACTGATCCTCATGTCTGTCTTGTACTGGAATGAAGGTTGTTGTGCCAGGTTCTGGTACTTAAGGTCCACCTGGGCCATTATTGGTGTTGGGAGGAATCACTTGTACTTCAGGAGTGGTTACAGGAGGATTAGTCTGAGGAGGGTTGAGCCCCTGAATTGCATTTCTCAAATCTTGTTGTCCCTGGCCATCCCTTGCATCATGACCATGAACTCTCCTATTCTGGTGCGAAACTCATTAAGCTCATTTTGCATAGCATCCATGATTGTCCTCTGTTTGTTGCGAGTTGCGTAACGATGCGGGATATTTTGTCGAAGATGACGGGTCTTGGCGGCCCTCACAATCTTTGCCTGAAATGCAAATAAGTTAAGCAAATTGTAGAAAACCTGCTAAAGAAAGAAGAAATGAAAATGATGTGTATGCAATGCAATGTGTTCCTTTTATCCTCAAGGTTCCATTTACTTTCCCATTCTGGTGTTGAGAAAAATATCCCTTGCAAGAAAATCCTGTGTGACATTCAAACTTGAAGTGGTGGCATTTATTTTGTGTCCGTGCAACAGATAATAACCAGAGACTTCAGGTAAATCAGAAGACAATTGAAATAACAAAAATCTTCAAAGTACAAATTCATGTGTCAAGAAATAAAAAGTACATCAAGAGAGAGGGGATTCCCACAACAAGCCTGTGGGTAATCCAAGTCATATGCATACAAAACTAAAGCTTAGGAAGGTCTACATCATGTAATCTCCAACTAAGGCGCTTGACATTTTGCAACATTTGAGCTATTTCCGGATGCGTAGGTTCTTGTACAAGCTTCTGAATTAGGATATCCCTAAGGTCAAAGGAGGCATGCAATTCCTCAATTTGTTGTAGGGACACCTTTTCACTTTCTTGGCATGTAATGGAATCAGTTTTGACTTTCTTGACATCAGCTTTCAGTTTCAACTCTTCTATTTCTCTCTTAGCTTCCTTTACTGCTTGTTGACTTTCTGCTAGACTTTGGAGATGACTCTTCTCTTCATGATAAGCCTTCTGAAGGATCTCTCTCTGTCCATCCAAAGAATCTTGAAGACTCTTGATTTCCAGCTTGTGCTTGATCTCCAGCTCTTTCTGCTTCCTCAAATTATCCTCCCACTTCTCTTGCCATAAGGTGACAGCCTCATTATCTTTATTCAAATCTTTCTTCTCCTTCCAACATTGGGCCACCTTGTGAGTTTCAGCTAATCCCCTTTTCTTGAAGTAGAGCTCTCTCTCTTGAAAGTCTTGCTGCTTGAGCTTGACCATCTCTTCAGCTTTGTGAGCTCTTTCCTCCAATTTTTGATTTTGCATCTTCAATTTTTGGCATTAATTGTAAGCTTCTTGATTTTCCAACCTGAGTTGTTGAACCAAGGCTTCCAACTTTTGATATTCTTGAAGAGGCACTGAAGTTATGGGTGCCACCTCCTTAGGGTAGAGAGGTTCTTCTCTAGAAAATGGGAGCAACAGGGTCTTCACATGATCCTCCAACCAGCTGGCAAAAGGATCATAAGTATTGGGATCTACTCTCCCAAAATATTTCTTCCCTTTCATCACTCTAACCTCCCAAGCTTGGGATGCTAGTATGCACTTCTTGAGATTTCCTTCTGCTGGAAAGTGTAAAGATTCATTTTCCTCTTCAATCAAAGGCACAACTCTTAATGGATAACCAAACTGCTTACTGGACAAGATAGGATTGTAACTAATCCCACCTTTCCTTCCTATCAAAGGCACACTTGGGAAGCTACCACAACTGACCAATAATTCTTTGCCCACAAGATCCCTGTTGTATCCGTATGTAATGTCAGCTGAGGTTAAGCCCATTAATCTTTTGGACCACTTCCAAGATTGTTTCAAATCCTGGAAAGGTCCTGATTTAGGGAGTTGCCTTACAAACCAATCAGCAAATAGGGGAGCACAACAATTTAAATGTCCCTTCCTCTTTTCATTCCAGTGGTGAACTCCATCGTAAAAGCCATCTAGCAAAGTGGGTACTGGATTTCTTCTGGAAAATATAGTGATAGCTTCCATGTTGATTAAACCTTTCTCTCCTGGAAACAAACTGGTCCCATACACCATCAAAGCAAACAAGGTGCTGAACTTAGCCCATTTGTTTTCAGAGGCCAGGTTCTGAGCTTCTTTGATAAGAAAATCTAAGAAAAGTCATTTATCTTTGGTGGCATCCAATTCTCTGCTAACCTTGGATAAGTCCAGAAGAAAAGACTCAGCTATATCTTTGGATGAAGGCATCTTCTCTAAGCCATAGTAAGGAGTACCATTTTTGATGGGGATTCTAAGGATGCTGGATATCTCTTCTAATGTGGAAGCCAAGATGTAGTCAGGGAAAACAAAGAGCCTTAGCTATGGATCATAGAACTGCAGTAGAGAATGCAAGTTATCCCTCTGGTCAGTGGTTGGCTTATTCACATAGTCTAGGATCTTTCCAAACTCTTTTCTGAAATCATCAAGCACTTTGTCACCCATCAAGCCAATTAACTTCTGAATACCATCTGTCTCTGGATGTGGGAAAGTATAATGGACATTTCTCTTCCTTGGAATCTCCATGTTGAAGCAGCAAATATGACCAGGAATAGGATGTAATGAACCCTGAGAATAAAAAGAAAACAAAAATGATTAATGATGTTATGCAAGGCAAGGCATGTGATTAGTGATGTGTTTGTGTAGTGAATCGGGTAATCAAGTGTTTGTGCAAGGCCACAACATCGTCACAAGTATCTTTCTGATCAGGAGTTTATGATTTCAGAATCCATAATTAACAAAACGAGATCATATCACTGAAGTGTGCTGGCATAAATGGGTATGTTGAAGTTTAGGGTTCATGCAAACCTGTAAACCCCTCCCAATCTCACGGGTGTGCTACTCGGGTCAAACATGACGGACTCTCAAAGCCGAATAGCAATAATACGTCCACCATTTCCGAGAAATGGCTTATGATCAAATCAGGAAATTAGTTTGGCATTATGTACTACTCAGGGAGGTCTCAGCTGAGTCCAAGGAAACAAGCATCCCTCATAAGTCCCCAGCTTCAAGCCCTGAATCGAGGAACAATAGTACATTCATCCCAAAGGGTACAATACTATCGTCATACGAACCGTTTGCCTTAACTGGGTTCCTATGAGAGAACCAGGCCATCCTATGTGATTTTCTAGTGGGCCCTCGGATGCGAGTGAGTTTACCAACAAATGTGGTCTGCCACTGTCATCACTGGAGAGGGATGTTTCCACAAAGGTTCTCAATGATCGGTCCCTTGACTTCACATAACTATCAAGGTAGTGCATTGCCCCAGAAAGATTCTAGCATCAATACATTTTCGAGAAGGTCGCAAGTCAAGGTGTGGAACTCACTAATACCAACATAGCAAGATACCATGAAGCCAAAATGGAACCACTCTAAATCCTAGGTGCACTCAAGTCGGGTATTTGGCTTATCTCACAGTAACAAAACCCATCCCACAGAAAAAAAGAAACCAGCACAGTCCAGTATATGATGCATGTGAAAATAAATACTGAAAGCAGTAAATAAAGCTGTAAAATAAACTGTAAATGAAAACAGTAAATAAACATAACAGCACACAACACACATATAAACACCCAAAGACACAAAAAACAAACAGGCGCTGGGATAGACTCTACAAGGGAAACCAAAGATTCTGGGTTCGGTCCCCAGCAGAGTTGCCAGTTGTCGCTCCCGGGATTTTCATCCTAGTACAAACGCGAAAGTGGCGCGGAAAAGGTAGAGTCGCCAGCCAGGCATTTTTATCCCGAATGAATGGGAAAGGTAATGTTGCACAAACCTGAGGAAGAAGGAAAGGACAAGGTCCTGCGAACCAAAGATCTGGGTTTGGGAGTCGGTTACGACCTGGGAAGGTATTAGAACCCCAGATCGTCTGCCGTACCCGACGGAATCCACGCTTGTTTGTTTTGTTTCAAAGGGTGAGAAATAAGATGTTGCTGAGCGAATGAACTGCTAACTGGAATGAGAAATGGAATGAGAAGGGAACTGGAAAAGAGAACAAAAAGAAAGAATGGGAAAATGTAGGGAAAATAAAGAATGTGCTCGAACGGGCCCTACCCCGCTTCCTACGTACCTCATCGGGAAAATGAGGATCAGAGTCGACGTAGTTCGCCTAACTAAGGCGGGAACTATTTGTTTGTGTTTTTTATGAAGTTGCGTATGTCTATGCTCAGGTGTTGTAGGCTCGTCTGGTACGAGTGCGTTTACCATCTTGCATGCGAGACAAGTCGTCGCAAGTTCGTGCTGAGAATGAATGAGATGAGAAAGAGAAGTTCCCGCAAAATAGTCGCTTATTATTTATTGTTTGCTTTTTAAGAGTTTTGTATGAATTTGGAACAAGGAAGTGAATTCAAACTCTTTTCCATGGAATGTGTACTTGCTACTACCTTCCAAGATGGAATAATAGAACAAGCACACCAAGTAAGGAGAATTTATCCAAGACCTGTTTCCATGAATTAGGGTTTAAGTTCACTAGCTTGCTGAACTTTATTAAGTGTTTTTGTTGATTTTGTGAAGAACTATATTTTATGTTTTTTCTTTGTGAAATAACCCCTTGATAAGACTTGTACATCATGCTAGACAAGCCTACACCACCCCAAGATGGAATGAATGCAAGTGCCCCATGGAATAAGGCTATACACAAGGGATCCTTTCATGCATTTATTAAGTCTTTTTGGATTTGTTTGAAGATGAGGAGAGAAGACTCAAAAGGCAAAGGTCAAAGCTAATGGGGGACTAAGACACAACCCTAAGTCATCCTATTATGTACAAAGAGGTCTTATGGTTAATGAAGTTTTCTAATCCTAAGGAAAGAAAAACAAGTTAGAATTCAACTTACTTCCTAAGGAAGTTAAGTTGAATCTAAAGAGAGAGAAGAGAGTCTATGAACAAAGCAAAAAGGTGCTAAAGCAAGTCAAATAAATGCACAAAGGAATAAGAATGAAGTGATTACTTCATCTTCCCCCCTACAAAACAAATATTAGTATGATGAATCAAAATGAGCAATTATAACATGGCAAACTTCACAAACAAATCACATTAACTATGGAAAGATGTTAGTAAACTTCAAAGGTTAATACCTAAGCCCAAAGCATCTTATAAGGTAACAAACTTAAAAAGTCAGTAGCTAATTCAATTCAAAAGTTTCTTAAACTACAAAGGTGGACAACTTCAAACTACGCCCTAAAAAGAATTTAAACCTCAATAAGATCTAAGGTAAAATTACATGGGGAAACTTAAAGGATTAAGTAAAACTAAAAAAAAGCTTAAACCCTAAAGTGAATGGAAAATCCAGGGGCTAATCATCTTATTAAAGTATCCTAATAAGTCATGCTATAAGGGATGAAGGGACCTAAGTAAAAGAAATGCAAGCTATATGAGTGATGGTGTGAACATAAGAAAGAATGCAAGTGAAACTTCAAAGAGAAGCAAAACCTTAAGGTAAGACTCAAACATGAACAATAGGGTTTGACATCCCCATACAAAAACCAGGGGCTTGATATGAATTCAAGATGAAAATTAAACTTACAAAACAATGGCAAATGAAATGGCATGAAGTATTCTAAAATAAGAAACGAAAACGGAATAAATGATAAAAAGAATTAATATGAAATAATCTGAGATGGGCCTTGGGGTTCAAAGAGTGAAGAAAATAACATGAATGGGCCTAAGTCAAATACGCAGGGGGTGCCAATAAGAACTGAAGACTTTTCTATTGACTTTGGCATGTTCTTGGCATGGGTTTCATTTATGTGTTGGCAAGCTCACAAACGTTGGATTGAGAGGATCTGATGGCTGGGACTTAAAGTTGAAATAAACCTAGGGTTACTGTTCAGATGGCTGGAGCTAGCCTTCGGTCATCTTCTCCGGCCATGCTCTGCTAGGGCTTCCTTAATTCACCATGAAAATGAAATCTAAAGGCATCATCTCACTCGTCTCCTCTCACTGATCACTAATACATCCTCAAAATTAATTTATGGTTCCTAAAATGATCAAATCGAAGGCAAACATTTTCACATCTAAAACTGCATCTAAGCATCTAATATGCCTATCAACTAGCCAGAGGTGCCATTGCTTCAATCAAGCTTCACTTAACATGAAAACAACCAAAACTAGCCAATTCGATCCAATGAGTTTTCAGAGCATACCTGAAATGTAGTGTGATCAATGTGTTGCTAGAAGTTTAGAGATGAGGTTCCAGTGGTTGCTTGTTCTTGCCTTAATTCACCAGAAGTGAAATAAACACTCTGCACTTGATGATTCTTGAGAGATTAAAGTAAATGCATTGATGTTCAAGATTTTGCATAATCAATTCCTTGATGATTGAAAGGGATTAAAACATGAGAATGAATCCATACACCATGCTAATGATGGATTGAACAAGATAGAGGCTAAAGGGATGAAGATTGAAGAGCTACACTTTAATTTGCAGTGTGAATTCAATGATGCAGTGAGGGATCCATGGAGCTTCAAGCTATGCCATCCATGGAGGTTATGCTGAAGATGATGATGAAGATGGATTGAGGGAAATTAAGATTGAATTGATGAAGATGAAGATAGCTCGAAGCAAAATGCATAGAGCTTGATGAAGTTCTATGGAGTGAATGCAGTGAATAATGGCTAAGACCTCACAATGCAGTTGATGATTCTCTTTTATAAGCTCCTTGACCAAGGGTTATAAACTGTAACCATGATTAATTGACCTGGTTAAACTGATTCAGGTTGGTTGCCACTGAGTCAAGTTTGTTAGGGTTAGTTGGATTCAGTTATGCCAGCTATGTGTTCTGGAAACTTCTAATGCTCGAGCTGGATCAGAAGTGGTGATGTTCATGGAAATTATGGTGAGGATGAGTGAAGTGTAATGGGGCTAGCTTGATGAAACTTATGTAGCATGCCTATGGTTTGAGTTTGGAGAGGGTGCATGGAAAGTGAAGTGATCATGCACTCATGTGATGATGTATTCCTCAAATGAGCTTATGGACATGGAGTTTGTGATCATAACATGTGAATTGAAGCATGTAAACTGAACTGAAGTGTGATTCCTTATGCCTTAGCATGCAAGAAACCAGATTGTATGTTGTGATCTTCCATGAGGTGTAACTTCATGATCAAGGCACCCATGGATGAAGTTCTTATACTCAATTTGAAGAGAAAATATCATAGAACAAATTTGATGGTTAAACCATGATGGAATATGTCCTCTAAGTTGCTTGAAATTATCATTGAAAAACATGTTTCAAGACTGCACCAATGGCCTGCACGGATTTTCCTTGGCCTGCCTTCTATGGCCTATGCTTGACCAGTTGTGACCTCTCTACTTCAGCCCATCATAACTTCCAAACCATTGATCCTATGGAAAAACTTTGAACATGAAAGTTGTAGTAAACATGTAGGTGAACAACTTTGTAGTTCAAACAAAATCGATTTGAAGTCTTCTTGACCAAGTAAAATGGCTTGACATTTGATCCACCACATGTTTGATTAAATGCCTTGTTGGGCACGCGCGCTGGCCAGCTTCTTGCATTGCCCATGACCTAGTTTTGCCTTGATTTTCCTCAACTTTGCAAGATCATATGTTTCTCATTTTTTATGATATGGAAGAGTTCCACCTATGGATTTGAAGCTCAATATGCCCTCTTTAATTGGATCCAAGTAGAATTTTCATATCTTTCTTATTTTGGGAGAAGGTCTCATTCAAAGTAGCTGCAAAAATAGCCAAAACATGCCCTTTTTGGAAACCCTAATTTTCCAAAAATGGTAAGTTTTGGTTTTCTTGATTTCTCTTGATTCCTCCATCATTTCTTGATCAAATTTGGACCATAGGATCCTTTTAACCCTAATTTCATAATTTTGATCTCAAAGAGTTAGGAGTTGACTTTTTCCTCAACATGGTTGACTTTTCCCCAAATCCCTGATTTTCAATCATCTGACCAATTGAACCTCTTCCAAAATGAATTTGTGGATGAAATTTGAACCCTATACACTTGTTGTCATATAGAAAACAATGGAATCCACTTTTGCTAAAAAATTCATGGAGAAGTCCTTCACAAATGAAACCCTAATTTGGACCATTTCATCAGGAGGTGTTGCACTGCTTGCCTTCCTTGGAGCCATTCACTTCTTTCCAAGACTTGAGGCTTCAAATGGAGACTTGTGGGATGTTGTGGACCCCTTGTACATGGTTGAGGAGATTTGTGGCCTCTTGATTGCCTTTGTATAGCATTCAGTTTCTTCAATACTTGACCACATGCCTATGCCTTAGCTATGTTACACATGATGCAATGTTTTTTTTTATTTTATGAACTTATGTATACTAAATGATATGCATAATGTTGAGGAAATGAGAGGGAAAATTTTGAGGTATTACAGTTGTTCTTACTGATGTATGTCGTTTGCATGAGTCGCATAATTGCATTTTAAAGTTGGCCTGGATTGGCACCACGTTGAAAGTTGAAGGTTTATGCCTTTATGCCTCGATAAACTGGCCAGAATTATAAGTTGGGAGTTCTACTCCGAATTGTACCACATGCATTACATAGTCATGTCGTCTTAAACTTGCATCCTTTGAGTTGTTGATTTTTGTTTTGTTGTTGATGAAAAACGATGAAAATTGTAGGATCCTTACTTATGTATCATTTATCATATTTCATTTATAATTGTTGATATCTCACCCCTTCTGTTGAATGTTGTCCTTACGTAGATAACGTGCAGGTAATCAAGAGGAGTATCCAGTTACCTTTAGTCGAGTCGGTGGTCAGTCGCTCTGATACATAGCACTCGGGGAGATGGCGCGTGTCTGTTTTACTGATTTTGTTGCATGCTGAATTTTATTTAATTGAAGTACTTTGGAATACTTGTCGATTATTTTAAAGTTGTTTTATGTTGGGTAAAGATGCTATAATTTATTTTATGAATCCGCTGCGTGATGTTTTATACAATTGAACTAATTCAGTATTATGATGTTGGTTTATGTTTATTTTTTAAAAGTGTGATGTATTAAGCAAGTTACTTAAATTCAAAATTGTGATATCCTATTTATGTAGAAATCTTCTTTTGTAAACTCTGATTTTATAAATATTCAAGGTTAGAAATTGGGGTGTTACATAACTGGTATCAGAGCAGGTCGGTCTGTCCGTCCAAGTGTCGAGTCTTAGTTGTCTAGCAATCAAGTATTGTTATCGTTCTAACTCTTGGTTGTGTTATAGTGATAAGTTGAGATGGTTGGAAGAAATGACGCTACGATGGCTGCTGCAATGCAAGAAATGGCATAAGTTGTGCAGAACATGTCGAATGTTGGTGAAGATGTTGGATCACGTAGCTTGGCAACTTTTCAAAGAGAGAATCCGCCAGTGCTGAAAGGGAAGCATGATCCAGACACAGCTTTGGGTTGGTTGAAGGAGATTGAGAGAATCTTCCGTGTTATAGATTGCACTCCGGCGCAGAAGTTTCAGTATGGTACTCACATGCTAGCAGTCAAAGCTGATGACTGGTGGTTGGAGACTCGTGAGAGGTTGACTGCTGCAGGTGAAGTTATTACTTGGGATGTATTCCGTAGGGAATTCATGAGAAAATATTATCCGGAAGATGTCCGTGGCAAGAAAGAGATTGTGTTCCTTGAGTTGACACAAGGAAACATGTCTCTCATAGATTATGCTGCAAAATTTGTGGAGTTATCCAAATTTTACCCTCATTATACTGGTGTTGGTGCTGAATTTTCAAAGTGCAACAAGTTTGAAAACGGGTTGTGCTCCGAAATCAAGAAGGTTGTTGGGTATCAAAAGATAAGTGTCTTTTCTGAGTTGGTTGACAGTTACAGGATATTTGAGGAGGACAACAATGCTCATTACAGGGTTGTCAATGATCGCAGAGGCAAGCAACATCATAACCGTGGCAAGCCGTATGATGCTCCAGCTAGAAAAGGGAAACATAAAGTTGTTCCGGCTCAGAAAACTAGTGCAGGAGGTGCTCCTGCTGGTATAGTTTGCTTCAAATGTGGTCAGGCTGTTCATAAAAGTAATGTATACACCGCTAAGGTAAAGATATGTTTTCGCTGTGGTAAGACTGGGCATGCAATAGCTGACTGCAAGCACAAGAAAATGATTTGTTTTAATTGTGGCGAGGAAGGGCGTATTGGTAGCCAGTGTCAGAAGCCAAAGAAAGCTCAGACTGGAAAAGTGTTTGCATTGAATGGAACTCAGGCCGTTAATGAGGACAGACTTATCAGAGGTACATGCTTCAGTAATAGTATTCCTTTAATTACTATTATTGATATCGGTGCTACGCACTATTTTATTTCTGCTGACTGTGTTTAAAGTGTCCTTTGTCGATCTTCGATAAAGATTTCTATGTTGATTTAGTATGTTTGTCGTTGACTGGATGGATGTAATGCTTAGTATGAATTGGTTAGAGTATAACTACGTTCATATAAATTGTTATCGCAAGTCTGTGAGGTTTTTTACCCCTGAAGGGGAAGGAGTTGGTTTGTTCTCTTTCAGAGAATTACAACAATTGATGAGGGGAGAAACTCGGATATTTTCTTTGATGGAAACTTTTTCGGTTGAGAGTAAAGCTAAGATTGATGAATTGATAGTAGTGAAGGAATTCCCTGAAGTTTTCCCTGATGAGATTCCTAGTGTGCCGCCAAAGAGGGAAGTTGAATTTTCTATTGATTTGGTACCTGTTACTAGGTCTGTTTCGATGGCACCGTATAGAATGTCGGTATCTGAATTGTCTAAATTAAAGAAGAAATTGGAAGATTTACTTGAGAAAAAGTTTGTAAGACCAAGTGTATCGTTGTGGGGATCTCTAGTGTTTCTAGTAAAGAAGAAAGATGGTAGTATGAGGCTTTGTGTTGATTATAGACAGTTGAATAAAGTAACGATTAAGAATAAGTATCCACTTATGAGAATAAATGATTTGATGGACCAGTTAGTGGGTGCTTGTGTGTTCAGTAAAATTGATTTGAGATCGGTTATCATCAGATCAAAGTGAAAGATGAAGATATTCAGAAGACAGTGTTCAGAACATGATATGGACACTATGAGTATTCTGTGATGCCTTTCGGTGTGACTAATGCACCGGGAGTATTTATGGAATACATGAATCATATTTTGCATACTTATCTAGAACGTTTTGTAGTAGTATTTATTGATGATATTCTGATTTACTCTAAGTCAGAAGAAGATCATAAGGAACATTTGAGATCAATGTTGGAGGTTTTGAAAGATAAGAATTGTATGAGAAATTTTCCAAGTGCGAGTTTTGGTTAAGAGAGGTCAGTTTTCTTGATCATGTAATTTCAGGAAAGGTATTGTTGTGGATCCTTCAAAGGTAGAAGTTGTGTTGCAATGGGAAACTCTGAGGTCGGCTACAGAGATTAGGAGCTTTTGGGGTTAGCTGGATATTACAGAAGGTATATTGAAGGATTTTCTAAGTTATCACTTCCGTTGATTAGATTAACTGGAAAAAGTAGAACCTTTGTGTGGGATGTTCAGTGCAAAGAGAGTTTTAATGAATTGAAAAAGAGATTGACGTCGGCGTCGGTTTTGACTTTACCAAATCCAGAGGAACCATTTGTAGTTTATTATGATGCTTCATTGATGGGTTTAGGAGGTGTGCTTATGCAAAATAATAAAGTAATTGCTTATGCGTCGCAACAGTTGAGAATTCATGAGAAGAAATATCATACGCATGATTTTGAACTTGCTTCTATTGTGTTTGTGTTGAAAATCTGGAGGCATTATCTCTATGGTTCTAGATTCAAGGTTTACAGTGATCATAAGAGCCTTAAGTATTTTTTTGATCAGAAAGATCTGAATATGAGACAACATAGGTGGTTAGAGTTGCTTAAGGATTATGATTTCGGGTTGAATTATCATGCGGGTAAAGCAAATGTTGTGGTTGATGCTTTAAGTAGAAAAACCTTGCATATGTCAGCAATGATGATTAAGGAGTTGGAATTAATTGAACAATTTTGTGATATGAGTCTGGTTTGCAATGTGACACCGCAAAGTGTGTTGTTAGGAATGATAAAGATTAATAATGACTTTATGGATAGTATTCGAGAGGCTCAGAAGCTAGATGTGAAACTAGTAGATATCATGAATAGTAGTTGTCAATCAGAGAAGAATAATTTTAAGATTGATGCAAGAGGTGTGTTGAGATTGCATGAAAGAATTTGTATTCCTGATGACGCTGATATGAAAAGAAGTATTCTTGAAGAGGGTCATAGAAGCAGTTTGAGTATTCATTCGGGAGCTACTAAAATGTATCAAGATTTAAAGAAAATATTTTGGTGGTCCGGAATGAAAGAAGACGTGGCTCGTTTTGTGTACGCGTGTTTGACATGTCAGAAGTCAAAGATTGAGCATCAGAAGCCTGCTGGGTTGATACAACCATTGGAAGTTCTAGAGTGGAAATGGGATAGCATTTATATGGACTTTGTAACGGGGTTGGCTATTACTTTAAGAGGGCATGATTCGATTTGGGTGATTTTTGATAGGCTTACAAAGTCGGCTCATTTTATACCTATTAACATCACATATCCAATTGTGAAGTTAGCAGAGATTTATATCCGAGTAATTGTGAAGTTGCATGGTGTTCCTCTGTGTATTGTGTCGGATAGAGATCTGAGGTTTACGTCGGAATTTTGGAAAAGTGTGCAAGAGTCATTGGGTTCTAAGTTGAGATTGAGTTCAGCATATCATCCTCAAACTGATGGCCAAACTGAGAGAATTATCCAGTCATTGGAGAACTTGTTGAGAGCATGTGTTCTTGAGCAGGGAGGTACATGGGACACTCATCTTCCGTTGATCGAGTTCACATATAATAATAGTTAACATTCTAGTATCGGAATGGCACCTTTTGAGGAACTATATGGTCGTAGGTGTAGAACTCCGTTGTGTTGGCATGAATTTGGTGAGAATGTGGTACTTAGACCGGAATTAGTTCGAGAAACTACCGAGAAAGTGAAGTTGATCCGAGAGAAGATGAAAGCTTCTTATTGTAGGCAGAAGAGTTACCATGACAATTGGAAAAAGGATTTAGAATTTCAAGCTGGTGACCATGTGTGTTTTAGAGTCACACCAGTGACCGGTGTTGGGAGAGCTTTGAAGTTTAAGAAGCTCACTCCTCGTTTCATTAGCCCGTATCAGATTTTGGAACGAGTTGGAACAGTTGCTTATCGGATGGCGTTACTGCCAAATCTTTCAAATTTGCACGATGTATTCCATGTGTCACAACTTTGAAAGTATATTTCAGATCCTTCTCATGTGGTTAGTATGGACGATGTGCAAGTGCGAGATAATATCACTGTGGAGACAAAGCTTGTACGAGTCGAGGATCGGGAAATAAAGATTCTTTGAGGGAAATAAATAGTGTTGGTCAAAGTTGTTTGGTTAGGAGCTGCTGGAGAAAGCATGACCTGGGAGTTGGAGAGAAAGATGCGAGACTCCTATCCTGAGTTGTTTGAATCAGGTAAATTTTCGAGGACGAAAATCCTCTAAGTGGGGGAGAGTTGTAACGCCCAATTATCTAATTATCTATTTTATTAAAATATTAATTAATTGTTCGCGTTTTGTCGGTCTATTTTTTGTGGTTGATTAAGTCGATAAGTTGGAAATTTAAGACGGAAGTTGTAGGAAATATTATTAGAGATAATATTATAGTTGTTGTAGTGGGTTGATTAGTGGGATTGAATTCGTGTCTAAATTAGTAAATAGAGGGGTGCAATTGTTAGGCCCATTAGTAATTATAAAAATTAGTTAATTTTGATAAAACGAAAATAATAGAATTAGAGTTTAGTTATGTCAGTAAGTGGAAAACCAGAAGCAATTGCACGGTCGTGAGAGAAGAGAACAAAAAGGGGAAACTGCAATCGGGAGCAATTTTCGGAATTCGATTGCGTAGGGCTACCTTCAACCCAATCCAAGGTAAGGGTGGGTTCGACCTTTATAATCGGGATTGATAATTTGTATGTAGGGATGGGTAGTTGTGTGTGTGTGTGTGTTCTGCTAATTGTTAATGTTGCTGTGATTTCATTGTCCTTGACCTTGTTAATTGTTTGATGTTGTTAGTTGTCTGGTTGATTAATTTCTATGTTGAATAAAAGTTTATAATAATGGATAATAGTAACAAATCATTTGGGAATGTATCGGAGTGAAATTATTAAGATATTGTAAGTATGATGCATATCAATATGTTAACTGGTGTGAGAAGAATTGGAAGACAATGCAAAAATTTGGAGGAATACGAAAAAACAGAGAGCAGAACTGGGAATCGTAAGGCGTGACGACTGTCATGGTCCTGTGACGACCGTCATGTCTGTGACAACCGTCACGGTGCTGTGACGCCCGTCACAATCGCGTGACGTTGGTCACCAAAGTGTGACGATGGTCACACTGTTATAGATGTTTTGTGATTTTATTCTAGTGACAGTGTGGGTTGTTTACTGGGATACAGAAACTTAATTTTAAAACAAACCACTAAGTACAAAAAAATTAATTCAAGTTGTATTAATATACAGTAAGAAATTAAGTGGGAAAAATGTGATGAATTTATTAGGAGCTCAAATATGCAATAGTGCCATAGAATTAATAGCAGGATTTGGTGAATTTGTTTCTGTCATGAATTTTACAAAGGCTTAGAATTGGATTAGTTAATCATTGGTGGTTGAAAAATTAAGGCGAAATGCCAACGTCGAACTATAGTTGTTGTGTTGTGTTGAAGGTCTTTGGCCAACGTTGATAAGTCGAATGTTGCGACGTTGTTATGTTGTATAAGTTGCTAAAGTGGATGTTATTTTTTTATGTGGTTGTTGTTACTGATGTATGTCGTTTGCATGAGTCGCATAATTGCATTTTTAAGCTGGCCTGGATTGGAACCACGTTGAAAGTTGAAGGCTTATGCCTTGGTGCCTCGATAAACTAGAAAGAATTATAAGTTGGGAGTTTTACTCCGAATGGTACCACATGCATTACATAGTCGTGACGTCTTAAAGTTGCATCCTTTGAGTTGTTGATTGTTGTTTTGTTGTTGATGAAAAACGATGGAAATTGTAGGATCCTTACGTATGTATCATTTATCATATTTCATTTATAATTGTTGATATCTCACCCCTTCTGTTGAATGTTTTCCTTATGTGGATAATGTGCAGGTAATCAAGAGGAGTATCCGGTTACCTTTAGTCGAGTCGATGGTCAGTCGCTCTGATACGTAGCACTCAGGTGGATGGCGCGTGTCTGTTTTACTAATTTTGTTGCATGCTGAATTTTATTTAATTGAAGTACTTTGGAATACTTGTCGATTATTTTAAAGTTGTTTTATGTTGGGTAAAGATGCTATAATTTATTTTATGAATCCGCTGTGTGATGTTTTATACAATTGAACTGATTCAGTATTATGATGTTGGTTTGTGTTTATTTTTGAAAAGTGTTGTGTATTAAGAAAGTTACTTAAAGTCGAAACTGTGATATCCCATTTATGTAGAAATCTTCTTTTGTAAACTCTGATTTTATTTATATTCAAGGTTAGAAAATGGGGTGTTACATAAGTGATATTAGAGCAGGTTGATCTTTTCGGCCAAGTGTCGAGTCTTAGTTGTCTAGCAATCAAGTATTGTTATCGTTCTAACTCTTGGTTATGTTGTAGTGATAAGTTGAAATGGCTGGAAGAAACGAAGCTACGATGGTTGCTGCAATGCAAGCGATGGCACAAGTTGTGCAGAACATGCCGAATGCTGGTGAAGATGCTGGATCACGTAGCTTGGCGACTTTTCAAAGAGAGAATTCGCCAGTGTTCAAAGGGAAGCATGATCCAGACGCAGCTTTGGGTTGGTTGAAGGAGATTGAGAGAATCTTTCGTGTTATGGGGTGTTACACCCACCCCTCTTCGTGATGTCCTCCATTCCTATGTTTATATAGCTTGGCACAAGCGCTCACCTCTCAAAAAGGATTTTGTGATGGTTGAGGAACCAATGACACTAACGGTTCAAGCACCAATCAGGTTGTCGTTTTGAGTCAGTCATCCCATTGTCTTTCGTGTCTGTGCCACACGACTTTGTTCTTGTTTAAGGATCTTTCTTGTGTAATCCTTTTTGTCTTTTTCCTTTCATTCTTTTATTTATCCCTATCTTTTGCCTGGACTGATTCTTGTGAATATTTGATTGTGAAGTCCAACGGGATGCCCTAATTTTTGTCGAACTCGCCTGTTTTCAAGTTTCGACTTAGCGGGCTTTTTTTCTTTTTTTCCTTTTGATTCTCTTTTTTTTTAACAAATGGTGCGACGCTGGTTATCTTAATTTCTTCGAAAGGGTCGTGATTGTCTCACTTCTTGGTTGTTGAGGAATAACCCTTGTGGTTTCCGGTCTTTGGACCTTTTGATTGGGATAACCATTGTGGTTTCTGGTCTTTGGACCTCTTGATTTGGTACAACAAAAGGTAATGGATCCTCATATGTGCACTCCTTTTTGAAATTTGAAAGTTCTGCAAACTAACTGACGCCTACCCTGCCCCTGGGTTAAATGCAAGGGTTTTTTCATGCGAAAAGAAACTCCTACTTAAAGGCTCAAAGGGGCTAGCGAGGGTCTATCTCCCTTATATTTCTAGTGTTTAGGATTTGAAACAATGCTTGTACATCGTCAACAGGGTCTTTCTCAAAAGTACACAATTAGAGATTTTTGCATTTTCATTTTGTTATTCTCCCTGATAGAGTTTAAGCACTACAGTTGGTATTGCGATGCACATACACAAAATTATGAGTGAATACGAATGGATTACTTCAATTAAAACATGTGCATATTATTATGGTTATCATTCAAAAACAAAATAGTTTTATGCATGCATACAAATGTTTAAACAAACAACAGAAACTACAAATGAAAATGCAGTAAAGAAGCTGAACATTCCCGTCATTGAGGAGACTTGACTATGTCTGGACTTATTGCTTTTGAAGATGCCCTTACAACCTGGGAGGTCAATTTGATGAGGAGACCCAATGTGTGGGCAGACGATCTGGCATGATGAGCTTTGAGTCTATCACATTTTGCACCTAGTGCTTTAACACATCACAGTTGTCAAATGGTATGCCTAAATGCCCCTGAGTGGTACTTGCATCTAAAATTCACATTGTGGTTGTAATTATTGAGGAGGCCCGACTCCGTCTGGACTTATTGCTCTTGGAGACTTTCAACAGTCAGTAGTCTGGATGTTCATTCCATTACAGATTCGGTGCCATATTCCCACATTTTCCTAGCGTGAATACAATAGTCTTATAGTCGATCAAATTAGCGACTTTGTCTTTACCTTTGCCCCTGAAAGACTTGAAATCTTCTATTAGATGGTCAGGTTCCCCATAATGGTATTCATACATGGAATTCAACATTGAAACCCCAAAGGAAGCCTTACTGGAGATGATCCTGATGCAATTAAGTCAACTAGTTTGAATCTGAGCAACTGAAGAAACTTGTTGTGCGTACGACATCAAAATATGATCAAACTTCTTCTCAAGTTGTTCTGGCCTTTACCCATATGCTCTGCTCCTAGGATTCTCTTGGTAAACTGAGGTTGGATTCTGGTAAACGACATATGGAGGGAAGAGGTTGATAAATAAAGTTAATAAATAAGGTTGCTCGCAAAGATCTCATGTGATCTCTAGCCTACGTATCTCTATTGACTAATGAAGAATTAGAGTGACGTAGTTCCCCTCACTAGGGATGAAAATCATTTATTTCCTTAAGAATGCATTTAGGATTTCATAACCAATCTTATCTGAGTCTTCATCTGGTTCACTTCCTCTTTCAGCAGTTTCTGACTCTGAAATAAAGCTTGCACATCTGCCCTGAATTTCCTCAGTTGGGTCTTTATTTTGGTTACCTCCGCATGCAGTTGTTCCAAATATATACCTTGATGATTGTGATTCAAGTTGGCCATTCTGATGAGAACCCAAATCAGGATATAATCTGTCTCTGAACACCTGTCATGAATGTGATGATGTATGCAAATGCCATGTTCGGTTATTTCCTAGGAATCTATCTGCTTTTATTCAAATTTTGATATAGAAAAACTCCAACGACATGATTCAGATATGTGACCCTCGGAAATAACTGAACATGTGTGCTGGAATGCTATGATGTCATGTATACAACAGGCATATGATCAGTGGTCTGATGTTGGTGTTGAGCAGTGAACCAACTGTTCGTATAGAACCACAATAGCAGTACCATCTATGTGTATAACTTCATAACTGAGAACCCAAGAACTGTAGAGATGGATCACATAATAGAACACTTACTAATGAAGTGGGTATGTTGAACAACGAGCCAAGTGTATGTGGAGAGTCATAATAATAATAATAATAATAATAATAATAATAATATTATCTCTATGTAGAAATCCCAGACCTCAAAACCAAAGGACCATATAGAATTGGATTTTCACAAAGTAACACTAGCGAAGCGGGTAGGTTAAAGTTTAGGGTTCCTGTAAACCCCTCCCAATCTCACGGGTGTGCTACCTCGGGTCAACATCACAGACTCTCAAAGCCGAATAGCAATAATACGTTCACCATTTCCGAGAAAATGGCTCATGACCAAATCAGGGAATTGGATTGGCATTATGTACTACTGAGGGAGGTTTCAACTGAGTCTAGGAAAAATAAGCATCCCTAATAAGTCCCCAACTTCAAGCACTGAATTAAGAAACAATAGTGCATTCATCCCTTGGGATACAGTACTATCGTCATACGAACAATTTGCCTTGACTGAGTTCTTATGAGAGAATCAAGCCATCCTATGTAAGTTCCCAGTGGGCCCTCGAATGCGAGTGGATTTGCCAACAAATATGGTCTGCCACTGTCATCACCGGAGAGGGATGTTTCCGTAAAGGTCCTCAATGATCGGTCCCCAACTGCACATAACTATCGAGATCGTGTAATGATCAAGAAAGATTCCTGTATCAAAACATTTCCAAGACGGTCGCAAGTGTAACACCCTTCTAAACCCCGCGGAAAATATATAAATAATCAGAGTAATTGTCATGCATATCAAACAAGGATGTCACACATAATTCAAAACATCACACATACACCTGTCATGCTCAATAACACTTGAAATAAATTCATGCTTTCATATACTTTCACATTAGCATGTAGCAGCGGATCACTTTCATTAAGAATCTCATGACATTCAAGACTCAAATAAACTTCATTCATTAAATCAACTTGGGCATAAAAGTCACTTCACCATAAAATTCAAATTCAAATAACAAAACAGATAGAGTATACAATTGTATCTCTTAAGACATAAATCAAACATTCCCAGTGTTACATGATCAGAGCACGACTCGACCCAAAATAAATATGAAACTAAAATAGGTTACTCCATCAGCTACTCTCTTGCTAGAAGCAACTCTAATCTTCAGTACCTGAGCGATGTCGTATAAAACATCATTCCAACAGAAGGGTGAGAATTCACATAATTACTGAAATCATAAGATAATATATAATTTAAGGTGTACAAGCATAATCACAATTATTCTCATACTTCAAAAGTTTCATCAACATAATATCACTCAAGTAGTCATACTATTAACAAGTACATACTCACAAATCCATACTTCACCAATTCAACAATTCACATAACACATATAATCTCACATTGTAACCATAGACACAATGAGACTCAATGCAAGACTCAAATGCAACTCATGCATGTGGTACCAATCTCTTATTATCATTTTTCGGTTTTTTTTTACATTTAAACCGGGTCCGTCCTCTAGACCGATAACACAATAAAAGCCCGTCCTCTAAGCTTTCAAACCCGTCCTCTAGGTTTGGGACAAGTCACTAGCTCCCACGGAACTAACAAACATTGCCTCTTGACAAAATGATGCATGTGCAATTAAAACAACCATATGCAATTAAGACCATCCTCTAATCTTAATATTCATGCATATTTTCAATAATTCATAACATTTGAATTATCACACAATCGCACATACAAACATATTCTCAAAATCACAATTTTCCATCATTCCAATAATTGTCTCTATATTTACCAAACAATATGTAAGGTATGAACACGACTCAATCTCGATTCACAAACACGCGGTATCGATTAAATATTGAATAATTAATCTATCACCAACAATTAAAATTCAATATCCAGTTTATATTCAACATTCGACAAGCATTTACTATTTAATAGAAATATTAATATTAAAGAAATATTTACTATCCAAATTAAGTTATTTAATATTAAATATTAACTACTGATCAATTTATACTACAAGTAAATTTGGTCTCCATTATAGTCTAATAAGAGATATGCATTGTTGTAGCAAATAATAGTGAAGGGCCTCATTATATGTGTTTATGCGCTGCCCTACAGATAGAAAGAGGTCCAAAGTTTAATTCCATGTGATGATATGAATCATTCAATTCCATTGTGAATGTACAGTACCTAGTTTCATCTTAAATGTAAAGTCATTACATCTTATACTACCACTTCATTCTACATTGAGATACCATTACTTCAATTAATAATTTTAGTGAATACAGGGCATATTGTTTTCAAGTATTCAAATTGAATAAAAACAATTGCACCCCAGATTATATTCATCACCAATTAATGCTAACCTATGTACTTCATATTTTATCCAATTTAAAATATTATTTATGCTTCTCTAATGGCTACTATGTAATTAGCATGTATTATTTATGTCTACAATTCACATGACAATATAGTAGTGGTATTCACCACATCTCTACACTTATTTCAATTAACATAAACAATAATATATTAATTGGTTTAATTTTGTTTTCCTGTACTACACAAATTATAGTTCCATAAGTAACTAGGTTCTACACCACATCATATGCTTCATGTAAAAGTGGCTTTATCTTGTTATAATTCCTTACTCTAATTTTCTCCATTAATAGCATCATGAGCCCTTATATCAACTTGTCCCCTGTTTCTCTAACAGTATATATAATACTCATGCCACATCATATTTCTATACATATGCCACCTAAAAGTCATGTTTCTTGAACCTCACCCTTTTAATTAACTAATGTAACCACCATTCTTATCATTTTAATCACAACATGTACATAAAATAAAATATCATGCGCTAGTTTCCAGGAGGTGAGTCATCATATCATTTTATGCTATTACCTCATGAAAGAAATCACATATATATTATTTTTTTTATCTACCTATTCTTCAATTAATATGGTCATTAATAGTCAAATTTTCCACTTATTAATTCTAACAACCATACCACATATCCTTCATTCTAGCTAAACTCTTGTGGCTACTGTGATAAAACAATCTAAGAATTTCGCTATTATGCTTGCACTTACAAACTCAATTTCAATTTCAATTCATAATGGGTCTCTAAAGTATATCAATATGCTATTCCAACTACAATTATTTCATCACATTTTCAAGGATTATCATCAAAACCTAAAAATGTCAATACTATAAAAATTAGGGATTTCAACCTAAACATGTTTCTACCCATCAATATATTATCATACAATCCCAATAATCATATAAAAACTCACCCTTACCTTGATTTTCTTGGATTTCTAGAACTCTTGAACTTGATTTTCTCCTCTTCCCCTCTTCTCCTCTTCTAGCCTCTTTTTCCCTCTTCCAACTTTTTTTACCCTATTCTATCTCATTCTCTCCTTTTATCAATCTCACTATTTTATTTTATTTTATTATTTTTGTATTGGGCTCATTGACCCACTCTCACATTTCTATTCACACTCCTAATCTATACCCAATTATTTTAATCTTACTAAATATCTATTTTATTCCAACAAATAAAATAAATTAAATAATTCAATTAAATCAAATAATTAAATTATTTCAAATAAACCAAATAAATCAATTAATATAATTAATTCAATTATTTCAAATAAATCAAATAATTCAATTATATTAAATACTTTCAATAAATCAATTAGGCACAAAATCACACAATTAATCAATTAATATAATAAATAAATGATTACTAAAATCGGGATGTTACAGCAAGTCTGGGTGTGGAACTCACTAATACCAACATAGAAAAATGCTATGAAGCCGAAGTGACTGTCCATTCTAAGTCCTAAGTGCACTCAAGTCGGGTACTTGGCTTATCTCACAGTAAATCACATCCCACAGAAAAAAAAAACTGGACAGTCCAGTATATATGATGCATGGAAAATAAATACTAAAAGCAGTAAATAAATGTTGTAAAGTAAAGTTGTAAATGAAAAAAGTAAAGCTAAGCTAAAGAACACCGCAGTAAACAGCTAAACACCCAAAGAAATAGAAACAAACAGGCGCTAGGATTGACTCTTAAAGGGGAACCAGAGATTATGGTTTCTTATCCCCATTAGAGTCGCCAGTTGTCCCTCCCGTGATTTTCATCCTAGTACAAACGCGAAAGTGGCATGGAAAAGGTAGAGTTGTCAGCCAGGCATTTTTATCCCGAATGAATGGGAAAGAAAATGTTTCACAACCCTAAGAGAAGAAGGAAAGGACAATGTCCTGCAAAGCAAAGATCTGGGTTTGGGAGTCAGTTACAAACTGGGAAGGTATTAGCACCCCAGATCGTCCGCCGTACCCGACGGGATCCACGCTTGTTAGTCTGTTTCAAAGGGTGGGAAATAAGATGTTGCTTAACAAAAGAACTGGAATGAGAATGAGAACTAGAAAAATATAACGAAAAGGAAGTGGAAAATGTATGGAAAATAAAGAGTGTGCTCGAACGGGCCCTACCCCGCTTCCTACGTACCTCATCAGAAAAATTAGGATCAGAGTCGACGTAGTTCGCCTAACTAAGGTGGAAACTTGCTTGTATTTTTTTAGGATTGAACTGCTTATGCATATGCTCAAGTATTGTAGGCTCGTCGGGTACGAGTGCGTTACTGTCTTTCAAAGAGACATGTCGAAGCGAGTTCACGTTGTGAGCGAATGAGATGAGAAGAGAGTTCTCGCAGGAAAAGACGAGTGTTGTTTGTTAACTATCTTTTAAAAGAAGTGTTTTTGAGTTTGTCGTTTGTGAAACTGTCTCATACTAAGACTTGTTCATCGTGGTAAATGCCTTACACCTCGCCGCGAAATGGAATGTGTACAAGTAACCCACGAAAAATTCTCCTGGTGTTCGAGAAAGCTCAACTTTTATTAGATGTTTTTTACTGTTTTATTTATGAGATGAGAAAGAATGACTCAAATCGAGAAAGGGAAAAACTAAGGGGACTAAGACATAACCCTAAGTTATTTATTGCATGCAAAAGGAGATCCTAATGGTTTGTGTGGTTTCTAATCCTAATGAGAAAAAGGAAAGAAGAAAAGATAACTTAGAACTCAACTTACTTCCTAAGGAAGTTAAGTTGTTTCTAAGAAAGGGGGAGCTTATACAAGCAAAGCACAAAGTGCTAAGGCAAACACAATTAGAAAGCATAAAGAGATGAGGAAGAAGATATATAAACAAGGCTTACCTCAACCTCCCTACAAAAAAAGGTTAGATTAATAATGCATATTGAAAGCATAAAACAAAGCATAAAGGTAATTAAGTACCACACACGTCCTAGAATGGAACTAGGGTTCAAAATAAGACCTAAGTATAAAGGTGAAGGTAAATAAAGGTTATATGACTTATAAAGTAAATAGATACATGCTATAGGTCCCCAAGTATGCTAGGATACCTCAAAAGATCAAACTATGTCAAACTATGTACAAAACGTTCACATGAATGCAAGTTAGGATTTATGGATGAAGTATGAGTGCATATGGCATACAAGTATGAATTAATACATGAAATGAGTATCAAAGTCAGTAGTGAATTATTATTAATTTAGATGAATGAACATACCATCATAGATGCAATGGTTTAGTCTTATGGAGTAAGGAGAAGAAGATGTGGGAAGAAGTGAACATGGTGTCGCATAAGATTACAAATTATGCAAGTTAAGGATGAATGTCATATGAATGTGCATGATATGATTATGGGTTAGTAGCATACATGGTATGGGATGCAATTATAATGCATGGATAGGCCTTTATGATTCCCACATAAGTCACGTTAACAATTAGAGGAGAAGAGAAACAAGTTTAGGTTAAACATGTTCGAGTAAGGATGCATTTTGAAACACCAAAATAAACCAAATGAATATGGTTCAAAAAGTGACCTATACCTGGTATTAAGGACCTAAAAGTGACCTATAATTAAATCCAAAAGGTTTCCACAAAGTATCTCAAGAAAATGACATGAATGCCTTCCTAACATCTAAGATATGCAACAAGCACACAAATGGACCTATAATCTAGGTGACATTAAAAAATATTAAAAAGGCTTTAAAAATTATGAAATAAAATATATAGTATGGTAAAGTCAGTATCTTACCTGATGAGTGACCTATAATTATGAAATAAAATGTCTAAAAGGATTTCACAAAATTATGCACCAAAGTGCCAAAACAATTCACTTTGATGAGTGAGATAACAAAGCATGATCGTCGAAAAACAACTCCACAAAGTGGATCAAAAATGGCACCAAAAATTATGAAAAAATGCCCAAGTAGCATCAAAATGTCAAACATTCCAGTGGTTAATCACATTAAAAAAAATAGGTCTCACACCTATTTGAAAAAATTGTTTTCAGTCCCTTATATCAAAACCATTCATTTTGGGACAGCTTGGAATGAAAAATCCAAATTAATTACTAAAATCATCCAAATATGGAATCAAAAAATATAAAAAATAATAATTAGGAGGATAAGGATCACTCATGAATTTTTCTAGAATTTTATCACACCCGAAACTATTTTTAATAATTGCGACGAAACGGGCAAATAAACGGTGATTTAAGGGAAAGTGAAAGGAAGCAAATTCTATAATCCGTAACCTAATCCCTAAGCTCCGTTTCGACACATATCATCATAAATCACTAATAAATCTAGTGTCTCAGGTGGGAGGGCTCAATATGCACCTTACGCTATATGATCGTAATCCGCATACAACTAAAATGATGTGTAAAAGTCGTTAAAGTCGAGATTTCTTACTTGGTTGAAGTGTTGATTCCTCACATAAAAGAAATCCAAAAACTCCATGCAAGGTCTTGTAATCTCCCATAAGCAAAATAAATGTTTATTTTCCATAATCTCTTTGTGAAGATCCACCATAATCGAAATCGATTCAAATCGATCAAAAACGTGAACACTTACATCCAAAATTAGTTCACAATAAATAATTAAAATTATCAACAAAAACCTTAATTAAATTGTCAAGAAATGGATCAAGAAATTAATCTATATTTTTACCAAGAAAATTATCTAATAAAATTCTAAGAAAAATACATAAAGAAATCATAGAGAGGTGTATGATGAAATCCAATGTGTGGATAATAGTGTATGGCTGAAAAGCCCAACCCAATGATCCATTGGCCGCAGGGGAGGGTACATTAGTGATAATCGAGGTGCAAAAAGAAGTTTCATGGTTGAAAGTGTTTTGTGAAGCCCGACCCTTGATCACTAGCATCATCAACCCTAAAAACGGAAAGAGGAAGGCTCCAAGACACACATTCTTCTTCTTCTTCGATCGTCCGCAACACAAAGCAATCTCACCAGAGAAATAAAGCTCCGACCTGCCACAACAACACACGCCTACGTCCGCTCCTCCGTTAAACCTCCTCCGTTCAGACCAACACCACCTTCATCATTCGTTGCCGGCCAAAGCTTCAATGTCAGTGACTTCTTCCTCGGTCTCAAGACCTTCCACCACCACTATAATACATCACCTCCTTCGACGGATCGCCTCCATCTCACCATGACGAGTCGCAAACAAAATCTCAGCTTCGATGCCAATTTCGAACGCAGCAAGGGATGTGCCACTCAGGTATGCTGTCGTTTTCGCTCTCCTCTGCGTGAGAGTTATTGTAGTTATCGTATTGAGTCTCGCGATGTTCACGATTTGAGCGCTGAATTGCGATTATTGGAATTGTCGTTGATTTGGTATCGTGATATCCTCTAATTAATGTGTGACTTGTAGGTTCTTGAGGAGGCAATGCGTTCTTGTTTCTTTTTCTTATTTCTTGTGCGATTTTCGTTGATGCTGATTTGTGTGTGTTCTGCAAGTTTGTTCTTGGATCTGCAACTGAAGGATTGCTGATGGTAGCACGATAATGATGGCGTTGATGTAAAAGCAAAATATTGAAGTTCAAGATTGCTGACGGTACACGATAATGATGGTGAAGAAGATCGTTGAAGAGGTTGAAGAAGTTGAAGGTAATGATGAATCTCGATGAAGATGTGTGTTTGTGATAGATCGGTGTTGAACTTTTCAGATGCAGAGATTCTTTGATGAAGATATCAATTTCTTCTCTTTATGTAACTAATTTTGTTATAAGTTATCAATTATGTCTCTGTGATTTTCCTCTCTCACTTCGCCAATTCACCTCTCCTGCTACTTCGGTGATTCCTCATTTTCTATTATGTGAAGTTTTGCAATGTATTCTTGATGAATCTTCTGAAATTGAATTCTTTTGCTTCTGTTGTTGTAATACCGAACATGTCGTTATGAATTTTTGACTCGCTTTGTTGTTGTGTGCTTGCGTATGCAATGTTGTTGCAGATTGTTAACAAGGCTTGTGTTTTGCATGGATTGTGAGCTTGAATTGATTGATGATTGAAGAAGGTTGTGAAGATGGGAGATGAAGATGTGAATGGTGATAGAGTGAAATTGCAGAATCCCCTGAGTTCTATTTTCTGAGTTTTTGTAATGAATTCTCCCCTGTAACTGATTATGGTTCTAACCGAATTCTCTTATATCAGTTTTTGTGTAACTGTTTTTGTCACTATTATTCTCCTCTTGAATCATCAAATGCATAATTTTTGTAATGATTTTCTCAGATTTTCTAATTGTATTTTCTGTTATGATTTTCTGTAACTGAATTTTTATGAGTTTTTTCCTTTATGTTGGAGCCTTTTGTTATGATAAAACAGGGAAAGATTGAAGAAAGTCCATTGAGAATTTACAGAATTTTCTCATGTCCCTGAATTTATGTGTTAGTCCCTTCGTTTTTTTGAATCGAAAGAGTCCCCTGTTATGGGAAAACCTTTGTAGTGATATTTGTATTTTTGCAATGAATTGAATCTTGTCAACTGAAGTGATGAAAATAACGAATATTTCTTGACACCTTTTTTTGTATATATCACTTAGAAATCCATAGATTACCATGAAATTGGTCATAATAATAATAATAATTAAAATCCTGTAAAAATAACCTGTAAAAATAACCAAGATAAACCTCGTTCATATTATCCGATATCCAACCGAGATTTTCATTTAATTTAACTCAAATACCGCACAACCCGTCATGAAATTGGATGTAGCCAATTGCTCTCAAAAATCAAATTGAAAACAAACATTGAATTGACATTTCTTAACGTTAATTATTTTGAACCGAGTTTGGAGACGACTTAAAATAAACCATAACTTAAGAAAAATCAATTTTTGAAATAAACCAACAACTCTAACATAGTTGAATCATGAAGGATCACAAATTGGATTTTGGATCTATGGCACTAGATGAGCTTGAACCACTTGTGATATATACCAACTTTCAAATTAAGCTTTTATTCTCATCTTTTCCTCACAAATAGTATGTATTTCCAATAGTGAACAAATGAGCAATTGAGAAGACGACAATGAGTCTACAATTAGTCCATTGTATCATGTCCCCATGTTTTGTAGGATGTCTGCCTTGATAGCCAAGGATCTTAACACGCACAAGAATAATGTCATGAGGGAGCCTGGGTTCAACTTTATATAAGAAAGTCTTGATTTTCCTGTGGCCTCTAAAAATGACCTTGTATCTTGATAGAGGAACGCTTTGTACCCAGATGGATATTGACAAAGAAAGTGCTCAAGATAACATGGATTCAAACCCTTTGTCTTAATTCGAGTGTAGTAGCTGGATAAATCACCTATGAGTAGGAAAACTCAAATAACCGGAGAATGCTTTGATCCCATGCCTTAGGAGTTCAATGAAATGTATGATTATGAGTGTTAATGACCTAATTAATGATACAGATGAATGCAAACATAAGCCAGTTAGTGGTAATAAATTAAAGGGAAAATTTTAGGGTGTTACAGGTCCGTCCGGCCAGGTTGTTTAATAGTGTTGTTCCCTAGTATGCGACATGTGTGTGAAAACACTATCACTACTTATTATGTTCTCCTTTTGCAGGTTGGGAATGAAACAAGTGGGGGAGAAGCGTCTACTTCTCTTGCATATTCCAATTGTTGAATGATTGGATATCATGTGGATGCATGAAGGAGTACAGTGTTAGATTATTCAACTGTTTGAGAATGGTGCGATCCTTGAGGGAAGACGGTCAGGTGTTCTCGTTGTTAGCTTCCTTGTGAGTGGGAAGGTAATATTTATGGCTAGAGATGGGTCGGTGATGTGTAGAGTATCCTGACATGTTTCCTTAGGATGTGTACAGTTATCTTTAGTTGGATCAAGATGATGTTATTCTTGGGACGAATTGGTGGAGTTAAACCATGTATTTTCCAGTCATTAGGATGAGTGGTGTAATATGTTGTAGAGACAATGTCATTCTCGATATCAGAGGAAGTATAGGGATAATGCTTATGACAACTAAGAAGTTGTTCTTTAGATAAATTTATATGAGAGATGCGAGGAACGCTACTATAGTTTGGTAATAATGGTTTATACCCCATCATGATTTTCAGCTATCTATTGACAAATTGAGGAACTGGTCACCCTTAATCTCTTGTTGATAGTGGGCGGGATCATTTTGGATGGGATAGATGTGTCTTGCCAGCTGGGATAGTATGTACAGTGAATTGTTTGGATTTAAGACAAATGCTTACAGAGTGTTTTGATTAGTCGATGCATATTCACATATTTGAAGATGAGGCGGATTAGAGGCTTTAGTATGTCGATCAAATATTGTTGATGGTTACTCCTTAAAGAGTAGAGAGTGAACTTAAATTCGACGAAGATGAAAATTCGAGGTTTGTCTTTGCTAAGTAATAGAATAAATCTCAGGAGAAGAGGCTCTGATGTTTGTTATGGTTGCGAAAATAGTGTTAGGGAAATTGGCAGTAAAGTCACAACGATTAACTTTCAGTTGTGCGTGAGTTGCAGATGTGTTTCTGGATGATATACTAGATGTGTCGCTAGAGAAAGAGGTGGAATTCCCTATTGTTCTTGTCCCTCGTAGTATATGTTTCTATGACACCATACAAGATATCAACGTCAAAATTAGTAGAACTGGAAGAGTAGACAAAAGATTTAATAGAAAGGAGAATTGTGAGACCAAGGGTGTCGCCTTGGAGAGCTTCGGTATTATTGGTAAAGAAAAGGATGATGGCATGAGGTTGCGTTTTGATTGGTGAGTAGTATGGAAACTCACAGTTATGTTCGGGATAGCTTAGGTTTTGAATTATGATAAATCATGAATGAATTGATGTTCCCTGATGGTATTGCTTTTGTTATGAGTTGAAATCTTGTGTCAACAAGAATCTTGAGTGAGTCGGGACCCCATAAGAAGAATAGATATGGAAGGTGGTAACCAGAACTAGAGGTTATTAAGTTATTCTAGAAAATTTTCTTGGGGTTTGTGGGTATAAGGTGATGAGATTCATGGTATCAATGTTGGGTTATGATAGGGTATGGATTGGAAGTGTTTTGGAAGTATAAAAACAGGTTTTTGTGGGGAAAATTGGGTAAGGCGCTTAGCGCGGTCTGGAGATGAATTGTCCTCTCGAGGTAGTAGCGTACATGCTTAGCACGGTAGGGGCTTGCTTAGTGTGATGTCCTGGTGCGAGAAACGTGATTCTTTATTGGAATTAATTGAAAACATGTATTTGTATGTAATAGTGATGTTGTGTTGTTGTAAAAGTGTTGTTATATGTTAACGCCTTGTGAATGTGTTCGTTGATGTTTTGATGTGATGAACCATGAAATGAGGAATTTAATTGGGCAAAGATGTGTGGTTGTTGTGGAAGTATGATGATGGACGTTTGGATAAATGTATGTTGGTTTTGTGAGATAGTCATGTGTTATAGTGATGATATGCTATGTGTATGCCTTAAAGTGTGTGTAGAGAGTGTGAATCATATCTTCCATACTTATTTGGATAATTTCAGAGTGGTGTTCGCTGGAGATGTCCTAATCTACTATAAAATCAAAAGACGAAGGTGTGGAGTATTTGAGAATTGATGTTACAAGTATTGAAAGGGATGAAGTTATATACTAAATTATCAAAGTGTGATTTTTGGTTGGTAGAGGTGAATTTACCAAGTTATGTTATTTGAGATGAGGGTATTGCTGTATATCTATTCAAAGTAGATGTAGTTCTATAATAAGGAAGTTATGAAGTGGGTTAAGGAGATTAGAATGTTTTTGGACTTAGTTGGTTATTACTACAGGTTATTGGATTTTTTTCACGTTAGCATTTCTGTTATCTCAGTTAACTTGCGAAAGATAAGTCGTTTGTCTGGGATGTGCTTAAGATAAGTTTAGACAGTGTGTTAATACAAGAGGGTAAAGTCACAACTTATGCTTTATGACAATTGAGACGTCACGAAAGTATCTATCATGTTCAAGATTTGGAATTGGTTGCGGCTATAACTGTGTTGAAAATCTGGAGATATTATTTTTATGGATCTAAGTTCGAAGTATTTAGTAATCACAAGAGTGTAAAATATAAGTTTGGTCTCAAGGAATGGAGTATGAGACGACAAGAATGCTTGGAATTCCTGATGAGTTAAGTCAAAAGTATTTCCATATGTCGGATATGATGGTTAAGGAGTTGGAATTGAGTTAGCAGTTCAGAGACTTGTGTCTTGTGTGAGAGATAATACGGTAGAGTGTGAGGTTGGGTATATTAAAAGTGAACAATAATTTTTTGGTGATTGTTAGAAAGATTCAGAAGTTGAATGTGAACTTGGTGGATTTGATAGTTGTGAGTAATCAGAGTTCGCAGCGAAAGCGTGATGTAGCGCGGTTTATTCATACGTGTGTGACTTGTAAGAGTTCAAAGGTCAAACGATAGAACATGTAGGAATGATAAGACCATTGTACGTTCCAATATAGAAGTGATATGGTGAAAGGTTTAAATATTAATCATGTACTGCTATGTAGAGGGATATATTAGTCACATGTTTAATTGGTGGATCGTAGGATTGTTGTCTTGATGTTGTGTGACAACGAGGTTGGTATTCTGGTTATCTCAATGTGGTTATGACAATGTTGTGTCATGGAGCTTTATGTTCTTATCTTTATTGTTGCCTCGTTTCTTATGGTGATGGTAACGGTCGTGTTGTGTTACAATTCAGGAGTGAGCATGTGTGTTCGTAACTTGGTTATTCTTTGCGTCTTGAGTGGTCATCGAGTGCATTGCGTGAGCATTGCATCATGTTGTTGTTGTCGTTGATGAGATGGATTGTTATTTTGTGTTATTTATGGTGTTTCCTTTTATGGAAAAGGGAGTTGATTGGCCGGATGCGAGAACATATCCGGGGTGGTTTGCATCGAGTAAATTTTTTAGGAAGAAAATATTCAACGTAAGGGAGATTTGTAACGCCTCGTTTTCCTTTTAATTATTATTTGCAAAAATAATTATGAGTTATTGTGATCGATTGTGCATTTTGGTGCATTTTAGTTATGTTTGAGTACCCGTAGTAGGGATAGTGGCCTTAAGAACAAGTCTTAGGGTTAGTAGGGGTGTATGACTAAAAGCATAGAGAATTGGTGGTGTAGAAAGTAAGATTAATTAACCTATTTTTAATTAATTAGTATTTATCAACCATAGTGTAAGATGGGTATTAGTAGAATTATATAAGTGATGAGAGTTATTATTATTATTATTATTATTATTATTATTGTTATTATTATTATTATTACTATTATTATTATTATTATGATGGATCAAAAATATTAATAATAATATAATGGGATAAATAGATGAAATAATTAGATGTGTGAAGGTGCGGAGGGAATCGTGGTATTTGTGGAAGGATGAGTGAGGGCAAATATGGTAAACCATAGTTGGGGGTTTATGTGAGGAGTTAGGGAATGAGAAGTCAGATTCATTCTACGTAAAAGTGAGACCAAAAGGGAAATAGCTGAAAAGAGGCTAGGGCAAGAAGAGAGAAAGAATCCAATGGAGAAGAGGAAAGCTCATCAATACAAGGTAAGGGTGGAGTTTTTTGATCTCTTAAGGGTTGATGATGTATGTATATGGGTAAAAACAATTGTTAGGTTGAATCCATGTGAATGTTTGTTGTTTGTTGTTTGGGGGTTTTGTGAAAACCTAGAACTTAAGGATTAGGAATGATGAAATGATTGTATTTTGATTGTTTTATTGAAATGTATGTGTTAGGTATAGATTATAATGACAAAACCTATGAGAAATTGGGGATAAAAACTAGTTTAAGAGTGCAGAATCGCAGTTGGAAAAGTGTTGTTATCACATGGTTTTCTGCTGAAATCGCAGAGGGCGCTTAGCCCTGTTTTGTGTGCTTAGCGCGGTGGTGACTGAAGGGAGGGCGCTTAGCGCGGTACCCCTTGCAGCTTTATTTCCCAAACTTCAAAAATTCATATCTTGAGCTTCGGGTGTCCGATTTGTGCGTCATTTAAAGCAGCGTGAAGCTAAGATAACGTACTTTCATTTAAAAATAGTTTCATGTTACTGGAAATAATTTAAATTATATGAATTGATGTTGAAAGTGGTGTAATTGTATGTTGAGTTAATGATGTTCTGCTATAAATGATGATTTCCTATGGTTGATTAGATGATACGGAGTAGGTATTAATGATTAAGTGATGATAATTAGGTGTTGATGACCTTGTGGTGGTATTCATGTGTTAAAGATTATATGATGATTATGTTGATGATTTAGAGGGTAACAATTAGGTGTTGTTGACTTAGAATGTGATGATTAAAGCATTGATGGTTGTGTGATGATAATCGTGTGTTGATTTTGAGTGATGTTAATTATATGTTGAATATTATATGATGTTGCATGTTGTTGTTGTTGATTTGTTATGGCATAACTTATAAATGTACTAGTTGTTGCTTATGATGTTGCATGATGTTGTTGTCGAGTTGTAGTGGCATAACTTGTAAATGTACTAGTTGTTGCTTATGTTGTTGCATGATGTTGTTGTTGAGTTGTTGTGGTATAACTTGTAAATTTACTAGTTGTTGCCTATGATGTAGTATGATGATGTCATTGAGTTGTTATGGCATGTTGTGTTGTGGTCTAAAGTTATATGATACATTTATTTCATGAGAGTCATTGTATGTTGTTGTTGAGGTGCATAGCATGTTGCATGAGTTGTGGAATAATACTTATGCCCATGTGGGGTATGAGTATTTATCTGGATTCCTTATAACAAAATCGATGTTGTTATTATTGAGGTGATTGTGTGCCCGTGTGGGGTTTGAGCAATCACGAATGTCGTGTGCCCATGTGGGGTGTGAGCGACCTAAATAGACGTTCCAACGGGAATTTTGATCATGAAACAGGGATCGAAATTGGTACCACATGCATTGAGTTTAGTTGGTGTCTCATTGCATTATAAGATAGTTGTGTTGCAACTTGTTTGGTGTGATTAGTTGTGTTCGTGTTGAAGTGTATGATTCTTGTTGGAAGTTGTGATGTGGATGAATTACTTGATGATTTATTACTTTTATATTTATAGCATCTTCTTCTTTTGTTGATTTAGGAATCTCACCCCTTTTTTTTAATGTTGCCTCCACGTGGGTAACGTGCAGATAATCAGGAGTAGTGTGAAAGTCATTGTCAGTGAAGACGAGGTGCTTCACTTTAGTTTGTGTCTTCTCTGATATGTAACATTAGGAGTCAGAAACGCTTTTATTCTTGATCTTATTTTGTCAAAGAATTTATGTTGCCTTTATAGTTTTCGAAAACAAATATTTTGGTCATTTGGAACCGTCATGTTTTATATTCGAAACGATTAATTTTCCGCTGCGTAATAAAGATTATTTTGTTGGATTAAAATTGGTATTAGTTTCTGTTATTGCTATTCATATGTTACATGTCTTGAAAATGAGCAAGTGTTCATTGAAAGTAATGCCCTTAATTTCTGAGTTGTATTATTTTACTCTGATCATTCAATTAAATTATGCGGGGGAATTTAGGGTGTTACAAGAATCGTCGGACAACGTCTCGTGTGCAAATTGCTATATTTCTTCCATTTATCTGAATTGCTTTGTTTCTTCGCATGTAACTCTTAAATGGCTAAATACCTGAAAACAAATAAAATACCAACACAATTGTGCAATTACAAATCCAAACAACTAGAAAACATGCATTAATCAAGTCAAATAAACAATGTATTTTCATGTCATCAGTTTCACCCATAATGTTTAACCTAAAATGTATTTGGATTAAAGAAATAACTATTTAAATATAAGGTGGAAAATTGAACATTTGAAGTTGTGATTTGAGTCAATAAGAAATTGTGATTTGAGTCACAAAATATTGTGATTCAAGTCAGTTCAATTCATGATTCGAGTCAAATATGGAAGAGCCCAATCCTAACTTTCATGGAGAGTCATGATACGAGTTAGGTTCAAATCATGAGTCGAATATATCATCTAAAGGTCAAATTCAATTTTCAAATGAAGCTTGATGCGGGTCACACATTTCACATGAATCAACAAACACCCATTGCTAGGCTAAAAAGGAACATTATCTTTGATCAAAACTCTAATTTATAGAATAATGAAGGGTCATAATGGTGCAGTATTACATAGTCGAAGCGAACACAATACAACTCAAATTGTGAATGAATTACAAACATCTAATTATTTGAATAATAAGAAAATTACAAATAAACAAATTAACACAATCATATACACTCAAATTAGCAAAAATATCAAAACAAGAAAAACGATATCATACAAGAAAGTGACTTCACTTTCAACCACAACATAAAAAACGGACAACAAAATATTTGGGATCACATGTTAACATTAAAAAATGATGGTGGATTGTAGCAAACGAAATAAACAATACAACAAGTGGAACCATGGTGACTTTGCAAAGGGGAAAAACAGACCTTATACGCTACTTGACTTTTTCATTGTTATTCCATTTAGAATGTCATTTGGTCTTCTTCAAAATAACAAACTTTGAATCTAAGAAAAATAAGTGTTGTAGTTTGAACGACCTACGCTTGATTGAGCGGCGATGTTGATTATGCTTGGTTTTGGTTCAGTTAAGATTGAAGTTTCGTTTTCGTTCTCAATTGCAGGTTTGGTTGGATTGAAAGAGAAGAAAGAAAAGGGGATTAAGGTTCAAGTAGAGAAACTGAGTTGATTAAGAAGACTCTTCGTTTCCAGTTTCATTTTCTGAGTTTGAGTTTTGGAATTTTTTATTTCAAATCTCATTAAAAAATCATTTTTAATATTGTCGTACTGAGTTTATAATAAGAAAACAAATTATTTCAATTAAAAAGTAAAATCTAACATGGCATCAGTGTTGCAGTGCTATGTCATAAATGAGAAAGTCAAAATCTCAAGAAAAGTAAATCATAGGGAAAAAAAATCGAATTTTACGGTTGAAAGACTAAAAAGTTAAAAACACATAAATATGTAACCAAAATTGCATAGCACATCGTTTATATCATAGCACAGTGTTGGCAAAAATTCACTCTATGATATACTCAAATAAGTATTTTTGTTATAACCTACTCCTAACCAAATGCATCACTTATATTAAACAATTAGTGTTGACAAATTAGTGTCTGGAGTATTAATAAAAGTATATATGTAACGATCAAATATTTTCCTAAATCCACATTTGAATACTTAATTGATCAAACCAAAAAAGATAATTAAGTACTACATTTTTACCTTTGCACCAAAACAAAAACAAAACAGAAAAAAGAATAACAAAAAATTAGAAGCTAAGAAAGAAGTACACAGTCCAAAAAAACAAAAGGAGTCACCTATCTATCAACTACCTACCCCATTAAAGAAAGATGTCACCAAATGTCATAAATGATCATTTAAACATTTTTGAAGTTATGCTTAAATAAGGGGTTATATCGTAAATCACATATTCATTTCTTTTGGTTCAGTTGTATCCCTTTGTGATACTACTTGTCATTTCCGAATTGGTTCATTATTGAGTTCACTACCTTGTCTCTCTTTCCTTTAAAAAAACGACCCTCTCTCTTTCTCGTATGTCCTTTTCTCTCTCTGTCATTTGATTCGTCTTTCTCCCTCTTTCTCCATCTCATTCTCTTTCTTCCTCTCTATTTCTCTTTCTCTTTATGTTCTTCCTTAGTCATGGTCGTGAGCTACTTCGCGTGGTGTCGATATTTTTGTTAAAGCTGTTGGCTAGATCATAGAATTGAGCAAATGTTTGAATGGTGGTTGTGTGTTGCTTCATAGTTGCAAGGTGTGTGGTTTGCAGGGTTCATGGTGGCTGCAATTTTGGTGTTTGTAGTGTTTAGGCGAAATAAGTGGTAGAGAAAGAGATATTATTCAACCGCTCAGAAGAGAAAGAGATATTATTCAATTGTTCATTTCAGCTTTAATCTCATCTATTCTCTTTCTTTTATGGGTGTTTCTTTCATTTTTTCATTGTTCTTGAAATGTTCTTTCTCCCCCTTTTCCCTCCTTAACTGGTGTCAAGGTTTATTTTGATTTTTTTCATGGTAGTCATGTAGGTGTTGTTGATGTTTTGCTTCTCTTTATCTAATTCATTAATGATGAATTTCAGTTTCACACCCACTTGATTGCATATATGTGTCTGGTGTTGGCACCACGTATTGAACATGGCTGAGAGGATGCCAGTTAGATTCACACCAAAAAAACATAAATATTACTGCATTTAAATTACTCATGAAATTAAATTAAAACATGAGACATTACCGGTTAGAATATAAAAATAAAAATAAAACATGCATAAATATTACTCTTAATATGCATTTGAATTGTTCATGAAATGAAATTATTGTTGTTCAGACAAAAAAATAATTAAATATTTCAAACAATAAAAAAAATGATCTTTAAGATTCATTAACTAATAACGTGCGCACGTCATATACTAATTCGGATATATAAAAGAATAGGGTTATATAAATGACATTTCCAGCTAATGCTAAAACATAAAATAACATTAAAAGCCGGTACATGTGCAGAGCGCTTTCCTGGGAAAATGGGAAAGGGAATAATACAAAGAATACACTCGAGTTTCTAGGGCAAACTCTGATTTCTACCTAATTTCTATATGTAAAACAGGATAAAAGGATTACAAAGAATATACTCACTCATTTGTTTCTCAAAGCCCCCAAAGCAAAACAACAAAAAAGAAAAGAAAAATAACATAGCAAATCAATACAGAAAATGGGGAAATAGTTAGTTAACTTCAGTGCTCCTATCTTTGCAAAGCATATGCCACTCTTGTAGTACTGCTGCTTGAAGAGCTTGATGTTCAGCTTCTTCAGCAGTTAATTTGGATAGCGTTGAAGGTCCCTTCTTTTTGTCATCTTCATCCCCATCCTTCTTTTTGTCTTTATCCTCTTCTTCATCTTCCTCGTCGTCAGATTTTGGAGTCTTGGGTCGTGGTTGGGCTGCCTTCAACAAGGCTATCCTTTCCATTGATATTCGTAGTCTCTCTGCTGCAGTTGATTTCACCTCATCTTCAGGCATATATTCCACCCCACCATCAGTAAGGTCATCCAACCAACCCTGAAGATCTGATCCAATCTCCTTAGTAATGGATGCATCAGATGCCCGTACCACAAACTTACACATCATTGTTGTTGTCTCATCACCCAAATCCACATTTCTACTCACTTCACTTGCACCAAAAATCATCAACCCCAAGAAGCCACCATGCCATGTTTTAGCAGCATAACACAACTGTTCCAAAATAGGACAAAGGAAAAGGGTCAGCAAATTCATATGCCCCATATAGTTTCAGAAAATAAAAGTAAAAACAGAGAACATAGATTGAATAATGAATATTGACACCACTAAATTTTAAGATGACTGCATTTTAAAGAACTTATTTATAGCTTATTTAGGCTTATCTATGACATAAGCACTAGTGTAAGTGTTTGGGAGAGCTTATCAAAATAGCTTATGAATTACGGAATGTTTATAGCTTATTTAGGTTTATCAATGACATAAGCACTAGTGTAAGTGTTTGGGAGAGCGTATGAAAATAGCTTATGAATTACGGAATGTTTATATGTGGTTTTTAGTTTATCTTAATAAGTTATGCATGAAATAGCTTATGAAAACAACTTATTTCATAACATATAATTTAGAAAACAGTTCAATCACAACTTTGATTATACAAATACTTTATCTATAAGTGTTTTATAATAAGCCCTTACTCAATAAAGTGAATAAACACATAATTAAACTCAAAAGCACCCTAGGCGAATCCATGAATGGTACAAAACATTTTTAATTATTTCAAACAGAAACGCATAATAAGGGGGAAATTATAAAGATAGCGAATCCAGACCTGAAAGCCTGCCACTGTACGGATAATATGTGAACAAACTTTGTGGAATGGCTTGGAAGACAAGGATTTCAGACCACTCAAGAAAGGAGATGCACCATACTGCTGGGCTGCAGTAGCCTGAAAGCCACTCCCTTCATATGTATATGTACCAGTGTATTCTACAATAGCTGGCAAACTGGGCCACAGTCGGAAAAACTCAACTGGTGATATCTGGTGTGGTAAAAGTAGCTCTGTCAATGGAATTTTATAAGGTTGACATCTCAAAATCACGGGTTCACCTAACTCGGGCCTTAAGCTTCTCTTCTGTCTCATGACTTGAGGATCCTCCTCAGCATAGTCACCTTCATAGTCTCCAACAGCACCACTACCATAGAATGGGTAATACAACACTTGAACCCAAAGGGCACATCTTTCAAAGTGGGAAACACCAACCGTCACACTGCACAGCACTGGATCCTGAAAAGGTAACATCATCCCCAGGAATTTGGATCAAGAAGCTATTGCAAATCAAAGAATGGTATAAGATTATTGTACAAAGAGACTATGCAAACCTTGACACGTAGAACTGTTTAAAATTAATAATTAGCACAGAATTTAAAATGAGTTTGCCCTTATACTTAAGGATGCCAATATAGCCCCCTCTCCATGACACTATCTCCCTATATTCCTTTCCAGTTTCCAGACTCGGTAAGAATATTTCACAACCATCCGCCACTAAATACTGACAGATATTGAAACAGATTGTTTTAGAATCCAACACCATTTCAACATGTCTGATAGTTTACAATTGATCATAGATTTGAATAAATCCTTTGCCTAAAACAAGGCATCGTTTTCTTTTGAGATATTCATGAAGTTAAAATAAAAGCAATCCCACATTCGAAACTCTAACAAAACATAAGGAACTGATTATTTACACAATAAATTAAGTAAATTAAAAATAAAATAAAAAATACAAATTAGGATAACTTAACGTATAAATGTAAACAAGTTGCTCAGTGATTACACATATTTTGCTTCGCCTTTAGTAGACTTTTTCAAATATAGAATTAGCCAGCTGTAAACTTCCAGTGAATCCAAATTAATAATACTAAAAAAATTTTACATGTGCCACAAAACATACCACTTTTGCAACAATAAATAAGCCTTATTCTGCTTGAGGTATGATATGATCTCCAACTTTCACTTCTAAGTTAGAAAGACTTCTCCTTTTATTAAACTTACATTCCATCAGTGTTGTCGATGATCGTCCGTGGCAGAGAGCCAAACTGCCTCCATACCAGCCGCTTTGCTGCACCGTTAGTGGATTATGGCGGAAAAAATCCTCAATATTGGCCGATATTTACCATTACAGAAAGCCCAAAAACCGCCATAGCACACCACCATGGCAGGTATTTGATAACACTGATTCCATATACGTTGTCATATTTTTGCTCAAGCGAAATCCCTACACTTCTAAGACTTGTATCTAAATCTAATTCTCCAACCTCATTTAATTCCTCCCTCAACTCTCCAAGACTATATATCATTTGCAAAAAGAATACATCTCGGTACTAGCAGTTGGATATGCTCTGTAAGAACATCCAAAACTAAAGTAAAAAGGTATGAGCTAGGGTTGGACCTTGAGGCAATCCTATTGTTATGGGAAAATTGTCCGTCTCTCCATTTTGGGTTCTCACACTAGTTGAGAGACCACCTCACATGATGGGTTTTTATATGAATATATGGAAGAATAGAGAATAAAAGAATGAACCGGTAAAAGAACAACTCAATTATAAAATAATAATGATGAAAATAACAACTGATGGTCCTAAGCACACAGTGCTTCCCTCACCAAGATGGTGAATCCTAGTAGAATTCCTAGATACCCTATTCCTACCTTTTCTGTCCTCTTTTATAGCCCAAGCTTATTCCTATTTTATCGAAACAAACCCCTCTAATTATAATAACAAACTCCTCTAATTATGATAACAAACTCCTATAATAACAATAACAAACTCCTATAATAATTCCTATTATTCTTTTATTCCTTTACCACTTCTTCTAGTGTAGACCCTCCACACTTTTGGCTTAGATCCATAGTTAAGGCCCACCTCGTCATCCATATCTCTATCAATACCTCCCTCCTTAAAACCAGCCTTGTCCTCAAGGCTAAATTCGGGAAATTGTCCCCTTAGATAAGCATCGTCTTCCCAAGTAACATCATCCAAAGGCTTATTTTTCCATTGAATAAGACTCTGAGGAACAGTCACCCCTGCCTGTACTATCACCCATGTACCCAACACCTTGTCAGGATAGATGTCATTAGTACCAACAACCTCCGATTCTTTAGGAAGTTCTCCTTGAACCTGATAATTTCCAACTGCCTTTTTAAGCAAAGACACATGAAATATAGGGTGAATCTTAGACTGAGCTGGTAATTCCAACTTGTAAGCCACCTCTCCAATCTTCTGAAGAACTTTAAAAGGTCCATAAAAACGAGCAGCTAATTTTTTATTGATATGTTTGACCACCGATGGCTGCCTATGAGGCCTTAACTTCAAAAAGACCCATTCACCAACCGCAAATTTCAAATCCCTTCTTTTGCTGTCAGCATACTTCTTCATTTGTTGTTGAGCTCTAAGCAAGTGCACCTTCAATTGTTTTAGGGCTTCATCTCTCACTGAGTTCAAGAACCACAGCAGCACTTTTGTTTCATTACTTAGAAACCTCAGCAAGTTATGAGGTTGTCTGCCATAAACTACTTCAAAAGGGGACTTCCCAATAGAAACATGGTAAGTGGTGTTATACCAAAATTCAGCTCATGGGATCCAATGTGACCATGACTTAGGTTGTTCTGAAGCAAAACATCTCAAGTAACTTTCCAAACACCTATTAATGACCTCCGTCTGTCCATCAGTTTCAGGGAGATAGGCCGAACTCATCTTCAAATTTGTACCCTGTAGCTTAAATAGTTCACTCCAAAAATGACTCATAAAAATCGGATCCATGTCACTGATGATGGAAGAAGGAATACCATGCAGCCTGATTATTCGGATCCATGTCACTGATGATGGAAGAAGGAATACCATGCAGCCTGATTATTTCTTTAACAGTTCAGCAATAGATTTCGCACTATAAGGATGTTTGAGCAAAATGAAATGACTATACTTAGACAATCTGTCTACAACTACCAATACTGCTTCAAACCCCTTAGACTTAGGTAACCCGATGATAAAATTAAGAGATAAATCTTCCCATATGGCATTGGGAATAGGCAAGGGTTGTAGCAAACCTCCAGGTGTTGTGACTGCATATTTTTGTCTTTGGCAAACATCACATGCTCGGACAAATTCTCTGACACTTTTCTGCATTCCCACCCAATATAAATTCTCAACCAACCTTCTATAGGTCCTGAGGTACCCCGAATGACCTCCTGTAGGTGTGCTGTGAAATTCTTGTAACAACAATGGAATTGAGGGAGAGTTTGGGGACAAGACCAACCTGCCATGATAGAATAAGGTACCCTGTTGTATAGTAAAACCTGGTCTAGCATTTGGTGAGGCCATCAATTCATCAATGATCTTCTGAATTTCCAGATCCTGTTGCACTTCTTGTTGGCAACCGAACATGCACTTAGATTGATTAGCAACAAAACAATTGGACAATAAAACAGTCAGCACTTGCTTCAGATGATTCTCATGGTCAGACATGGTCTTACTATAGACTAGGATATCATCAAAGAAAACTAGTACGAATTTCCTCAAAAATGGTCTGAAAATGTCATTCATAGTGGCCTGAAATGTGGCTGGGGCATTCATCAACCCAAATGGCATTATTAAATATTCATAATGCCCGTTATGAGTTCTAAAAACAGTTTTGTGGATGTCGTTATTTGCTACTCTAATTTGATGGTAACCAGATTTTAAATCAATTTTAGAAAAAACTATTGCTCCAAACAACTCATCCAGCAGTTCTTCTACAATGGGAATAGGGTACTTATCTGGTATTGTAGCCTTGTTGAGAGCTCTATAGTCCACACACATCCTCAAACTCCCATCTTTCTTCTTATAACCAAGATAACATGGCTTGAAAATGCGCTCATACTAGGGCGAATCACACCCGCTTCCAGTAATTCAGACACTTTCCTTTCAATCTCTTCTTTTTTATGATGTGGGTACCTATATGGCCTCACATTAATAGGGTTATGATCTGAGAACAACTCAACTTGATTTGATGCACTTGAGACCTCTTGGGGGGAAGCCTTATGTATTCTTGGAATATGCTCCGAAATTGATGCAACATATTTGTCAGCTCTTGATTCCTTTCTGCACCATCTAATTTCTTTTCATCTTTGGACCAACTCCACACTTCACCCTTTCTCTCCTGTCTATCTTCCAAAGAAATTGTTAAGGAAACCTTGTTGTTCTTGTTTCCCTCCCTTCCCTTGTAACATTACTAGCTCATCTCTATGCCAAAATTGCATCGAGAGAGCCTTCCAATCCATCACGACCTTCCCTAGAGTACTCAACCATGAAACTCCCAACACTACATCCAGTCCCCCTAAATCCAGAACCAAGGCATCCACCACTATCACCATTGGACCCAGATTTATCATAACTCCTTTACACACCCCTTGAGAAAACACCCAGATTTATCATAACTTCTTTATGCCAAAATTGCATCGAGAGAGCCTTCCAATCCATCACGACCTTCCCTAGAGTACTCAACCATGAAACTCCCAACACTACATCCAGTCCCCCTAAATCCAGAACCAAGGCTCCACCACTATCACCATTGGACCCAGATTTATCATAACTCCTTTACACACCCCTTGAGAAAACACTGTATGTCCATCTCCCAACTTAATGCTCTTTGCAGCCATAGGAGTGACTTGCAAGCCTAAAGCAACAGTGATTTTAGGAGAAATAAAATTGTGGCTAGCTCCACTATCCACTAAAACAACCACATTAACATCCCCTAATTTGCCTTCAACTTTCATAGTTCGATACTCACCCATGCTTCCCAGCACCCCAATGAACTTACACTCCGCTTCCTCTTCCTCTTCACTCTCAGAATTTTGAGCCTCCATGGATACGATCTCGCCTTCCTCGTTTAGACTTTCGTCGTCTCCTAGAATCAAAACCCTTATTGATCTTTCAGGGCATTTGTGAAGAGTGGGGTGATACTTCCCGCCGCACTTGAAACATAGACCTTTAGCTCGTCTTTCCTCCATCTCATCATTGTGCACACTTCGAACCCCTTTCCATCGGTCAGAAAAATTAGTGTCGGTCTTTTTCTGTTTTCTTTCCTGTTGAACGCAGCGACGAAGAGGAATTTTGTGTGGAACCCACCGAGCCCGTTTTGAGTCGGATTGGACCAACCCGTATTAGTCGATCGGGTCAGATCTTTAGGGTTAAATTTTGACCCATTACGATATTTGGGTGAGGATCCAGCCCAATCTTTTCGGCCCCCAAAATCAGAAACGGCCTTCTTCTTCCCATAATATCGCCCCCCATCGTCATCTTCTTTTAGTTCACCATCTTTAGCCATCCTCATCATTTGCAACCTAGTGATAGGATTCAACGTTCGAACTCGTCTTCTGATCTGTGGTCACTCATGAAATAACCCAAATATTGTTCCTCGAGTAATCGACCCACTTGCGACGATAGAAGCTCAAAAGCTTCCACAAAATCCTCCACACTTCCGATTTGCCGTAACGTGGACAATTCTTCAAACGGGTTTTCTAAGCGTCAACCGTCATAGCGCGTGATTAAGGTCTTCTTCAATTTTTCCCAAGAGAGATCATCCTTTGTTTCAAGCAGTAAATTGAACCAATGTATAGTTGAACCCTCCATACTCAAACCTGACAGCTTAACCCGCATTTCATCCGGGGTATTCTGCACATCAAAATAAATCTCTGCACGCGTAATCCATGCAACTGGATCATCACCTTCGAAGACTGTCAGCTTCACTTTCTTCCCAGCAAGACGTGATGCGTTACAAGACGATACTTCGTCAGACGTGTCATTCTCCGGTGTTGTCTTCTGTTTGTCCAGCTGCTTGCTCATCTCACTGATCAAAAGGCTTTGAGTTTGCATTTGTTCAATCAAGGATTGTAACGTCGTCTTTACTTCATCCATTTGTTCCTCCAATGCTTCAATTTTGTCTCCCATTTTTTGTTTCCTTGGCATCTAGCGCTCTCAGAAGCGGTGCGGGTTTTGGATCCGGTAGGTCGGACCAATTGATGGGTTCTTATATGAATATATGGAAGAATAGAGAATAAAAGAATGAAACGGTAAAAGAATAACTTAATTATAAAATAATAATGATGAAAATAACAACTGATGGTGTATCAGCCCCTAAGCACACAGTGCTTCCCTCACCAAGATGGTGAATCCTAGTAGAATTCCTAGATACCCTATTCCTACCTTTTCTGTCCTCTTTTATAGCCCAAGCTTATTCCTATATTATTGAAACAAACTCCTCTAATTATGATAACAAACTCCTATAATAACAATAACAAACTCCTATAATAATTCCTATTATTCTTTTATTCCTTTACCACTTCTTCTAGTGTAGACCCTCCACACTTTTGGCTTAGGTCCATAGCTAAGGCCCACCTCGTCATCCATATCTCTATCATCACACATATCAAAAATAGCTCGAATGTAGGGAATCCTAGCTCCTGTCTTCTCTGGGGCTTTCCACAACATCTCTGTTAAGAAATGTGGTTGGGCCTAACTCAACCCTACAAAACCGGTTGGTAGGGTGAGGATTACCCCCACTTATATATATATAAGTTCACGCCATATATTGTCCGATGTGAAACTCTTAGCACACCCCCTCACGTCCCGGATTGGACATTTGGAGCGTGGAAATAAATGATGGATGGCCCGATAACGGAAACCATAGAAGGTGGCCCACCGGATCTTAAATGAGGCTCTGATACCATGTTAAAAAATGTGGTTGGGTCTAACTCAACCCTACAAAACCAGTTGGTAGGGTGAGGATTACCCCCACTTATATACACAAGTGCACGTCATATATTGTCCGATGTGGGACTCTTAACAATCTCTTTAGGCACTCTATCATACGCCTTTTTCAAATCAATATAAACTAAATGCAAGTTAGTCTGGTTGGTCCATCCGATAGCACTCCATCACACGTCGTAGTAAATTTTTGTATGTTTACCATGTTAATTTTTCTACATCCTTGATTTTTTTCATCAATTAATTAACCAAAATAGTTAGAAGTAAGTTTCTAGTGAATCCAACTAAATAAATGTTCTAGAGGTGTCAGAAGTCGGCATGCCTGATTAGCCTGAAAAAAACATTGGGCCAGGCCATGTTTTTTCATTGGGCCCAAATAATTGGGCAGGAGCAGGCTGGACTTAATTTATTTAAAAGAATCAATATAGGCCGAACTCATAAGATCCTCATGTTTGACACCTCAGTCTGAATCCAATCTAGGCAGACCAGACACATCCCTCAAAACTTTCTAGACATGTAAAACAAAACGGGAAATAATAGCCAGGAATATGCAAATGCAAAAATAGCCATCTCAAACTGGAATGAAATAAGCAATTTAGAAGAGAAGCAACCTGTGAAACAAGATTACGCAACTGCCGCACTGCTTGAGAAGAACCATCCATATAATATAATGCACCAGATAAACCCACTCGTACATCCACCCGGTTTAATTCGAGCTCAGTTAAATTTAAGACCTGAAACATTTTTAATTAGTAGTAAATGAGAAACATTTTAACTTCCATTAGATAAAATCTGTACAAAACACACAATATCCTAGTCTGTGATATTAATACTTTAAAAATGGAACGATCGAGTAATTCTAGAAAACATTGTAATCTCTTTATCAACAGATTATAGAAAAATAACCAAGGCACAAATAAATAACATCAGTATTTCTTCTAAGAAGTTATGAATATAGAAGCTGCTGCATGCCTAAATGGAATAATTTACAGCTATTTTAAAGTTGTAATTTTTTTACCGGAATACTATTTACACACTAATGCAACTTTCTTACTAATACTGGAACATTACTTTCAAAAAATAACAAAGTTGTATTGTTAAATATGTTATGTTCTTCCATTAAACAAGATCAATTTTTCAGTGTGTATCTGAAAACAAAAGATACAATGGTTCCTCACATTTCTTAGGTAAAAATTAATCTACTAAGCTTAACATCAAGTTCCATCTGAGCTTTCACAGGGAAATAAAACAACCATTGCAAAAAGTACAGCCTGCTTAAATGTATAAGGAACCCTAAAAATTGACAAATAAAGGTAGAATTGAGGGCTTGACCTTTAAATGCAGAGTTATCCTCCCATCACTTGAATCTGCTAAATGATAACCTTCAACATAGCAAGGATCAGAGCTTCCAGTTAAAGTATTTGCAGTAGGAGGAATCTTAAGTGAAGTAGAATCAACTCCTTTGGTAAGCAAAAGGGTTAGTTCACTGGGGTCAGGTCTCCATAGCTCTAAAATAGCTTTGTGAACCAATCCTTCCAACTTCCTATCCTGAGCAGCAGATGCTTCATAAAACTGAACAGTTAATTTGTGGTGGCTAAATGGGTAATCCCCTCTGGCTGCTGTAACACCAGCCCACCTGGGGAAAGGTAATAATAATGATATGAGACATAATGGAAATAAGTTATAAAGTAGTGATTAAGTTTATGATTTAGTATAATAAAGGTCATAGAACATTATTAACATTAGAAATGGCCAATAAGCACAAACTCAAGTAACTAGCAAAGAATAAATCAGCAAGAAGCTTTTCTACAACCAGATTTTCAAGGAAATTTGACTGAAAATAAACTAGATTTTCACAATGAAATGATCACATAAAAGGAAAAAGGAGTGAACTGAGGAAAACAGGAATGAATAAAGATCAATGACAGTGCCGGCAGTAATGAGCATTAATTAATCTTCATAATATTCGCACCTACTATCAGGATGACCTGAAGCATATTTGATTCTTTGCAATATCAAACGGCACTGGTGCTTGCTGACAGAATCAGCCAAAGCATTGGTCCTAAACTCTTCAAGCTCCTTAGTAAGTAGCTGTCCAGCTCTAGGGTGCCGTGATCCCAATCTTTGAGCAGATATAAGAACTGCCTGTACATCTTGAACTCTATTTGTTGTATCTGCAGTTGAATCAACATTGAAAAGAACCTTATGAATATTGGATACAATGACATTAAGAGGATCATCAGGGTCGTCTGCTAGGAGTGGATCCAATCCTTCTATATCTATGTGCTCTGCAATAGCCCATATAAGGCGGGCCAATATTCTTGGTGTATTGACCTGTTACATTCACAGCCGTTAATATGCAAAAGTTGAAGTCCAGAAAACACCTATATGTGATTACGCACAACATGTGTAAAAAAGTTCAAGTGTTTGAGCCTTAAGAAAATTCAAGTTACTTAAAATTGATTTGTAAAAATGATATATAAAATAAAAGGAAAGAAAGAATAAATGAATTAAGGGGAAAGAAATAAAAATCTCATAATTACAACGGACAGTTTATTTTAAATGTCACAATTTGTGAAGAAACTTATCCTTTTCTATCAAAAACGAAAGATAATTTTCTATGGTATATCATATATGTAGTTGCAGAATAAAAAAATTTGCTCAGAGAAACAACTTGCTAGTCCAAACATGTCCTAAAGGTTTTATACTAAATTTAAAATACAGATGTCCTAGAAGACTCATAAAATATCTTCCAGGATCAAACAACGTAAAGTCAAACTAATTCAGCAAATCATGGTGATGGAGGTGAATAGCCAAACTAAATGATGAGTGACAAATTAAGCATACCAACAACAAAATTTCCTAATCAATTTTATTGCATTTCAACAGATGTGTCAATTGAGGGTTAAATAAAAAAATGTCCTAGAGGATTCATAAAATATCTTCGAGGTTCAAACAATGTAAAAAATAATTCAGCACACCTTAGAGGTTAGGATTATTATAGAATAAAGGGAGGTTATATTAGTTACGAATTGTTAGAGTAGTTAGTTAGTGAGTTAGTTGAGGGTGTTATACAGAGAGTGTATAAATAACAGAACACGGAGTAGAGAGTGTCTTTGAATATTGTAATTATGATAGAGTATTCTCTATTGTTAAGAGGAAACTTTTGTAGGAGAGATTCTCTCCTATTCTATCATATGTCCTAAATAAAGTGTTCTTTCTGTTCCATTCAATTCTTGGGTTCCTAACAATTGGTTTGATCTGCCGGATCTTTGAGCAGTGCCAATGTTCATGGAAATAGAGGCAGCACAAATGATGGATTTTCCAACTTTTACAGGGATAGACCCCATTGGGTGGGTTGCAAGGGCTGAAATTAATTTTGAGGAGCAAGAATTCATGGGTTTGGTAAAGTACAGCGGACGTTTATGAGCTTGGAGGCTTGCACACTACTTTGGCTTCGTTCTTCGGATCAAGAAAACCCAGATTCAAAACAAGAAGAGAAGAGGAAGGACCAAGAAAGCGCAGAGGCTGCAACCCTGTGGTAAAGAAGAGTGTCAAAAGGGTTGGCAAATCTAAAAAGTTGATGAGTTGAGAGGTAAATATGCTCCGTGGTGAGTCTAACAAGATGAGGGGCTATGTTGTAAATCTTGGGACCCCCAAAATGCTATAGCGGCATAGCAGATAGCAGGATGACCGCTATTGTGAGCTTTAAAAACCAAGGTAAATACTTAACATGAATATATAAATACTTAAAATAAGTTCCAACAACATACATAAATTCCAACAGCACATCAACATAGTTCCCATCAAAATCAACTTATAAATGTACTCAAAATGACTAAACCAAATTCTAAACATAAACAAAAAGACTAAATCACATCTACGTTTGCCTCATCTTCACTCCTAAGTTCTACTACATTAATATCATCTTGCTCATCCCAAAAATCACAAACAATAGTTTTTTTCTTTGGTCTTTATAGGAGTTTCACTGCCAACCTATGTCAATATTGTCTCCAATAGGCTTAAAAAAACCTTTATTATTGGTTGCTTGTGTCAAACTTGCAGAAGATGATGTCATGGTTGCTAATAAAAGAGAAACAGAGCAACACAAATCAGAGCAAAACAGAGAAGGGACAAAGCAAAAAAAGAGGAGAAATCAACTAAATCAACTGTGAATGGATGAGAAAGGTGAAGAAATAGGGATGAATAGGTGAAGAACAGTGATGATTTTGGAAGAACCATGGATGCCTTGCTGATTTACGAAGAAGAATGTTTAGGAAGTTTTGCGTAGAAGAATGTTTAGGAAGTTTTGCGAAGATGGCTTTATGAAACGCAAACACGCGAGTGAAGAGGGAAACGCCAAAAAACATGTGAAATGACCTAAAGCAAACACTTGTGCTTTTATATTAGGATCAAAATATTTGCCCTTTAAAAAATATTGAATTTACAAATATACCCTCATCTTCACAATGGCGGTCTGTAAACCGCTACAGAACCGCAAAATAGCAGCCGCTATTCCCGCTATCGCAGATAGCGGATAGCAGCGCAAATGTGGGTAGCAGCCCAAAAGTGTTGCGGTGAGGTCTGGTTCCGCTACGCTATAGCACGCTATCGACAACCTAGATGGAGGCACAACCTTCTCCAGAGATGATCTTGTCACAACAACAAAAACAATTTTATGAAGGAGACAGCCAACACTAGATCTTGACTGCATTGGTTATGAGTTGTTAGAGAAGTTAGGTAGTTGATGGTGATACAGAGACTATGTATAAATAAGAGAATTCGGAGTATAGAGAGCATCTTTGAATATTGTAATTGCAATTAAAGTATTTTCTATTTTTAAGGAGAAACCCTTGGAGAAGAGATTCTCTCCTATTCTAACATATTTTTTAAATGAAGTGTTCTTTCTATTCCATTCAATTCTTGGGTTCCTAACAGAATCACCGAGTGATGACCAACAAATTCAAACCCACCGACAACAAAATTTCATTATCAAATTCATTAGCATTGTGACAGATGTCTTAATAGTGGATTAAATGGCCACACCGGAAAAAAATTGAGAAGTAGGGTAAATTTGATGGTCTTTTACTCTAAATTTACCAATTAAAATTATATCAATAATTATAAAAGCATCGTTTGAGTGATATTTGGCCGCATAGATGCTATTGTCAGAAAAATAAATCTTCTACATGGAAGCAGTGCTGAATATGAGGTATTATAGTTTGTGTACCTCACGTAAGTCCTTCACAAGTTGACGTTGCAAATTTTGCAATCTAGTCTCATTCAAAATTTGGTCCTGAGAAGCACCATCTTTGACTCTTTTTACCCCACCCCTAGTATCGTAAATGCAGCATAGCCGAACAAGCAACTTCAAGTAGCAGTCAATTGCATAGGTGCGTCCATCACAATCCCATTTAACGCAAGGCCGACAAACTTCGACCACTTCTAAAGAAGGTTCTGTCCAGTTTAATGCACCATAACCAGTTCCGTATGCTAAAGCCCCAATGACCCTGCCCTCCATGCCTGAGTTTTTCTGTTCAGGTAAAGGCAAAGACAGCTGAAAGCAACTTTCCACTAGTGATGCAACTAACTCTTCCCTAAATATATTTTTACTTGTAGTGCTCTTAAGATCATCATTCACTCTGGCATCCTCAAAAAGGGAAGCAATATCAGTTCCGGCAAGAGGTTTCTGACCTCTTCGAACGCTTTCCTTAGCAAATAGGTCAACACAAAGAGCCGTTCTACAAATACAAGCTAAAGCATGCATACGATCTGATTCTGCTCTCAGGTTTCTCACCATCAAAAGTAGCCTCTTGAAGAGTGAAACCTGCAAGAAGACATGGTTATAGACATTAATATGCATTACTGCATCAAAAAAAAAAGGCAATTTTATATGACCAAACATCCAATGTTACTTTTAGAAGATCGTGTATATCACAAAAGATACATAAAAAACACATTTCAAGCGCCAAGGATAATAGTCACAAAACATCAATGTCATAATAACTAATATAAAGATGAGAACAGAATATCTGAGTAATCAAAACCTTGACCAATTAGCATGTTTTGTGACTTTTATCCTTACATAAGCCAAAATAAACTTTTACATATTATTAGGAAATGAATAGCCTAGTGATGTAAAGCTTAAACCGGATATTTGCATATGACTACTAAAATTTTGATGTCATTCATAATTCATAAGCCAAAATAAACATTTACATATTATTAGGAAATGCATAGCCCAGTGATGTAAAGAAATAAAATAATCAAAGCCTCAATTAGTAATTGTGGTAGACTACCACAGTGATTTTGTGACGCCACGATCCTTGATATTATAAAAAATTGTAGACATAACAGATATGGTTGATGTGTTCGTAGTTGATATTATGAAAAATTGTAGACATAACAAATATGGTTGATGTGTTCGTAGTTGGTGGTTACGCACCAACAATACTAAACGAAAAAGAAAACTTGTGTAGCCCCTGATCCTATTTTGAAACCTTGAAACTAATATGCAACTAATGGATTTGAACGAGACTAGAGTTGTCAATCACCTGCATGTTAAGATCAAGGAGATGAAGATTGGTGACAACAGCCCTAACAATACTCTCTCTAGCAGAAGCAAATTCCTGCCTATCCCACAGTGTAAGAATAGCAATGGTAGATTGTGATGCCCATTCCGTCTTCCCTCCAGGCACATCCGCCAGATATAACATATTAATCCCAACTTCATAAATCAATGCCGGTTCCAACGAGGAAACCAAAAAAGGAGCCAAATGTGTAACCACATCGGAAACACCAACCAATTTCTGAGCATCAGAATCAACCTCAGCACCACCACTACCAACACTAGAAGACTTTGACAACTTCCGAATGACCTCAACTCCACCGGAGGCAACTGCCTTAACCGAATAAACAATCGGAAAGACAGTAGCTCGGAAATTCTCAACAGGCAAGATCAAGGAACGAGCCATAAGCGCCCTGCGCTTCTTCCAAACGAAATCAACCATGGAGGAAACCCAATTAGAGCGAATAGCAAGTGAATTTTCACTATCAACTAGTTTATCGCCGGCGAGCTTACTCATCCGCTTGGTACCAAACTCTTGGAAGAGCCGGCCAACCGAATCGAAAGCCACCCTTGAAACAGTATCAGATCGGTCCAGCATATTAGCACTGATGCGAGCCCACCAAGCAGAAACACGATCGAGAAGGTTGACATTGTTTTCACAGAGAGTGACGAGATCGTCACGAGCGAGGACACAACCGAGGGTTTCAGTGATGGAGAATCTGAGATTATCGCTAGGGGAATCGAAACAATCAGAGATCTCTTTGTTACAATCGGAAATGAGTTTCGCTAACCGGTAAGAAGGGATCGCGGCAAGAATTGAAACAGCGGCGGCAGTTACATCGGGATCAGGGAAATGGAAGTCGTTACGGATACCAGTACAGACAGTGTCCCATAAATCAGGAGTTAAGCGTGTGGAGCGGATGACATCGAATGCGAGTTTCTTGCAGACGGCGGAGGCAGGTGCGGCGACGATCTCTTCAACGGCGGACTTGGCGATGACTGCGATGTCGCGGCCGGCGGCGGATTGTTGGAGAGCTTGAAGAAGTGCGCCTGATTGACGGAGGGCGTCGTTGGAGCGGAGGTCAGCTTGGATCTGGGCAAACAGGATGTCCATTTGGATGAAGTTGGTGAGAATGAAACTAAGTGAAAAAGTGGAATGGAATCATGTAATAATTTGGTTTTCAAGAGTGTGAGGAAAAAAGGGAAGGATTATGGTGATGATGTTTGTGGGAGAAATGGCCATAGGGGTGAACTGGCCTAGTTGAAAACTGTGTTCAGTCAAATCTTATATGCCATCAGCAAAGAAACATTAGAAATGAATAAACTTTTATAAGGGCAAGTTTTATTATTATAAGCTATCGATAACATATTTTTTGGTGAACAAGTTAGTTTTCCAAACAAAAATTATCATTTTAGAAAGAAAAAATTCCAAAATACTTCATTCATAATAAAAGAGGATTTCTTAATTTAGCTATGTTAGTTATGCAATCCGTGAAAATACTTAAATATTTATAAATTTCAAAGATATATCTTCGGACGTATTTAATATTTAATTAACGTTAAAATATTTCAAAGATATATATTCGAATATATTTCGGAGATGTATCTCTGGAACGATTTGGAGCTTAAATCGCGTTAGAATCTTTTACTTTCTCATTTCTGATATTTCTCAAAACCTCTTACTCTCTTAATTTTTGTCATCACCAAGTCCAAAATCAAGCAACCAAGATCAAAGGAACTTCAATCAACATCAAAAACATCATCCAACACTGAAGCAAAGTGAATAATTATAAATGTTTTGATGTTTTAAATAGTTTTTGAATTTTTGTCTAAATGAATAGAAATTGATGATTAATGTAAGAAATGAGTAGAAATTAGATGATTGATAATTTAGACATAGTGTAAAACATGATAGTTAGCTGAAAATGATGATCAATGCAAGATTTTTTGGCTTTCCGTGTCTATATTGTCGTCATTGATGCACCAACTGAGTTGTACAAAATTCTAGAGAAGCATCTTCGGAATTTTTCAACATTTAACTTTCCCAAAAACCGGAGATACATCTCCGGAATTTTCTCATTATTTTTTATTTTCTTGCTTGTGGTATTTTTTATTTGTGATTGTAACTTTATGAGTTTATCGGGTATACTAACTGCAAGTGCACAGTCTAATCGCTTAGTTTTAAAAGATATCGAACCAACAAGGACTGATAATCAAACTAATGTTATCGGATTGTTACTATGTTTAGCTAAGGCGATGATTAATCTAGGATTTATGAAAACGGGAAATAAATTTGGATTTAAGAGAAATAATTAAATGTGGGACTTCGGTATGTAATTTTTATCTACTTCAGGGATTCAAACGTTCATTGACATACTTCAATTGTTAAAACCTTTATCAGTGGAAAAACATTAATTTGAAAACTTTTATCTCACACTCTCGTGTTTATTAACTCTGATTATATTCTTAAGTAAAAATGCTTGCTCTCGTTGTCTCATTTAAAATCTAAAAATACTTAATGGAAACTAATGAAATCTAATTAATTTTAAAGTGCTCTCGTTGTGTTTAAAATTAATGTTTGATTGTTGTTATCCGGTTAAAGCCTCAAACTCTCGCTTTGTTGATTTTAACCTTTGTTTGCTTTTACTCACATAATAAACAGTATTGAATTAATTATTTAGAAACTAAAACTAGACAAACAGTTATAAATATTTTACGCCAATAAGTTTTCGAACCCCTTCCGTCTATGTTCCTCAGATACCGAAATCAAGGGAATTAGTCGGACATATTAATTAACACGAACATACAAAAATAGAAGCAGTAAAGCATTAAATATTTTATGCCAATAAGTTTTCGAACCCCTTCCGTCTATGTTCCTCACATATCGGAATCAAGGGAATTAGTCGGACATATTAATTAACACGAACATACAAAAATAGAAGCAGTGAAGCATTAAATCGTACATAGCTATTGAAAATAAAAGCAATTCTATTAATTGAATAAAAACCTGGAAATTGAATTCACTGGAACTTGATAAATCTTGAAGTATTAGCAATCCTCCACAAGTCGGCAGGATTTTGCTTCTCCAAATAATAAAGCTCAAATTGACTAATCTAACTAATGTGCAATAGCCCCCCGAAGTAGGAAACTATTGTTATTTAGGTGAATGAAAATAAAACAAAGAAAGTATGAATCAAAAGGAAAACAATAGCTCTGAACATAAAAATATTCTCTGCCAAAGTAGCGAAAAACAAGGTGTCAGTGAATGTCCCAACTGTCTTCAATTTATAGTACTCAGCATCTCTTTAGTGGGAGAGAAAAATCAGGAAGTAACTTGGTTGTGTTGAGAGGTCCACGAAAGACTTGAGACTGGGTTGAGTGAGAGATTCGCGGAAGAAAGTGGAGATTGGGTTGAGTTTAGGATCCACGTATTAAATTCTTTTACGAACACTGCATGATGGTCGCCATAATAATGTGACGAGGGTCACACTAATTGAGGGTGTGACGGTCGCCACAAATGTGGGACGGTCGTCACACATGCTTATGTGCAGAATCCTTTCTTTTCTGCTATTTATCTTCTTTTCTTCTGCTTCTTTTCTATTTTCTCTTCTTTTCTCATGCAAGTTGCTTGGTGAGAAAATACCTGAAAATAAGCTTGAACATTTGCAAGAATAATGCGTAAATAACGAAATTGACGAAAAATTTAATGTAAATCAAGGAAAATATGCAATGTAAAATCATATTTATCAAACTCCCCTACACTTGAATCTTTGCTTGTCCTCAAGCAAATAATCAGTATAAAAATAAAAAACATCAGTCAAACACAAATAAGTGACATATCTCCAAGTCGTATGTGGTTGTGAGGCATTATGTTAAATCGACTGATACTCAAATCAAACACCAAAGATACATTAATGACACAAAGCATGATCATAAACCTCCTATATAAACCAGTCTGAATCATTCTACTATAACTCAACCTAATGTTTCTATTTCACCCGATTTCATTCGGACGCATTCACATTAAGCCTTTTGCCTTTGCACGCACGTAGTAGAGTAACATGTTAGTAAATTTGATCATTTAGATATGGGGGCTGGTACACAAGTGTGGTAACCCTTTATATATATCGAATGCAAGTTGTGGGGGGATCGAACCGTAGTTCGCCCTACCGAGTTCAGAATCAGACACCTCTGAACCAACTAACAACAAATTTCTTACCTTTCGCATGTCTTGCATCCTTTAGATTTAGCGTAAATATATACATTTTAATAGAAGGCGTGAAAAAATCACTTTTGGGCAACTTTAGGCATCAATCACTTATTTGCATCGGCTCTCCACATAGTTTGCGCTTAGACGGTGTTGGGTGCTAATATAAACTACTAGGGGCTAGTTTAGAACTAAAGCTTAAGGTCTCGGTATAAAATGTATTCAAACTGATCTCACATATTCTCGGGGTCTAAGGTGTCAAGACGGTACCAATTTTGTTAAGTCTTTATCAGTTTTCTAACACAACCTATGTGTAAAACAACCTATATACTCGTAAGATATGTCAAGTTATGCATCCAACATAAAGTTTTGGTATGGAAAATTAAAATGGGGGAATTAAATAATAACGAAAATCATATGCAATATAATAACTTGTTACATTAGTGTTTAACTAAACTGAAGGGAAATAGCAAAAACTAGGAAAAACTAGGAAAATAACTAATATTACCTCTCCCGCACTAGATCGGGCATTGTCCTCAATGTTTCGAGATAAGGTAGAATATAAGCTAAAATAGGAGGAAAAAATAACTATTGGGGTCCACGTGCTCTGTTGTAATACCCTGTATTTTATTTAAAGCTCTGATCAATATTAATTGGTAATAATATTATTCTGGAATGCTCTAAGAAATTTTAATGGAACTAAATAGAGTAATTCACGGGATATTATTTATTAATTGATATTAGCTGACTCAGAAGTTTTTATAAAATATCGGATTAAGAGACATTTTTGGATACTCTCTAATTTTGACCCATTGGTAAAAGTATAAGTTTTTATATTTGTATATATAGAAAGAATATGAGAGAAAGAAGAGGTTGGTAAGAAAAAGAAGAAAAGAAGAAAAGGAGAGGAGAAGAGAAGAAGAAAAGAGAAAACCTCAAAAGCTTCAATTCTTCATTCTCGATCATCCGTCCGTCGAATCAACTCAGTCTTTCCGCCAATCTTCATCTCTTGAGGTGGGTTCTTAGTTAGAAACTTTTATCTTTGATTTTGGTTGAGTTTTAGAGATTTTGTGGTTAGGGCTAAATTGGAAAATCTAAGAAAAATCGAAAGTTTAACGGTTAAAACTCGATTAAAACTTAAGTAAAATAATCATATGATGCTTATGAACACGTTTGATTATGTTTTTCTGCAATGGTTGATGTTTGGGAGAGATTTGGTGTGGGAGAAGTGTTTTCCCATAAGGCTAGAACTTCCTGAACTGGTGTAGCTCGCTCAGCGAGCATACCTCGCTCAGCGAAAGTTCTATGGCGATTTTCGCTCAGCGGGAAGGAGCTCGCTCAGCGAGACCTGTAGGTTCCAACCATAGTTTTTAATTCGTAACTTCTGATTTGGGTATCCGTTTTTAACGTTCCACATATTGTTTTGAAGCTAATGGCATAATCTATCTATTAAGATCAAGAAACATTATTTTTGAGCCGACTTTAGCCGACTTTTTCAAATGATCAAAACTTGATAAAATGGAAAGTGTGAGTTAATGGAAATAGAGAAAGGTACTACTTGTGAGGTATCTAGGTCCCCCTTTAACTCGAATGAATCATGAATTGTGTTTGTTTTAGGATTCTCCATAAGGTCTTGTATAAGTCTCAATATGGTTACTATGTGTTCCACTAGAGCATCCATAAGGACTTGAGGTATCCGTTGTGTATGCATGGGCGTTTATTGAGATGTGTAGACTATAAGTCCTCCGTAAGGTCTTGAGTAAGCCTTGAGGTGGGTTGTCCTTAGTCCCACGTGAAGCATCCGTAAGGACTTGAGGCAAGTTTTATGCTAGTTATGTGTCAATCTTGAGTAAGTCTTGAGGTGGGTTACCTTTAGTCCCACGGGAATCATCCGTAAAGATTGAGGAGCATGCTATGTCAATTCCTCTGTAAGGTCTAGTGTAAGTCTCAAATTAGTTACTATGTGTTTCACTAGAGCAACCGTAAGGACTTGAGGTAGACATTTTTCCCTTCTTGTATGTTGTGATAGTGTGTGGACCTTAGTTTCCCCTATGTTCTTGGTCCTTGTGTGAGTTGGTTTGTGAAACGTGTGAGTTTCATTTGAGAATAACCCTTAGGGCCGAGAGAACTCTAAGATAGGGAATCCACTGAGATGTTTTATCTCACCCCATGTTGATGTTGTTATTTCAGGTACTTCAAGTTCCGCTAAGGGTAAGGATAAGGCGACTTGATTATCCTTACTGGTTGATGGCTTAGTCTTTCGCTGTGGATTTTTTTTTAGATCTTCAGATCTAGTTCTTAGATATTTTTGTAGTTGAACATCTTGTACTATTTTATAGCCTTGTTAGTACCTTATGTTGTAGTGGCTATATTTATACAATGAGTTGCTAAGAACTTATTTGTATTTCAGTACCAAATTATTAATATTATATATGAAAAATATGCTTTATGTATGTCTTTTGTATATAGGTATTACAGTTGGTATCAGAGCAGGTCGTATCCTCGACCTAACCTTGAAATATTATAACTATTTCCTTCTGTTCATACACGTTGACTTGCGATATGACTAAATGTTATGTTTATGGTATTGAGCCTGATCAACTTAATCTTGTTTTGATGACATTTAGGAAATATGGCTGGTAGACATGGAACTCGTGCTCGACCCAGTGTCACTCCTCCCGGTAGCGATCAAGCAGGTAGCGATGGGAATGCTCTTATGTTCCAATTTATGCAGCAGATGCAGCAACAACAGCACCAATTCATGCAAGAAATGATGCATCGGATGAGTGAGGGCCTTCACCCTCACGTGGTTTCTCCTGGAGCTGTGGGAGGAACATTTAGAGACTTCTTCCGCATGAACCCCCAAGGGTTTCATGGCGGATTGGATCCGGTTAAGGCTCACGAATGAGTGACTGGAGTAAAGAGGATATTCCAGATTGTGAATTGTAGTGAAGAAGACAATGTGACTTTTGCGTCACATTTACTAAAGGGTGTCGCTCCCGATAAGTGACGCAAGGGTCAGATAAGGGTACAGACGCGAACGGTCGGCGAAGGAGACAGTGAGAACACACAGCCGTGAACTCACTGGAGATGAATGGAGTCGCCAGCTAGGCATTTTTATCCCGGAGGAAAGGCAATGCTGCATAGGCCTAAAAAAGGATGGATAAGACGGTTTGCGAACCAGAGAGACTGAGAAAGGGGGTTGGTTACAACCTGGGAAGGTATTAGCACCCAGATTGTCCGCCGTACTCGACGGGATCCACGCTTAAGAGATTTGTGCTATAAAGGGGTAGTGTCAGTGCAATCTGTGTGTAAAAGAGCTGGAAAGCAATATGTACAGGTGTCAGTGTAAAGAAATGTGATGTGTATAAATGTACAGTGTCAGTGTGAGATCAGGAATGAAATGCTCATGACCATGAGGCTAAAGAATGAAGCTGGATGGAGGGGGAATATACAGAGACTTTTGTTCGATAACTGTTAAGTTATGCCTACGTATCCTCTCGTGCAATGAGGAAGTCAGAACACCGTAGTTCGACCCAAAGAGACTGAAAGGTGAATTGACTTGTGAACTGCTTACTTATCAATGCTCAAGTGTGTGACCTGTCTGGCTCAGGTGCTTACTGTCTTGCATTAGACGGAAGAAGCTAGTTCTCGTTTGTGAGTGAAGATGATGAGAAAAGAATCCCGGAGGAGACGATTATTGTTTGTTTTGAGTTTTCAGTCTTTTATTGCTTTTAAGAATTTGTCATAAGTTAATGAGCTTAAGCCTAAACCAGTGGATTTAGTAAACTCATCACATCTTCCCTCTGATTAGGGGTAATGAGATTACCTTAAGTGTGAAGTCAGATTCTCACACTTAATCACCTTTGGTGTAGGATTAAGATCATTAACCTACTTGTGATTATTTAGATGTTTTTGGTGTTTTTTGTTTAGTGTTAAGTAATGAGGTTAAGCCATAATCAAGGATTAAACAGACCCATTACACCATCCTAATAGAAGGATAATAGATGAGAATGTTTAAGCTGAGGAAAGCTCCTCAACTTAATCCATGATTAGAGATTAAACTCATGACAAAACAGGCCTTTGATTAAGTGGATTTTATTTAGTGGTATGATGATGAAGTGTTTTTTATGATTTGTAAGACAACTTGAGGGGGACTTGTCCATTAACACTAGGGTTAGTCCTTCTTAACCATTTAAGGAAGAATTAGAACCCTAATGCAAGGCCCAAGTTACAAGTGTAATGTCTTGATAATTATTATGTGAATTGATTAAGAGATCTAAACGCATTTAGGATTCAACACTTAGGATTAAAGTTATACACTCCATCCTAAGAGAAGGATGCAGGCATAAGCTTAATCACGAAGCCCTGAAGCCTTTAGGGTTTAGTCCCTAATTATGAGGTGAGAAAGAGAGACTCAAAGATGACACAAAGGTGGAAGCTAAATGGGGGGACTAATCAACCCTAATTGTTAACATGCTTGGAAACCCTAGGGTTTGTGTGGTTTTTTAGAGATATCTTCAAAGAGAGCCACCAGGGAGCAGATGGAAGGATCAAGAAGTGAAGAGAAGCAAAACAACTTGCTTCACTTAAGAAGTCAAGTTGCTTGAAGGAGGAAGAAACAATAAACAGGGAGGAGCAAGCTCACTCCACTAACCATACAAAAAAGATGTAATAGTAATGCACAAAGGAAAATGAGAAAGAAGTGCGAGAAGTGAAGGCAAATTCACTACTCGGAATACTTACCACCTGAAAAGTTAGCATGAAAGAAAGAAATAAAGTGAAAATGAAATTAATACTAGAATGCAAGCTGAAACCAGAAAAATGTCCATGATACAAGGAGAGCTACAAGAGGATATGAACTAAAACATAAGTTCAAATAAATTAAGATTAAACCTATTTTGATTTTTTATGATTTATATATATTTTAAAATAAAAGAAAAGTTACTAAGACATTTTTTAGAAGAAAACTAAACTAATATAACTATTTTTATATATTTTTTTTTATATTAATTATTACCCTAATTTAACTAACAAAAACTATTAAAACAAAATTAATTAACTATGGATATTCTAAAAATATTATTTTTTGTTGAAGAAAATAGAAATGTTAAATGTTCAAAAAAGAAAACTAAATAAATTGAAGTATATATATATCTTAAAAAAAAGAAGAAACTAACTATAAAAACAACCAAACAACAAGAAGGGGGTGGGTAAAGACCCAACTTCAATCAGGGAAGGCCCAAAAGGGGCGCTGGATCCTGGTGAATGCCGGCCGGGTCAAACCGACCCGAACCCGGCCCAGCTGCGCTAAAGAGAGGGGGGGAATCTAGGGTTTGCGCAGCTCCTTGCTCCCTGACCTTGTTCTTCTCTCAACAATAGACGGCAACACGAACAAGAAAGAAAACAACTTAGTTACCAACCGGCCACCGTAGGTCCTCTCAAACCACCTTCATCTCTCACTCTCTGCTCTCCCTCAATCCCGAAACAAATGAAAACCTAATATCAACAATTAACCTAAACAAACAGTCGTCAACGAATCCCTCCTCCCCAAGTTGCGAACCCTAACACTCTTAATCAAACTCTCAGTTCATCAATTTACAACAACACCAAGCAACTGCAATCAAAAAAACAAAGATGAAGAACACTATATACCTCTCGAAGACTTGGTTCGGAGTGCTCAGGTTTGTTCGTCGTTTGTTGGATTCGGCCTTTTTCTTTCTCTGCTTCAGTTTCGCAAGAGTATGTTATGGTTTCGTGTTGTATTTCGCAGGTTTGCTAAGTTGATGACAATGGTGGATGCGGCCTCCTTGAAAGCTAAGTGTTTCTTCTTGATTGATTAGGGCTTTTTTTGTATGATTTAGGGTTTTGTGGCTATGAATTGTGTATGATGCGGCTGTCAACTCAGAGAGTTCATGAATTCAACTTGGTTTCTTTTATAGATGGGAATTAGGGTTTTCAAAGATTTCGAATTACTCTGAAACAAAACCAAACTGGCCATGTTTTTCTTCTTCTTTTTCGTAACAGACAATTGTTTTTGCTATTTTGTGAAACTCTGCTCTGCAACCTGCTGACACTTCTGCTGTGGATTTTTTTGTTTGTTTATGCCTGTCTTAGTTCCAACTGATTTTGAAATGAACTGGACTAGTTGGCTTTGAACTGAGTTGATTTCTCCTTTTTACTGCTGTAAACTTGTTTTCACTGCTAACCATTGATTATTTTCGAATTTCGCAGGGTCAAATATGAGTTTCAAGTACCATGTTCAATCCTGCTGAGGTGATAAGTATTCAGATGCTTCAAATCTCCCTGCTTCAACTTCCATGTCAAAATCCATATCAACATCTTCCCCAGCATTATACACATGTTCACGGGTTGACTCCTCAGGATTTATAGTTGCTTCAATTTGAGTGTTAACTTCTAGACGTCCTTTAATGCTACAGCTGAAGCATCCATGATATCCATTAGAAACTTCAGAAGTAAGAAAGCTGTCTTTGTTTTCATTGTGGTCTACTTCAGACTCCTTGCTTACACCATTATGTTGCTCACTCAATTCTCCAATGACAGGTACATGTTTGTCTTTGATTTCACCATCTTCTAATTCGTCAGTTTGTCACAATTCATCATTGATTAAACTTTCAAGCACTTTAATCTTCCTGTCAGGATGCACCCAGAACGGAAGCAAAGATGATCCATAGGATGCAAGTGACTTAAGATCAGAAAGTCTAATCTCAATCTCTAACATATCAGTTGACAAAAAATCCTGGCCTTGCATAGTTCCCTTTGACTTTTTTAGTGATTTCAGCTTCTCTAATAAACTCTCACTCTGTTGGACAGTAGTTATGAATTCTGCATTCAACCAGGCATCATCAGCTACGAGTTCACGGACAGGCTTTTCCCCAGAAGAGGTTTTAACAGTTGCATGGTTGACATCAGGGTACTGAGATGATGAATGATTACCCCAGATTATAATATTTTTCACATCAGAAACTTCAACGTTCAGTCTTTCAGAAATTTGACCCAGTGCCCTGTTATGGTCCAATCTTGTCAAACAAGTAATATTTTTCTCAGGAATGGATGGAGCATATTCCTTCAAGATCAATGCATTGGTGTTTGCTGGGTTGGCAACGACAAGAACCTCGCAGTTTGCAGCAGCATGTTTTTCAAGAGCAGAAGCCTGGGACTTATAGATAGAAACATTTTTGTCATCACATCTTTCCTCTCCATGCCTTCTTTTCTAGGGAACCCACCAACCATAACAGCAATATTGACTCCAGTGCAAGCCTCAACCACATCAGTTGTCGCAACAACTCCTTTAAGAAGAGGGAAAGCAGCATCCACCAACTCCATTTTAACACCATTTAGTGCCTCAGCTGCAGGTGCAATATCAAGCATGTGGAGGATCACAGTCTGGTCAGGACCCAGCATCACTCCCCTAGCAATCATAGGGACAAGTGCATACCCAACTTGTCCTGCAGCACCGGTGACAAGAACACGAACTGGATCTTTGGCCATTTGAATTTTCTGGATCGGAGAAAGGAAGAACGTTGATGGAGTTTGAAGAGAAGAAAGAGTTAGTGTTGTTGAAGAAACCAAGTTGAGTTGAGACAAAATTTGTGGCTGCCCCTGCTTGAAGTTCGACTTTTCACTATGGTAAAACATTAATCATTTGGCACAAAGCCTTTATTTTTTACTGATGCACAATATTGTCTTTTCACAGCTTGTTTGTTTAAGTCCCTGAACATGTTTGTTGGTGAATGTTCATGACAGGTTGGCAAGGATATTCAATGGGGTCATCCTGGGAGAAGGAATAGAACAAACTTGAAGGGCAAGTAACTTATAATCCCTTGCTTTGTATTTGCTTAATACTCACCCTTGGTAACTTAGTTAGGAATGAACTGAATTGATTAGGTCCTGGTTGAATTGTGGGATTAGTTTTCAACTGATTCAAACTGTGTATCTTTTACTACTCGTTCCCTTATTGACCTGCGGTGAAATTTCTCTTCTTTTGTAGGTTTGAAAGAGGCATAGCAGTAAGAACACCAGTTGGGCCTTATTGACCTCCCTGCTCAAGAAGATTTTGAGATTTTGAAAGAGATTTTTGCATTGTCATGTCTCTGCATCATATTCCTCTTCATCTTCACCAGCAGCTTTCTCAACAAGGTGCATTAGTGCACCAGGTTCATTAGAAGGCAGTTGATGCTGAAGTTGAGCAAGTCTTAGTTCAGAATTTTCGTGCTTGGACTCTGGTTGTTCAGATTCAACTGATTGAGAAGCTTCAGAATTCAGAATGTCAGGTCTGGTGTTGCCAATGGCATATCGTGACAGTGCACATAGATCTGCTGCCAAAGCCTCCAAACGAGGATCAAGTATTGGTGGATACTTCAATTTTATGGAATGGTAGAGGTGGAAATTGATAAAACTAAGAAGAGGCTCATATATTTGCGGAAAGTTTAGCAAAGTAGGAATGTCAACATTATTCAACACAACCTGCTGCAGTGAATGAGGAGTTAACCACGTTATTGTCTGGCCCTCAACTTCCGCCTGGTAGTATATGCCTTTAACAAATGTTTTTTTTTTTTTTTTTTTTTTTCAATTTGTACAGGTTTTTGGTTTGGGAATTATCTTTTAAATTGTACTACCATGATTTTGTAATAGGTAAAGTTGGAATTTGTAACATAGACAATTATTTTGGGATAGCAATGGATGTTTGAAATGTAGTTAAGACTTTTTGGAGCATGGCCTTTAGCCTTTAATGTTATGCACTTATATTCTTCAATCTTGTGGTCTTCGGTTTTCATTTTCATTCATTTTGACAATGCACCAATCAAGATTTCAATATCTTGCAAATTTGGACAACATCAACATTAACATGCTTGAAAACAATGTACTTTGAGTAGTATATAGCAACAAAAATTAACCATAACTCCAAACATACGTGCATCCAAATCCAACTTACTCCCAATTACACATAACACCACAAAAGGCCCATGAAATACCGTTTGAATCTGAATCCAATACAATACCATGAGATTCCCTTCCTCCTCTCCCTTTTTTTGAAATCAAAGAATCAATTCCAACCAGCCATCCTCCTTAGGTTCGAAAACAATGAAACAAAGAAACCATACTTGCAACAAGTTAACCCACGGCCTATCAAATTAAATATTCCAAATAAACTCAAAACCACTTTGAAATTTTAGTGACGCTTAGACATCAATGAGACTCCAATTGATTGGAACGTTTCGCGGGAAACGTATTTGTAAGGTCTTTGATGAGTAAGAAAACTGGTGTAGCTCAGGCCTATGAATCAGACCTTGGGGAATTGCAACAGGTAGAGGCATAGGTCGTGAAACTTGGAGATTCTTTGTGGCATTCAGAATTTAAGGCCCTGACTCATGTTTGCGTGATGATTGGAAGTCGCACTGGAGTCACACAAAATCTTGCCATGAGAATTTACAAGTTCTCCAATTCAAGGCAATTTTGCAAAGTGCCTCAAAATTCTCAGTCTTGTGAACTTCTGGCATCCTTTATGACCAAATAAAGATCATACGCAATCAGAAATGACGAAGTATATCCTTTTGTCGGGTCCTCGGGAGCCTCAGATATCCTGATTTTGTACTGGCATGTTCCAGAAGTCATTCCTTGATTAGATACCCTTCCCATAGAATTTCTTCGTGAAACTTGATACGCGCGAACCTCATAACCTGGCTTCGTTTCCATGCCATTTCCGGTTCCTGTGATTCTTTGGCATGATGCTTGAACATTGAAGACCTTTGGAGTGGCTCTTGAAGCTTCTGGAATGCTCGGATCACAAACCCTAGATGCAAATGACTCTGAACCAATGCAGTGAATCAAAAATGCGGTATGAGATGCCATGATTGAGATTATATGAAATGATCACAGGCCATGGTGTGAATGGGTGAGGGCAAATTTGGGGTGTTTACAGCTGCCCCTATTCAAACATGAGTTAGCTGTGAGCGACGGCTTGTCAGGCAAACAAGATAACTTGTGGTTGAATATCAAAGACAGTCCAAAATTTGCACTCACAGAATGGGGAAGAAAAAAGGATATAGATTGTAAAAGGAAAGTAAAGTGCATTGTAAAGTGTGGGCGACGGAGGACGACCGTCGAGCAGAGTACGACTGCTGGGTAAAGGGCAATGACGGTGACGGCCGACATGCTGGGAAAAGTGCGGAAAACAAAGCAATGCCGGGGACGGCCGACATGCTGGGGATAAAAGGTAAAGCCAAGACGGGGACGGCCGACTAGCTGGAAAAATAGGATATCATGATGGGGACGGCCATCAAGATAAAGTTGTAAGATTCTCTGGGAATAGTGAAACATGACGGGGACGGCCATCAAGTTCATAAAGTAAAGTAAACAACGATGGGGACGGCCACCGAGCTAAAAAGAAAAGGGACCACGACGGGGACGGCCATCGGGTTAAAGAATAAATGAAATAAACAGATGATGGGGTACGGCCATCAAAGGTGAAGGACGATCACCTAGCAGGGGACGACTGCTCTGTTGGGGCTAAAAGAAATATGATGGGGACGGCCATCAAAGGTGGAGGACGACCACCTGGCAGGGTACGGCTGCCGAAAATATCGACGATGGGGACGGCCATCGGATAGAAAAGGTCAACGATGGGGACGGCCATCGGATGAGCATGATGGAGGACGACCATCAAGAAGTGGAGGACGACCACTCAGCAGGGGACGGCTGCTCTCGAGGTTTATCATAACACAGGACGAGTGTTAGATAACCAAAATCAACAATGGGGACGGCCATTGGATAAAGTGATGAAGGACGATCATCAAAAGGTGGAGGACGACCACCTAGCAGGGGACGGCTGCTAAAATCAACGATGGGGACGGCCATCGGATGAGCATGATGGAGGACGACCATCAAGAAGTGGAGGACGACCACTCAGCAGGGTACGGCTGCTCTCGGATAAAAGAAAAAAGCTTTGTTGGTGATCTACTGGGGATATAGTGAACACGGACGAGCGTTCACAACCAAGAAAGGAAAGTATAAGTGTTTGGTATTGTGTATAGATTAAAGATGCGGACGAGCATCCTCAAGACTTATGATACGGACGAGTACCGGGTAGAAACAAACTGACACATGTTCAAAGATGATGATACAGACGAGTATCAATGGGTTAATAAAGAACACGGACGAGTGTTGCATCAGTGGGGACATAAATGATGTATACAAGATACGGACGAGTATCTGTATAAGTGTACCAATGAGTAGTGAGTATATGTATGTGTATAGATGAGTATTTAATCTGCTGGGAAGAGTGACACGGACGAGTGTCAAAAGGAGAAAAGCGTATAATATCAACAAGTATATGGGTTGTAAAAGTGTAAGCGACTGCGCTGGGGATATGACACGGACGGGTGTCAAGAAAGGGTATATACAAGTACATGTGAGTGCAAAGAGGATGCCTTTGGCTTTCTGCTGGTGATGTGACACGGACGGGTGTCCGAAGGTGTATATACTGGTGTTTGTGATTGGAGAAACAACTGCTTTTGCGGGGACCCTGGGGGATCTCTGGGGAAAGTATTCTGTATGCCGACGGATTACAAGGGTTCAATTCACAACATGACTTATGATTATGCTATGCATTTGATTTTTGCCGTAATGCTCCGTATTAAACGGAATGGTACGCTCTGGGGGAATAGTATGATGCGAATGCTATGATTATGTAAAGAGGCACAGATCCGGGACTCGGATCCCATTGCTGCGAAGATCTCTGGTTTATCTGCTTGAAGTGGACATCCCAGCTGGGGATGAGATCATTGGTAGATCTAATGATGTATCTGTTTGGGGATATAGGTCACCGATTGACATATCCTTATAATATGGAACCCAGCTGGGGTTTGTAGAAGCTTTCTGTACTCTGTTGTGACTTCTCCGTGCGTTGCTCTTCTGAATAGAGGCTGGGGAAGGTTGTTGGTCACTCAGCTGGGGAGAATGACGGGAGGCAACTCGGCTGGGGAGAAAACATCCTGAGTGTTAAGCCTGTTTGTTGATTTGCCAGCTTGCTGGACTGTAGCTTACATGCCCCAAGTTGCGTTCTGGGTACCTGCAATCCTGCAAAGGTAAGGAAACGTACAAAAGGTCCCGAGGTATCCTCTACTGGATTCCGTCATAGGAGTTAAGTACTTTCGAGAGTAATTACATTCCCTGCAAGCATGTGCTTTTATTTTTTTTAGAGAAAAACATCTGTACTTATGCAATTATATTTTTAGAGACATCAGACAATTCTTTTGCAAATAAACATGTACAAAACGAAACATGACCGAAAAAATCTGATTTTATTAATTCAAATGCCCTGAATCGGCAAGATACAGTCAAAGAAACAAATCTCCTAAAATGAAGAGACTGTTACAAATTGAGAAACAAAATGCTGGCGATGTTGACGACGCTTTCAAAGAGCTTCCTCTTCTGCTATGACTCGTATGACAATGACGTTCTTCTCGTCTTGCTTTCTGGAGAGAGTTGATTCTGGTTGAAGCTTGATCCTTTGGAGCTTACCAAGTTGTAGGTGATACAGACGAATTCAGAATGCAGTTGTTCGCTTATTCCCTTATTTTGCATGGATTGCCCTTTCGGGTTTTCAATCCATCGGGATACCCATTTTTGCCTGAGTTGTCCAATGCGGCTTTTCAACTCAGCGGGTGTACATTTTGTTTATTTCCCTTATTTTTGCCCGAGTCTTTTATTCTGTTTTTGACTCGTCGGGATGCCCTATTTTGCCTGGACTTACATTCTGTTTTTATGTCCAGCGGGTCATTCTTATACGAAGTATTTTTTAACTGCATCTGAATTCACAGGGGACGGGAAGTCTTCACCATCCATGGTGCTGAGCATCAGTGCTCCACCAGAGAAAACTTTCTTTACCACGAATGGTCCTTCATAATTTGGAGTCCATTTGCCCCTGTGGTCTGTATGCGGAGGGAGGATTCTTTTCAGCACAAGATCTCCTACTTGGTACTCTCGGTGCCTGACTTTCTGATCGAAGGCTCTCTTCATTCTTTTCTGATACAGCTGCCCATGACAGATTGCAGCCAATCTTTTCTCTTCGATCAGACTTAGTTGTTCGAATCGGGACCGTACCCATTCTGCTTCACTCAGTTTTACATCCATCAATACCCGTAGAGAGGGTAATTCAACTTCAACAGGTAGGACTGCTTCCATACCATATACAAGCTGATACGGTGTTGCCCCAGTGGACGTTCTGATTGATGTGCGGTACCCATGCAAAGCAAATGGTAGCATTTCGTGCCAGTCTTTGTATGTGATTACCATCTTCTGCACAATCTTCTTGATATTCTTATTTGCTGCCTCAACAGCGCCGTTCATCTTTGGCCTGTAAGGAGAAGAATTGTGATGTTGGATCTTGAAGTCCCGGCATAGCTCTGCCATCATCTTGTTGTTCAAGTTGGAACCATTATCAGTAATGATTCGCTCGGGCACTCCATACCGACAGATGATATCTCTCTTCAGAAATCGGGCTACCACTTGTCTTGTGACATTTGCATATGAGGCTGCTTCAACCCACTTGGTGAAATAGTCGATGGCAACCAGGATGAATCTGTGACCATTCGAAGCAGTTGGCTCAATCTTGCCAATCATATCAATGCCCCACATAGCAAAGGGCCAAGGTGAAGACATGATGTTCAAAGGGTTGGGGGTCACATGCACTTTATCTGCGTAGATCTGGCATTTATGGCATTTTCTGGAGTAGGCACAACAGTCTGCATCCATTGTGATCCAGTAATAACCTGATCTTAGCAATTTCTTAGCCATGGCATGCCCTCCAGCATGGGTACCAAAGGATCCTTCGTGCACTTCATGCATCAACAAGTCTGCTTCTGTTCTATCAACGCATCTGAGGAGTACCATATCAAAGTTTCTCTTGTATAGGGAACCATCAGTGTTCAGAAAGAAACTACCAGCAAGCCTTCTCAAAGTCTTCTTATCATTGGAAGATGCCCCGGGTGGGTATGTTTGATCCTCCAAGAAGCATTTAATGTCATGGAACCAAGGCTTATCGTCCTTGACAACTTCTGCTGCAAATACATATGCTGGCCTGTCGAGTCTGGACACTGATATCTGGGGTATAAAGTTAGCAGCTTGAACTTTGATCATGGATGAAATGGTAGCAAGAGCATCTGCAAACTGATTCTCATCCCGAGGGATATATTCAAGTTTGACTGTTGTAAAGAAAGTCAGTAACCTTCTTGTATAATCCTTGTACGGTATCAGATGATCCTGGTGGGTGTACCATTTCCCGTTGGTTTGATTGATTACCAAAGCTGAATCCCCGAATACGGTCAATGTCTTGATCCTGAGGTCAATGGCTTCCTCAAGACCCATAATGCAAGCTTCGTATTCAGCTTCGTTGTTAGTGCAGTCGAAAGTGAGTTTTGCCGAGAAAGGCAGGTGAACTCCTTTGGGTGTAATTAGTACTGCACCAACACCGCGACCATTCATATTAACAGCCCCGTCAAACATCATAGTCCATTCTTCTTCCGGGTCGGGCCCTTCAGTGTGAACGGGCTCTTCATGATCTTTTGCTTTCAAGAACATGATGTCTTCATCAGGGAAGTCAAATCTCATAGGCTGGTAATCATCAATGGGTTGCTCAGCAAGATATTCAGACAATACACTGCCCTTGATGGCTTTCTGAGATGTGTACTGAATGTCATACTCCGTGAGAATCATTTGCCATCTCGCAACCCGTCCGGTAAGAGCTGGCTTCTCGAAAATGTACTTAACAGGGTCCATCTTTGAGATTAATAAGGTAGTGTGAGTCAACATATACTGTCTCAGTCGGCGAGCAGCCCACGCTAAAGCACAGCAAGTTTTCTCGAGCAGTGAATAACGCTGTTCACAGTCGGTAAACTTTTTGCTTAGATAGTATATTGCATACTCTTTTCGACCAGACTCGTCATGCTGGCCCAGCACACACCCCATCGACTCTTCTAATACTGTCAGGTACATTATCAGAGGTCTTCCTTCAACTGGAGGCATAAGGATTGGAGGTTCTTGCAAATATTCCTTGATCTTGTCAAAAGCTTTCTGGCAATCTTCGTTCCACCTGACCGTTTGTTCCTTTCTTAACAGTTTGAACAAAGGTTCGCAGGTTGCCGTTAGGTGAGATATGAACCGCGAAATGTAGTTCAATCGACCTAAAAACCCTCGAACTTCTTTCTCAGTTTTCGGTGCAGGCATCTCTTGAATGGCTTTGACTTTATCAGGGTCAACTTCAATCCCTTTCTCGCTTACAATAAAACCCAGCAGCTTACCGGATCGCACCCCGAATGTGCATTTGTTGGGGTTCAGCTTCAGTTGGTATTTCCTCAGACGCTTGAACAACTTCAGCAGATTCACCAGGTGATCTTCCTCTGTAAGGGACTTGGCGATCATGTCATCCACATAACATTCTATTTCTTTGTGGATCATATCATGGAATAGTGTCACCATAGCCCGTTGATATGTTGCACCGGCATTCTTCAGTCCGAATGGCATCACTTTGTAACAGAACGTGCCCCAAGGTGTAATGAATGTTGTCTTCTCCATGTCTTCAGGTGACATCTTGATCTGATTATATCCTGAAAATCCATCCATGAAGGAGAATACCGAGAACTGAGCCGTGTTATCCACCAATACATCAATGTGAGGTAATGGGAAGTCATCTTTCGGGCTGGCTCTATTCAGATCCCGGTAATCAACACACATTCTTACTTTTCCGTCCTTCTTAGGCACAGGTACTATGTTAGCAACCCACGGCGGATAGCTAGTCACAGCAAGGAACCCGGTGTCCCATTGCTTTTGTACCTCTTCCTTGATCTTCATAGCCATGTCTGGGCGAGTTCGGCGCAGCTTCTGTTTGACTGGTGGGCATTCTTCCCTCAAAGGCAGCTTGTGCACAACAATGTCGGTATCCAACCCTGGCATGTCTTGATACGACCAAGCGAACACATCAACATACTCTTGAAGCAAATCTATCAACTGTCTCTTCACTGAGTCTTGCAGGCAGGCCCCGATTTTGACTTCTTTCACGTCTTCGTCTGTACCAAGATTAATCATTTCAACCTCCTCCTGGTGAGGAGTAATAACCTTTTCCTCTTGTCTCAACAATCTGGCTAGCTCTTCAGGAAGCTCATATTCTTCTTCAACCCCTTCATCAGCTTGATTGATTGGATTGTCAAAGTCATACGATGTCATAGCCGTGCTGTTGTCGGTGCTGTCTGGAAGGCACTCTCTGCAAGGGTTCAGTTTGTTCATTTTAGTGATTGATTTTAATCTTGCTTTAGAAAAAGTGAAATGAAGTTATCATTTTGAAAACACCGCCATTTATTTTTTTGTACAAAAAGAAAAATGGAAAAACAGTGAGCAGAAAAGAAAAAGACTCATTTGCAAAAAGATGTCTGATATTTCATTAATTAATCTTGTTTGCACAAAAAAGTACAGATGGCCCGATTACAAAATGAGTCTTGTCATCTTGGGCAAGATGCAAGACTTTGATGCATGCAATAAAATACAGGAAATAATAATTACTCTGCTCGAGTAACTCTTATGACTTCCTGGGAAGACCAGTTCGAGATACTGCTCCCCGGAATCTTCGGACGAATCCAATTCTCCAGATTGCGCTCCTCTTCCAGCTCGTCTTCCAGACAGTTGATAGCATCGGGGGTAAGCATCCCCCCACTGACAAAACCAGGCTCTGCAGCAGCCTTTACTTGATGTTGAGTTGGTTTGTAACCCAACCCAAATTTGTCCTTCTTCTCCTCCACAGCTAAAATTTTGCCCCAGCCTAGGGCAGTTCCTTCCTCAACAACCTTCCGGGCTTGTTGATACGACGACATGGAAATCCCAGATACAGCAGAGGCTTCATTGACATTCAAGGCTTCAAAACCTTGGCTCATGGTTTCAACGATCTCCCCATCCATTTCAATATACTTGTAAGTAGCCAGGTGGCTAACAAATATATCCTCCTCCCCGCAGATTGTGACAACTTGGCCTTCCCACTCATATTTTAACTTTTGGTGAAGGGTAGACGTTATTGCGCCAGCGGCGTGAATCCAGGGTCTACCCAACAAACAGCTGTAGGCGGGCTGAATGTCCATCACATAAAAGATAGTTTTGAAGGTCTGCGGGCCAATTGTCACAGGCAGCTCAATCTCTCCCAGCACCGATCTCTTTGAGCCATCAAAAGCTCTAACCACCAGGTTGCTGGGTCTCAATGCCAGTCCATCATATTCAAGCTTCACCAGAGCCTTCTTTGGTAAGACATTCAGGGATGATCCTGTGTCTACCAGCACATGTGAAAGGACAGCTCCTTTGCATTCCATGGTTATGTGCAAGGCTTTGTTGTGATTGCGGCCATCCACTGTCAGGTCAGAATTGGTAAACCCTAGCCCATTGCTAGCAGTAACGTTTCCAACAACGGTTTCCAATTGGTTGACAGTAATCTCCTCGGGCACGTAAGCTGCGTGCAGTACTTTCAGTAGTGCATTCCGATGGGCTTCGGAGCACATAAGCAGTGAGAGGATGGAGATTTTGGATGGAGTCTGATGAAGCTGATCCACAACTTTATAATCACTCTTTTTGATGATCCGCATGAATTCATCAACTTCCTGATCAAATGGAGTCTTCAGGGTTTCTTTGGCAGCTGGATCTTCCTGCACCGGACCTTTTCCCTTTGCTTTGGCAGCAGCTTCTACCTCGGCAGTAGGTCTTTGGACTTGTGAAGCAAAGAGACGCCCGCTTCGGGTGAAGCCTCCGCCTCCGCCCACGTTATCAATTTGTGGTGCAGGTGCTGATGTTTCAAGAGTGATTCTTTTCCCTTCACAGTACACGTCAGAGCCATAGTGCCAAGGGATGGCCCTATTGCTTTCATATGGTACAGGTCCAGGCACCGTGACGGTAACTGGACTGATTGCTGCTGCTGAAGGGACTGTTATTGTTTGTGGATCATAAATGATTGTAACTGGTGCTCTGGTGGGAGCAGCACCTTCTGAATGGTAAGCGGAATTATTTTCGGGATCATAAAATATGGTAACGGTGGAGACGTCTTCGTGATTGATTGCTGGTGTTGTAGAAGGTTCTGTTGGAAGAACTGTTGTTGTTGTTGATGGAGAGTCGAAGTGGACTGAAGCTGAAGTTGTAGCAGGAGAAACTGTTGAAAACTGATCATTTGGGAGAACTGATGAAGTACTTGCTGATGTTGCTGGTGAGTTGTCTGAAACAGTAGTTGTTGCATTTGTAGGAGGATCTGAAACCGTTGCTGATGAAGTTGTCGGGTTTGCCGGGAATGATGTAGTGATCTGGAGTAGGCCACTCTGAATAAGGCTGTCAATGCCATTCCTCAAGTCCTCACACCCATTCCATGAAATGTTGCAGTAGGGACACCCTAGTTCACACCCCGGAAATATATTGCCTTCACGGAGTTGAGCTTTGATTTCCACCAATGGTGTTCTGATCTGGTCCACACTAGTTATCAAATAAGACGGTTGGTCTTCTTCAATAGCATTAATTCGGGGACCACCATGGTTCGGCATAGGGTTTTTATTGACATTGGGCGGAGGCGCAAAATTCAGAGCCTTGGAGTCTACCAAGTCTTGTACCTTCATATGCAGGGCCCTGCATTTTTCCGTACTGTGACCAGGTGCGTTCGAATGAAAAGCACACCTAGCATTGGAGTCATAGTTTCTTGGTAGACTGTTGGGATCCGGAGGTGCCAACGTTCTTAGCTCAACTAGGTTGAGTTTCAGAAGTTGTGGCAGCAAGGCAGCATACGGCATTGGGATCGGGTCGATCACTCTGTTAGCTTGGGATGGCCTTTGTTGGAATGGCCTTTGTTGATTGTTGTTGTAATTGTTGTTTCTTGGAGGATACTGATTCTGCTGATACTGAGGTTGTTGTTGGAAGTTTTGTTGCGGAGGTTGATAGACTGGCTGAGGATGAGCCGGAGCAGGGATGGTGACTGCTGCTATTGACCCTTGAACATATTGGGGCCTACCCCTGTTGGTGTGAATGGCATTGGTCTCGCCAGTTCTTCTCGGGCCTGCAAAAGGCTTTCTTGTACTGCTGGACGAGCTAGCACCATTATCGGAGATCTTACCCATTTTCAACAGGCTTTCAATTCTTTCCCCAGCTATGACAACATCTGCGAAGCTGGTGGAAGAAAAAGCAGCTAACCTGTCAATATACGTTCCCTGGAGAGTGTTCATAAACATGTCTGCCATTTCTCTCTCAGACATTGGTGGTTGAACAGCAGCAGCCAGTTGCCTCCACCTTTGGGCATACTCTCGGAAACTTTCCCTTGACGACTGCGACATTCCCATTAGGAGAGTCCTATTGGGTGCCATGTCCAGGTTATACTGGTATTGTCTGATGAAGGCCTCTGCCAGGTCCTTCCAGCATTTAACTGTTGCCCTTGTCAAATGGGAATACCATTCCCTAGAGGCTCCAGTCAAGCTATCTTCGAAGTAGAACATCCAGAGCTTCTCATCCATTGTATAGGCCTTCAGCCTTCCCAGAAATGATTGCAAATGAGTCCGTGGACAAGAGGTTCCGTTGTATTTTTCGAAGCTCGGAGGTTTAAACTTGTGGGGAATCCTGACCCCGTCCACTAAGCCCATGTCCATGACATCAAAACCCAAGGAGTTTTGAGACTCCAGGGATCTTAACTTCTCAGCTATTTCATCCAGTCTCCGATCGTAGACCTCATCCCCAGCTCCCATTACTGTGAACTGGTCTTCTTGGGCGTCTTCTTGGAGTACCCTTCCTGTAGCAGCATTCCCTTGTACATTAGCAGGGATATTGACCTCCGGATGAAGGTGTGGGCCGAATACAGGTGGGTTGACCTGAGGCTGACCTCCCTCATTGTTGCTTGTTCCGCCAGTCCCTAGGTGGGCATCTTCCCGAGTCTGCCTCTCTACCAAGGCTCTTAGTCTTTCCTGGCTCTGAGCCATGTTGTTCATAACTTCCATGAACTGCGTCATTTGTGTTCTCATCTCCAACCTTTCGTTGGCCATCTGGTTTCTGACCTCTGCTAGGTCTTGTTGCATCTGGTCCATTTGAATTCCCGGAAGGTTGTTTCTAGTTGGGTATCTGTGTGGCCTGTTGAGAGGAAATACCCGGCGGCGAGCAATAATTCCTGAATGTCACAACAGAGGTTAGTAACAATAAAACAAAACCTACAAAACAAACAAAAGGGTTAGTATGCAATGCAGTTATGCTTATTTGTTCTCAAGGTATCCGGCTTGGCATTCAGTTTTGACCCTTCCAGACCCTTGAAGATGCCGTTGAAGTTGCTTTTGAAGAAAACTCAGATGGAACAAACATAACACAAATGTATTACAAAGGTGAAATAACACAATTTGTTCGTTTTACAACACAAGCCCTCAAGGGGGTCAAAATACATCAAAAAGCAAAAGTACATGGAATAGGAACAACAACAAGCAAATGATCAAACTCCAAGGCCGAACTCATCCTCACGAACTTCCTTGAGAAGTGCTTCGGTCACAGGATCAGCCGGACGCTCCGTGAGACTTCTGATGAGAAGGTTCCGGGTAGCAACAGCTGCAGTCAACTTCTTGTTCTGACTCTGGTCTTTTGACCTCTTCACTCCAGCTTTGATTTTTAGCTCTGAAATTTCCCTCTGGGCTGCTGCCAAGGCTTCTTCCATCTGCTCCATCTTTTCTTGAACTCTTTTGTCTTCTAGAGTACGGGCTTCAGTGATCCGGACCCACCTGGCCTGACTCTCTTTCAAGTACAAGTCTGCTCTAGCTTTCTGGAATTGAGCTTCCTTGCAAGCATTCTTCAGAATTTGTTCCCCGGCCCTAGACTTCTTAATATAATCTTCAGACTTCTCAATCTTAGCCAGATGCTCTTTCTTCAACTTCTCCAGCCTCTCAATATCTAATCTTCCATCCTTCCTCTCATAGAGGGTCTTCTGCAAGGCTTGGGATAACTTCTCATTTCTTTCCTTCAAGCTCTCAAACTCTTCCATGCTGACAGTGGCAGGGGGTGGTGCTGAAGATGACTCAGGTATGTCTTCTATGGTGAAGGGTAATCCAGAGAATTGGGCCCTAGCACGGGACCAATCAAGATATTGGGCTGATGCCACATTATTGCACTTCCCCAAAATGGTGACTCCCTTGGTTTGAACATGATCCCAGGCCCAGGCAGCCTGCCTAACAGTTGCCAGACTAATCTTGTTCTCACAGTAGAGGGTCTCAGCTAAGTCCTGCGCCCTAGGAGCATGGACCAGTGCATAGCCCAATTGCCTCTTAAACAGCATAGGGTTGTAATTGATACTTCCCTTAACTCCCACCAAAGGCACATTGGGGAAGTGCCCACAGCTAGTGATTATATCCCTGCCCTTGGTGCTTTGAGTACACCATCTGATATCTGCTGAAGTTAGGACAGCGAGTCTCTTAGCCCAGTTGCTTTGCTGGTGAGGGTTTAGAAATGCATCCGTCCTGGGCAGATGCCTGAGGAGCCAAGCATGGAATAATGGAGCACAGCACCTCACTAACTTCCCCCTCTGCTTCTCATTCCTCTGATGTACTGAGTAATAGAGATCACCCAATAGAGTTGGCACTGGGTTCTTCAGGATGAACAAGTGAATTGCATTCTTGCTAATGAAACGAGGCTCATCTGCAAACAACACGATTCCATATACACTTAAGGCCAACAGAGCACAAACAGCTTTCCACTCCCCCAGGGAGGCCTTCAGACTAGCTTGAGAAATTAGGAAGTCCAGATGAAAACCAGGGATCCCAGCTTTAGAGGTCATGTGTTGCTCAATCAAAGCAGGTTCCAGGTGCAAAGCTTTTGCTATCTCTCCATTGCTGGGAAAGACCATTTCAGGGTTGAAAGGGATCTCTCTCTTGATAGGCAAACCAATCAAATATGAATATTCTTCCAACAGAGGCCCCAACTGATAGTCTTGAAAGGTGAAGCATCTCGATGGGGGGTCATAGAACTGGATGCAGGTGTGGATCATACTCCTCTGAGATGGGTCCAGATCCATGACCAAGTCAAGTATATCCCCATAATGCCCTCTGAACAGAGGTATGTGATCTGGGGTGATCAGGGTTTGGATCCTCCTGATGTCTGATAAGTCTGGTTGGAAGAAATGATAGGTGATGTTGCTTTTCTTTGGAGCCATGATGCTGAAGACTGAGTAGAGTGCTGATGAAGATGCAAGTAACTGGAGTATACGGCTGACAAACTGAAGCAGGTGCTGGTGGAGATAGGTCAATACTGTAGATGGGGTCAAAACCAAAACCAGATGAAAGTGGATACCCTGAAACACAAATAAGCAAATGTTAATATGATGCAATGAGCATGTATGCAGATGATATGCAAGGGTTTGTGACTGAGCTGGATCTGATTAACTGCCTTGGTATAGACCCATGTGTGTCCAAGAATTCCAGATGGAGGTCTATAAATCCAGTAACCAGGGTGGGGGACTCAAATAAAGAGCCACAAGTCCAGGGTTTTAGAATCACAAGAACTATCCAACATGGAGTACTCTTAACAAAGTCAAAGTAACAGGGTATTCTGAGGTCAAGGTACCTGCAAACCTGTAAACAGTCCAACCCCCTCACAGGTGGTGATCTAGAACAAGGATCCTCAGACTTGGATCAGTTATGAGAAGTGTAAACACTTCTAACCCGGAGGTACAGTGTTTACACTAACCATAACAATTCCTCCTCTAATTCACCTCAGTTTCTGAAGGTCGATACTAAAAGGTCATCCAGACTTAGCAGGCTTCCCAGATAGCCCTAGCATTGCAGGAAATCCGCAACACAGAGTTCTCAAGAAGAAACCCATATCTGAACCGTGTTTCATATTCCCGCACCAGACCGAAATGGAATGGGAAAGAATATGATTCACTCTAGCCTAGGTGTCACTCAGGTCCCAGGTATAGGACCTTAACTCTCAATGAAATACCCACCCACCAAGGCAAACAACCAGATCCAGCCAGCAATAATGACAGTATGATATATACAAATGTAATAAAGAAAGCAGTAAAGTAACTGTACATAAAGCAATAAACAAAAATAAACACAAGCACAAACAAGCACATAACACCCCTAATAAACACAAATCAAACAAGCGCTAGGAGGAACCCACAAAAAGAACCAGAAGCCCTGGTTGCAGTATAAGGGTCCCCAGCAGAGTCGCCAAGCTGTCGCTCCCGATAAGTGACGCAAGGGTCAGATAAGGGTACAGACGCGAACGGTCGGCGAAGGAGACAGTGAGAACACACAGCCGTGAACTCACTGGAGATGAATGGAGTCGCCAGCTAGGCATTTTTATCCCGGAGGAAAGGCAATGCTGCATAGGCCTAAAAAAGGATGGATAAGACGGTTTGCGAACCAGAGAGACTGAGAAAGGGGGTTGGTTACAACCTGGGAAGGTATTAGCACCCAGATTGTCCGCCGTACTCGACGGGATCCACGCTTAAGAGATTTGTGCTATAAAGGGGTAGTGTCAGTGCAATCTGTGTGTAAAAGAGCTGGAAAGCAATATGTACAGGTGTCAGTGTAAAGAAATGTGATGTGTATAAATGTACAGTGTCAGTGTGAGATCAGGAATGAAATGCTCATGACCATGAGGCTAAAGAATGAAGCTGGATGGAGGGGGAATATACAGAGACTTTTGTTCGATAACTGTTAAGTTATGCCTACGTATCCTCTCGTGCAATGAGGAAGTCAGAACACCGTAGTTCGACCCAAAGAGACTGAAAGGTGAATTGACTTGTGAACTGCTTACTTATCAATGCTCAAGTGTGTGACCTGTCTGGCTCAGGTGCTTACTGTCTTGCATTAGACGGAAGAAGCTAGTTCTCGTTTGTGAGTGAAGATGATGAGAAAAGAATCCCGGAGGAGACGATTATTGTTTGTTTTGAGTTTTCAGTCTTTTATTGCTTTTAAGAATTTGTCATAAGTTAATGAGCTTAAGCCTAAACCAGTGGATTTAGTAAACTCATCACATCTTCCCTCTGATTAGGGGTAATGAGATTACCTTAAGTGTGAAGTCAGATTCTCACACTTAATCACCTTTGGTGTAGGATTAAGATCATTAACCTACTTGTGATTATTTAGATGTTTTTGGTGTTTTTTGTTTAGTGTTAAGTAATGAGGTTAAGCCATAATCAAGGATTAAACAGACCCATTACACCATCCTAATAGAAGGATAATAGATGAGAATGTTTAAGCTGAGGAAAGCTCCTCAACTTAATCCATGATTAGAGATTAAACTCATGACAAAACAGGCCTTTGATTAAGTGGATTTTATTTAGTGGTATGATGATGAAGTGTTTTTTATGATTTGTAAGACAACTTGAGGGGGACTTGTCCATTAACACTAGGGTTAGTCCTTCTTAACCATTTAAGGAAGAATTAGAACCCTAATGCAAGGCCCAAGTTACAAGTGTAATGTCTTGATAATTATTATGTGAATTGATTAAGAGATCTAAACGCATTTAGGATTCAACACTTAGGATTAAAGTTATACACTCCATCCTAAGAGAAGGATGCAGGCATAAGCTTAATCACGAAGCCCTGAAGCCTTTAGGGTTTAGTCCCTAATTATGAGGTGAGAAAGAGAGACTCAAAGATGACACAAAGGTGGAAGCTAAATGGGGGGACTAATCAACCCTAATTGTTAACATGCTTGGAAACCCTAGGGTTTGTGTGGTTTTTTAGAGATATCTTCAAAGAGAGCCACCAGGGAGCAGATGGAAGGATCAAGAAGTGAAGAGAAGCAAAACAACTTGCTTCACTTAAGAAGTCAAGTTGCTTGAAGGAGGAAGAAACAATAAACAGGGAGGAGCAAGCTCACTCCACTAACCATACAAAAAAGATGTAATAGTAATGCACAAAGGAAAATGAGAAAGAAGTGCGAGAAGTGAAGGCAAATTCACTACTCGGAATACTTACCACCTGAAAAGTTAGCATGAAAGAAAGAAATAAAGTGAAAATGAAATTAATACTAGAATGCAAGCTGAAACCAGAAAAATGTCCATGATACAAGGAGAGCTACAAGAGGATATGAACTAAAACATAAGTTCAAATAAATTAAGATTAAACCTATTTTGATTTTTTATGATTTATATATATTTTAAAATAAAAGAAAAGTTACTAAGACATTTTTTAGAAGAAAACTAAACTAATATAACTATTTTTATATATTTTTTTTTATATTAATTATTACCCTAATTTAACTAACAAAAACTATTAAAACAAAATTAATTAACTATGGATATTCTAAAAATATTATTTTTTGTTGAAGAAAATAGAAATGTTAAATGTTCAAAAAAGAAAACTAAATAAATTGAAGTATATATATATCTTAAAAAAAAGAAGAAACTAACTATAAAAACAACCAAACAACAAGAAGGGGGTGGGTAAAGACCCAACTTCAATCAGGGAAGGCCCAAAAGGGGCGCTGGATCCTGGTGAATGCCGGCCGGGTCAAACCGACCCGAACCCGGCCCAGCTGCGCTAAAGAGAGGGGGGGAATCTAGGGTTTGCGCAGCTCCTTGCTCCCTGACCTTGTTCTTCTCTCAACAATAGACGGCAACACGAACAAGAAAGAAAACAACTTAGTTACCAACCGGCCACCGTAGGTCCTCTCAAACCACCTTCATCTCTCACTCTCTGCTCTCCCTCAATCCCGAAACAAATGAAAACCTAATATCAACAATTAACCTAAACAAACAGTCGTCAACGAATCCCTCCTCCCCAAGTTGCGAACCCTAACACTCTTAATCAAACTCTCAGTTCATCAATTTACAACAACACCAAGCAACTGCAATCAAAAAAACAAAGATGAAGAACACTATATACCTCTCGAAGACTTGGTTCGGAGTGCTCAGGTTTGTTCGTCGTTTGTTGGATTCGGCCTTTTTCTTTCTCTGCTTCAGTTTCGCAAGAGTATGTTATGGTTTCGTGTTGTATTTCGCAGGTTTGCTAAGTTGATGACAATGGTGGATGCGGCCTCCTTGAAAGCTAAGTGTTTCTTCTTGATTGATTAGGGCTTTTTTTGTATGATTTAGGGTTTTGTGGCTATGAATTGTGTATGATGCGGCTGTCAACTCAGAGAGTTCATGAATTCAACTTGGTTTCTTTTATAGATGGGAATTAGGGTTTTCAAAGATTTCGAATTACTCTGAAACAAAACCAAACTGGCCATGTTTTTCTTCTTCTTTTTCGTAACAGACAATTGTTTTTGCTATTTTGTGAAACTCTGCTCTGCAACCTGCTGACACTTCTGCTGTGGATTTTTTTGTTTGTTTATGCCTGTCTTAGTTCCAACTGATTTTGAAATGAACTGGACTAGTTGGCTTTGAACTGAGTTGATTTCTCCTTTTTACTGCTGTAAACTTGTTTTCACTGCTAACCATTGATTATTTTCGAATTTCGCAGGGTCAAATATGAGTTTCAAGTACCATGTTCAATCCTGCTGAGGTGATAAGTATTCAGATGCTTCAAATCTCCCTGCTTCAACTTCCATGTCAAAATCCATATCAACATCTTCCCCAGCATTATACACATGTTCACGGGTTGACTCCTCAGGATTTATAGTTGCTTCAATTTGAGTGTTAACTTCTAGACGTCCTTTAATGCTACAGCTGAAGCATCCATGATATCCATTAGAAACTTCAGAAGTAAGAAAGCTGTCTTTGTTTTCATTGTGGTCTACTTCAGACTCCTTGCTTACACCATTATGTTGCTCACTCAATTCTCCAATGACAGGTACATGTTTGTCTTTGATTTCACCATCTTCTAATTCGTCAGTTTGTCACAATTCATCATTGATTAAACTTTCAAGCACTTTAATCTTCCTGTCAGGATGCACCCAGAACGGAAGCAAAGATGATCCATAGGATGCAAGTGACTTAAGATCAGAAAGTCTAATCTCAATCTCTAACATATCAGTTGACAAAAAATCCTGGCCTTGCATAGTTCCCTTTGACTTTTTTAGTGATTTCAGCTTCTCTAATAAACTCTCACTCTGTTGGACAGTAGTTATGAATTCTGCATTCAACCAGGCATCATCAGCTACGAGTTCACGGACAGGCTTTTCCCCAGAAGAGGTTTTAACAGTTGCATGGTTGACATCAGGGTACTGAGATGATGAATGATTACCCCAGATTATAATATTTTTCACATCAGAAACTTCAACGTTCAGTCTTTCAGAAATTTGACCCAGTGCCCTGTTATGGTCCAATCTTGTCAAACAAGTAATATTTTTCTCAGGAATGGATGGAGCATATTCCTTCAAGATCAATGCATTGGTGTTTGCTGGGTTGGCAACGACAAGAACCTCGCAGTTTGCAGCAGCATGTTTTTCAAGAGCAGAAGCCTGGGACTTATAGATAGAAACATTTTTGTCATCACATCTTTCCTCTCCATGCCTTCTTTTCTAGGGAACCCACCAACCATAACAGCAATATTGACTCCAGTGCAAGCCTCAACCACATCAGTTGTCGCAACAACTCCTTTAAGAAGAGGGAAAGCAGCATCCACCAACTCCATTTTAACACCATTTAGTGCCTCAGCTGCAGGTGCAATATCAAGCATGTGGAGGATCACAGTCTGGTCAGGACCCAGCATCACTCCCCTAGCAATCATAGGGACAAGTGCATACCCAACTTGTCCTGCAGCACCGGTGACAAGAACACGAACTGGATCTTTGGCCATTTGAATTTTCTGGATCGGAGAAAGGAAGAACGTTGATGGAGTTTGAAGAGAAGAAAGAGTTAGTGTTGTTGAAGAAACCAAGTTGAGTTGAGACAAAATTTGTGGCTGCCCCTGCTTGAAGTTCGACTTTTCACTATGGTAAAACATTAATCATTTGGCACAAAGCCTTTATTTTTTACTGATGCACAATATTGTCTTTTCACAGCTTGTTTGTTTAAGTCCCTGAACATGTTTGTTGGTGAATGTTCATGACAGGTTGGCAAGGATATTCAATGGGGTCATCCTGGGAGAAGGAATAGAACAAACTTGAAGGGCAAGTAACTTATAATCCCTTGCTTTGTATTTGCTTAATACTCACCCTTGGTAACTTAGTTAGGAATGAACTGAATTGATTAGGTCCTGGTTGAATTGTGGGATTAGTTTTCAACTGATTCAAACTGTGTATCTTTTACTACTCGTTCCCTTATTGACCTGCGGTGAAATTTCTCTTCTTTTGTAGGTTTGAAAGAGGCATAGCAGTAAGAACACCAGTTGGGCCTTATTGACCTCCCTGCTCAAGAAGATTTTGAGATTTTGAAAGAGATTTTTGCATTGTCATGTCTCTGCATCATATTCCTCTTCATCTTCACCAGCAGCTTTCTCAACAAGGTGCATTAGTGCACCAGGTTCATTAGAAGGCAGTTGATGCTGAAGTTGAGCAAGTCTTAGTTCAGAATTTTCGTGCTTGGACTCTGGTTGTTCAGATTCAACTGATTGAGAAGCTTCAGAATTCAGAATGTCAGGTCTGGTGTTGCCAATGGCATATCGTGACAGTGCACATAGATCTGCTGCCAAAGCCTCCAAACGAGGATCAAGTATTGGTGGATACTTCAATTTTATGGAATGGTAGAGGTGGAAATTGATAAAACTAAGAAGAGGCTCATATATTTGCGGAAAGTTTAGCAAAGTAGGAATGTCAACATTATTCAACACAACCTGCTGCAGTGAATGAGGAGTTAACCACGTTATTGTCTGGCCCTCAACTTCCGCCTGGTAGTATATGCCTTTAACAAATGTTTTTTTTTTTTTTTTTTTTTTCAATTTGTACAGGTTTTTGGTTTGGGAATTATCTTTTAAATTGTACTACCATGATTTTGTAATAGGTAAAGTTGGAATTTGTAACATAGACAATTATTTTGGGATAGCAATGGATGTTTGAAATGTAGTTAAGACTTTTTGGAGCATGGCCTTTAGCCTTTAATGTTATGCACTTATATTCTTCAATCTTGTGGTCTTCGGTTTTCATTTTCATTCATTTTGACAATGCACCAATCAAGATTTCAATATCTTGCAAATTTGGACAACATCAACATTAACATGCTTGAAAACAATGTACTTTGAGTAGTATATAGCAACAAAAATTAACCATAACTCCAAACATACGTGCATCCAAATCCAACTTACTCCCAATTACACATAACACCACAAAAGGCCCATGAAATACCGTTTGAATCTGAATCCAATACAATACCATGAGATTCCCTTCCTCCTCTCCCTTTTTTTGAAATCAAAGAATCAATTCCAACCAGCCATCCTCCTTAGGTTCGAAAACAATGAAACAAAGAAACCATACTTGCAACAAGTTAACCCACGGCCTATCAAATTAAATATTCCAAATAAACTCAAAACCACTTTGAAATTTTAGTGACGCTTAGACATCAATGAGACTCCAATTGATTGGAACGTTTCGCGGGAAACGTATTTGTAAGGTCTTTGATGAGTAAGAAAACTGGTGTAGCTCAGGCCTATGAATCAGACCTTGGGGAATTGCAACAGGTAGAGGCATAGGTCGTGAAACTTGGAGATTCTTTGTGGCATTCAGAATTTAAGGCCCTGACTCATGTTTGCGTGATGATTGGAAGTCGCACTGGAGTCACACAAAATCTTGCCATGAGAATTTACAAGTTCTCCAATTCAAGGCAATTTTGCAAAGTGCCTCAAAATTCTCAGTCTTGTGAACTTCTGGCATCCTTTATGACCAAATAAAGATCATACGCAATCAGAAATGACGAAGTATATCCTTTTGTCGGGTCCTCGGGAGCCTCAGATATCCTGATTTTGTACTGGCATGTTCCAGAAGTCATTCCTTGATTAGATACCCTTCCCATAGAATTTCTTCGTGAAACTTGATACGCGCGAACCTCATAACCTGGCTTCGTTTCCATGCCATTTCCGGTTCCTGTGATTCTTTGGCATGATGCTTGAACATTGAAGACCTTTGGAGTGGCTCTTGAAGCTTCTGGAATGCTCGGATCACAAACCCTAGATGCAAATGACTCTGAACCAATGCAGTGAATCAAAAATGCGGTATGAGATGCCATGATTGAGATTATATGAAATGATCACAGGCCATGGTGTGAATGGGTGAGGGCAAATTTGGGGTGTTTACAAAGGGTCCTGCTGTTAGGTGGTGGGAGAGTGCTTCCAATTTGATGATGGTACAAGGGATTCTGAGGGTATTGCAACAATTTAAGACAATTTTTATGGATAAGTATTTCCCGAGTTCCTTGAGGACACAAAAAGAGTTTGAATTTCAACAATTGAGGCAAGGGAGCATGACTGTGGCCAGTTATGCTGAGAAGTTTGAGAACATGGCGGCTTACTCTAGGCAGGCTATGTATGCTCCTGATGAAAGGTGGAACATTGACCAATTTTTGTTTGGACTAAGGGCCGAAATCTCGCATAGTGCATAGTGTCTCTCAAAGGGAGTTCACTACCTACTCTGAGATGTTGAGACAATGCTATGTTGCAGAACATAGTTTGAAGAAAGTGCAAACAGAAGCCAGTGCCAGAAGAGCGGTTCAAGGAGATAGGGGGAGGGCTAGTTAATCTTTTAGGCCGAGGCCTCAACCCTTCAAGGGGAAACAGGTGTCAAGTCCTAGATCTAGTGTTCCTCTTTCTTGCCCCTGATGTCACAAGAACCATTTTGGAAGATGTGAGCAGAACGGTGTAATTTGTTATCATTGTCAGAAAGAATGACACATTTATAGGGACTGCCCTCAGAGAAAGGACCAAGTGCAAGCAAGAGTTTATACTATGGATGCTAGGAAGGCGAAGGGCGACAATTCCTTGATTGCGGGTAATTGTCTTGTTAACAACCATCCTTGTCCTATTTTGTTTGATTATGGATCTACACATTCTTTTATATCCACTAGTTGTGCGTAGCGACTTGGGTTGCGACTATTTCCTTTATCTCCTCCAATGTTGGTTACTACCGCTATGGATGAAACTATCGAGACACCGCTTAAGTGTGAGAACTGTACGTTGTCCGTGGATGGTAGAATCTTTTAGATTGACCTCATTTGTTTTCCCCTTAAGAAAATTGATGTTATCTTGGGAATGGACTGGTTGTCTGCTAATTATGTGTTTAATGGATGTGAAGAAAAGTTGATCCCCATTCCCTCCGTTGAAGTGCCTCCGAAAGATGTTTTAACAACGATCTTAGAAGGTACGGTTGGAATGGTAAATTTTATGTTTGAACAAGAGAAATTTGTTTTGCTTGTCCTTACTAAAGAGTGTAACACCCCAAATTTGCCCTCTCCTGTTTAGCATCATCATCATATCATAATCATCATCATCATGTCATATCCTTAGCATATTGCATAGAAAAATGAAGCATAGCACTTGCATGTTCCGGCATAAGGCATGTGATTAATCATCAGGGAAATTCAAAGCTCACGAGGCAGGTTACAAGGTTGACATTAGGGTCAAAGCCTAAAGAAAGGATTGAGGATCAAAATCAGATCAAAACGGTTGACACCGGCTTATTCTTGAAGGTTCCCACCAAAAGGAGGGAAATTCAAAATTTACTGGCGTTAACCGGTTAACGGATTGGTTAACCGGTTAACGGCCACGAATTTTGAATTTCCAGCAGCAATTCAGCATGTGTGATTTTTTCTCCAATTTTCATTTTCTGATTTTATTCATTTTTTAATTAATTGGAAATTAAAAGGAAAGATCTAGAGCACTTGCCCAAGCCTAATTCCATTGCAAAGTCTTAATCACATTACCCAAACCATAATTTTGGATCCCAAGCCTAATTTTTGGGCCCCAAACCTAAACCATATTTAATTATTTCTCTCCAAACCAAGAGGGCTCTCCCTCATTTTTCACTCTCATTTCTGAATTTTCACTCCTCTCACTCATAATTCTCTCACTTTTCTCTCCCAATTTTCCAAATTACTCAAAGTTCCTCTTTGAAGATCACATAACCTTGCCTTGAGGTGTGTAGTTCTTGGAACTAGACCTCCATCCATAGCTTCATTACATCTTTTTGCTGGTTTTAGTGGAGATTCATATCTGGTTTGGGATCTAGAAGTGCTTTTGGATCTAAAATTTTGCATCAAGAGCTTGTTCTTACATTTATTTTGCACGGAGAGTGAAGCTTAGCACCGGATCTTCAAAGTTTTGCGCGAGATCTATCATTTTCAGCTCGATCAACAATTACCAAAGCATACCTCAGCTTTGTAGGTTGGTTAATTTCAGATCTAGCTCTGTTTTTAGCTTATTTGCATGCTTGCGCTTTAGATCTGCCATGTGCTTGCGTATTTTCTTGTGTTGATTGAATTGATTGATTGATTTGTGACCGGATCCATGTATTAATGTTCATAAGCTTCATGATGCCATTTAATGTGAATTGATGCATTATTTTCATGTTCAAATGCTTGTTGGGCTGGTATGAGTTTGTTTGGAATAAGCTGGTTGTGAGCTGATTTTTGCAGGTTTTTGCTGCTGTCTTAACAGCGTTAACCGGTTAACGGATTAGTTAACCGGTTAACGCACCTGATTTGTGTTGTTTTATGCAGGTTTTTGACTGGTTAACCGGTTAACACTAAAGCAGTGAGCCATTTTTGCCTTATTTTGAGCATGTTTGATCCCCATACTTGTTTTAAATGCCATGGATCATTGTATGATCATTGAATATGTTTGTTTGGGTGATTTTCTTGCTGATTGATGCATGCTTCCGTGTTCTCGACACGTAAAATGTTTGTTTGCGTATGTTTGGCATGATTGTTTGATCTTGGTTGGTGTGAGCTTTGAACATGTCATTGCCTTGATGTTATTGATGAACTTGCTGGAATTTTGCTAACATTTTAGGGGCTAATGGTAAGTGAAGTGTGGACGTTCATCCATATTTCAACTTTTCATCCTTCTCTCTTTTTAAGTTGCTTTCTCTTGGTGTTTTGATGTGCCTTATGCCATCATGTGTTGCTTCCTCTCTTCTTCTTGCTCTTCTTTGGTTTCTCTCCTTCCTTTTCTTCATTAGGATAGTTGAAGCCTCACTAACCTTAGGACCACTTTTGCATGACAACATTAGGATTAGTCTTTCCCCATTTTAGACTTTTACCTTTTTGCTCCTTTGGTTTCTTTCTCTTTTCATCTCAAAACAAAACCTAAAAAACATTAATAAAAAGAAGTGACTTCTTGTGTAATAGCCTTATTCCATGAGGGCATATGTATTCATTCCATCTTGGAATAGTGCATTTGTCTAGCATGATGCATAAGTCGGATCATGAAGTCATCTTCATCAAGAAAAACTCTAAAAAACACTTCTTCATTTTTAATCACTAAAACACCTAACAAATTCAACAAGTCAATGAATTTAGGCCCTTGCCTTTGGAAACAAGTCTTGGATACGTTCTCCTTGCTTGGTGTGCTTGTTCTATTATTCCATCTTGGAATGTAGTACAAGTCCAAATTCCATAGAAAAGAGCTTGAGTTCATTCTTTTGTGCCACACCAATAAAAAAACTCTAAAAAACACAAATAAACAATAATCGTCTTTCCTTCGGGAATTCTTTTCTCATCTCCTTCGCTCCATCCGTGAACTTGCTTCTTCTTGTCATTTTGCAAGACGGTTACGCACTCATCGTCCGAGCATTGACATAGGCATTTCAAGCCTTAATTCACAAGCAATCTTTTCTACCCCTAGTTAGGGTAACTACGGCGTCTCTGATCCTCATTTTCCCGATGAGGTACATAGGCAGCGGGGTAAGGCCCGTTCGAGCACAATCTTTATTTTCCCTACATTTTTTCCTCTTTGTTTTCTTTTCTTTTCTTTTTTTCATTTCAGTTTCATTTTCAGTTTCGCAGCAGCTTTCACCCCCTCACCCTTTGAAATATTTTCTTTGCAAGCGTGGATCCCGTCGGGTACGGCGGATGATCTGGGGTGTTAATACCTTCCCAGGTCGTAACCGACTCCCAAACCCAATCTCTTTGGTTCGCAGGACCCGTGTCCTTCCTTTTCTTTTCTTCTAGTTTGTGCAGCATTACCATTCCTGTTTCTTCGGGATAAAAATGCCTGGATGGCGACTCTTTTCTTTTCCGTGCCACTTTCGCATTTGTACCAGGATGGAAATTCGGGGAGCGACAGCTGGCGACTCTGTTGGGGACCGAACCCAAAATCTCTAGTTCCCCTGAGAGTCAATCCTAGCGCTTGCGTGTTTCTGTTTCATTGGATGTTGATTGTTTGCTGTTGCGTGTTCATTTTACTGTTGTTTATTTACAGTTTTATTTACAACTTTATTTATTGCTTTCAGTATTTATTTTCATGCATCATATATATTATACTGGATTGTCTGACTGTGCTGGTTTCCTTTTTTTTTCTGTGGAACTGGGAACTGTTACTGAGAGATGAGCTCGTAATTGGGGCTCGAGTGCACCATAGGACTTAGAGTGGACAGTCACTTTGGCTTCATGGCATTTTGCTATGTTGGTAGTAGTGAGTTTCACACCCAGACTTGCGACCGTCTTGGAAATGTATTATGCCAGAATCTTTCTGGGGTAATACACAACCTCGATAGTTATGAGCATCTGGGGACCGATCATTGAGGACCTTTGTGGAAACATCCCTCTCCAGTGGTGACAGTGGCAGACCATATTTTGTGACAAACCCATTCGCACCTGAGGGCCCACTTTGGAACTCGCATAGGATGGCCTGGTTCTTTTATAGGAACTCAGTCAAAGCATCTAGTCGTATGACGATAGTATTGTAACCTTCGGGATGAATGTACTATTGTTTCTTGATTCCAGCGCTTGAAGCTGGGAACTTATAAAGGATGCTTGTTTTTCCCGGACTCACGCTGAAGCCTCCCTGAGTGGTACATAATGCCAAACTGTTTCCCTGATTTGGTCATGAGCCATTTCTCGGAAATGGTGAACGTATTATTGTTATTCGGCTTTGAGAGTCCGTGATGTTTGACCCGGAGCACACCCGTGAGATTGGGAGGGGTTTACAGGTTTGCAGGAACCCTCGACCTCATCATACCTCATTGCCAATACAGTTCTATGATTTGATAAGGCTACATGGATTTGGATCTTCGGTTTTGGGCTTATTTGAGACTGAATTCTTGTTCATGGGGCTTTATTCAGAGGATCTTGGTTCTTGGTCACTTAGGTCATGTGTTCCGTTTCCAGACAGTCCCAGTGGTTGATAACATGCCTGCATTACATTTGCATCGCATCATACTTGCATTAACTGTTTGTGTTTCCATTACAGGTTATCCTTCATCTCTGTACCCAGTTCTGGTATTCATTGTTTCTCCAAATGACAGAAATCCAAGAGACACCTAGAAAAAGGAATGTTCATTTCACTTTCCCGCAACCCGAAGCCGAGAGTATTCAGAAACTGGTAGACTTGATGAGTGAAAGGGTTTCAGATGATTTCAGAAACTGGTATGGGAAGATCTTGGGTTACATGAACAAGCCCACTGTCAATCAGAGAGATAGTCTTCATTCTTTGTTGCAGTTCTATGACCCTCAGTTAAGAATTTTCGTGTTTGCTGATTTCGTCTTGGCTCCCACAATGGAAGAGATTTCTGACATCCTGAAGATTCCTATCAGGAATGGTGTTCCCTATTATGCTGCGGAGAAGTGTCCCCCGTACAAGAACATTGCAGGTGCTTGTCATTTGAGCATGCTTCAAGTGAAGATGAAGTTAGAACCCAGTAAAGGGAAGGGATTCAATCTGGACTTTCTTATTACAGAAGCCCATGTGTTTGCTTTGGGAGGAAAATGGTTAGAGTTCAGTGCGTAGTTAGAATTAATGGTCTACGAGATAAGTCTGTTCCCAGGAGAGAAAGGATGGGTAAGCTTGGATGCTATCACCCTGTTCATTAAAAGAAACCCGGTGCCAACGTTATTGAGAGACTTTTATTTCGGCGTCCATCACAGGAATGAGAAGAAAAAGGGGTATGTAAATTGTTGCGCTCCCGTGTTTGTTGAGTGGTTCGCTAAGAAGCTTCCAAAGTCGGGACCGTTCAAAGATCTTAAACAAGATTGGAAGTGGGCTAGAAGATTGATGGGGTTAACATTGGATGACATAGCATGGGGATGTAGCCGAAATTTGGTAGGAAGGGAGTTTATTACCAAGTGTGGTTAGTTTCCCTATGTTCCACTGCTAGGAAGGAAAGGAGTGATAAATCATAACCCTGTGCTGTCCAGAAAGCAATTTGGTTAATCACTGAAGGATCCTCCATCAGATGAAGAAATAGAAAAGACTTTATATTTTCCGGCCGAAGGTAATGAGCAGTTGGTTATTCAAGCATCCCAAGCTTGGGAAACGAAGGTCAGAGAGGGTAAGAAATACTTCGGAAAGGTAGACCCTAAGAATTATCCCTCTTTTGCTGCTTGGATACAAAGGAGGGTTGATACTTTCTTCCTTCCGTTCTCGGTTGAGGCTCCGCTATATCCAAAGGAGGTACCGGTACAAACCACTGTTTCTCTTGAAGATTACAAGAAGTTGGAAGCTCAGTTGCACGAGATTCGGGTAGAGAATTCCGAAATGGCTAGTTTGTATCATCGTGCCAATCATGCTAAGCAAGAAGCGGAAGAAAAGCTACAGACGATGTAGGCTACCTTAGAAGCTAGAGAAAAGGAGTTTGCTGGGAGAGAAGCTCCTTTTCAGAGATTGGGTTTAACAGAGTCAAAGAGAGAAGCGGAGCACAAGAAGATTGTGAAGACTCTCAGAGAAGCTCGTCAAGCCATTGCTTGGTTACAAAGCCAAAGAGAACAGGAACAGAAGAAGAACAAAGAAAAGAAAGAGTTCTTTGAGGCGCAGATGGCCTTCAAGAAGGAAGAGGTCGAACAAGCCCACGAGATACGAAGGGAAAAGACTCAGTAATTGGAACAGAGCCAGATAGCCTTGAAAGAAGCAATGAAGGAGATTGCAGATCTTAAGCTGAAAGCAGGTGTCAAGAAGGGCCGAGTAGAGGTGGTGACTGCAGAAGAGGAGCCTGGGTCTTCCTTTTAGCTTATGGTTTTAGTTTTTTTTATTGATTGTATTCAGACTACCTACAAGCTTGTTGTAGGAGTCTTGCTTTATCTTTCTATCTTTCACTCTGAATTGTAACCCTTTGAGGGAATGTTGTTTTGTCTATAACTCTGATTATTGATAGTTTGTTCATGATATGCAATTTTACTTTCCAAGTACCATTTCTGAATGAGCAAAGTTGTTTGTGTAACGCCCCGATTCGATAATTCCCATTTTTGTTGGAGTCTTTTATTTTAATTGAATAATTATTATTCTGTTTGTGAAATTAATATGATGATAAGATATGTTGATGAATTAATGTGATATATTGTGTTGTGAAATTTTACCGTTTTGTGGATTTCCGGGTAAAATTGGATAAGAGGGTATTTTAGACTTTTGTTAATTAATGATAAGTTAGAATTAGTAGAATTGGTATTTTTGTGAGAGAATTGATATTTGGTTGGAAAGAGTAGAAAATAGAATTAATAAGAGTAAGAATAGAATTAGAGAGAAAAGAGTATAAGTTGTGAGAAAGGGAAAGAAAAGGAAAGATAGAAAGAAAAAGAGAAGAAAGAAAGAGGAGAGAAAGGGGAAAGAAGAGAAAAGTTGGAAAAGCTTCAAGATTGCTCCAAGGAATCGGAATAATCGGGTAAGGGTGATAAACATTGTTATCTTAATCTTGTGTATGATTATGTATGTGTTTGATGGATTAGGTTTATGATTTGGAGAAGTTTTAGAGAAAGTTAGGTTTAGGGTTTTGATGAGAAAACTTGGAAATTGGTAGATTAATCGGTTAGAAATCGTTGTAACCGAAGTATGATGTTAGATACATGTTATTGATCATGTTTGTATGAGTTTAGAGAAGTTTTGGGGTGATTTTGTTAGACTGTTCGCAGCTGGTGTGTTGCTGAAAATCGCAGTGATTGCTCAGCGAGCTACCCCTCGCTCAGCGAAAGTTCCAGGGCGATTTTCGCTCAGCGAGCCTGTAGGTTTTTGAGGGATTATATGTTTTAATCCGTAGCTTGAGTTTCGAGTATTCGTTTTTAGTGATCCTTATATCGATTCGAAGCTAAAAAAAGGTAGAATCTATTGATGCTAAGAAGAGTAATTTTTAGCCGACTTTTTCCCGACTTTTCCGATAAAACGTAAATGAGTTAATTATGGAAATGTGGGTTTGTCATAATGTTGTGGCCATTGGGCAAGTGATTACTATGCTTAAATTGTATGCATATGTATGTTAATGGTATGTGTTGAATGCATAACTATATTGTGAATATGTATGCATTTTCAAGAATGTTGTGTGTCATTTTGCATGTAAGCATAATGTATGCATTCTTGTACTGTGGGATTCTTTGTGAATCCGTTGTAGCATCGTGTGTGATCACACTAAAATTCACCGTATTTCTGACTCCGATTTCGCATGCATTCTTAGCTTTTATTGTTATTTTGTTATGTTATTACTTTGTTTTCCTTTGTTTTCAGGTTTTTTATGTAATCGGGGCTTGAATCGAGAAAAGGAGCGAAAAAGGAGTGAAAACGAACGAAAACCTAAAAATTCAGCGTTTTACACTTACGGCACCCACCGTGGCGGGCGCCATGGGGTTAGCCATGACGTGGCCACGTCTCAAGACCACTCCACAACTGCCAAGACCCACGATCCCCACTTTTCCATTCCCTATCAATACCATGGCGGGCGCCATAGGCCTGTGGCAGGCGCCACAAGGCAAAAAGTAGTTCCCTCCAATATTTAGTGGAGGGGGCATCCTGGTCTTTTCCTGCATTTAGTTTTCCTATAAATAGGACTTTAGATTTTCGTTTTTCTTCATCCAAACTTAGATTTCTCTAGGCATATATCAGTTTCAAAGCAGTTACCATTCCACATCGGGGTGTTTCTGCAAATCGAGTGATCGAGTCTGTAATCTGTCTGTGTGATCGAGTTTTGGAGCACTCTGGAGGAAGTTAATCCTGCCACCATTTTAATTCCAGTTCGTATTTTACTTTTCCGCATTGCTTTACTTTTATTTATTTCTCGCACTGCTTTACTTTCTTTATTATCCGCACTCGCACTTTACTTTTATTTATTTCTCGCACTGCTTTACTTTCTTTATTATCCGCACTCGCACTAAATTCATTTACTTTCCGCACTCGCACTAAATTACTTTATTTCTCGCACTCGCACTACTTTACTTTACTTTCCGCACTCGCACTAAATTAATTTTATGAAAAATTATAAAAAGAAACTTTACTTTACTATGTCTAACTAAATCCATAAAGGTTAGAATGTAAGGATCGTAATTAAACCAGTAATCCGTATAATTGTTCGTGGAAACACTTAAGGGTTATTTTATCTTTCAATTCAAGAAATTGTTTTTAACTATTTCAAAAACAGCCAAAAGCACTTTGTCTAGTTCATTAGGAGTTTTAGATTAAAAAAGAAAAGAGATTTTAAAACGATTTTCGGACGCGTTATGAAATTTAGAGTCTGGTTCATAAGAACCTCTTTTTGCTAAGAAGTCCAGGTTAAAATACTTTTCAACTTAGTCAAGATACTATATTTCTTAAAAATAGGTTTACTACTCTAACGCAGTACGCACCTTTTTATCCATGACAATAGGAGGGGTTGATTAGAGAGTACAACTCGGTTCTGAATACGCGAAAGCAACAGTTCCTGTTAAATTAGTTCTTTTCAAAGGAGAAAACATTGCCCATAAGTAGTTCCATTAACAAGTACTGGATTATCCATTGATTACGTGAATTAAATTCGAGTCTGTCTTTTATTTATTATTTAAAATTATTATTTTATTTACCATTGCACCCTTCTTAAAACCCCTATATTTAGTTGCCTTAGATACACACCATAACAACAGGTACGATAGATTGACACTTGGTCTCTGTGGATTCGACAATCTTTTATATTACTCTGACGTGTTCGTACACTTGCGAAAAACACGCATCCCAAGTTTTTGGCGCCGTTGCCGGGGACCAATTTTGTCAAATTTCATACCTTGTATTTATACCGTTTAGACTAAGGTTGTTACCCACCGGTCAATGCGAAAGACTCGCAGTGGCGGAAGTTTAGTAGACCCTCTAGCTGAACCTGAACGTTACGCTCGCGCACGTTTGTTTTTCCATAGGAATAGGAAAGCTATGGCCGAAGATCAAAACCAAAGACCTCTTAAGGACTTCGCCTAACCATCAAACGAGGAACCTAGTTCCAGTATAGTAAACCCCGCTATCCCAGCCAATAATTTTGAACTTAAACCATCCCTGCTGCAATTAGTGCAACAAAGACAATTCGCAGGTCTCGCTACTGATAACCCGAACCAACATTTAAAAAACTTTCTTCAGTTAGCAGACACCTTTAAAACCAATGGAGCTTCTCCTGAGGCGATACGCTTAAGATTATTTCCCTTTTCCCTTAGAGATAAAGCTCTATCATGGTTAGATTCCCTTCCACCCAATTCACTAACAACTTGGGATGACCTTAGAAAAGTTTTCCTTGCTAGATATTTTCCCCCAAGTAAGACCGCTCTTCTTCGAAACCTAATAACTAGATTTACCCAACACCAAGGAGAGTCGTTGTTCGAAGCCTGGGAGAGATATAAAGAACTATTAAGAGCATGCCCACATCATGGCTTAGAGAATTGGCTAATCATTCAAACCTTCTATAATGGACTTCATTATAACACTAAGATGACCATCGACGCTGTCGCTGGTGGCACATTGATGAACAAACCTTACCCTGAAGCTAGTGCCCTTATCGAAGATATGGCCCAAAACCATCAATCATGGGGAGTAGAACGAGCGACAGTGGAAAAGAAGGAAGCCCAAGGAGGAATACATGAGCTAAGCTCTATAGACATGATGCAAGCTAAAATGGATGCGTTGGCCCTTAGAGTCGAACATATGTGCACAACCCCGAATACTGTAGTCGCAGTTTCGCCAAATTATGAGATATGTGGAACGCAAGGACACCAATCCGCCGAATGCAATCTGTTGAATGAGACCAACACTGAGCAAGTAAACTACACCCAAGGGAACCCATTTTCAAACACATATAACCCTGGATGGAGGAATCACCCAAACTTCTCCTACAAAAATAATAACCCTATTCAAAATACCGCACCTCCGAGACAACAAGGTTACCAAGCCCCAAGAACAAATCAACCTATGCAACCTGTACCACCAAGTCCGAGCCTTGAGGAAATTGTAAAAAAATTTATCACCGCTCAAACACAACAAAACAAAGAGTTCATGAACCAAAACGTCCATGTTAACAAACTAATTACCCAGTTAGGAACCAAGGTTGATCAAATTATTACTCATAATAAGATGCTTGAAACCCAGATCTCTCAGGTAGCTTTAAACCAAGCCCCTCAGACTACACCTGGAGGACAGTTCCCTGGACAACCTCAACAAAACCCGAAAGGGCAAGCTAATGCCATTACTCTACGAAGTGGAACCGCTTATAAGGAGCCTTTAAACCCTAGATTAAGTGAGCCTGAACCTTCTGAGAGGAATGAGGAGAAGGAACCAGAGGAGTCTGAAACCCCGGAAAGTCAAGAAAAAGGAGAAGAACCTAAAAATAAAACCTATGTACCACCACCGCCATACAAACCACCAATACCACACCCTCAAAGATTAAAGAAAACCCAAATCGATAATCAATATCAAAAATTCGTTAAGGTTATAGAAAAACTTCACGTAGAAATCCCCTTTACAGAAGCCATCACCCAAATACCTTCTTACGCTAAGTTTCTCAAAGACATACTTACGAATAAACGTAGACTTGAAGATCCGAAACTCGTGGAATGTAATTCTATTTCCGAAAATAGGTTAGCAAAGAAAGATAAAGATCCCGGAAATTTTTCCATTCCTTGCATTTTGGGGAATCATGTCATCGAAAAAGCTTTTCTAGACTTAGGAGCTAGTGTGAGCTTAATGCCTTTAGCAGTTTGTGAGAGATTAAACTTAGGAGAATTACAACCTACTAAGATGTCACTTCAATTAGCCGATAGATCAGTTAAATACCCTATAGGCATACTTGAAGACGTCCCTGTAAGGATAGGTCAGCTGTTTATACCTACTTTGTTATCATGGACATTAAAGAAGATGACGACATACCAATCCTCCTAGGTAGACCGTTCTTATCGACTGCTGGAGCCGTAATAGATGTTAAAAATGGGAAACTAACTTTTGAGGTAGGTGACGAGAAGATAGAATTTATACTTTCAAAATTTCTTATGGCACCTGTGATAGGAGATGCTTGTTATGCCTTAGATATCATCGAAGAATGCATTAGGGAATTAGAACAAGAAGAAGAAACGAAATCTATAAAATTGCCATCAACCCTTATTTTGGAAGATGACAATTATAAAAGACCCTACATTGATGATAACCTTCACAAATGTTTATCTCTTACCCCAGATCCTATGCCTTGCCCTATGAAACCAACCGTAAAACTTAAGGAACTGCCTAAAAACCTGAGATATGAATTTCTTGATGAAGAAATGAACCGTCCAGTTATAGTCAGTGCTACCTTAAACCAAGAGGAAACCGATCAATTATTAGATGTTTTACGTAGGTACCCCTCAGCCTTAGGATATAAGATCTCTGATCTAAAAGGAATAAGCCCATCCGTATGCACGCATCGGATTTTGCTTGAAGAAGATTCAAAACCTTCCAGAGAACACCAACGAAGAATAAATCCTATAATGAGTATTGTAGTTAAGACTGAAGTTCTTAAGTTACTAGAGGCAGGTATAATATATCAGATCTCGGACAGTAAATGGGTGAGTCCTGTGCATGTAGTACCTAAAAAGGGAGGCATCACAGTCGTGCAAAACGAGAAGGGCGAACCTGTAGCAAAAAGAACCGATGGAGGTTGGCGTATGTGCATAGATTATAGAAAATTAAATAAAGCAACTAGGAAGGACCATTTCCCATTACCATTCATAGACCAAATGTTGGAGCGCCTAGCCAGACACTCTTACTTTTGTTACCTAGATGGATATTCAGGATTCTTCCAAATACCTATTCACCCCGAAGATCAAGAAAAAACTACCTTTACATGCCCAGTTGGAACTTTTGCCTATAGAAGAATGCCTTTTGGACTTTGTAATGCTCCTGCCACTTTCCAACGCTGCATGATGTCTATCTTTGCAGACTATTTAGATGGAATCATGGAAGTATTTATGGACGATTTCTCAGTTTGTGGATCAGATTTCAAAAATTGTCTTATCAACCTTGAGAAAATCCTGGAAAGATGTGTGGAGGTAAACCTTGTGCTAAATTGGGAAAAATGTCATTTCATGGTCACCGAAGGGATTGGTTTAGGACATATAGTTTCCGAAAAAGGTATAGAGGTAGATAAAGCTAAAATAGAAGTCATAGAGAATCTAAAACCGCCGAAGACTATCAGGGAGATAAGAAGTTTTCTTGGACATGCCAGATTTTACCGACGTTTTATCAAGGATTTCTCCAAAATAACAAAGCCCTTAACTGGTCTTTTAATGAAAGATGCTGAATTCATCTTCGATGAAAAATGTACTGAAGCATTTAATCTTCTGAAGCAAGCTCTGATTTCAGCACCTATAATGAAGCCCCCTGATTGGTCAGAACCGTTTGAGATAATGTGTGACGCCAGTGATTATGCTGTTGGAGCCGTTCTAGGTCAGAGAAAGGACAAAAAGTTACACGTAATTTATTATGCCAGTAGAACCCTAGACGCTGCACAGCTCAACTACGCAACAACCGAAAAAGAGCTCTTAGCTGTAGTTTTCGCAATAGACAAATTTAGATCTTATCTAGTAGGAGCCAAGATTATAGTTTATACCAACCATGTTGCCATTCATTACTTACTAAGTAAAAAGGATGCCAAACCTAGGTTACTTCGATGGATTCTATTATTGCAAGAGTTTGACTTGGATATCCGTGATAAGAAAGGCACTGATAATGTGGTAGCTGATCACCTATCTAGGCTAGAATACCTGAAACCTGACTCAGTACCCATAAATGACGATTTTGCCTATGATAGACTGATAGCCCAACTAGAAACTATTGAAGATGATAACCCAGACCCACATGAGCATTCTCATAAATCCTTAGCTATAAGTAATATACCTTGGTATGCAGACTTTTTTAATTACCTAGCCGCTGACATCATACCCCCTGATCTAAACTACCACCGGAAGAAGAAGTTCTACAGTGATGTGAGAAGCTTCTATTGGGACGAACCGTTTCTTTTCAAGAGAGGTAAATATGGCATTTTCCGCCGTTGTGTTCCAGAAGAAGAGGTAACTAATATAATTGAGCATTGTCACTCTGCACCCTATGGTGGACATGCAAGCACATCTAAGACCTACGCCAAAATTCTTCAAGCTGGCCTATTCTAGCCTACTATGTGGCGTGATGTCCATGCTTTCATTGTCAAGTGTGACAAATGCCAACGCACAGGAAATATTTCAAGACGTAATGAAATGCCGTTAAGAAATATCCAAGAAGTAGAACTCTTCGACGTATGGGGTATAGACTTTATGGGACCGTTCCCACCATCTTTTGGAAATCAGTACATCTTAGTAGCTGTTGACTACGTGTCTAAATGGATTGAAGCTATCGCCGCACCCACAAACGACACCAGAGTAGTCATCAAATTATTCAAAAACTATATATTTCCCAGGTTTGGAACACCCCGTTTAGTCATAAGTGATGGAGGATCACACTTCATATTGAGAATATTTGATAAACTTTTAAGTAAGTATGGAGTTAAGCATAGAGTAGCAACACCATACCACCCACAAACCAATGGACAAGTGGAAGTATCTAATAGGGAGATCAAACAAATTCTTGAGAAGACTGTCTCTATATCTAGAAAAGATTGGTCGCAGAAACTTCAAGAAGCATTATGGGCCTATAGAACCGCTTTCAAAACCCCTATAGGAACAACCCCTTATCAACTGGTCTATGGAAAATCATGTCACTTACCTTTTGAGTTGGAGCATAAGGCCTATTGGGCCATCAAAACTTTGAATTTGGATTACTTGACTGCTGGTGAAAAACGTATCCTTGATATCCACAAATTAGAAGAGCTCAGACAATCCGCCTACGAAAATGCCATCATATACAAAGAAAGAACAAAAGCTTGGCATGACAAAAGAATCATAAGAAGAGACTTCAAAATAGGAGATCATGTTCTCTTGTTCGATTCTAGGTTACGACTTTTTCCAGGGAAGCTTCGTTCGAGATGGACTGGCCCTTTCGAAGTATCTAAGATCCTAAGATCCGGTGCTATTGAAATCAAGAACCAAACATGTAAACCGTTCATCGTCAATGGACAGAGGTTGAAGCCCTACGAAGGAGGTGACATCCCAACAACATACACCTGTCATACTCTGAGTGATCCACCATATCCTTCCAATGATGTATAAAAATCGGTCGTCGAGCTAATGACGTTAAACAAGCGCTGCATGGGAGGCAACCCATGGTTTTCTTATTTATGTACTTTTTATTTATTTTTACTTTATTTCAATTTGTTTATTTTATTATTATTATGTTAGGCCTAATGATTGAATGTTTTATGTGCTTTCAGGACTTGTTTGCTAACCTTGTGCAGAATGCAGAACCCTGATGACATGCACGTGGCCTTTAGAGACGACGCACAGAGAGAGCGTTACTATGTCCACATGAGACGCCCTATGGCTCCTACCAGGTACCCTGACCATGACTGCATGGATGCCTTGGGGATAGAGCCAAGCATCAGATTCTTATGCCATCAACTCCAGTGGGACCAGTTTGACGACAGGAACAACACTTATAGGAACTTGACTCTTGAGTTCCTCAGCTCGTTTCATCATGACCCTTGGGCTGGACCCGATGGACTAGCTGTTTTCAGGTTATTCGGGATTGACTACTCCTTCTCTCACAAAGAGTTTGGTGATTTACTAGGTTTTCAGACTACTCCTGATGCTATTCCAGAGACACCGATGGGGTATTTTATGAGCAGAGAAGTGGAAAAGTTTTGGTCTAAAATCTCAGGTGGAGGGAGCCAAGATCCTTCCACCCAATTTTCTCAGGTAATCCACAACCCTGCGTTAAGGTACTTCCAGATGATTCTAGCACATTCTTTCCTAGGTTTGCCAGATACAGAGACTCTGCTAAGTGAAGAGGAGATTTTCCTACTGTTTTGTGCGACTCAGTCTCGCTCAGTTTCTTGTGGCAACTTTCTGTTGAAGGGCCTTGCTAGTGTTGCCAGATCATCCGTAGGCATCATACATGTCGGTGGGATTGTTACACAGATAGCTACTGCATTGGGTTTGTCTCGCAAATTATTGCACCTCAGGACCTTCTGCTGCTACACCACCCTGGATGTTGACTTTTGTCTTGACAGAGGACTGATGAGGAGGGCTTCTTTTGAGCCCAACATGTTTAGATTACTGATCGACGGCGAAGCGATACATTACTTTACATTACCAGATCCGCTGATGACCAGTGTCCATGATCCTGCAAATTGGAGTTATGCTCTAGAGGGTGTAAACACCCCAAATTTGCCCTCACCCATTCACTCCATGGCTTGTGATCTTTACATGTGCATACATTCAATCATAACATCTCATACCACATTTTTGGATTCATTGCATTGATTCAAAGTCATCTGCATCTAGGGTTTGTGATCTGAGCCATCCCTGAGCCATTTGAGCGACTCCAAAGGTCTTCAATCACTTCCAATGGGTCCATTTGTGTTCAAGCATCATATTATATCCTCACAAGGTCAAGGAAACCAAAGAATCACAAGAGCTGAGAAAGGCATGGAAGCAGAGCCAGGTTTAACTGCACAGATAACCTAGAATTAGGGTTTTGATTTCAGAGGTCATAACTCCAAATTTTTTTGGTCATTCTTGTTTCTATTGGTCTCTATATGTTATAGGGATCATGCATATCAATTTTCATGAAGAAATTCCATGGGGAAGGCATCTGATCACAAGATGACTTCTTGAGCAAGTCAGTGAAGAATCAGGGCATCTGAGGCCCCCAATGACCCAACCAAAGGGCATTCTCCATCATTTTGAATGTGTATGATCTTTATTTGATCATAGAAGATGTTAGAAGTTCACAAAATTGAAGAATTTCAAGCCATTTGCAAAGTTGCCTTTTTGGGAAAGTGACTTGTAATGAAAACTTGCCATTTTGGGAAAGTTTTTCAACCCTCTCTTTTTGATTCAAAAATGCTTCAAATGAGAAAACTTTGGTCATTAAAGTTGTAGAATGGATCCTCCCATTTTCAAAAAGTACAAGAACTCATTCTAATTCATTTTGGATCAAAAGTTATGGCTTGTCAAAGTTGGCAAAAATCACATAATTTCATGTTTTACACCAAAGAGGCAAAGTTGCAAAACCTCATGCCAAGGCAAAATGTGACTTCAAATGGACTTCTATGCATTACACAAACATAAACCATGACCTAAAAATCAGAATGCACCAAAGAATTTTTCAATTTCATGCCTTGATCTTTAAGAAACTTCAAAAGGGCCAAACTTTGTGAAATTTGCAAAACCTCACATAAACTCAAATCCACTTGCTGAATTGCCTAAAATTCATTTCCATGGTTCTCCTTGATCACAGCTGAGCCAAGACATGCCCTTGTACCATGACTGAACCAACCCATACCTCCTCTTACACAAAAGTTGACTTTTGGCAAAATGGACCATACCAATCAACATAGGCCAGCAACAACTCTCTGACCTATCCCAACTTGATACATGTACCAAAAGGAACTCAACACAACACACAACACAGCCTAATCTCTCCCACAAGTCAGCACTCTCCAAAACCTCCCTTTATGCATTTTTCTTCGAATCTTAATACACAAGCCACAAACCTTAAAACAAATTTCATAAAACCACTCACCATGATCCTCTGATCATTTCCCAACCATCCTTTGATCCTAAAACCCTCCCAAACAGAAACACGATTTTTCACTTCCCTTGAACAGAACTTCCCCAATCTCTTAAACCAGCCATAAGAAATTCCAAACAAACATTGCAAGCTTCTCAGGGGGTTCATTAAAGGCATCTTGGACCAAAGAAGCAGCCAGAAAGTTCCAAAGATCAAAGCTCCAGTTCAGGTGAGCTCAAGAACATTTTTTTCCAGAAATGCATTTTTAAGTTCCCAAATGATTCTTTATGCTTCACTGATCATGCTGATGTGTTTTGTTTTGAAAATGGTGGAGAAATGAGTATGTATTCGTGTTCTGAAATTTTCTGACCTAGAACTGTTTTGATTCGATTCTCACTTTTGATGTGTTTTAAATGTTGTTTGTTTGTTGATTCTTAATGTATGATGTATGGGGATCATTTCTGGGCAGAGAGATTGGATTTTAGAAGCCTAGGGAAGAAGATAGCAATTTTCAGGGAGAGGTGTGGCCGGAGAAGATGATCGGAGGTCATTCCCGGCCACCTGAAAGTCATTAGTGCATTAATGGTGATTGGGGTTCAGTTTGAATTTGAGCCATAGATCTTGTTGACTAGGGTTGACCCGCGCGCAAACGAATGGACCAGATTCACCATTAAAACCCTAATCCTAATTTATTAAATTAATTAATCAGGTTTAATTCAAATCCAGCCAGTTTGAATCTCAGCCATCAGATCACGCGCCAGTCAACTCCCGCGCATCCCATTTGAATCCTGACTCTTGGATCTGTGTACTTTTCATTTAATTTCATTTTATTTTCTTTTTTATTCATTTGTTTTGTCCATTTTATTAAAAATAGTAAAACATGTTTAAAAATTCTGAAAATTTTTGTCAAGCATTTCATTAATTTTCAGAACCCAAAAATATTTTTATTTTTATTTTTTGCATTAAAAATCATTTTTAAATCATTTAAATTTTTATTTTAATTAGTTAATGAAAATTAATTAATTAAAAATGCATTTAGGTATTTAAAAATCACCAAAAAAATTCACATTGCATTTCAAAACATTTAGAAACATTATCAAACTCTCAAAACAAATTTCTTTTTGGTTCTTGATGCATTGTGACAATTTTCATTGGAATTAAATTCTTTTAAAGGCAATATTTTTGTTCAAACTTGGAAAAATCCATTCTGCCTAACCATTGAGAGTTTGATGATGGTTCTTCTTGCATTGCATCCTTCATAGCATGTAGTTTATAGGATAAAATTGGTTTGAATTTATATTCCATTTTCATTTTGTTTAGCATTTTTCATTGTGAGGTACCTTGAAACCCTAATTGACTTGAGAAATTCATAACTTGCACTAGGTTAAGAGTTAGGTCCCCCCCCCCTTTGGGCAGTGAACTTGTGTAGGGTTAGGGTTCCTTTGATCCCATTTTCAATTTTTTATCACATCATTTGCTTCTGGTTTTGAATTTTTGCATTGTATGTTGTATGTAAACCCTAATTTGTGCTTTCCTTTGCATCCACCCCTCATTTGCTTGCATTTAAGAACTTGCCATGACATTTTGTGCATCCACATGATTCATAATACACCTTAGGACATATTAGAATCATGTTTGATCATTGCATCATTCATTTGCCATGTTTTGTGTTCATTACACTTCATAAACTTTCATGAACTTCCATGGTTCAAAGCATGCTTCATTTGCATCTTCATCCTTGTATGATCATCCATCATTCTTGACATGTGTTTGTATCATCTCTTAACATCATTAACATCATGTTTATGCTTCTGATTTTGGTTTGCATCATGACATTTCATCTCATTTGCATTGCATTTCATTTCTTTTGCTAACTTTTCAGGTGGTAAGTTGTTTTGAGAGGTGAATTTGCCTTCACTTCTCACAATCTCTTCTCATCTCTTTTATGCATCATTGCTGCATTTTATCTTGTGTATTAGAGTGAGCTTGCTCATTCATGTTCATCCCACTTTCTTCCTTCAAACAACTTGACTTCTTAAGTGAGGCAAGTTGTCTTGCTTCCCTCTGCTTCCTTCTCCTTCCATCTGTTTCTCTCCTGGTGGCTCTTTGAAGATCTTTCTCTCTTAAGCCTCACAAACCTAGGAACAACCAAGCATGATAACAATTAGGGTTTGATTAGTCCCCCCATTAGTTTTACCTTTGTGTCATCTTTGAGTCTCTCTCCTCATCTCATAATCAAGGACTAAACCCTAAAGGTTTTAAGGCTTTGTGATTAAGCTTATGCCTGCATCCTTCTATTAGGATGGAGTGTATAACTTTAATCCTAAGTGTTAAACCCTTAATGTGTTTAAATCCTTTAATCAACCAATTTAATAATCACTAAGACATCAAGCTTGTAACTTGGGCCTTGCATTAGAGTTCTAATTCTTCCTTAATTGGTTAAGAAGGACTAACCCTAGTGTTAATGGACAAGTCCCCCTCAAGTTGTCTTACAAACCATAAAATCCACATCTTAATCTTACCATTAACTAAAATCCACTTTAATAAAGGTTTTGTTTTGTCATAAGGTTAATCCCTAATCATGGTTTAAGTTGGGGAGCCTTTCTCAGCTTAAATGCTCTCATCTGTCATCCTTCTATTAGGATGGTGTAATGGGTCCATTAAATCCTTGATTATGGCTTAAACTCATTACTTAACACTAAACAAAACTCCAAAAACATCTAAATAATTGCAAGTAGGTTAATGATCTTAATCCTACATCATGGTGATTAAGTGTGAGGTGCTTACTTCACACTTAAGGTATTCTCATTACCCCTAATCAGAGGGAGGATGTGATGAGTTTACTAACCCTTTGGTTTAGGCTTAAGCTCATTTTCTTATGACAAACTCCAAAAAGCAATAAAAGATTGAAAACACCAAAAACAAACAATAATCGTCTCCTCCGGGATTCTTTTCTCATCTCATTCACTCACAAACGAGAACTCGCTTCTTCCGTCTAATGCAAGACAGTTTGCACCTGAGCCAAACTGGTCATACACTTGAGCATAGACAAGTGAGCAGTTCACAAGTCAATTTATCTTTCAGTCTCTTTGAGTCGAACTACGGTGTTCTGACTTCCTCATTGCACAAGAGGATACGTAGGCATAACTTAACAGTTATCGAACAAAAGTCTCTGTATATTCCCCCCTCTTTCAGCTTTATTCTTTAGCCTCATTATCTTGGGCTTTGCACTCCTGTTCTTACACTGACACTTCACATATTTCACTTCACTTTCTTCCAACACTGACACTTGCATTCTTTCTAGCTTTGATACACAAATAACACTGACACTACCCCTTTTAAAACACAAATCTTTTAAGCGTGGATCCCGTCGAGTACGGCAGACAATCTGGGTGCTAATACCTTCCCAGGTTGTAACCAACCCCCTTTCTCAGTCTCTCTGGTTCGCGACCGTCTTATCCATATCTTTTCCTAGGTCCATGCAGCATTACCTTTCCTCCGGGATAAAAATGCCTAGCTGGCGACTCTATTCATTCCTTCTCTTTCGCCGACCGTTCGCGTCTATACCCCTTCTGACCGAGGCGTCATTTGGTGGGAGTGACAGCTTGGCGACTCTGCTGGGGACCCTTATACTGTAACCAGGGCTTCTGGTTCTTTTTGTGGGTTCCTCCTAGAGCTTGTTTGATTTGTGTTTACTGGGGTGTTATGTGCTATATGTGTTTATGAGCTTTATTTTCTGCTTTATGTACAGCTTTATTTATTGCTTTCCTTTACAGTTTTTCATATTTCATACTGTCATTATCATTGCTGGATCTGGTTTCTGTTTTTGTGGGTAGGGTTCTATTGAGAGTTTAAGGTCCTATACCTGGGACCTAAGTGACACCTAGGCTAGAGTGGTTCATGTTCTTTCCCATTCCATTTCAGTCTGGTGCGGGAATATGAAACACAGTTCAGATGTGGGTTTCTTCTTGAGAACTCTGTGCTACAGATTTCCTGTAGTGCTAGGGCTATCTGGGAAGCCTACTAAGTCTGGATGACCTTTATTATGACCTTCAAAAACTGAGGTGAATTAGAGGAGGATTTTTTATGGTTATTGTAAACACTGTACCTCCGGGTTAGAAGTGTTTACACTTCTCATAACTGATCCAAGTCCGAGGATCCTTGTTTTAGAACACTACCTGTGAGGGGGTTGGGCTGTTTACAGGTTTGCAGGTACCTTTGGCCACATCATACCCTGTTACTTGTTTGATTAAGAGTACCTCACTTTGGACAGTTCTTGTGATTTAACCCTGGAAATGTGACTCTTTATTTGAGTCCCCCACCCTAGTTACTGGATTTCTGAACCTCCATCTGGACTTCTTGAACATACATGGGCCTTATATCAAGACAGATAATCAGATCCAGCTTGATCACAAACTCTTGCATATCATTTGCATACATCATCATTGCATCATTTAACATTTGTTTATTTGTTTTTCAGGGTATCCACATTATATCTGGTTTGGTTTTGACCCCTTCTTCTGCATAGACCTCTGCTCCAGCTATCTTCATCAGTTGCCTGCTTCAGATATCTTCATCATCACCAGCATCAGCCTATCAGTGGTTCATCTCCAGTATCAGCCTTGATCTTCATCAGCAGTTATCTTCCTCCTCTTCAGCATTTATGGCTACTCCCAGGAAAAGCAAGATATCATTGTTGGTGTAAGCCCTAGAGGCCAATACTTTTTGGTACTTGTATCGGATTATTCGTTTAATAATAAAAGGCATTTCTTTATTATGTTTGTCTTTCAGAATAATAAAGTCCCTAGAATAGTTAGTCTGTTTATTGAAATGTTTAGTGTGACTTAATCATGAGATCCCATTAAACATAAAGACATTATTCTTAAAATATCCGTAGTCAAGCTTTATTGCAAAGTGGGATAACATTAAAGCATTGAGACTATTATGAAGATAGACTGATGATCACATCTCATGGATCATGGATAAAGAGTTATCAAGTCTTGACATAGGTATAAATATTAGGAGTAATATTTATACCGGATTGACCCGCTATGAGAATACTACATAGTATGTTATGCAAAGTGTCATAAGTTATTCTCATGGTGATAATGGTGTATTACCACCCTTCGACCTGAAACCACTATGGACCCTAGATGTAGAGTCGGGTGCTTTATTGCTGATCAAACATTATCCGTAACTGGATGATCATAAAGACAGTTGATGGGCACTCCACGAAGCATGCTGAGGGACATGAGTGTCCTAGATGGAATTTGCCAATCCTGCATAACAGGAGAAATGTATAAGGGCCCAATATTGAACTGGACAAGGATGACACAGTGTATGCCTTGTGTTCAATATAGACATAGGGGCAAAAGGGTAATTGTACAAACATATATTATCACGAAAAAGGTTTTGTCAGATCACATGACATTTTCGTGACTTGGGTAGCAGTGATGTGTTGCTAGATACCGCTCACTGTTTATTATGTTAAATATATAATATAATTACCAACGTTACGAAATCCTACAGGGTCACACACATAAGGACAGTTTGATGAGAGATAGAGAAATCAAAGGAACACCGTAAGGTACGGTGCACTTAAGTGAAAATAGAAATTCGGATAATATAATAATAATTATTGTTATTTTATAATGGTTATAAAATAATAATAAAATAAATATATTTATTATAATAATAGTTATTATAATAATATATAATATTATTATGGATCATGTGAATTGGGTTTTTAGCCCGCAGCCCACAAGAGAGTCTATAAAAGGAACCCTTGTGATGAAGCTTTCACTTGATGCAATTTCGTTTTTGATTCTCTTTTCTCACTCAAATAATTCCGTTCGTAAGCAGCTAGCACTGTGACCGGAAGCTGTTCGTGTGGACTGAGTAGAGGCGTTGCACTTCATCAACGCTTGTGATCGCTGCATCAAAGATCTGAATCGCCACAAAGAGGTAACGATTCTATCACTGACCATGCTCATTCGTAAGGATCACTAAAGGAAATTTTTGTTTTCCGCTGCGTTTAGATCGCAATTTTCCTTCAGTGGTATCAGAGCCACTTACGAAACCATGGATCTGATAGCTGTTAAATTTCCGTCTTTTCTGTATTTGATTTGATTAAAACACATAATGAATTTAACAATAAACGATTAATTAAATTTGGCATCTGTTGTGTACGATTTGGATGATTGATGTTGATTATGCTTCAGAAACCGACATTAGTATGGTGAAGTTGTGCGATACATTGATCATCCATAGGTTACACAATTAGATCGATCACTTTTATATAAGATATAAGAAATTCTGATGCAAAGATGGTATATGGGATATACTGTTTTGATTTCATCCATTCAATCACATAAGGATTGTAATTCTTTTGAAAGATCATCATTTTCATTCGCTTCGGAATCCGACGTTAGTATGGTGAAGCAATGACATGTTGATCTATCATATTGAGTTATCAATCGAGTTGTGTTTGACGGCATGAAATTGTTGCATTAGGATTAATGGCAGTACAAGTGTTGTATTGCCGCAGACTTTTCCGGTTGGGGTTGTAAATGCACAAAAGTTGTGCAGGAAACGACGTGAAATACAATGAAGTGTTCATAAAATTTTTCGTCGGGGCGCTGCCCCTAACAACCCCACAAGGAGGCGCTGCCCCCTTAACCCCCGTAACCACCGTCCGCTGACCGGGCAGCGGAACCCCCGGCTAAGTCTGCAAAGTGTGATCAATCAGCCGAAATTTAATTTAGTTTATTTAATTATCGGAATTTTAAACTAATAATAAAAGTGTGTTTATTATTATTTATTTGTGGTGATCAGTTATGGCCTTAGTTTATCCTTTGTTATTGTTTTGGGATTTTTAAATACGGCCTGCGTGTCGTGCCTCTCTCTCAATCTCTTTATGTAACTTCTTTTCTCATCTCACTCCCTCGTATGTAAAACGAGTTTTCTTATATGTAATGTAATATTATGTTATGAAGAAAAAAGAAGTATTCAATATTAAAGGAGGATAACCTTGGAGATCATGCTTGGAGAAGCTTAGATCGTTATTAGGTTAGCTTAGGTTCTCTCATTGGCTTGAGAGAACAATTGCGTTAGGGGCCATAATTGTATCCTTTTATATGTATGTTGATGCATGTAATTGTATGTTGATGCATGTGAGAGACGTTTTGCATGTTAAGCCGGTGAGATCAAACTAATAACAAATTCCCTCAAAATTAAATATTAAGTTTATGCTTTCCAATTTTTAGCACTCATCAAGACTAGTATCGAGCATTGTAGGTTTCGCCTACGCGAGGTGCATGTTCTATATTAGTAAGGTGTGATGGGATAATTGTAATATCCAATTGCTAAAACAATGGGTCAAACTTAACTAAACAAATTATAATAAGATTATACATGTTTAGAAGCAAGAATTGGGAATGATTCATGTGATGGATCAGAATAAGGAGTTATTCACCCAATTGAAAATATTCGAGAGTTGTATGAGATACAATTGGAAGGAGTTCCTACCTAAATAACTTAGTTTTGTGTAATCAGCCTAACGCTGACTTAAAACAAAGTGAAACATGGATCTCGACCCACTAGAAAGTCTTCCAACGGGATTTTCCAAATCAAATGACGAGGGTCATTTGTTTTGAATAAAATAGTGGGAGCATATTTGATTAAAGGCCTAATTAAATATGTTGTTTTTAATGATACTTATATTTTCATATTTCTCTTGTAGATTACCATGACAACAAACACATCGAACAATATTTTGCGATCCATCCTAGATAAGGAAAAATTGTCTGGGACAAATTTCCTGGATTGGCACCGTAATCTGAGGTTTGTCCTCAAGCACGATAAGAAGCTGTATGTCTTGGAGACACCAGTTCCTGAGGAGGAACCTCCTAGTTCTGCACCAAAGGCAGAAAGAGATGCTTATAAGAAGCATTTCGATGATGCCAATGAAACCGCTTGCCTCATGCTTGCTACCATGAACTCTGAGTTGCAAAAGCAACACGAGAACATGTCTGCGTTCGATATGATCGGACATCTGAAAATGCTTTATCAAGAGCAAGCAAGAAATGAGAGGTTTCAGGTTTCAAAGTCCCTTTTTAACAGCAAGTTAGCTGAGGGAGCCCCTGTAAGTCCCCATGTACTCAAGATGATTGGGTATGTGGAGAACCTTGACAGATTAGGGTTTCCCCTTGGAAAAGAACTTGCGATTGATCTGATCTTGCAATCGTTGCCAGAGAGCTTCAGTCAGTTTGTCCTGAATTTCAATATGAATGACTTGGACAAAAGTCTTCCAGAACTGCTAGGCATGTTGAGAACTGCTGAGCAGAATATGAAGACAAAAGGGAAATCCATTCTGATGGTCAGTAATGGAAAGAAACAGAACAAGAGGCCCATCAAACAGGGTAGTAGAGGGAAAGGCAAGGAAGTTGCCAAACCCAAACCCACTCCTCCTGTTTTGAAGCCTAGTGGAGGAATAGCAAAGGAGGGCACTTGCTTCCATTGCGGTAAGACCGAACATTGGAAGAGAAATTGCCCAAAGTACCTGGAAGATAAGAATAATGGAGTAGAGACTTCAAATTCAGGTATTTTTGTTATTGAAATTAATTTATCTACTTCTGCATCATGGGTATTAGATACTGGATGCGGTTCTCACATTTGTACTAATGTGCAGGGGCTAAAAAGGAGTAGAGATTTGGCAAAAGGTGAAGTTGACCTACGAGTTGGCAATGGAGCAAAGGTTGCTGCTTTAGCTGTAGGAACTTATGTTTTAACTTTACCTAGTGGTTTAATAATTCAGTTAGAGAACTGTTATTATGTACCTGCAATTAGCAGGAATATTATTTCCGTTTCTTGTTTGGACAAGTTTGGTTTTTCATTCATAATAAAGAACAATTGTTGCTCCATTTATTTGAATGATATATTCTATGCTACTGCAAAAATGAATAATGGACTATATGTCCTTGATCTTGAAATGCCAATTTATAACATTAATACTAAAAGGTTGAAACCTAATGAGTTGAATCCAACTTACCTTTGGCACTGTCGATTAGGCCACATAAATGAGAAACGCATTTCCAAACTCCATAAAGATGGACTCTTGGACTCTTTTGATTATGAATCATATGAGACATGCAGATCTTGTTTAATTGGAAAGATGACAAAGTCCTCATTCACAGGAAAAGGTGAAAGGGCTAATGACCTTTTGGCACTCATACATACTGATGTATGTGGACCACTGAATATACCAGCCAGAGGAGGTTTTCAGTACTTCATCACTTTTACTGATGACTTCAGTAGATATGGATATGTGTATTTAATGAAACACAAATCTGAGTCCTTTGAAAAGTTCAAGGAATTCAAGAATGAAGTACAAAACCAACTAGGTAAGAATATTAAAGTTCTTCGATCAGATCGAGGCGGTGAATATTTAAGCCTAGAATTTGATGACCATCTAAAAGAGTATGGGATTCTATGCCAACTTACTCCTCCTGGAACACCACAATGGAATGGTGTATCTGAGAGAAGAAATCGAACCTTGTTAGACATGGTCCGATCCATGATGAGTCACGCCGATCTTCCAAACTCCTTTTGGGGACATGCATTATTAACAGCAGCTTACACACTTAACCGTGTTCCATCCAAAAAGGTTGATAAGACACCATATGAGATATGGAGTGGTAAGAAACCACATATGTCTTACATGAAGATTTGGGGTTGCGAAGTTTACGTCAAACGACAAATTTCAACCAAGCTTGAGCCCAAATCTGACAAATGCTTATTTGTGGGGTATCCTAAAGAAACAAGAGGATATTACTTCTACAATCCTTCTGAGGGCAAAGTGTTTGTCGCTCGAACTGGAGTCTTTCTGGAAAGGGATTTTATTTCCAAAGGAAACAGTGGGAGGAAAATAGAGCTTGAAGAAATTCAAGAATCACAAAACATTGAAACACCTATGGAGGAACTAGAGCAGGAAACACAAGTAGTTGTGGAAGAGCAACCTGCTCAAGTAGAACAAGACCAGCGTAGGTCAAGCAGGATACGTCACCAACCTGAGAGATATGGATATCTCATAAGTGATCAGGGTGATGTATTACTCATGGATCAAGATGAGCCTGTGACCTACAAAGAGGCCATAACTGGTCCTGAGTCTGAGAAGTGGCTAGAAGCCATGAAATCTGAAATGGATTCCATGTACACAAACCAGGTTTGGACCTTGGTAGAACCTCCTATAGGAGTTAACCCTATAGGATGCAAGTGGGTCTTCAAGAAGAAGACTGACATGGATGGTAAGGTACATACCTATAAAGCAAGACTGGTTGCAAAAGGCTATAAACAAATTCATGGGGTTGACTATGATGAAAGCTTTTCACCAGTTGCAATGCTTAAATCTGTTCGGATTTTACTTGCCATCGCTGCATATCATGATTATGAAATATGGCAGATGGATGTCAAAACTGCTTTCCTTAATGGGAATCTTCTTGAGGATGTGTACATGACACAACCTGAAGGATTTGACATACCACAAGATGCCCAAAAGATATGCAAGTTACAGCGATCAATCTATGGATTGAAGCAAGCTTCCAGAAGCTGGAATCTTCGTTTTGATGAAACCGTAAAACAATATGGATTCATCAAAAATGAAGATGAACCTTGTGTCTACAAGAAGGTTAGTGGGAGCATGATCGTGTTTCTAGTATTATATGTAGATGACATATTACTCATTGGAAACGATGTCCCTACCTTGCAACAAGTGAAGACTTGGTTAGGGAATTGTTTTTCTATGAAAGACCTAGGTGAAGCAGCCTATATATTAGGAATTAGGATCTATAGAGATAGATCATAAAAACTGCTTGGCCTAAGTCAGAGTACATACATAGATAAAGTGTTGAGACGCTTTAATATGCATGATTCCAAGAAAGGATTCATACCTATGCAACATGGTCTGTGTTTATCAAAAACACAATCCCCTTCAACTAAGGAAGAAAGGGATCGCATGAATAAGATTCCATATGCATCTGCAATAGGATCTATCATGTATGCCATGTTATGTACTCGACCAGATGTCTCGTATGTATTAAGTGCAACGAGTAGGTACCAATCTGATCCCGGTGATGCTCACTGGGTAGCTGTCAAGAATATCCTTAAGTACTTGAGAAGGACTAAGGATTCATTCTTGATATATGGAGGTCAGGAAGAGCTTGATGTAATTGGTTACACTGATGCTAGCTTCCAGACAGATAAGGATGATTTTAGATCACAATCTGGTTATGTGTTCTGTCTCAATGGTGGCGCTGTGAGCTGGAAAAGTTCAAAGCAAGAAACAGTTGCTGATTCTACAACTGAGGCCGAGTATATTGCTGCCTCAAATGCAGCAAAAGAAGCTGTTTGGATCAAGAAGTTCATTAGTGAACTTGGCATAGTCCCTAGCATTGTGGATCCCATTGGTTTATATTGTGATAACAATGGTGCTATCGCACAAGCTAAGGAGCCTAGATCTCACCAACGATCCAAACACATACTTAGGCGTTATCACCTCATTCGAGAGATAATCGATCGGGGAGATGTGAAGATATGCAGAGTACCTACACTTGACAATATCGCTGACCCATTAACAAAGCCTCTTGCGCAACAGAAGCATGATGGTCATACTAGATCTATGGGTATTAAGGGTATGCCTAATTGGCTCTAGTGCTAGTGGGAGATTGTTGGTGTAAGCCCTAGAGGCCAATACTTTTTTATACTTGTATCGGATTATTCGTTTAATAATAAAAGGCATTTCTTTATTATGTTTGTCTTTCAGAATAATAAAGTCCCTAGAATAGTTAGTCTGTTTAATGAAATGTTAAGTGTGACTTAATCATGAGATCCCATTAAACATAAAGACATTATTCTTAAAATATCCGTAGTCAAGCTTTATTGCAAAGTGGGATAACATTAAAGCATTGAGACTATTATGAAGATAGACTGATGATCACATCTCATGGATCATGGATAAAGAGTTATCAAGTCTTGACATAGGTATAAATATTAGGAGTAATATTTATACCGGATTGACCCGCTATGAGAATACTACATAGTATGTTATGCAAAGTGTCATAAGTTATTCTCATGGTGATAATGGTGTATTACCACCCTTCGACCTGAAACCACTATGGACCCTAGATGTAGAGTTGGGTGCTTTATTGCTGATCAAACATTATCCGTAACTGGATGATCATAAAGACAGTTGATGGGCACTCCACGAAGCATGCTGAGGGACATGAGTGTCCTAGATGGAATTTGCCAATCCTGCATAACAGGAGAAATGTCTAAGGGCCCAATATTGAACTGGACAAGGATGACACAGTGTATGCCTTGTGTTCAATATAGACATAGGGGCAAAAGGGTAATTGTACAAACATATATTATCACGAAAAAGGTTTTGTCAGATCACATGACATTTTCGTGACTTGGGTAGCAGTGATGTGTTGCTAGATACCGCTCACTGTTTATTATGTTAAATATATAATATAATTACCAACGTTACGAAATCCTACAGGGTCACACACATAAGGACAGTTTGATGAGAGATAGAGAAATCAAAGGAACACCGTAAGGTACGGTGCACTTAAGTGAAAATAGAAATTCGGATAATATAATAATAATTATTGTTATTTTATAATGGTTATAAAATAATAATAAAATAAATATATTTATTATAATAATAGTTATTATAATAATATATAATATTATTATGGATCATGTGAATTGGGTTTTTAGCCCGCAGCCCACAAGAGAGTCTATAAAAGGAACCCTTGTGATGAAGCTTTCACTTGATGCAATTTCGTTTTTGATTCTCTTTTCTCACTCAAATAATTCCGTTCGTAAGCAGCTAGCACTGTGACCGGAAGCTGTTCGTGTGGACTGAGTAGAGGCGTTGCACTTCATCAACGCTTGTGATCGCTGCATCAAAGATCTGAATCGCCACAAAGAGGTAACGATTCTATCACTGACCATGCTCATTCGTAAGGATCACTAAAGGAAATTTTTGTTTTCCGCTGCGTTTAGATCGCAATTTTCCTTCAATCATACCATTTCTTTGAGCCTGTGTTGACTGGTATCAAACAGGTCCAGTCACTTATCACCCCTGACCACATCCCATTATTCAGAGAGCATTATGGAGGTATCCTTGATATGGTCATGGATCTAGACCCTTCTCAGAGGAGTATGATCCACACCTGCCTACAGTTTTATGACCCTCCTTTGAGATGCTTCACATTCCCAGACTTTCAGCTAGGACCTCTGCTGGAGGAGTTTTCATCATTGATTGGAGTACCTGTCAGGGGTGGAGTCCCTTTCAACCCAGAAATGACTTCTCCCAGCAATGGAGAAGTAGCAAAAGCACTGTACCTAGAGCCTGCCTTGATTGAGCAAAGCATGACCACAAAAGCTGGGATCCATGGTTTGCACTTAGACTTCTTGATTTCTCAGGCCATCCTGAAGGCCTCTTTGGGAGAGTGGAGGGCAGTCTGTGCACTATTAGCCCTCAGCATATATGGGGTTATACTGTTTGCAGATGAGCCCAAATTTATCAGCAAGAATGCCATTCATCTTTTCCTTCTGAGGAACCCAGTACCCACATTGCTGGGAGATTTCTATTACTCCATTCATCAGAGGAATGAGAAGCAAAGAGGAAAGTTGGTGAGATGCTGTGCTCCTTTGTTTCACACTTGGCTGCTCAAACACCTACCTAAGACAGATGCCTTCCTGAATCCCCACCAACAGAAGAATTGGGCTAAGAGACTCATTGCTTTGACTTCAGATGATATCAGATGGTGCACCCAGAGCACCAAAGGCAAGGACATCATTACCAGTTGTGGGCAATACCCAAATGTACCTCTGATAGGAGTAAAGGGTTGCATCAACTACAATCCTTTATTATTTAAGAGACAATTTGGCTATGCTTTGGTTCACCCTCCTAGAATGCAGGATTTAGCTGATTCCCTGTATTGTGAAGTAAAGCCAAATTCAGCTGTTGTCAGACAAGCATCCTGGGCTTGGGACAACATCCAGACAAAGGGGGTGGCTATTATGGGAAGGTGTAATAATGTTGCTTCAGCTCAGTACTATGAATGGTCCCATGCTAGAGCTCAAATTACTGGAATGCCCTTCACCTTAGAGGACACACCTGGACCCTCCACAGTACAGCCAGCAGCAACTGTCAGCCTGGAAGAATTTGAGAAGCTGAAGGAAAGGAATGAGAATCTGTCTCAAGCTTTGAAGAAGACCCTTTGGGAAAGGAGTGATGGTCGTCTGGACATTGAGAGGTTGGAGAAGCTTAGGGTGGAGCATCTGGCCAAGATTGAGAAAACAGAGGACTACATCAAGAAGTCAAGAGCTGGGGAGCAAATATTGAAGAATGCCTGTAAAGAGGCCAAGCTTCAGAAGGCTAGGACTGAACTCTATCTGCAAGAAAGTCAGGCTAGGTGGGTCAGGATCACTGAAGCCCGGACACAAGAAGATCAGAGAACTCAAGCGAAGATTGAGCAGTTAGAGGCTAATGAAAAGAAGCAGCAGGAAGCTTTGCTGGCAGCCCAAAAGGAGATTTCAGAGTTGAAGCTTAGGGCTGGGTTGAAGAGATCAAAGGACCAGGATAGGCACAAGAAGCTGACCACAGCCATTGCCACCAGGAACCTCCTCATCAGGACCATTACAGAGCATCCAGCTGGTCCAGTGACTGAGGCACTTCTGAAGGAGGTTAAGGAGGATGAGTTTGGACTAGATGTCTGACTTTTTGGTTGTTGTTTTCTTTTGATGTACTTTTCTTTTTGTTTGTATTTTGACCCTCTAGGGGCATGTGATGTAAAACAAACTATGTATGATTCACCATTCGTAATGTATTTGTTAGTTTGTTTTCATTGGGTTTCTCTTCTCAAAGCAACATCAAAGTATCTTCCTCGAGGTCTGGAAAGGTCAAAACCAAGAGCCAAGCCGGATACCTTGGAAAATAAATAAGCATACTGCATTGCATGCTAACTTTTGTTTTGTTTTGTAGGTTTTATTATTATTTTGTTTGTTTCTAACTCTGTTGTGGTTCAGGAAATATTGCTCGCAGAAGAGTGTTCCCTGTCAACCGTGCACACCAGTACCCTACTCGCAACAACCTTCCGGGTATTCTAATGGAGCAAGTACAACAAGACCTGACAGAGGTCAGAACTCAGATGGCTAACGAAAGAGTGGAGATGAGGAACCAAATGACTCAATTCATGAATGTAATGACTGACTTGGCCCAAAGCCAAGAAAGGTTAAGGGCATTGGTGGAAAGGCAAACTCCCGAGGAACCTCACCCTGGAACTGGAGGAACAAGTAATAATGAGAGGGGTCAGCCTCATGTTAATCCACCAGTATTTGGACCTCATCTATATCCGGAAGTCCACATCCAAGGAAATGTGCAGGGTAATGTTGCTGCAGGCAGGATCTTGCAAGAAGATCCTCAAGAGGAGCAGTTTACTGTCATGGGAGCTGGAGACGAAGTCTACGATAGGAGGTTTGATGAAATTGCTGAGAAATTGAGATCTTTGGAGTCTCAAAACTCTGTGGGTTTTGATGTAATGGACATGGGGTTAGTGGATGGGGTGAGAATTCCCCACAAGTTCAAACCTCCGTGCTTTGAGAAATACAATGGAACCTCTTGTCCACGAACTCACCTGCAGTCTTTTCTAGGGAGACTTAAAGCGTATACCATGGATGAAAAGCTGTGGATGTTCTATTTTGAAGACAGTTTGACTGGAGCTTCAAGAGAGTGGTATTCACACCTGACTAGAGCTACTATCAGATGCTGGAAGGACCTAGCTGAGGCTTTCATCAGACAATATCAATATAACCTGGACATGGCTCCTAACAGGACCCTTTTGATGGGAATGTCTCAATCCTCCAGAGAAAGCTTCAGGGAATATGCCCAAAGGTGGAGACAGCTTGCTGCTGCTGTCCAGCCACCCATGTCGGAAAGAGAAATGGCCGACATGTTCATGAATACTTTGCAAGGAACATACATTGATAGATTGGCTGCCTTTTCTTCTACCAGTTTCGCAGACGTAGTTATAGCCGGTGAAAGAATTGAAAGTCTGCTAAAAATGGGCAAAATTTCTGATAATGGTGCAAGTTCATCCAGTAATCCCAGGAAGCCTTTTGTGGGACCCCGAAGGACTGGTGAGACAAATGCCATCCATGCCAGCAGGGGCAGACCTCAGTATGTTCACAGATCAGTAGCAGCTGTCACCATTCCAGCTCCGATCCCTCAGCAACCAGCATATCAACAACAACCACAATATCAGCAACAAATTCAGTATCCGCCACAAAGAACCTACAACAACAATAATAACAGCAATCAACAACAACGACCCTTCCAGCAAAGACCATCACAGGCAAATAGGGTGATTGACCCTATCCCTATGCCTTACGCTGCCTTATTGCCACAACTCCTGAAGCTTAACTTGGTTGAGTTAAGGACATTGGCACCACCAGATCCCTCCAATCTCCCAAAGAATTATGATGTCAACGCCAGGTGTGCTTTCCATTCCAATGCACCTGGCCACAATACGGAGAAGTGCAGGGCATTGCAAATGAAAGTTCAAGATCTGGTGGATTCTAAAGCCCTCAACTTCGCACCCCCTCCAAATGTCAACAGAAATCCTATGCCTAACCATGGTGGGCCGAGGATTAATGCCATCGAGGAAGACAAACCATCTACTTTGATCACCAGTGTTGCACAAATTCGAACACCTTTGGTCGAAATTAAAGCTCAGCTTCTAGAATGCCAGGTGTTCCCCGGGTGTGAGCTCGGTTGTGGGTATTGCAACATTGCAGTCAACGGGTGTGATAATTTGAGAAGAGGCATAGATGGTCTTATCAAGGATGGTATCCTTCAGATCTCAACAACGGCGCCCACAAATCCAGAAATTCCTTTGACAACAATTCCAGTTTCTTCTACAACAACAACAACAATTATTCCTACCGATTCATCAATATCATCAACAATGGCTCCATCCATCACTTCGACAAATCAAATGTCAACAACCCTTTCTTCTACAACATCAACATCCATTTTATCAACAGAATCTTCTACAACGCTAACAGAAATTAACGAAGACGTCTCAGCTGTTACAATCTACTATGATCCATCAAGTGTTCCTCCAGACAACAACTTCCAACAACAAACAGTGGCACCTCCTGCCAGGTCACCAGTCACAATTTACTACGATCCGCACACCATCACAGTACCCTCCTCTGCAGCAGTCAGTCCAGTTACTATTACGGTACCTGGACCCGTTCCTTATGAAAGCAGTAATTCCATACCTTGGCATTATGGCTCTGATCTTTACTGCAACGGGGAGAAAATCACTTTGGATTCTTCAACCTTATCTCCACAAATTGATAATGTTGGGGGAGGCGGAGGCTTCACCAGAAGCGGACGCCTCTTTGCCTCACAAACCCAGAGACCTAATGCTGAAGCAGAAGCTGCTGCCAAAGCAAAAGGAAAGAGTGTGATACTTGAAGAGCCAATTGTCAAAGAAACTCAGAAGACATCTTTTGAACAAGATGTAGACGAGTTTATGAGAATCATAAAGAGAAGTGATTACAAGGTGGTGGATCAGCTTCACCAAACTCCCTCAAAAATCTCCATATTATCACTGTTGATGTGTTCTGAAGCTCACAGGAACACATTGTTGAAAGTCCTGCACGCAACATACGTGCCAGAGGAGATTACCGTTAATCAGCTAGAAACCGTGGTGGCAAATGTCAATACCAGTCATGGACTAGGCTTCACCAATGCTGACTTAACAACAGAGGGACGTAACCACAACAAGGCTTTACATATCACCTTGGAATGCAAGGGTGCTGTTCTATCTCATGTACTGGTGGACACTGGGTCATCACTCAATGTTCTGCCAAAGAAAGCCTTAGTGAAGCTGGAGTATGATGGCTTGGCATTGCGTCCAAGCAATTTGGTGGTGAGAGCATTTGATGGCTCTAAGAGATCAGTGCTTGGAGAGATTTATCTGCCTGTAATGATTGGCCCGCAGACCTTCAAAGCTACCTTCTATGTAATGGACATTCAGCCGACCTACAGCTGTTTGTTGGGTAGACCCTGGATCCACGCCGCTGGCGCTGTTACGTCTACCCTTCACCAGAAGTTGAAATTAGAGTGGGAAGGCCAGATCATCACCATCTGTGGGGAAGAAGACATCTTTGTTAGCCATCTGGCTACGTATAAATACATTGAGATGGATGGAGAAATCCATGAAACCATGAGCCAGGGGTTTGAGGCCCTGAACATTAATGAAGCATCTGCTGTACTGGGAACCTCCATGACATCATATCAGCAAGCCCGGAAGGTTGTTGAAGAGGGTACTGCCCAAGGCTGGGGCAAGCTGCTGCCCGTGGAAAAGAAAGAAGACAGATTTGGGTTGGGTTACAGACCAACTCAACAAGATCAATCAGAGGCTGCAAAAGAGCCCAATTTTGTCAGCGGGGGAAAGCTCACCCCGGATGCTGTAAACAACTTGGAAGACGAGGGGGAAAGCGACCGCAACCTGGAGAGCTGGATACGTCCAAGGATCCCGGGGAGCCAAGTCCTTAACTGGTCTTCCCAGGAAATTATAAGGGTTACTCCTGCAGAGTAATTATTATTTCCTGTATTTTAAGCATGCATCAAAGTCTTGCATCTTGCCCAAGATGTCAAGACTCATTTTGCAATCGAGCCATCTTGTAATTTTGTGCAAATGGATTAATCAATGAATATCGGACATCTTTTGCAAACGAGTCTCTTTTTCGCTCACTGTCTTTTCATTTTTTCTTTTTGTACAAAAATAAAATGGCAATGTTTTTCAAAATAAATAACTTCATTTTCACTTTTTCTGAACAAGATTAAAATTGATCACTAAAATGAACCAATCTAAACCCTTGCAGAGAGTGCCCTCCAGACTGCACCGACAACGACACTGCTATGACTTCGTATGACTTTGACAATCCAATCAATCAAGCTGATGAAGGGGTTGAAGAAGATTATGAGCTACCTGAAGAGCTAGCCAGGTTGTTAAGGCAAGAGGAGAAGGTTATCACTCCTCATCAGGAGGAGATTGAAACGGTTAATCTTGGTACAGAAGAAGACGTGAAAGAATTTAAGATCGGGGCCTGCCTACAAGACTTAGTGAAAGAACAACTGGTTGACATGCTTCGAAAGTATGTGGATGTTTTCGCTTGGTCTTATCAGGATATGCCAGGGTTGGACACCGACATTGTCATGCACAAGCTTCCTTTGAAAGAAGACTGCCCACCAGTAAAACAGAAGCTGCGCCGTACTCGCCCAGATATGGCAATGAAGATTAAAGAAGAGGTACAAAAACAGTGGGACGCCGGGTTCCTTGCTGTGACTAGTTATCCACCGTGGGTTGCTAATATTGTACCTGTACCTAAAAAATATGGCAAGGTGAGAATGTGTGTGGATTACCGGGACCTGAACAGAGCCAGCCCGAAAGATGATTTCCCATTACCTCACATTGATGTATTGGTTGATAATACGGCTCAGTTCTCGGTGTTCTCCTTCATGGACGGATTTTCAGGATACAATCAGATCAAGATGTCATCTGAGGACATGGAGAAGACAACTTTCATCACGCCCTGGGGCACATTCTTTTATAAGGTGATGTCATTTGGACTGAAGAATGCTGGTGCAACTTATCAACGGGCTATGGTAACATTATTCCATGACATGATCCATAAAGAAATTGAATGTTATGTGGATGACATGATTGCCAAGTCCCTCACAGAAGAAGACCACCTGGTAAATCTGTTGAAGTTATTCAAGCGTCTGAGGAAGTATCAACTGAAGTTAAATCCCAACAAATGCACATTCGGGGTACGATCTGGTAAGCTGCTGGGATTTATTGTAAGTGAGAAAGGGATTGAAGTTGACCCTGATAAAGTCAAAGCCATTCAAGAAATGCCTGCACCGAAGATTGAGAAAGAAGTTCGGGGGTTTCTAGGTAGGTTGAACTACATTTCAAGGTTCATATCTCACCTTACGGCAACCTGTGAGCCTTTGTTCAAGCTGCTAAGAAAAGAACAAATGGTCAGGTGGAACGAAGACTGCCAGAGGGCTTTTGACAAAATCAAGGAATATTTACAAGAGCCTCCAATCCTTATGCCTCCAGTTGAAGGGAGACCTCTAATCATGTACTTGACAGTATTAGAAGAGTCAATGGGGTGTGTGCTGGGCCAGCATGACGAGTCTGGTCGAAAAGAGTATGCGATATACTACCTAAGCAAAAAGTTTACTGACTGTGAACAACGTTATTCACTGCTCGAGAAAACTTGCTGTGCTTTAGCGTGGGCTGCTCGCCGACTAAGGCAGTATATGTTGACCCACACCACTTTATTGATCTCAAAGATGGATCCAGTTAAGTACATTTTTGAGAAGCCAACACTTACCGGACGGGTTGCAAGATGGCAAATGATCCTCACAGAATACGATATTCAGTACACATCTCAAAAGGCCATCAAAGGTAGTGTATTGTCCGATTATCTTGCTGAGCAACCCATTGATGATTACCAGCCTATGAGATTTGACTTCCCTGATGAAGACATCATGTTCATAAAGGCAAAAGATCATGAAGAGCCTGTTCACACTGAAGGGCCTGACCCAGAAGAAGAATGGACTATGATGTTTGATGGGGCTGTTAATATGAATGGTCGTGGTGTTGGTGCAGTACTCATTACACCCAAAGGAGTTCACATGCCTTTCTCGGCAAAACTCACCTTCAACTGCACTAACAACGAAGCTGAATACGAAGCTTGTATTATGGGTCTTGAGGAAGCCATTGACCTCAGGATCAAGACTTTGACTGTATTCGGAGATTCAGCTCTGGTAATCAATCAGACCAACGGCAAGTGGTACACCCACCAAGATCATCTGGTACCTTATCGGGATTATACAAGGAGGTTATTGACTTTCTTCACAACAGTCAAGCTTGAGTATATCCCTCGAGATGAAAATCAGTTTGCAGATGCTCTGGCTACCATTTCATCCATGATCAAAGTTCAAGCTGCCAACTTTGTGCCTCGGATTTCAGTGTCCAGACTTGACAGACCAGCATATGTATTTGCAGCAGATGTTGTTAAAGATGATAAGCCTTGGTTCCATGACATTAAGTGCTTCTTGGAGGATCAAACATACCCACCTGGGGCATCTTCCAATGATAAGAAGACATTAAGAAGGCTTGCTGGCAGTTTCTTCCTGAATGCTGATGGTTCCCTGTACAAGAGAAACTTTGACATGGTACTTCTCAGATGCGTTGATAAGACAGAAGCATACTTGTTAATGCACGAGGTGCATGAATGATCCTTTGGTACCCATGCAGGAGGGCATGCCATGGCTAAAAAGTTGTTAAGATCGGGCTATTACTGGATTACAATGGATGCAGACTGTTGTGCCTATGCCAGAAAGTGCCATAAATGCCAGATCTATGCGGATAAAGTACATGTGCCTCCAAATCCTTTGAATGTGATGTCTTCGCCCTGGCCCTTTGCCATGTGGGGCATTGATATGATTGGCAAGATTGAACCGACTGCTTCAAATGGCCACAGATTCATCCTGGTTGCCATTGATTATTTTACCAAATGGGTTGAAGCAGCTTCCTATGCAAATGTTACCAGACAAGTGGTAGCTCGATTTCTGAAGAGGGACATCATCTGTCGGTATGGAGTGCCCGAGCGAATCATTACTGATAATGGTTCCAACTTAAACAACAAAATGATGGCAGAACTATGTCGGGACTTCAAGATCCAACACCATAATTCTTCTCCTTACAGGCCAAAGATGAATGGCGCTGTTGAGGCAGCTAACAAGAATATCAAGAAGATTGTGCAGAAGATGGTGGTCACCTACAAAGACTGGCATGAAATGTTACCATTTGCCTTGCATGGGTACTGAACGTCAATCAAAACATCCACTGGGGCAACACCATATCAGCTTGTGTATGGTATGGAGGCAGTCCTACCTGTTGAAGTTGAATTACCCTCCTTGCGGGTACTAATGGATGTTAAGTTGAACGAAGCAGAATGGGTCCGATCCCGATACGAACAACTAAGTCTGATTGAAGAAAAGAGATTGGCTGCGATCTGTCATGGGCAGTTGTATCAGAAGAGAATGAAGAAGGCCTTCGATCAGAAAGTCAGACTCCGAGAGTACCAAGTAGGAGATCTTGTGCTGAAAAGACTCCTCCCTCCTCATACAGACCACAGGGGCAAGTGGACTCCGAATTACGATGGCCCATTCATAGTGAAGAAAGTTTTCTCTGGTGGAGCACTGATGCTCAGTACTATGGATGGTGAAGACTTCATGTCCCCTGTAAATTCAGATGCAGTTAAAAAATACTTCGCATAAAATGACCCGCTGGACATAAAAACAAAATGTAAGTCCAGGCAAAAATAGGGCATCCCGGCGAGTCAAAAACAGAATAAAAGACTCGGGCAAAAGTAAGGGAAAATAAAATAAAAATGTACACCCGATGAGTTGAAAAGCCGCATTGGACAACTCAGGCAAAAATGGGTATCCCGGTGGATTGAAAACCCGAAAGGGCGATCTACGCAAAAGTAAGGGAATAAGCGAACAACTGCATCCTGAATTCGTCTGTATCACTTACAGCATGGTAAGCTCCGAAAGGTTCAAGCTTCATTCAGAATCAGCCTTCCTCAGAAAGCAAGATGAGAAGAGTGTCAAATGTTATACAAGTCACAGCAAAAGGGAAGCTCCCTGAAGCGTCGTCAACATTGCCAGCGTCTTTTTTGTTTCTCAATTTGTAACAATCTCCTCATTTTAGGGGATTTGTTTCTATGACGGTATCTTGCCAATTCAGGGCCCATAAATTAATAAAATCAGATTTTCAGTCATACTTCGTCCCGTACATTTTATTTTTCATTTGCAAAATGTCCGATGTCCTTAAGATTTGATTGCATAAATACAGATGATTTTCCTTCTAAAAATACATTTTTACAGGAAATATATTTGCTCCCGGGAGTGTCTAGACTCTTATGATGGAATGCAGTAAAAGGATACCTCGGGATACTTGTACGTTTCTTTGTTATAACAGGATTGCAGGTATTCAAAGCACAACATGGGGCATGAAAGCTTCTCCCCAGTAAGTTGCCAAATCATTATTAACTCGGCACATCTAAGCACTGGAGGTGCTTTATCCCCAGCTGAGTTGCCAGCCATCATTCCTCCTCAGGCAGGTACAAAGCCAGGGCTGCTTTCTCCCCACCAGAGCTGTCAGGCATCATTTCTCCAACACATCTGTCAGAGCAGTACCGGAGGGTGCTCATATCCCCAGCTGAGTTGTCAAGTATCATCTTCAGTAGGATCCCCACAGAATTCTCTAGGAAGATCTTTCAGTGGTCTTTCTTCTTCCCCAGCCGAGTGTAAAGACAGGAAACCATCTCCCCACAGAGTTTCAGCCTCTATCCAGAAGAGCAACACCTGAAGATCTCACAACAAAGTAACGAGAGCTTCTACAGACCCCAGCTGGGTCCCTCATTACCGAGATAGGTCTATCAGTAATTTATTTCCCTAAGCAGAGTCATATATATCAGATCTACCAATGATCTCATCCCCAGCTGGGATGTCTACTTCAAGAAGATCAGCCAGAGATCTCTTCAGCAACGGGATCCGAATCCCGGATCGGTATCTTTGCATAATCATAGCATTCACATCATATTTTCCCCAGAGCGTAGCATTCCGTCCAATACGGAGTATTACGGCAAAAATCAAACATATTGCATGATCATAAGCCATGTGTCGAACACTTGTAAATACCAAAATTTCATCAGCAATATACAGAAAATTTCAAAATTCCCCATCAGATAGCCAAAACATGTCCCTTACAGATACAGATACACGCTCCTTTTGGCACTCGTTCGTGTCATCATTCCCCAGTAAAATTGCCCGAGCAAACAGACACTTATACTACAAATGCTTCTTGACGCTCGTCTATGTCATATCCCCGGTAGAAAGCCAAAGTGTTCCCTTTGCACTCACAACACATGTGTACATATATATACAATTCCTCGACACCCGTCCGTGTCGCCTTCCCCAGCACAGTTGCCTAAACACTTTGTAAACCAAATACTTGTTTATAATACACTTTTTCCGACACTCGCCTGTGTCATGCTCTCCCTAGCAAGTTGGACACTCGTTGGTGTCTCACTCATGTTTACTTTTACAGATACTCGTCCGTATCTTGTGTACGCCACTTAAATCCCTCAGATTCGACACTCGTCCGTGTTCGTTGTTAACCAGTTGGTACTCGTCCGTATCATCATCTCTGAGCATGCGTCAGTGTTTGTTTCTACCGATACTCGTCCGTATCAGAGTCTTAAGGATGCTCGTCCGCATCTTTAATCCATACACAATGACAGATACTCTTGTCTTTTCTTGAATTTAGACACTCGTCTGTGTCTACTATTCCCCAGAAGAGTCCCCTCAGATTCGACACTCCTCCGTGTTCTTTGTTAACCCGTTGGTACTCGTCCGTATCGTCATCTCTGAACACGCGTCAACGTTTGTTTCTACTGATACTCGTCCGTACCATAGTCTTAAGGATGCCCGTCCGCATCTTTAATCTAAACACCGTGTCAAACACTTATGTCTTCATGAGTTTAGACACTCGTCTGTGTCTATCTTTCCTCAGCGAAGTCCCCAGCAAAACTGCTTTCCTATCTGACATTCGTCCTATGTCATGATACCTTTCGGCAGCCGTACCCTGCCAGGTGATCGTCCTTCACCTTTTTGATGATCGTCATTGCATCATCCCCAGTAGAGTCTCTATTCATTAGAACCCTTTCCTATCTGACATTCGTCCTATGTCGTGATATTTTTAGCAGTCGTACCCTGCTAGGTGATCGTCCTTCACCTCTTGATGATCGTCCTTCATCATGTTATCCGATGGCCGTCCCCATCGTTGATCTTGTTATCTGACATTCGTCCTATGTCATGATAAACCCCGAGAGCAGCCGTACCCTGCTAGGTGATCGTCCTTCACCTCATGATGATCGTCCTTCATCATGCTTATCCGATGGCCGTCCCCATCGTCGACCTTTTATTCGGCATTCGTCCTATGTCGTGATACTTTTGGCAACCGTACCTTGCCCGGTGATCGTCCTTCACCTTAGATGACCGTCCATCATCTTATATCCCCAACAGAGCAGCCGTCCCCTGCTAGGTGATCATCCTTCACCTTTGATGACCGTCCCTCATCATTTATTTTCAATTAACCTGATGGTCGTCCCCATCGCTGCCTTTATTTAAATCCCCAGAAAATCTTACTTCTTTACTTAATGGCCGTCCCCATCATAATCTCTTATATCCCCAGCAGCCTTCCTCTGCTCGACGGTCGTCCTCCGTCGCCCGCCCTTTATAATCATACTTTATTTTCTTTTACAATTTATATCCCTTTTCTTCTTCATTCTGTGAGTGCAAATTTTGGACTATCTTTGGTATTCAACCACAAGTTATCTTGTTTGCCTGTTAAGCCGTTGCTTACATCCTGCACAGCTAACTCATGTTTGAATAGGGCAGCTGTAAACACCCCAAATTTGCCCTCACCCATTCACTCCATGGCTTGTGATCTTTACATGTGCATAAATTCAATCATAGCATCTCATACCACATTTTTGGATTCATTGCATTGATTCAAAGTCATCTGCATCTAGGGTTTGTGATCTGAGCCATCCCTGAGCCATTTGAGCGACTCCAAAGGTCTTCAATCACTTACAAGGGATCCATTTGTGTTCAAGCATCATATTGTATCCTCACAAGGTCAAGGAAACCAAATAATCACAAGAACTGAGAAAGGCATGGAAGCAGAGCCAGGTTTAACTGCACAGATGACCTAGAATTAGGGTTTTGATTTCAGAGGTCATAACTCCAAATTTTTTTGGTCATTCTTGTTTCTATTGGTCTCTATATGTTATAGGGATCATGCATATCAATTTTCATGAAGAAATTCCATGGGGAAGGCATCTGATCACAAGATGACTTCTTGAGCAAGTCAGTGAAGAATCAGGGCATCTGAGGCCCCCAATGACCCAACCAAAGGGCATTCTCCATCATTTTGAATGTGTATGATCTTTATTTGATCATATAAGATGTTAGAAGTTCACAAAATTGAAGAATTTCAAGCCATTTGCAAAGTTGCCTTTTTGGGAAAGTGACTTGTAATGAAAACTTGCCATTTTGGGAAAGTTTTTCAACCCTCTCTTTTTGATTCAAAAATGCTTCAAATGAGAAAACTTTGGTCATGAAAGTTGTAGAATGGATCCTCCCATTTTCAAAAAGTACAAGAACTCATTCTAATTCATTTTGGATCAAAAGTTATGGCTTGTCAAAGTTGGCAAAAATCACATAATTTCATGTTTTACACCAAAGAGGCAAAGTTGCAAAACCTCATGCCAAGGAAAAATGTGACTTCAAATGGACTTCTATGCATTACACAAACATAAACCATGACCTAAAAATCAGAATGCACCAAAGAATTGTTCAATTTCATGCCTTGATCTTTAAGAAACTTCAAAAGGGCCAAACTTTGTGAAATTTGCAATACCTCACATAAACTCAAATCCACTTGCTGCATTGCCTCAAATTCATTTCCATGGTTTTCCTTGATCACAGCTGAGCCAAGACATGCCCTTGTACCATGACTGAACCAGCCCATACCTCCTCTTACACAAAAGTTAACTTTTGGAAAAATGGACCATACCAATCAACATAGGCCAGCAACAACTCTCTGACCTATCCCAACTTGATACATGTACCAAAAGGAACTCAACACAACACACAACACAGCCTAATCTCTCCCACAAGTCAGCACTCTCCAAAACCTCCCTTTATGCATTTTTCTTCGAAATCTCAATACACAAGCCACAAACCTCAAAACAAATTTCATAAAACCACTCACCATGATCCTCTGATCATTTCCCAACCATCCTTTGATCCTGAAACCCTCCCAAACAGAAACACGATTTTTCACTTCCCTTGAACAGAACTTCCTCAATCTCTTAAACCAGCCATAAGAAATTCCAAACAAACATTGCAAGCTTCTCAGGGGGTTCATTAAAGGCATCTTGGACCAAAGAAGCAGCCAGAAAGTTCCAAAGATCAAAGCTCCAGTTCAGGTGAGCTCAAGAACATTTTTTCTAGAAATGCATTTTTAAGTTCCTAAATGATTCTTTATGCTTCACTGATCATGCTGATGTGTTTTGTTTTGAAAATGGTGGAGAAATGAGTATGTATTCGTGTTCTGAAATTTTCTGACCTAGAACTGTTTTGATTCGATTCTCACTTTTGATGTGTTTTAAATGTTGTTTGTTTGTTGATTCTTAATGTATGATGTATGGGGATCATTTCTGGGCAGAGAGATTGGATTTTAGAAGCCTAGGGAAGAAGATAGCAATTTTCAGGGAGAGGTGTGGCCGGAGAAGATGACCGGAGGTCATTTCCGGCCACCTGAAAGTCATTAGTGCATTAATGGTGATTGGGGTTCAGTTTGAATTTAAGCCATAGATCTTGTTGACTAGGGTTGACCCGCGCGCAAACGAATGGACCAGATTCACCATTAAAACCCTAATCCTAATTTATTAAATTAATTAATCAGGTTTAATTCAAATCCAGCCAGTTTGAATCTCAGCCATCAGATCACACGCCAGTCAACTCCCGCGCATCCCATTTGAATCCTGACTCTTGGATCTGTGTACTTTTCATTTAATTTCATTTTATTTTCTTTTTTATTCATTTGTTTTATCCATTTTATTAAAAATAGTAAAACATGTTTAAAAATTCTGAAATTTTTTGTCAAGCATTTCATTAATTTTCAGAACCCAAAAATATTTTTATTTTTATTTTTTGAATTAAAAATCATTTTTAAATCATTTAAATGTTTATTTTTAATTAGTTAATGAAAATTAATTAATTAAAAATGCATTTAGGTATTTAAAAATCACCAAAAAAATTCACATTGCATTTCAAAACATTTAGAAACATTATCAAACTCTCAAAACAAATTTATTTTTGGTTCTTGATGCATTGTGACAATTTTCATTGGAATTAAATTCTTTTAAAGGCAATATTTTTGTTCAAACTTGGAAAAATCCATTCTGCCTAACCATTGAGAGTTTGATGATGGTTCTTCTTGCATTGCATCCTTCATAGCATGTATTTTATAGGATAAAATTGGTTTGAATTTATATTCCATTTTCATTTTGTTTAGCATTTTTCATTGTGAGGTACCTTGAAACCCTAATTGACTTGAGAAATTCATAACTTGCACTAGGTTAAGAGTTAGGTCCCCCCCCTTTGGGCAGTGAACTTGTGTAGGGTTAGGGTTCCTTTGATCCCATTTTCAATTTTTTATCACATCATTTGCTTCTGGTTTTGAATTTTTGCATTGTATGTTGTATGTAAACCCTAATTTGTGCTTTCCTTTGCATCCACCCCTCATTTGCTTGCATTTAAGAACTTGCCATGACATTTTGTGCATCCACACGATTCATAATACACCTTAGGACATATTAGAATCATGTTTGATCATTGCATCATTCATTTGCCATGTTTTGTGTTCATTACACTTCATAAACTTTCATGAACTTCCATGGTTCAAAGCATGCTTCATTTGCATCTTCATCCTTGTATGATCATCCACCATTCTTGACATGTGTTTGTATCATCTCTTAACATCATTAACATCATGTTTATGCTTCTGATTTTGGTTTGCATCATGACATTTCATCTCATTTGCATTGCATTTCATTTCTTTTGCTAACGTTTCAGGTGGTAAGTTGTTTTGAGTGGTGAATTTGCCTTCACTTCTCACAATCTCTTCTCATCTCTTTTATGAATCATTGCTGCATTTTATCTTGTGTATTAGAGTGAGCTTGCTCATTCATGTTCATCCCACTTTCTTCCTTCAAACAACTTGACTTCTTAAGTGAGGCAAGTTGTCTTGCTTCCCTTTGCTTCCTTCTCCTTCCATCTGTTTCTCTCCTGGTGGCTCTTTGAAGATCTTTCTCTCTTAAGCCTCACAAACCTAGGAACAACCAAGCATGATAACAATTAGGGTTTGATTAGTCCCCCCATTAGTTTTACCTTTGTGTCATCTTTGAGTCTCTCTCCTCATCTCATAATCAAGGACTAAACCCTAAAGGTTTTAAGGCTTTGTGATTAAGCTTATGCATGCATCCTTCTATTAGGATGGAGTGTATAACTTTAATCCTAAGTGTTAAACCCTTAATGTGTTTAAATCCTTTAATCAACCAATTTAATAATCACTAAGACATCAAGCTTGTAACTTGGGCCTTGCATTAGGGTTCTAATTCTTCCTTAATTGGTTAAGAAGGACTAACCCTAGTGTTAATGGACAAGTCCCCCTCAAGTTGTCTTACAAACCATAAAATCCACATCTTAATCTTACCATTAACTAAAATCCACTTTAATAAAGGTTTTGTTTTGTCATAAGGTTAATCCCTAATTATGGATTAAGTTGGGGAGCCTTTCTCAGCTTAAATGCTCTCATCTGTCATCCTTCTATTAGGATGGTGTAATGGGTCCATTAAATCCTTGATTATGGCTTAAACTCATTACTTAACACTAAACAAAACTCCAAAAACATCTAAATAATTGCAAGTAGGTTAATGATCTTAATCCTACATCATGGTGATTAAGTGTGAGGTGCTTACTTCACACTTAAGGTATTCTCATTACCCCTAATCAGAGGGAGGATGTGATGAGTTTACTAACCCTTTGGTTTAGGCTTAAGCTCATTTTCTTATGACAAACTCCAAAAAGCAATAAAAGATTGAAAACACCAAAAACAAACAATAATCGTCTCCTCCGGGATTCTTTTCTCATCTCATTCACTCACAAACGAGAACTCGCTTCTTCCGTCTAATGCAAGACAGTTTGCACCTGAGCCAGACAGGTCATACACTTGAGCATAGACAAGTGAGCAGTTCACAAGTCAATTTATCTTTCAGTCTCTTTGAGTCGAACTACGGTGTTCTGACTTCCTCATTGCACGAGAGGATACGTAGGCATAACTTAACAGTTATCGAACAAAAGTCTCTGTATATTCCCCCCTCTTTCAGCTTTATTCTTTAGCCTCATTATCTTGGGCTTTGCACTCCTGTTCTTACACTGACACTTCACATATTTCACTTCACTTTCTTCCAACACTGACACTTGCATTCTTTCCAGCTTTGATACACAAATAACACTGACACTACCCCTTTTAAAACACAAATCTTTTAAGCGTGGATCCCGTCGAGTACGGCGGACAATCTGGGTGCTAATACCTTCCCAGGTTGTAACCAACCCCCTTTCTCAGTCTCTCTGGTTCGCGACCGTCTTATCCATATCTTTTCCTAGGTCCATGCAGCATTACCTTTCCCCCGGGATAAAAATGCCTAGCTGGCGACTCTATTCATTCCTTCTCTTTCATCGACCGTTCGCGTCTGTACCCCTTATGACCGAGGCGTCATTTGGTGGGAGCGACAGAGGGTTATGGAGAGACTGTCGAAGAGCCGAAATCACCTCCCGCCTCTGAGTACACTCCTACACCTCTTACTCCCCGAATCACTATTATGTCTAACAATATGTCTCTGCAGCCGCCTGATCTACAAACACAGATTTATGAGCTCCGTAAGGAGACTGCCCTGCTCAAGCAGGAAGTAGCGGACTTGGAATTACAGATCCAGGTATCTGATCTCACTCATGCCTTAGAGGCCGATGCTCTATATCAGGAGATTGAAGAGCTTCGGAGGGAGATAGCTGAGATTCGTGGATCAAACCAGGAAGAGAGGCCTACCACATGATCATGTTACCCTGACATATTACTCTAGTATTTTATATTTTATGCATTATTTTATTTCTCGCATCTCCAGACATATTTTATATTATCGCATATATTACATTTTTCATGTACTTTGATTTTATCTTATATATTATTTCATGCACTAATCTCATTTTTTCTCTTTTCTTTTGTTTTATTTCATTTTATTTTTGTCGAATAAAATATATATATATATATATATATATATATATAAAGACAAAAATATTTTCATTTTTGTCTTCATAAAAAAAATATGCAAGCTTCATGCCTTAGAAGAAAGAAGAAAACGCTATCGGGACCCCCAGAAGACAAAAGGTACGCGAAGCCCACATGGGGTAGCTATCCCATCTGTTGCTTTACCTTACAGTAGACGTACCGATGTACGTAGTGAAAGGAACTGGACCTATGATCTGAATGCTCCACCTGTTTTGGGTCCACTTCCTCCTAATATTCCTGATGGGGAGGCACATGACACTGATGAAGAATATGATCAGAGAGATCAATCTCCCGTACCTCACATGTCCCCCATCATCCTTCACAGTCACACACTGCACCATCTTCCTCTAACCCTGTTGCAGGTACTGCTCCTGGATTTTATGTCACCGAGGAGATGTGGCGTGATATGACAGCTAGAGAGGAAAGGCGAGACGACCTTCTCTCTACTATTTCACAACAACTGACGGACAACATGAGCTTCATGCAACAATTGCGATTGGTTTCGGATCGTGCTTATAGCAACGTTTGTCGTACCTTGAACGATATCTCATTAGAGCAGAACCGTCAGAGAGAGTTCAACCGCCGGCACTACCAGCTTGTAGAGGCCACTCAGGGTTCCATCTTAGGTAACCTTCGAGAGGTCCGGGGTGCTCAGGCTGCCTTATCGGCACGACTCGACTGGAGGGACCAGCATCGTAGTAGATCCCGTCATTCCAGACCATCACAATAGGACGGCGAAGGCACCAGTGCTCCTCCTCAGTAGTCTTTTTCAGGTTACCCCCCTTATCTTATTTCGAAACATTGGGGACAATGTTCGATTTAAGTGTGGGAGGGGATTTTATTGCTTTCTGTCATTTCCCTTTTTAGTTAATTATTTCCTTTCAGTTATTTCCCTTTTCAGTAAGTTATTTAGTTTAATTTTCTTAGATAATGCATGAGTCTGACGAGTCACCAGTATAGTGTATTTTTAGTACATCCTCATTTTTTCCCATTTCCTTAGCCTTACCAGAATTTTTTTTAAAAAAAGAAAACAATGTTGTTTCACATGTTTTTTGGGCTTTGAGACAGGTTTAAATTAGGATGTGGTGACTTAGGTCAACTTTTTGAAACATCAGCACCATTTTAGTACCATAGACCTCTTGAATATAGGAATCACTCCTAAACCCCACCACCATGGCCTTTATTATCATTCAAAAAAATTGTCCTAAGTAGTTTATTTTAGCAGTCAGCTCCGGCCTAAGCATGCTCTACGTAGGGGGCCGATGAACATAAGTGAATGATCCAGTGCTAATAAAAATAAAAAAAAAGGCAAACTCTGGGATAGGTGACCCTCACAAAGTCATTTAAACCAAAAAAAAAGAGAAGAAATTTTTTTTTGCCACAAAAAGAAAAAAATTGCAAGTCACCTATTTGTTAGTTGGTTCAGAGGTATCTGGCACTGAACTTGGTAGGGCGGATTACGATCCGATCCCCCGCAACTACAATTAGGTCAAATAAATCAGGTTTACACATGCTTATGTGCCAGAAACCTTATGTTATGGATCAGAATCACTAACCGGTCACTCTACTATGAAGCATGTACGGATAACGAGCTTAATGTGATTGCGCCTGAATGAAAAGGACACAAAAAAAAGATGAGAAGATAGGCCTAGGTATTGTGGGATGACATGGAGTGGTTAATATAGGATTGAAGTTTGTGTTTGTGTTACTATGGTACCCTTGGTTCACTTAGTTAGTACCTGTCACTGCATCCTGACTTGAACTTAGAATCCCTTTAGCCCAAAGACACGTGTTGACACCATATTTTCTTGAGCTTTAATGTTTGCTTGAGGACAAGCAAAGGTTTAAGTGTGGGAGAATTTGATCACACTAAAATTCACCGTATTTCTGACTCCGATTTCGCATGCATTCTTAGCTTTTATTGTTATTTTGTTATGTTATTACTTTGTTTTCCTTTGTTTTCAGGTTTTTTATGTAATCGGGGCTTGAATCGAGAAAAGGAGCGAAAAAGGAGTGGAAACGGACGAAAACCTAGAAATTCACTCTGGAGGAAGTTAATCCTGCCGCCATTTTAATTCCAGTTCGTATTTTACTTTTCCGCATTGCTTTACTTTTATTTATTTCTCGCACTGCTTTACTTTCTTTATTATCCGCACTCGCACTTTACTTTTATTTATTTCTCGCACTGCTTTACTTTCTTTATTATCCGCACTCGCACTAAATTCATTTACTTTCCGCACTCGCACTAAATTACTTTATTTCTCGCACTCGCACTACTTTACTTTACTTTCCGCACTCGCACTAAATTACTTTTATGAAAAATTATAAAAAGAAACTTTACTTTACTATGTCTAACTAAATCCATAAAGGTTAGAATGTAAGGATCGTAATTAAACCAGTAATCCGTATAATTGTTCGTGGAAACACTTAAGGGCTATTTTATCTTTCAATTCAAGAAATTGTTTTTAACTATTTCAAAAACAGCCAAAAGCACTTTGTCTAGTTCATTAGGAGTTTTTAGATTAAAAAAGAAAAGAGATTTTAAAACGATTTTCGGACGCGTTATGAAATTTAGAGTCTGGTTCATAAGAACCTCTTTTTGCTAAGAAGTCCAGGTTAAAATACTTTTCAACTTAGTCAAGATACTATATTTCTTAAAAATAGGCTTACTACTCTAACGCAGTACGCACCTTTTTATCCGTGACAATAGGAGGGGTTGATTAGAGAGTACAACTCGGTTCTGAATACGCGAAAGCGACAGTTCCTGTTAAATTAGTTATTTTCAAAGGAGAAAACATTGCCCATAAGTAGTTCCATTAACAAGTACTGGATTATCCATTGATTACGTGAATTACATTCGAGCCTGTCTTTTATTTATTATTTAAAATTATTATTTTATTTACCATTGCACCCTTCTTAAAACCCCTATATTTAGTTGCCTTAGATACACACCATAACAACAGGTACGATAGATTGACACTTGGTCTCTGTGGATTCGACAATCTTTTATATTACTCTGACGTGTTCGTACACTTGCGAAAAACACGCATCAGTGTGCTTATGTGGAGTGTGAGCGATGACTACAACAAGATCGTGTGCCCATGTGGGGTATGAGCGATCAGATTGTGTGCCCATGTGGGGTGTGAGCAATCCAGAAACATCGTGTGCCCATGTGGGATGTGAGCGATGGGTGATTCATTCACATTGATTGTGTGCCCGTGTGGGGTGTGAGCAATTGGATTGTGTGCCCGTGTGGGGTGTGAGCAATCGGATTGTGTGCCCGTGTGGGGTGTGAGCAATCCTAAAACATAAGTTTGCTTTATGTTGTGTATGAATGATATGTTGTGGTGAGAATATGTTGATGTATATGTTATATGTTGAGATATATAATTATATGCAATATTATTATTATAATGTTTCTCACCCTTTTGTTGTTTTATGATGCCCTATGAGGCATTGCAGATTAGGTGTACCGAATTCGTTTTTGTGAAGCTTGTCTTCATATCTTTTGGTCGGTCGGCTCTGATATGTAGCACCGGGTAGTTAGGGTGCTTTGTGCCTTTTTTGGGATACATTTGTATATGTATTCGTTGTGGACATGTTTTGTATAACATGATATATTTGTACACTTCTAACTTGTAGATATATTTTGATAAATATATAAGTTGAAGTTGTTGATGATTTAAGTTTTCCGCTGTGCAATTTATAATTGAGATATGGGTGTAAGGATTGAAATTCCTTTGTGGATAGCTACCCCATTGTTGCATATCTGTTTGAGCAGGTGTTGTATGTTTTAATCTCACGTAATGTGGCATGCTCCTTTTTATGCTTGATTTAAATTGTACTCTGATGAAATTTTATCTATGCCTAAATTATTTAATGTATTATTTGGGGGTATAGAAAGGGGGTGTTACATTAAGTGGTATCAGAGCCAGTGTTCGAGTCAGTTGTGTCTGTCTTGATGTTGTTGTGATTGAACTTTTGTTTAATCTTGTTGTTGTCTTGGGAATAATCAGAATATGGCTGGTAGAAATGACAATGCAATGGCTACTTCTTTGGAAGCAATGGCTAGGACAGTGTAGGGAGCGCCGAATGTGAATGCTAACTGTAACACCCCAAATTTGATTATGAGTAATTGTTGCCTATTTGAGGATATATGATGATTTTGGCAAATAGGTGGTTATGTGGCCGACGCATTATGGTGAAATTATTTTAATAATATTAATAATAAGAATAATAATCATGTAGCATTATTCGAAATTATTGTTTATTATTTAATAATTATAGAAATGGGAGTGTGGAGGTTATGTTGGTCATTTGGGAGTATAAGGAGTAATTTTATATAATATGAATAATTAGTGTTTTATTATATAATTATAATTATTTCATAAAAATATTGAAGAAAGGGTAAGGTGGTCTTTATGAGAAAAAGTAAGGATAAGTGGGGAAAAGCCTAAAAACTGGGATAATTTTACCCAAATAGGAGAACACGATCAAAAGTTCTCACTTTTCGTGTTTTTGGTCAAGAAGAGCTCTGAGGAAAGGAAAAGAGGAGAGAAAGCTCAGAGTCAGGAAGTTTCAAAGAACCTTGGTGAAGAATATCAATCGGCGGAATTCTCTAAGGTATTGGGAGTTTTCATAATCTATTATAATTATATAGGAATTGGTTTATGAATAGATTAGGTTTTGTATGATTTTGGTGATTGTTAGGTTTGATGACATATATTGAGTTATAAGAGTATGAATTGGTGAATTAGGATTGATAAGATGATTTAGAATGGTGTGTTTGATGTTTGAATTGATATATTGTTGTTGTATATGATTAATTTTGATTGGTAAGAAGTTTTGGGTTGCATTGGAATGAATTCGTATGAAAAATTGAGGTATTTTGGTGTAGAATTCGTAAAAACAGTAGAAAACTGCTTAGGTACAGGTGTTAACCGGTTAACCATAGGTGTTAACCGGTTAACCAGTGAAAAATATGCGTTTTGGACGAAAAAATGAGGCGTTAACCAGTAAACGCTATAGGTTAACCGGTTAACACTGTAACAGTGACACTTTTATTTTGAAAAATTCATAACTTTTGATCCGTAACTCCGATTTAGGTCCCGTTTGAAGCGTCGAAAAGCTAACGAGACGAACTTTAATTTGATGAAATAAAATGAGTGAAGTGAGACATTTTTCAATGATGAATATTTAGGAAAAGTTGAATTGGTTTTATGATTATAAGCATAATTTTATTGAAAGTTGATGATTTGATGTTGTTGATGAAGGAAGTTGTTTTGTTGTATTGTTGGAATAAGTTTTATGATTAAAAACATGATTTATATTGAAAATTGACGATTTGTTGTTATTGACAAAAGAATTTGGTTTTTTTGTATTGTTGAAAATTGGTTTCATGCTTATAAACTTGATGTTATTGTGAATTGAGGGTTTGTTGATGTTGATGAGAGAAACTGTTTTATTATCTCGATGGTCATAGGAGTTGTTTTGTTGTATTATCGATAAAGAAGTATTATCGATGTGTTTTCTTGATGAAAGACATGATTACTTGATGTTTTAATTTCTGGGTGTGAAATGAATGATGCGTATTTGATTTCTCGATGAATTTTTACGATGTAACGCATCATTGCATTTCATGACATTAACGATGGGGGCTTCGGCCTATTTTGTAAATTCAATCCCATTGTGTGGATTGAAGTGTCTCGATGATTACGATGTGCTCCCTTGTGGAGGGTTGATGGTCAAGTATCCATCTCACGATGAAATTGGTACCACATGCATAATTGCATATCATGATAGTTGGAATTGCATATTTCTGGATGAATTCACGATTGTGTTGTGTTGCTGAAGTTTTATAATGTGTTCATGATTGTGTTGTTGTTGCTGGATTTTATGGTGGACGATGTTATGACATGTTTATGCTAATTTATTTATATTCCATATTCTAGTATATTTATGATAAATTATGATTACTCACCCTTCCTGCTTGGAAATGTTGCCTCCTATGTGGGTAACTTGCAGATGATAAAGAATAGCTTCGCAACTGCAAGAGGAGTTTTTCAGAGTCTCAAAGCGTACCTTATATTACTTTAGGAGTGGTCTGGAGTCTTTGTGTCCTGCTCTGTGTCATGTAACATCGGGATGGAGTTTATTTGTTAAACTGTTTTCAGTTATGTTATTACTTTGATAAATGTTTTCTCATTATATGATGTTGAAATTTCGGATGGTGAAAATTATGTTTATGAAGTAAAAATTATGATTTTGAAATATGAAGTTTAAATTCCGCTGCGAAATGTTATATGTTATTCTTGATGTTGATTAACCCGTGTTACGGGACAGGACACTGTTCGATTGAATTTTGATGAAATGTGATACCCTTCTCGATGATTACTCTGATATTATTTAAATATTTTGTTTTGGGGTAGAAGGGTGTTACATTAGTGGTATCAGAGCAGGTCGGTCTGTACGGCCAGTGTCGTTAATGTCGTTTATTTCCCTAGTGCGTGATATGTGTGTGAAACACTGTCGGCACTTGTTTGTTGGTTTCTAGTTGTTGTTTGCAGAGATTAGTTTGGAATTAAGTGGGGGAGAGGCTTGCTTCCGAAATGTTATTGGTATGAAGAAGTTGGTTCGAGTTGATGTTGGTTGTGAGAGTGCAAGGTTGTGAAGACGATATTGTTGTGGACCGGCAGGAGTTTGGACTCCTGAATTCGTATCGGTCGGGTTAGAGAAGTGTGTATATTTTAGGTGGGAATTGTTTGAGAAGGAATATTTACTTTGATGGAAATGATAAGTTGATAGATCAAGTCGCTAGATTGTTTCGCTTTGAGTGTAGTTGGATTAAGCTGAGTATTTTTTGAAGCTGGAGTTAGAGTAAAATCCTTGGTAGAGTTTGGAAGAAAAGGAGGAGAGAGATTGAACTTATGTTCATCAATCTCAAAATTCTGGTTTTTGAAATCTTGGAGCAGCTGTCACGAGAAGTGGCATAACTTTTTGCTCGTGACTTGAAATGAAGCGGTTCTGGACTTTTTGGAAAGCTTACAGAATTCCCTACAGTTTACATATAAGATTTGCATTCGGGATGTTTGTGATAAGGAAGATAAGTGTGTTTTACTAGTCGAGTCTGCTGCTGATTTTGGAAAATTCTGCATACGAGAATTCTTGACCAGTCCCATTGCAAGGGGAATAACTTTTTACTCGTAAGCCGGATTTGAGTGATTCTTGAAGTTCTGAAATATGCACAAAATTATCTTCATGTTAGAATATATATTTTTGATTTGGAGGTCTTTATTGGAGAAGATAATTGCGTTCAAAGTGGGGAGTGTTTTGCTGGAAAGTTTAGGAAGATGAAATATTGAAAAATAATAAGATGTCGGTATTAGAGGGAATACATAAGTATTTGGAGAATGCATAAATGTGTAATGAGGATGATTAAAGTTCTGATGTTAGATGATAGTAATGTTGAGAGGAAGATGGATGTTTGAATTGTGTTGTTAAGAATTATAATTTGAATGAAAGTCATGAATGGAAGAGAACCAAATTGGATTGTGCTTAATGTTGTAGTGACTCCGGTGTTATAAGAATATTTGAAGCAGTGTTATACAAGGGCATGTATGATGGATTGTGTATTGGATTTTGGATGTCTTGGTGAAATCGACTAAGTCGGAATTAAGGAAACTAAGAAGATGTTGATAAGTCTTAGAGAGTTGGCAGGGAATTATGCCTATGGACTTTATACATAAGTTGAAGTACGCTATTGTGTTGGGTAACGACTATTTATGCCGCTATTATGGTTGTCAGATATTTATTGACAAATTGAGGAACTGATCACCCTTAATTTATTCTTGATAATAGACGAAATCATAATTGAGGAATAGATGCGTCATGCTAACTAGTATAGTATATGAGTTAAATCAGTTGAAGTCGAGCTGGGCATTTGAGTATTGTTTGAATTATCGATGAAGAATCATATATAAGAATGTTAGTCAGATTTAAGAATGATGGTATGAAGTTACGTTGGGAGTAAATAGTATTGTGGAAATTTGTAGTTAAACTCTGGATAATAAAATTATTGTTTGATGATAAATTAAGTGGCATGAGGCTTGGAGTTTCTTGAGATGATTCGAGGTTAAAGTATATGGAAAAGTATGACCAAGATTTTCAAGAGTATAGGATTGAATTGAGTTGAAAGAATCAGACGAAGTAAGATTATAAGTGGGTTTATTAAAGCGTGATTTTGATTAGAACATGGATAATTGTTTTGGTTGCGTTGGTTCGGATAAGAATTTATGAAAGGTGTGTTAGTATGAGTAAGAATCGAGGATTCGATACGTTGGATTAATTAGAAGCAAAGAAATATGAGTTATCTTGTGGAAACTGTTGTATCGATGTACCTTATATTGTCATAATGATGTAGTGTGTTTAAGGTAATTTCGAAGAATGTATTATTTAAGATGGTAAAGTTGTAGTTGTGTTGAGGATAATTAGAAATTCATGAAGTATGTAAATTTTTGACCAAAAATTTGGAAGTTGTCGCGGTTGTATTTATGATTGAACGTTCGGAGGTGTTGCCTTATGAATTTAAGTTGGATGTATTCGGTAACTACAAGAGTAGAATACCTATTGAAAAGAAATTCAGAAGAGTTAAGTCGAAGGTGTTATTGATGTGTTAGTTTGGTGATTGAAGAAGTTGGAAATAAACTTGGTAGTCCTGGAACTTTGCAGAGTAATCAGAGTGCGCAACGAATGCGTGGTGCGGTGTAGTTGTTGTTTGTGAATGAAGACGATGTTGATAGTCGATTGTTTTGATGTTGGATTTAAACTGTGTGTTCCAGACATTTCGGGAATTAAACAAAGTGTTTATTTTAGAGGGATATAAAAATCGACTGAGTATTTATCATGGCGCTACGAAGATGTATCAGGATTTACGCAGGTTATTTTGGTGACTGGGTATGAAAAAGGGTATTGCTGAATTTTTATATGTTTGTTTGACATGCTAGAAGTCGAAGATCGAACATCAGAGACCTTCAGGTATGATGCAACCATTGAATGTTCCTGAGTGGAAATGGGATAGCATTTCTATGGATTTTGTGACTGGGTTACCTAAGAATACAAGAGGTAATGATTTGATGTGGGTAATTATTGACTGATTAACTAAGTCGGCGCATTTCTTGTCAAAGAAGATTAATTATTCTATGTAGAGGCTAGTTGAGATTAATATTGAGGAAATTGTGAAGTTGCACGGTGTACCTTCGAGTATAGTATCAGATAGAGATCTGCGGTTTACGTCGAAGTTTTGGAAGAGTTTGCAAGATGCTTTGGGTACTAAATTGAGGATGAATTCTGCTTATCATCCACAAACAGATGGTCAGACGGAAAGGACATTCCAATCTTTAGAAGGTCTGCTGAGAGCTTGTGTTTTGGATCAAGGAGGATCTTGGGATAGTCATTTGTCGTTGGTTGAGTTTACATACAATAACAATTTTCATGCTAGTATTAGAATGGCTCCATATGAGGCGTTGTATGGTGGACATTGTCGCACTCCATTGTGTTGGTATGAGTCAGGAGAGAGTTTGGTGCTTGGGTCAGAGGTTGTTCAGGAAACAACTAAAGATAAAAATAATTTGGGAAAGGATGAACACGTCGCAGAGTCGTCAGAAGAGTTATTGTGATAAGGGAAGAAAAACACTTGAGTTTCGAGCGGGAAGATCAGATGAAGGAGTCATATCCGACTCTATCTACTTCAGGTAATTTTCGAGGACGAAAATTCTTTAAGTGGGGGAGAGTTGTAACACCCCAAATTTGATTATGAGTAATTGTTGCCTATTTGAGGATATATGATGATTTTGGCAAATAGGTGGTTATGTGGCCGACGCATTATGGTGAAATTATTTTAATAATATTAATAATAAGAATAATAATCATGTAGCATTATTCGAAATTATTGTTTATTATTTAATAATTATAGAAATGGGAGTGTGGAGGTTATGTTGGTCATTTGGGAGTATAAAGAGTAATTTTATATAATATGAATAATTAGTGTTTTATTATATAATTATAATTATTTCATAAAAATATTGAAGAAAGGGTAAGGTGGTCTTTATGAGAAAAAGTAAGGATAAGTGGGGAAAAGCCTAAACTGGAATAATTTTACCCAAATAGGAGAACACGATCAAAAGTTCCCACTTTTCGTGTTTTTGGTCAAGAAGAGCTCTGAGGAAAGGAAAAGAGGAGAGAAAGCTCAGAGTCAGGAAGTTTCAAAGAACCTTGGTGAAGAATATCAATCGGCGGAATTCTCTAAGGTATGGGGAGTTTTCATAATCTATTATAATTATATAGGAATTGGTTTATGAATAGATTAGGTTTTGTATGATTTTGGTGATTGTTAGGTTTGATGACATATATTGAGTTATAAGAGTATGAATTGGTGAATTAGGATTGATAAGATGATTTAGAATGGTGTGTTTGATGTTTGAATTGATATATGGTTGTTGTATATGATTAATTTTGATTGGTAAGAAGTTTTGGGTTGCATTGGAATGAATTCGTATGAAATATTGAGGTATTTTGGTGTAGAATTCGTAAAAACAGCAGAAAACTGCTTAGGTACAGGTGTTAACCGGTTAACCATAGGTGTTAACCGGTTAATCAGTGAAAAATATGCGTTTTGGGCGAAAAATGAGGCGTTAACCGGTTAACGCTATAGGTTAACTGGTTAACACTGTAACAGTGACACTTTTATTTTGAAAAATTCATAACTTTTGATCTGTAACTCCGATTTAGGTCCTGTTTGAAGCGTCGGAAAGCTAACGAGACGAACTTTAATTTGATAAAATAAAATGAGTGAAGTGAGACATTTTTCAATGATGAATATTTAGGAAAAGTTGAATTGGTTTTATGATTATAAGCATAATTTTATTGAAAGTTGATGATTTGATGTTGTTGATGAAGGAAGTTGTTTGGTTGTATTGTTGGAATAAGTTTTATGATTAAAAACATGATTTATATTGAAAATTGACGATTTGTTGTTATTGACAAAAGAAGTTGGTTTTTTTATATTGTTGAAAATTGGTTTCATGCTTATAAACATGATGTTATTGTGAATTGAGGGTTTGTTGATGTTGATGAGAGAAACTGTTTTATTATCTCGATGTGCTCCCTTGTGGAGGGTTGATGGTCAAGTATCCATCTCACGATGAAATTGGTACCACATGCATAATTGCATATCATGATAGTTGGAATTGCATATTTCTGGATGAATTCACGATTGTGTTGTGTTGCTGAAGTTTTATAATGTGTTCATGATTGTGTTGTTGTTGCTGGATTTTATGGTGGACGATGTTATGACATGTTTATGCTAATTTATTTATATTCCATATTCTAGTATATTTATGATAAATTATGATTACTCACCCTTCCTGCTTGGAAATGTTGCCTCCTATGTGGGTAACTTGCAGATGATAAAGAATAGCTTCGCAACTGCAAGAGGAGTTTTTCAGAGTCTCAAAGCGTACCTTATATTACTTTAGGAGTGGTCTGGAGTCTTTGTGTCCTGCTCTGTGTCATGTAACATCGGGATGGAGTTTATTTGTTAAACTGTTTTCAGTTATGTTATTACTTTGATAAATGTTTTCTCATTATATGATGTTGAAATTTCGGATGGTGAAAATTATGTTTATGAAGTAAAAATTATGATTTTGAAATATGAAGTTTAAATTCCGCTGCGAAATGTTATATGTTATTCTTGATGTTGATTAACCCGTGTTACGGGACAGGACACTGTTCGATTGAATTTTGATGAAATGTGATACCCTTCTCGATGATTACTCTGATATTATTTAAATATTTTGTTTTGGGGTAGAAGGGTGTTACACTAACGATGAGTTCAGGAAGAATCAACCACCGGAAAGAGAAGTTGAGTTTTCTATTGATCTAGTTTTGGGTACTAAACCGATTTCGATGGCACCGTATCGTATGTCAGCTTCAGAGTTGGTAGAATTGAAAAAGAAATTGAATGATTTGTTGGATAAGAGGTTTGTTAGGCCGAGTGTTTCTCCTTGGGGTGCACCGGTATTGTTGGTAAAGATGAAGGACGGAAGCATGCAGTTATGTATTGATTATCGACAATTCAATAAGGTGACAATTAAGAACAAGTATCCACTTCCGAGGATTGATGATTTGATGGATCAGTTGGTTGGTGCGCATGTGTTTAGTAAGATTGATTTGAGATCAGGATATCACCAGATTCGTGTGAAAGAGGAGGATATTCAAAAGACGGCTTTTAGGACACGGTATGGTCACTACGAGTATTCCGTGATGCCATTCGGAGTTTCTAATGCGCCGGGTGTTTTTATGGAATACATGAATCGTATTTTTCATGAACATTTGGATAGTTTTGTGGTTGTGTTCATCGAAGACATTTTGATTTATTCTAAGTCTCAAAAAGAGCATGAAGAGCATTTAAGGATTGTGTTGCAAGTTTTGAGAGAGAAGCAGTTGTATGCTAAGTTATCCAAGTGTGAGTTTTGGTTGACTAAGGTGACTTTTCTTGGTCATGTTATTTCTTATGGTGGTATTAGTGTGGATCCATCCAAGATTGATGTTGTGATGCAGTGGGAAGTTCCTAGATTGGTTACGGAGATTTGAAGCTTTTTAGGCTTGGCGGGTTATTAGCGGAGGTTTATTGAAGGATTTTCAAAGTTGGCACTTCCGTTAACGCAGTTGACGTGTAAAGGAAAGGCTTTCATTTGGGATATTCATTGTGAAGAAAGTTTTATGGAACTTAAGAGAAGGTTAACTACGGCTCCGATTTTGGTTTTGCCGAATCCTACGAAACCATTTGTGGTGTTTTGTGATGCTTCTTTGTTTGGACTAGGTGGTGTTTTGATGCAAGATGGAAAAGTTGTAGCTTATGCTTCAAGACAGTTGAGAGTGCATGAAAAGAGTTATCCTACGCACGATTTGGAGTTAGCGGCTGTGGTTTTTGTTCTAAAGATTTGGTGGCATTATTTGTTTGGTGCGAGATTTGAAGTTTTTAGTGATCACACGAGTTTGAGGTATTTGTTTGATCAGAAAGAGTTGAATATGAGGCAACGAAGATGGTTAGAACTTTTGAAGGATTATGACTTTGGTTTGAATTACCATCCGGGTAAGGCGAATGTGGTGGCCGATGCGTTAAGTCGTAAGTTGTTACACATGTCCGCTTTGATGGTGAAAGAATGGGAGCTTTTGGAAGATTTTAGAGATTTGAGTTTGATTTGCGAGATGACGCCGAGAAGTGTGAGACTTGGTATGCTTCATGTTACGAATTATTTTCTTGCAACCGTTTGTGAAAAGAAAAAGTTGGACTTGAAATTTGTTGATTTGATGATGAATGAGAATGAGGACTTTAAGGTTGATAATTTTGGAGTTTTGAGATTTCGTGGACGTATTTGTATTCCCGATGATGTAGAGTTGAAAAAGATGATTTTAAAGGAAGGACACCGGAGTAATTTGAGTATTCATCCGGGAGCGAACAAGATGTATCAAGATTTGAAGAAGATCTTTTGGTGGTTTGGATTGAAGAGAGATGTGGCTCATTTTGTGTATGCGTGTTTGACTTGTCAGAAGTCGAAGGTGGAACATCAGAAGCCGAGTGGTTTGATGCAACTGTTAGATATTCCGGAATGGAAATGGGATAGTATATCGATGGACTTTGTTACGGGTTTGCCAAATACGCAAAGAGGTCACAATGCGATTTGGGTGATTGTTTATAGGCTTACTAAATTTGCTCACTTTGTTCCGATGGATATTAGTTATTCTTTGGAGAAGCTAGCCGAGATTTATGTTTATGTGATTGTGAAGTTACATGGAGTTCCTAAGAGTATTATATCAGATATAGATCCTATATTTACATCGAGGTTTTGGGAAAGTTTGCAAAAGGCTTTGGGTTCTAAGCTAAGATTGAGTTCGGCTTACCATCCGCAAACGGACGGTCAAACCGAGAGGACGATTCAATCGTTAGAGGATTTGTTGCGTGCTTGTATGCTAGAACAAGGTGGCGTTTGGGATAGTTATTTAGCGTTGATTGAGTTCACCTATAATAACAGTTTTCATTCGAGTATTAGTATGACACCATTTGAGGCTTTATATGGTCGGAGATGTCGAACACCTTTGTGTTGGCATGAAACCGGAGAGAGAACGGTAGTTGGACCGGAGATGGTACAATAAATGACGGAAAAGATGAAGTTTATTCGGGAGAAGATGAGAGCTTCTCAGAGTAGGCAAAATAGTTATCATGATAAGAGACGGAAGGATCTTGAGTTTCAAGAAGGCGACCATGTGTTTTTTAGAGTTACACCGGTTACGGGTGTGGGTCGTGCTTTGAAGTCGAAGAAGTTGACTTCTCGTTTTATTGGTCCGTATCAGATTACTGCAAGAGTTGGTGCTATGGCTTATCGTGTGGCGTTGCCCCCGAACCTTTCGAATTTGTATGATGTGTTCCATGTTTCGCAACTTCGGAAGTATGTTCCGGATCCGTCACATGTTATTCCTATGGACGAGGTTGAGGTGGGAGATAACCTTATGGTGGAAGCTTTGCCGGTTAGAATTTTGGATCGTGAGATCAAGAGGTTAAGAGGCAAGGATATTGCGCTTGTGAAAGTGGCGTGGGGAGGCGCTGCGGAAGGCAACATGACTTGGGAATTGGAAAGTGGGATGCGCGAGTCGTATCCGGAGTTGTTTGAATCAGGAAATATTTTCGAGGACGAAAATTTCTAAAGTGGGGGAGAGTTGTAACGCCCCGATTCAATAATTCCCATTTTTGTTGGAGTCTTTTATTTTAATTGAATAATTATATTCTATTTGTGAAATTAATATTATGATAAGATATGTTGATGAATTAATGTGATATATTGTGTTGTGAAATTTTACCGTTTTATGGATTTCCGGGTAAAATTGGATAAGAGGGTATTTTAGACTTTTGTTAATTAATGATAAGTTAGAATTAGTAGAATTGGTATTTTTGTGAGAGAATTGATATTTGGTTGGAAAGAGTAGAAAATAGAATTAATAAGAGTAAGAATATAATTAGAGAGAAAAGAGTATAAGTTGTGAGAAAGGGAAAGAAAATGAAAGATAGAAAGAAAAAGAGAAGAAAGAAAGAGGAGAGAAAGAGGAAAGAAGAGAAAAGAGAGAAAAGTTGGAAAAGCTTCAAGATTGCTCCAAGGAATCGGAATAATCGGGTAAGGGTGATAAACATTGTTATCTTAATCTTGTGTATGATTATGTATGTGTTTGATGGATTGGGTTTATGATTTGGAGAAGTTTTAGAGAAAGTTAGGTTTAAGGTTTTGATGAGAAAACTTGGAAATTGGTAGATTAATCGGTTAGAAATCATTGTAACCGAAGTATGATGTTAGATACATGTTATTGATCATGTTTGTATGAGTTTAGAGAAGTTTTGGGGTGATTTTGTTAGACTGTTCGCAGCTGGTGTGTTGCTGAAATCGCAGTTGTCGCTCAACGAGCTACCCCTCGCTCAACGAAAGTTCCAGGGCGATTTTCGGTTAGCGAGCAAGAGGGCGCTCAGCGAGCCTGTAGGTATTTGAGAGATTATGTGTTTTAATCCGTAGCTTGAGTTTCAGGTATTCGTTTTTAGCGATCCTTATATCGATTCGAAGCTAAAAACAGGTAGAATCTATTGATGCTAAGAAGAGTAATTTTTAGCCGACTTTTCCGATAAAACGTAAATGAGTTAATTATGGAAATGTGGGTTTGTTATAATGTTGTGGCCATTGGGCAAGTGATTGCTATGCTTAAATTGTATGCATATGTATGTTAATGGTATGTGTTGAATGCATAACTATATTGTGAATATGTATGCATTTTCAAGAATGTTGTGTGTCATTTTGCATGTAAGCATAATGTATGCATTCTTATGTTGTGGGATTCTTTGTGAATATGTTGTAGCATCGTGTGCTCATGTGGAGTGTGAGCGATGACTACAACAAGATCGTGTGCCCATGTGGGGTGTGAGCGATTGCATTGTGTGCCCATGTGGGGTGTGAGAAATCCAGAAACATCGTATGCCCGTGTGGGGTGTGAGCGAAGGGTGATTCATTCACATTGATTGTGTGCCCGTGTGGGGTGTGAGCAATCAGATTGTGTGCCCGTGTGGGGTGTGAGCTATCCTAAAACATTGTGTGCCCATGTGGGGTGTGAGCAATGGGGAACATCGTGTGCCCGACGGGGAGTTACTTTAGGTAACAAGCGATGATTCTATTTGGTTCCTGAGTGAACTTGCTGAATGTTGAGTCGGTACCGCATTGCATCTGCATAGAGTCGTATGTCGGTCTCTATGAGTTGCATTTTATACATTGTATGTATATGCTGAAATAAACATGATTGTGCATATGTTTATTTGGAATGTTGTGAAAGGATTGGTATGTGTGAATGACATACTTGCAGATATATATATATATATATATATATATATATATATATATATATATATGCATGTTGATATGTATATATGTATGTGATTTTATACATTGTATGTATATGCTGAAATAAACATGATTGTGCATATGTTTATTTGGAATGTTGTGAAATGATTGGTATGTGTGAAGGACATACTTGCAGATATATATATATATATATATATATATATATATATATATATATATATATATATATATATATATATATATATATATATATATATATGCATGTTGATATGTATATATGTATGTGATTTTATACATTGTATGTATATGCTGAAATAAACATGATTATGCATATGTTTGTTTGGAATGTTGTGAAATGATTGGTATGTGTGAAGGACATACTTGCATATATATATATATATATATATATATATATATATATATATATATATATATATATATATATATATATATATATGCATGTTGATATGTATATATGTATGTGATTTTATACATTGTATGTATATGCTGAAATAAACATGATTGTGCATATGTTTATTTGGAATGTTGTGAAATGATTGATATGTGTGAAGGACATACTTGCAGATATATATATATATGCATATTGATATGTATATATGTATGTGATTTTATACATTGTATGTATATGCTGAAATAAACATGATTGTGCATATGTTTATTTGGAATATTGTGAAATGATTGGTATGCGTGAAGGACATACTTGCAAATATATATATGCATGTTGATATGTATATATGTATGTGATTTTATACATTGTATGTATATGCTGAAATAAACATGATTGTGCATATGTTTATTTGGAATGTTGTGAAATGATTGCTATGTGTAAAGGACATACTTGCAGATATATATATGCATATTGATATGTATATATGTATGTGATTTTATACATTGTATGTATATGCTAAAATAAACATGATTGTGCATATGTTTATTTGGAATGTTGCAAAATGATTGGTATGTGTGAAGGACATACTTGCGAATATATATATGCATGTTGATATGTATATATGTATGTGATTTATACATTGAATGTATATGTGTGATTTAAACATAGCTTGTCGTATGTTTATGCGAAATGAATGTAAATGAAGAATACACATAAATAATATAAGATTTATCTGTATTGGTAAATGAAGATACATTGCGATGTATGTGGGTTATGTGAACATGGTTGGATATGATTTATGTTATATGAATGAAATGGTGATAAGTATGCATATAAGTATGCTTTATGTTGTGTATGAATGATATGTTGTGGTGAGAATATGTTGATGTATATGTTATATGTTGAGATATATAATTATATGCAATATTATTATTATAATGTTTCTCACCCTTCTGTTGTTTTATGATGCCCTATGAGGCATTGCAGATTAGGTGTGCCAGAGTCGTTTTTGTGAAGCTTGTCTTCATATCTTTTGGTCGGTCGGCTCTGATATGTAGCACCGGGTAGTTAGGTGGCTTTGTGCCTTTTTGGGGATACATTTGTATATGTATTTGTTGTGGACATGTTTTGTATAACATGATATATTTGTACACTTCTAACTTGTAGATATATTTTGATTAATATATAAGTTAAAGTTGTTGATGATTTAAGTTTTCCGTTGTGCAATTTATAATTGAGATATGGGTGTAAGGATTGAAATTCCTTTGTGGATAGCTACCCTATTGTTGCATATCTATTTGAGCAGGTGTTGTATGTTTTAATCTGACGTAATATGGCATGCTCCTTTTTATGCTTGATTTAAAATGTACTCTGATGAAATTTTATCTATGCCTAAATGATTTAATGTATTATTTGGGGGTATAGAAAAGGGGTGTTACAGTTTGTCCTAAGACACCAGGATTTGAATACTCTTCAAAAGAGTTTGAAAAAGTCAGTTTCCCCAAAGTTATCGGGAGTATTTTCTGTCAAAATACCAGAACTGGTGCATGTTAATGCCTGGACATGGAAGCATGAATAGTTATGTTGCATGCATATAACGTGTTTGTTGTTTTGCAGGTATTTCTCCAGTGTTCTAACGTTCATGTCACTTTCAGGCACTATAGCTCCCAAAAAGGGTCAAAGACAGTCGACAGTGCACAGATACCCTACAACGGTGAATAGAGAAAGAGCAATGGATCAGATGCAAGCAGATCTGGCTGACTTGAGGACGAGAATGGACAACTTCATGAACCTCATGGCTGGGATGGGCCAAACTCAAGAGCGTCTGCGAGAGATGTTGGAGAACAATCAAGTCAGGAGCAATGGAAGAACAGAGGGAGGTAATCGCAACGGGGCTGGCGTCCGTAGCGTTGAAATCCCTGTGGTGCAACCAGGGGTCACTATTGTCAATGATGGAGTGAATAACCTGCAGATGGATGGGCAGGATGAACAATTCTCTTTGCTGGATGAGGCGGAAGGCCAAAGGGTCGACATGAATAAAAGGTTCGAAGAAATGGCTGAGCAGATTCGTGCCATTCAATCTCAGAGCTCTCTGGGGTTTGACATCAATGATTTGGGCTTGGTGCCAGGGGTGGTAATTCCCTACAAGTTCAAAGTTACCAATTTTGATAAGTACAACGGCACGGCATGCCCGAAAACTCATATGTAGTCATTTGTGGGAAGGATTGTTGCGCATACAGATGATGAAAAGTTGTGGATGTATTACTTCCAGGATAGTCTTATAGGAGCGTCCTTGGAATGGTACATGAAGTTGAGCATAGTCAATATCCGAAGCTGGAAGGATTTGGCTGAGGCATTCGTGAAGCATTACCAGTATAATTTGGATATGGCTCCAAATCGTACTCAGTTGCAAACAATGTCTCAGAATGCTAAGGAAGGGTTCAAAGAGTACGCCCGGAGGTGGCGTCAGCTTGCTGCTCGAGTGCAACCTCCCTTGCTAGAGAATAAAATGGCAGATATGTTCATGGGAACGCTTCAAGGGGTGTTTATTGAGAGGCTGACGTCTTGTTCGGCAACGAAGTTCAATGACATCGTGATTGCAGGAAAGAGGGTTAAGACTCTTCTAAAGATGGGAAAGATTCAAGACACTGGTGCAAGTAGCTCAAGTGGAGTGAGAAAGGATTTTAGTGGACCTCCAAGAAGAAGGGAGTGAGAGACTAATGTTGTGTTCGGTCGAGGTTGGGGCCGCGGATATAGAGGATCTTATGAGCAGGTGGCAGCTGTCACTATTCCCATAGGTCCTGTACAGCAACAGCAGCAACAGCCGCAGCGTAACAACTATCAACAAAGGCCTTATCAGCAGAGGCAAGCTCGTCCAGCTAACAGGGTGCTCGAGGCTATCCCGATGACATACACAGCTCTATTCCAGAGATTGTTGGAATTGAATTTGGTTCAGTTGATGACGTTAGCACCACCTCCACCTGGAGAGCTTCCAGTGGGGTATGATGCTAATGCAAGATACGCGTTTCATTCAGGAGCTCCCGGGCACTCAACAGAGAAGTGCAGGGCATTGCAGCATAAGGTCCAAGACCTGATTGACTCGATGGCGATCAACTTCGCACCGCCTCCAAATGTTACATCAAAACCTATTCCAAATCATGGAGGGGCCAGGATAAATGTCGTTGACGGTGGCGAGAGTTTGAATTTAATCTTGAATGTGGATGAAGAGAAGACTTCGTTGTTAGTCGTGAAGGACAGATTGCTGAAAGGGGAGGTTTTTCCAGGTTGTGATTACGACTGCGAAGGTTGCTTGAATTCCGTTAATGGTTGTAAGGACTTGAGAATTGGGCTGCAATGTTTGATCGATGAGGGGTCTCTACAGTTTAACAAAGTTTCTAACAGAAATGGTTGTGTGTCTACAGTGACAATCTACTTTGATCCTGCCGAAGTTCCTGTCCGGAGAGAGCCAGTGACCATTTATGTCCTCGAAGTGAGTCCAGTGACCATTACTGTTCCGGGACCAGTCCCTTATGCTGATGACAAAGCCATCCCGTGGCACTATGGTTCAGACGTGTACGTAGAAGGTCAGAAAGTGGATAGTCAAGCGGTAACAAGTGACCCGACTGTTGTGAATGTCGGAGGAGTTGGGGGATTTATAAGGAATGAGCGTCTTTTTGCTCCTCAAGCTCTTAGAGGTGATCCTGAAGCTGAAGCTGCTACAAAAGCTAAGGGTAAACAGATAGACACTGAAGAGGTGACAACTCCTGCTGTCGGTCAGGGCACTTTTGAAAAGGAAGTCGAAGAATTCATGAGAATAATAAAGAAAAGCGACTATAAGGTGGTTGAACAGCTGAACCAGACCCCGTCCAAGATATCCATTCTGTCATTGTTGATGTGTTCCTAAGCTCATCGAGAGGCTTTGCTGAAAGTTTTGCAAATGGCATATGTACCGCAAGAGATAACTGTCAACCAGTTGGAAGTTGTGGTAGGCAGCGTAAACGCCAGTCATGGGTTGGGATTCACAGATAGAGATCTCACTTCTAAAGGACGCAATCACAACAAAGCCTTGCATATCACCATGGAGTGCAAGAGTGTTGTTCTATCACACATCCTGGTAGATACAGGCTCTTCTCTCAATGTGCTCCCTAAGAAGGCCCTCATGAAGCTGAACGTTGATGGCATCGTCTTGCGACCTAGTGATTTGATTTTGAAAGCTTTTGATGGGTCCCGAAGATCTGTGTTTGGTGAGGTAGAGCTACTAGTGAAGATTGGGTCTCAAGTGTTCGAAAGCACATTTTATGTTATGGACATTCAACCCGCTTATAATTGTTTGTTGGGACGTCCCTGGATTCATGCTGCTGGCGCAGTAACGTCCATGTTGTATCAAAAGCTGAAGTATGTGGTAGACGGCCAGGTTATCACTGTGTGCGGAGAAGAAGACATTTTCGTAAGCCATCTGTCAACCTTCAAGTATGTGGAAATGGATGGGGAAATCCATGAGACGCTTTGCCAAGCCTTCGAGACGGTCAATGTCAATACTTTGTCTCCAGCAGTTCAGAACAACAATGAGAAGGAATGGACTCCTATCTACTCCTACAGGCAAGCTAAGGAGGTAGTTCGATCCGGAAAGTCCCAGGGATGGGGCAAGTTACTGGAAATGGAAAGGAAAGACGACAAGTTCGGTCTCGGATATCAACCTGGTCAGTCCAGCTGGTCTCATGGCGGGAAGCCCATAAGATTCACCAACGCTAGAATGTTAGACTACAACCATGTTTGCGCAACAGATGCCGACGGGGATAGTGACTGCAACTTGGATGACTGGATTCACCCATGCGTACCTGAGGAGGAGCTCCAGAACTAGTCTGCTGAAGATTTTGTTCAAGTTACTTGGCAGTCAAAGTAATTTTCTTTGTTTCCATTTTTATCATACTGCATGTCAAATCCTGTACTCTGCCCAAGGTGCACGGATCCATATGTAGGGCCACCATGTTTTAATGCATTTTCTTTTCCATGAAATAAAGGACATTTTTTCAAGCAAATTGTGTTCTCTTTCTTTCGTTTTTAAATTTTTCACAAAGCAAATAAAATGGCAATGTTTTTCTTTCTTGTGTTTTTGTATGTTTGTGTCTCCTTCAGATTCTGAAATAAGCACATCTTGCACAGTGTCGATCATTCGGATTCCTGTGACAATGTTCCTGCTATGACTATGCATGACTTCGACAATCCTATCTACCAAGTTGATGAAGAGGTTGAGGAAGACTGTAAACTCCCGAAAGAATTGGTCAGGCTATTGAAACAAGAGGAAAGGGTCATTCAGCCTCATCAGGAAGAAATAAAGATCATCAACATCGGGACTGAAGATGTAAAGAGAGAGATAAAGATTGGGGCCAGTCTGCAGGTCGGGGTAAAGAAGGAGTTGATTGGTATGCTGCGTGAATATGTGGATATTTTCGCCTGGTCGTATCAGGACATGCCAGGGCTGGATACTGACATTGTTGTGCACAAGCTGCCACTAAAGGAAGACTGTCCTCCCGTGAAGCAAAAGCTGAGAAGAACTAGCCCGGATATGGCTATGAAGATCAAGGAGGAAGTTCAGAAGCAGTGGGATGCCGGTTTCCTTGCTGTGACTAGTTACCCACCTTGGGTAGCAAACATTGTGCCGGTACCGAAGAAAGATGGCAAGGTCCAGATGTGCGTCGATTATCGGGATCTAAACAGAGCAAGTCCAAAGGATGATTTTCCGCTACCTCACATCGATGTGTTGGTAGATAACACCGCTCAGTTCTCGGTATTTTCCTTCATGGATGGCTTCTCCGGATATAATCAGATCAAGATGGCGCCGGAAGACATGGAGAAAACGACGTTCATTACCCCGTGGGGTACCTTCTGTTACAGGGTTATGCCCTTTGGATTGATGAACACCGGGGTAACATATCAGCGGGCTATGGTAACATTGTTCCATGATATGATACATAAGGAAATTGAGTGCTATGTGGACGACATGATTGCCAAGTCCCGGGACGAAGAAGAGCATCTGGTCAATCTCAAAAAGCTGTTTGAGAGATTGATAAAGTATAGATTGAGGTTGAATCCAAACAAGTGCACGTTCGGAGTGTGTTCCGGTAAGTTGCTGGGTTTCATTGTTAGCCAGAGAGGAATTGAGGTAGATCCTGCAAAAGTAAAAGCAATACAAGATATGCCTGCACCGAAAACAGAAAAAGAAGTGCGTGGGTTTTTAGGGAGATTGAACTACATTTCTCGGTTTATATCTCATTTAACTACCACGTGCGAGCCAATATTCAAACTGTTGAGAAAAGAGCAAATGGTCGGGTGGAATAAGGACTGTCAAAGAGCCTTTGAAAAGATAATAGAATATCTGCAGGAGCCTCCGATTCTAATGCCTCCAGTTCCAGGACGAACACTTATCATGTACTTGACCATGTTAGAAAGGTCTATGGAGTGTGTTCTAGGTAAACATGACGAGTCTGGTCGAAAAGAGTATGCTATTTACTACCTTAGTAAAAAGTTTACCGACTGTGAATCCCGTTACTCACTGCTCGAGAAAACTTGCTGCGCTTTGGTATGGGCTGCTCGCCGACTGAGGCAGTACATGTTGACCCATACCATATTGCTAATCTCAAAAATGGACCCTATCAAGTACATTTTCGAGAAACCAGCGTTAACCGGAAGGGTTGCAAGGTGGCAAATGATCTTAACAGAGTATGACATACATTATACTTCCCAGAAAGCCATCAAAGGAAGTGTATTGTCAGATTATCTTGCACAACAACTGCTTGAAGACGACTATCAGCCAATGAAGTTTGATTTCCCTGATGAGGACATCGTGTACCTCAATGCAAGAGATTGTGAGGAACCTCTTCTGGAGGAGGGGCCAGACCCTGAATCCAAATGGAAGTTGATGTTTGATGGGGCAGTCAATATCAATAGACGTGGAGTTGGTGTCGTTCTTATCGCTCCCGAAGGTGTTCATTTTCCCTTCGTTGCCAGAATCACTTTTGGCTGCACCAACAATGAAGCGGAATACGAGGCGTGCATAATGGGAATAAAGGAGGCTATTAATCTTCGAATTAAGACCCTCGATATATTCGGGGATTCAGCCCTCGTTATCAATCAAATTATCGGCAAGTGGTATACACATCAAGAACACTTAATTCCTTACAGGGATTGTGCTAGAAGACTGTTGACGTTCTTCACAATAGTTAAGCTTCTGTACATACCACGAGATGAGAATCAATTTGTCGATGCATAGCTACTCTTTCTTCGTCCATCAAAGTCTTGTGTTGGAACTATGTGCCCAGGATTGACATTTCCAGGCTTGACACACCAGCTTATGCTTTCTCTGTAGACGCAGTGTCTGATGAGCAACCTTGGTACTTTGATATTAAGTGTTTCCTAGAAAAACAAGAATACCCAGCTGGGGCATCATCCAATGACAAGAAGACCTTGAGACGACTCGCTGCTAGCTTCTTCTTGAACATAGATGGGGTTTTGTATAAGGGGAACTTTGACATGGTCTTGCTCAGATGCGTGGATAGACACGAAGCAAGCCTGTTAATGCAAGAAGTCCATGAGGGATCTTCCGGTACTCATGCAGGAGGACATGTTATGGCTAAGAAGTTGCTGAGATTAGGGTATTATTGGCTAACAATGGATGCAGACTGTTGTTCGTACGCCCGTAAATGCCACAAGTGCCAGATATATGCAGAAAAAGTGCACGTTCCTTCTAGCCCGCTCAACGTCATGTCATCTCCTTGGCCCTTTTCTATGTGGGGCATCGATATGATTGAGAAGATAGAGCCTACTGCTTCAAACGGTCATTATTTCATTTTGGTTGCAATTGATTATTTCACCAAGTGGGTTGAGGCAGCATCTTATGCCAATGTCACTCGTCAAGTGGTAGCCAGGTTTCTGAAAAGAGACATCATTTGCAGATACGGAGTGCCTGAGCGAATCATTACTGACAATGGTTCCAACTTAAACAACAAGATGATGGCAGAACTATGTCGGGGCTTCAAGATTCAACATTACAATTCTTCTCCTTACCGGCCAAATATGAATGGCACGGTAGAGGCAGCTAACAAGAATATTAAGAAGATTGTGTAGAAGATGGTTGTCACTTACAAAGATTGGCATGAGATGTTACCATTCGCACTGCATGGGTACCGAACGTCAGTCAAGACGTCAACTGGGGCAACTCCTTTCTCATTGGTGTATGGCATGGAGGCAGTCTTGCCTGTCGAGGTAGAAATTCCTTCATTGTGTGTGATGATGGATGTGATGCTTGATGAGGCTGAATGGGTACGTGCCCGATATAATCAGTTGTGCCTAATTGAGGAAAAGAGATTAGTGGCTATCTGTCATGGTCAGCTTTATCAGAGGAGAATGAAGCGAGCATTCGACCAACGAGTATGTACTCGAGAGTATCAAGTAGGCGAGCTTGTGCTCAAGAGGATCGTTCCTCCAGGTTCATATCACAGGGGCAAATGGACCCCAAACTACGAAGGCCCATTCATAGTAAAGAAAGTTTTCTCAGGTGGGGCGCTGATGCTCACCACAATGGATGGAGAAGATTTCCAGTCTCCTGTTAACTCGGACGCAGTTAAAAAATACTTCGCATAAGCAGACCCGCTGGACATAAAAACAGAATTAAAGTCCATGCAAGAAAAGGGCATCCCGACGAGCTAAAAATAGAATAAAAAGCTCGGGCAAAAGTTAGGGAAATAAATATTAAAAAAAAATGTACACCCACTGAGCTAAAAATCCACATCGGACAGTTCAGGCAAAAAAGGGTATTCCGGTGGATTGAAAACCCGAAAGGGCGATCCACACAAAACAAGGGAAAAAGCGAACAACTGCGATCCGGTTAATCTGAATCAAACCACCATTTCATGTAGTCTGACAATATCAGAAAGATAGGAATCAGTCCCCTCAACTTCTTCAGAAAGCAAAGGCAAGAACAGAAAGTCTTGAAGACATGCTGGTCATAGCAAGAAGGAAACTCAATTGAATTCCGTGTACATTGCCATTAGGATAGTTTCTTTTCTCATTTTTTTAGGGTAGCTACCTCTTTCCGGGTAGTCGCTTCCTGATGTAAAACTTTGCCTATTCAGAGGTCATTCAATAAATAAGTATTCAGTCAAAAGCTGCGTTGTGTTTTCTTTGTTTACAAAAATGTCCTGAATTTTTGGCAAAAAGAACATTGCATTTGAAACATATTGATTTTTCTGGAAAAAAAAACAAAATTGTCATGGCAGGTGAATAATTAAAAATCTTTGAGTGTCGGGTGACAATGGATGAACAGATCATACCATGCAAATCCCCGGTGAACAGGCGTGTATACTGTTGTTGCAGGTTTTACAGGATGATGTAGCACTTCCCCAAGCAGAGTGCTCCTCAGCAGAGACATGGAGTGGAATCCCTAGTAGATTTTCAAATCTAATTGGAGATGGTGTCCCCAAGCGGTGTTTCTTCACAAGAAAGACGCGTGTTTTCCCCAGTTGAGTTCAAATGGAATCATCCCCAACTGAGCTAGAGCAGGTGGAATCCTCGGCAAAATTTTCAGGCCCAACCAAAGAGAGTTGTAATGGTCAGAAATCTTTCCCCAGCGAAGGCAATTTGACTGAATATTCCCCAGCCGGGTCGGGAGATCGTCTCTTCCTTAGAGTTCATGAGTGGTACACAACCATCATTGAAGTATCCCCAGCAAGCCCGCCAGTTTATTTTTGGCCGGTGTGACAGGGTACTGCAGATATTCGTTCATGTTTCACCCCTCAACCAAGTGTCGCCAGGATATCTTGGTCATATCCGCAGTGGAGCTTCAAGGTTAATCAAACAGTTCTTCTCCCCAAGCGGGTTATTTTCCACAACAAATTCCTAGTAGGCAGCTGAAGGCCTTACTCCCCCATAGAGTTAGAATTGTCAGAATTCTCTCTCCAGCAAGGGTTATTTAATCAAGCAGTTTCCCCCAGCGAGCAACTGAATGTCTGTTTCCCCAGTGAAGTCCCCAGCTAGGGTCTGACCAAGCATCATCCTCAGCCGGGTCGGAAGGTCGGCATTTCCTCGCAGAGTCATAATCGAGATTCACTCTCGTCATTGGAGTATTCCCCAGATAAGCTGCCGGTCTATGTCGGCCATGGGATGATACCAAGTCGTCCCTCATATCCCCAGTCAGAGTTAGGCGTCGTCCAAGCCTTTGACCAAAGTTCCCCTGCAGAGGCGAGATTATTTGTTTCCAATCAGGGCATTTCGAAGTGTGCTCGTCTGCATCTCCTGGCACTCGTCTGTGTTGGGTATCCGTTTTGTTCTCGTATGCATCCCCTTCAACACTCGTCCGTGTTTGCATTCTGCTCGTTGCTTGTCTGCATACTCCAGTATTCGTCCGTGTTTGATGTTTGGTATTTACTGGTTGCTCGTCTGCACTCCCAGCTCTCACTCGTCTGTGAAATATTCTCCCCGGCAGAGTCGTGTTTATTACCGGGATGTCATTGCTCGTTTGCCTTCCCTAAAGGTCGCCTGTGTGTGGTGAATGTCGTTGCTCTTCTGCGCCCCCTGCACTCGTCTGTGTCTGATTTGGATGGTTGCTCGTCTGCATCCCCTCTTAACACCCGTCCGTATTTAAGGTTTGGTAGCTGCTTGTCTGCATTGCCCCAACACTCGTCTGTGTTCGCACTTTGTTGATTGCTCATTTGCTTTCCCCGGCAGTCGCCTACGGTTGGTAGATGTTGATACTCGTCTGCACTCCCCAATGCTCGTCTGTGTTTGAAATCTAATGAAGTTCCCTAACACTCATCTGTGTTTGAACTTATGTGATGATCGTCTGCATTCTCCAAAACTCGTCTGTGTTTGTTATCTGTGTGAAGCCTATTTGCATTGTTGGATACTCGTCTGTATCATCATTCCCACTCGTCTGTGTTGAATTGTACCCATATGTACTGATTTGATAATCACTCCAAGTACTTGTCTGTATTGAATTTCCGGTACTCGTCTGTATTGCTGCCCCATACGCTCGTCTGTGTTGACTTATGCCCGTATGAATGTTGACTCGATAATATTTTCGGTACTCGTTGTTACTCCAAATTCTCGTCTATATTGGATCTCTGGTATTCGACTGTATCAGTGGCTGATATTTGTTTGTACCGCCGCCTGAAGCGCTCGTTTGTGTTTCTTAGATCATCGTCTGATATTCGTCTGTATCATTGACTCTGGGCACTCGTCTGTGTTCTCCTGATGGTCGTCCAATTCTCGTCTGTATTGAAGAGGTTTGAAGTCCTGACGGTGGGATTAAATGTCAAAATGGTTACCGGTCCTGGCGTAACAGGCTTATCTGAAGGAGGTTCGTCTGTCTCAAGCACCACTTATCTGCGCAAGATTTATGAAGAGGGTTCGTCAAATCCTAATGTCGCACCTGGCATAACAGGTTTTCTCAAGGAAGGCTCGTCTGTCTTAAACCATATGTTTACGGATAACATATGAAGAGGGTTCGTCTATCCTGATTATGAATGTCTATCCCACAGACTTAAGTGCATCACCGGTCCTAGCGTAACAGGTTTATCCGAAGGATCTCAGGTCATATATTGCAAGAGGTATGAGGGCTCGTATGTCCAGTACCTGGCGTAACAGGTTCATTTGAAGAGGGCTCGTATGTCCAGCACCTGGCGTAACAGGTTTGTTCGAGGACTCGTCTGTCTAAGGTCTTCTATCAGAAAAAAATAATTCAACTTGCAAGGAGCTTGTCTACTTTCTCCCCACTTCAGTCGCCAAAGCGTCATTTGGTTGGGTTTATTTCCCATTGCTTGCATTCTCCAACAAAGTGCAAATTTCAGGTCTTCTTGGTGTTCAACCACAGTTCATCTTGAACGGTCGATAATCGTGCTACCGTCCTTTTCAGATTAACAGTTGCTTGAATAAGGGCAGCTGTAACACCCTAAATTTTCCCTCTCTTATTTAGCATCATCATCATATCATAATCATCATCATTATGTTATATCCTTAGCATATTGCATAGAAAAATGAAGCATAGCACTTGCATGTTCCGACATAAGGCATGTGATCAATCATCAGGGAAATTCAAAGCTAACGAGGCAGGTTACAAGGTTGACATCAGGGTCAAAGCCTAAAGAAAGGATTGAGGATCAAAATCAGATCAAAACGGTTGGCACCGGCTTATTCTTGAAGGTTCCCACCAAAATGAGGGAAATTCAAAATTTACTGGCGTTAACCGGTTAACAGATTGGTTAACCAGTTAACAGCCACGAATTTTGAATTTCCAGCAGCAATTCAGCATATGTGATTTTTGCTCCAATTTTCATTTTCTGATTTTATTCATTTTTGAATTAATTGGAAATTAAAAGGAAAGATCTAGAGCACTTGCCCAAGCCTAATTCCATTGCAAAGTCTTAATCACATTACCCAAACCATAATTTTGGATCCCAAGCCTAATTTTTGGGCCCCAAACCTAAACCATATTTAATGATTTCTCTCCAAACCAAGAGGGCTCTCCCTCATTTTTCACTCTCATTTCTGAATTTTCACTCCTCTCACTCATAATTCTCTCACTTTTCTCTCCTAATTTTCCAAATTACTCAAAGTTCCTCTTTGAAGATCACATAACCTTGCCTTGAGGTGTGTAGATCTTGGAACTAGACCTCCATCCATAGCTTCATTACATCTTTTTGCTAGTTTTAGTGGTGATTCAAATCTGGTTTGGGATCTAGAAGTGCTTTTGGATCTAAAATTCTGCATCAAGAGCTTGTTCTTGCATTTATTTTGCACGGAGAGTGAAGCTTAGCACCGGATCTTCAAAGTTTTGCGCGAGATCTATCATTTTCAGCTCGATCAACAATTACCAAAGTATACCTCAGCTTTGTAGGTTGGTTAATTTCAGATCTAGCTCTGTTTTTAGCTTATTTGCATGCTTGCGCTTTAGATCCGCCATGTGCTTGCGTATTTGCTTGTGTTGATTGAATTGATTGATTGATTTGTGACCGGATCCATGTATTAATGTTCATAAGCTTCATGATGCCATTTAATGTGAATTGATGCATTATTTTCATGTTCAAATGCTTGCTGGGCTGGTATGAGTTTGTTTGGAATAAGCTGGTTGTGAGCTGATTTTTGCAGGTTTTTGCTATTGTCTTAACAATGTTAACCGGTTAACGGATTGGTTAACCGGTTAATGCACCTGATTTGTGCTGTTTTATGCAGGTTTTTGACTGGTTAACTGGTTAACGCTTTGGTTAACCGGTTAACACTGAAGCAGTGAGCCATTTTTGCCTTATTTTGAGCATGTTTGATCCCCATACTTGTTTTAAATGCCATGGATCATTGTATGATCATTGAATATGTTTGTTTGGGTGATTTTCTTGCTGATTGATGCATGCTTCCGTGTTCTCGACACGTAAAATGTTTGTTTGTGCTATGTTTGGCATGATTGTTTGATCTTGGTTGATGTGAGCTTTGAACATGTCATTGCCTTGATGTTATTGATGAACTTGCTGAAATTTTGCTAACATTTCAGGGGCTAATGGTAAGTGAAGTGTGGATGTTCATCCATATTTCAACTCTTCATCCTTCTCTCTTTTTAAGTTGCTTTCTCTTGGTGTTTTGATGTGCCTTATGCCATCATGTGTTGCTTCCTCTCTTCTTCTTGCTCTTCTTTGGTTTATCTCCTTCCTTTTCTTTATTAGGATAGTTGAAGCCTCACTAACCTTAGGACCACTTTTGCATGACAATATTAGGATTAGTCTTTCCCCATTTTAGACTTTTACCTTTTTGCTCATTTGGTTTCTTTCTCTTCTCATCTCAAAACAAAACCTAAAAAACATTAATAAAAAGAAGTGACTTCTTGTGTAATAGCCTTATTCCATGAGGGCATATGTATTCATTCCATCTTGGAATAGTGCATTTGTCTAGCATGATGCACAAGTCGGATCATGAAGTCATCTTCATCAATAAAAACCCTAAAAAACACTTCTTCATTTTTAATCACTAAAACACCTAACAAATTTAACAAGTCAATGAATTTAGGCCCTTGCCTTTGGAAACAAGTCTTGGATACGTTCTCCTTGCTTGGTGTGATTGTTCTATTATTCCATCTTGGAATGTAGTACAAGTCCACATTCCATAGAAAAGAGCTTGAGTTCATTGTTTTGTGCCACACCAATAAAAAACTCTAAAAAACACAAACAAACAATAATCGTCTTTCCTTCGGGAATTCTTTTCTCATCTCCTTCGCTCCGTCCGCGAACTTGCTTCTTCTTGTCATTTTGCAAGACGGTTACACACTCGTCGTCCGAACCTGCAACACCTGAGCATTGACATAGGCAGTTCAAGCCTTAATTCACAAGCAATCTTTTCTACCCCTAGTTAGGGGAACTACGGTGTCTCTGATCCTCATTTTCCCGACGAGGTACATAGGCAGCGGGGTAGGGCCCCTCATTTTCAGTTTCGCAACAGCTTTCACCCTTTCACCCTTTGAAATATTTTCTTTGCAAGCGTGGATCCCGTCGGGTACGGCGAACGATCTGGGGTGCTAATACCTTCCTTGGTCGTAACCGACTCCCAAACCCAGTCTCTTTGGTTCGCAGGACCCGTGTCCTTCCTTTTCTTTTCTTCTGGTTTATGCAGCATTACCATTCCCGTTTCTTCGGGATAAAAATGCCTGGCTGGCGACTCTATTCTTTTCCGCGCCACTTTCACGTTTGTACCAGGATGGAAATCCGGGGAGCGACAAAGAGGAGAATAATGATCAACAAGTTTTGAACATTCCAATAGTTTGTGAATTTCCCGATGTTTTTCCTGAAGATGTCACTTCCTTACCTCCGGTGAGGGAAGTTGAATTCTCAGTCGACCTGATACCAAGAACGGCTCCTATATCTGTTTCCCCTTATCGGATGGCTCCGCTTGAGTTAAAAGAGTTGAAGGATCAATTGGAGGATTTAATGGCAAAGCATTTTGTAAGGCCTAGTGTTTCACCGTGGGGAGTTCCCGTGTTATTGGTAAAGAAGAAGGATGGTGGTATGCGGCTGTACATCAATTATCGTAAGTTGGACAAGGTTACAATCAAGAATAAATACCCCTTACCAAGGATAGACGATCTTCTAGATCAATTGAAAGGAGCCTGTGTGTTCTCGAAGATTGATCTAAGATCGGGCTATCACCAGATTAGTGTGAAGAGTTATGATGTTCCAAAAACTGCGTTCAAAACCCGTTACGGTCATTACGAATTCTTAGTGATGCCTTTCGGTGTGACGAATGCTCTAGCTGTTTTTATGGACTACATGAATCATATATTTCAGAATTTCTTGGATAAATTTGTGGTGATCTTTATCGATGACATTCTTATCTATTCTCGTACTCCGCAAGAGCACGAAGAACACCTAAGGATTGTTCTATCGATACTGCAGGAAAAGCAACTTTTTTCCAAGCTTAGTAAGTGTGAGTTCTGGATGTCAGAAGTCAAGTTCCTTGGACATGTTATATCATAGGGAGGTGTAGCTGTAGACCTGTCCAAGATAGAAGTTGTAATTAATTGGGAGAGACCGAAGAATGTTACCGAAGTGAGAAGCTTCCTAGGTTTGGCAGGTTACTACAGAAGGTTTATTAAAGGTTTTTCTCAGATGGCATTACCGTTAACTAAGCTCACTAGGAAGGACTTCGCTTATGAATGGAATTCCAATTGTGAGCAAAGTTTTGTGTGGTTGAAGGAGAAATTGACAACTGTTCCAGTCTTGATTATTCAAGATCCTAACAAATCTTATGAAGTGTTTTGTGATGCTTCAAAGATGGGTTTAGGAGGTGTTCTCATGCAAGAAGGTCAGGTGGTGGCGTATGCTTCCAAACAGTTGAGAGTTCATGAGAAGAATTATCCTATGCATGATTTGAAATTAGCGGTCGTGGTGTTTACCTTGAAAGTGTGGCGACACTATTTGTATGGTGTGTGTTTTGAGATGTTTAGTGATCATAAGAGTTTGAAGTACCTCTTTGATCAAAAGGAACTGAATATGAGACAGAGGAGATGGATGGAGTATTTGAAGGATTATGATCTTGAGTTGAAGTATCACCCCGGAAAAGCGAACAAAGTGGTAGATGCCTTAAGTAGAAAAGTGATTCATAGTGCCGAATTGATGGTATTGGAGTATGCATTGTTAGAAAAGTTTCGGGATCTTAATCTTCAATTTGTTTGGACTCCAAATGGTGTAATCATGGGAAACTTGAATATTAATTCTACCTTGAGGAATGATATTCAACAAGCTCAAGTTTTGGATGAGAAGTTGCAAGGACTGTTACTCCAATCGGGTTTCGTGAGAGCATTAGATGGGATCATCCTATTTAATCAAAGAATTTGCATTCCGGATGATGATGTGTTAAAGAGAAAGTATTGGTGGTCCGGGATGAAAAAGGACATTGCGGTATTTGTGTTAGAATGTGCGGTGTGTCAGCAAGTGAAGATTGAGCACCAAAGGCCAGGTGGATTATTACAACCTTTGGACATCCCAATTTGGAAATGGGATATTATCTCTATGGACTTTGCAGTAGGTTTACCGAGTACTCAGGGTGGCTATGACTCTGTTTGGGTGATTGTGGACCGACTAACAAAATCTGCGCATTTCTTAGCCATGAAGACTACATATAAGAAAAGTTAGCTTGCAAGGTTGTTTATTGCTGAAATTGTAAGATTGCATGGTGTCTCGTACAATATTGTATTGGATAGAGATCCGAAGTTCACTTCGAGATTTTGGAAGGTGTTCCAACAAGCCATGGGTACGAATTTGCGTTTGAGTACTTCTAATCATCCTCAAACGGATGGTCAGACGAAATGTACGATTCAAACAATGGAGGATATGTTGAGAGCATGTGTTTTAGAGAGTAGAGGAAATTGGAAAGAACTTTTGTCGTTGATCAAATTTTCGTACAACAACAGTTACCATGCAAGCATCGGTATGGCTCCATATGAGGCTTTGTACGGAAGAAGGTGTAGAACACCCCTGTGTTGGTCAGAAGTGGGTGAAGATATGATCTTAGGACCGGAAATTATTCAAGAGACTACAGAAAAGATTCGTATGATCCGAGAAAAGATTAAGCAAGCCCAAGATCGTCAGAAAAGTTATGCTGACAATCGAAGGAGACCTTTGGAATTTGTTGAAGGTGATCATGTATACTTGAAAGTCACTCCGAGGTTGAGGTTGAAAGGACCGTTTAAGTCGCGTAAGTTAAACCCGAGATACGTGTCAGATTCTAGAAAAGATTGGTGAAGTTGCTTCCCGTTTAGCCTTGCCGCCATCTCTATCCGAAATGCATGATGTTTTTAATGTATCCCATCTTCGTAGGTTCGTTCCTGATCCTCTTCAGCCTATTCTTCCGGATTCTATCGAGATAGAAGCGGATTTGACCTTCGAGCCCCAACCGAGTCGTATTGTTGGGAGAGAAACCAAAGTATTAAGGAATAAAGAGATACCACTTGTTAAAGTGCAATGGGATGAGACGCATTCGGGCGATGCTACGTGGGAGTTGGAATTAGAAATGCGGGAATCATATCCTCACCTGTTCAGGTAATCCTTTAAATTCGTGGACGAATTTTATTTAAGGGGGGAGGATGTAATACCCCGTATTTTATTTAAAGCTATGATCAATATTAATTGGTAATAATATTATTCCGGAATGCTCTAAGAAATTTTAACAGAACTAAATAGAGTAATTCATGGGATATTATTTATTAATTGATATTAGCTGACTCAGAAGTTTTATAAAATATCGGATTAAGAGACATTTTTGGATACTCTCTGATTTTGACCCATTGGTAAAAGTATAAGTTTTTATACTTGTATATATAGAAAGAATATGAGAGAAAGAAGAGGTTGGTAAGAAAAAGAAGAAAAGAAGAAAAGGAGAGGAGAAGAGAAGAAGAAGAAGAGAGAAAACCCCAAAAGCTTCAATTCCTCATTCTCGATCATCCGTCCGTCGAATCAACTCAATCTTTCCGCCAATCTTCATCTCTTGAGGTGGGTTCTTAGTTAGAAACTTTTATCTTTGATTTTGGTTGAGTTTTAGAGATTTTGTGGTTAGGGCTAAATTGGAAAATCTAAGAAAAATCAGAAGTTTAACAGTTAAAACTCGATTAAAACTTAACTAAAATACTCATATGATGTTTATGAACACGTTTGATTATGTTTTTCTGCAATGGTTGATGTTTGGGAGAGATTTGGTGTGGGAGAAGTGTTTTCCCGTAAGGCTGGAACTTCCTGAACTGGTGTAGCTCGCTCAGCGAAAGTTCTAGGGCGATTTTCGCTCAGAGAGAAGGAGCTCGCTCAGCGAGACCTGTAGGTTCCAACCTTAGTTTTTAATTCGTAACTTCTGATTCAGGTATCCGTTTTTAACGTTCCACGTATCGTTTTGAAGCTAATGACATAGTCTATCTATTAAGATCAAGAAACATCATTTTTGAGCCGACTTTACCCGACTTTTTCAAATGAACAAAACTTGATAAAATGGAAAGTGTGAGTTAATGGAAATAGAGAAAGATACTACTTATGAGGTATCTAGGTCCCCCTTTAACTCGAATGAATCATGGATTGTGTTTGTTTTAGGATCCTCTGTAAGGTCTTGTATAAGTCTCAATGTGGTTACTATGTGTTTCACTAGAGCATCCGTAAGGACTTGAGGTATCCGTTGTGTATGCATGGGCGTTGATTGAGATGTGTAGTCTATAAGTCCTCCGTAAGGTCTTGAGTAAGCCTTGGGGTGGTTTGTCCTTAGTCCCACGTGAAGCATCTGTAAGGACTTGAGGCAAGTGTTATGCTAGTTATGTGTCAATCTTGAGTAAGTCTTGAGGTGGGTTACCTTTAGTCCCACAGGAAGCATCCGTAAAGATTGAGGAGCATGCTATGTCAATTCCTCCGTAAGGTCTTGTGTAAGTCTCAAAGTGGTTACTATGTGTTTCACTAGAGCAACCGTAAGGACTTGAGGTAGACATTTTTCCCTTCTTGTATGTTGTGATAGTGTGTGGACCTTAGTTTACCCTATGTTCTTGGTCCTTGTGTGAGTTGGTTTGTGAAACGTGTGAGTTTCATTTGAGAATAACCCTTAGGGCCGAGAGAACTCTAAGATAGGGAATCCACTGAGATGTTTTATCTCACCCCATGTTGATGTTGTTATTTCAGGTACTTCAGGTTCTGCTAAGGGTAAGGATAAGGCGACCTGATTATCCTTACTAGTTGATGGCTTAGTCTTCCGTTGTGGATTTTTTTAGATCTTCGGATCTAGTTCTTAGATCTTTTTGTAGTTGAACATCTTATACTATTTTATAGCCTTGTTAGTACCTTATGTTGTAGTGGCTATATTTATACAACATGTTGCTAAGAACTTATTTGTATTTCAGTACCAAATTATTAATATTATATATGAAAAATATGCTTTATGTATGTCTTTTGTATATAGGTATTACATCTGCCCCGTGCGCGTCCATGTTCGTTTTATCCAAATTGAGGTGGAATACCCATGTGATGGATGTATTCATGTAAATGTTCCACTCGCAGAGTCAAGACGTCCATTCCATTGGTGACGCCTGATATTCTTTCGCCTTGGGTGCTCTGCTCTTGCTGGATTTGACGCAGGAGAGTCATCATCTCAGTGTGTTGCATCTGGTTCCTTTGGTCTCTCTGAGCGTCTAATTCATTTTGTTGCATAAGAGCCGCGAGAATGTCATCATTAGTGGCGGAATCGCGTTCACTTCTTCTAAGGCGTCGGGAGGAGGAGCTTGCAAATTGTGCAGCAGGTGGTTGTTGATCTTCTTCAGGTGGGGGTTGATCTATCTCATCATATTCATCATTAGGATGATCATATGGGGCAGCCGCATTAGGCTCATGGGCATCCAAATCAAAAAGTCATTTTGTCATATTTTATGGGTTCATATGATTACGGCAAGGCAAAACAATGTTTCTCACTACTCTGTTTTGAACCATAAGTTTGTACTTGCCATCTTATCTTGCTTTAATCAAATGTGCGTTGCAACAATATTCTATATCGAGAAATATAGCCGACACATAATGGAGGTTTGTAAGCATGTCCCCCAAATTCAGAGCAAGTGTTATAGAACTAGAAATTCCTCCAAAATAGAAAGGAGTAGTACCTCTTGCACAACTGGACTGAATGTTAGCTAACAGAAAGGCAATGGGGTTGAATAGTTGACGCATGAAAACACAGTGTAAGAAGAAAAGTTCCTTCTGGTTTACCTTATGATTGTTGATTCTCCCAAAAACAGTGTGTCCCAAAACAGGGTGAAAATACATTTATAGTTGGATTGTGAATATGTGTAGCATGAACTCCTTCCCAACTTGTAGGTTCTGCACCGGTTAGATCATTCCATACGCCAAATGCTATGATCAACCAGTGTACATCGCGAGGGAAACGATACTAAACATTGTCTCCACACGGAAATCTGAGCCAGCTGCCCAGATCATCTTGGCTTATGGAATATTTAGTGTCGAACATTTAGAATATGGCAGAGTGTCATACCCCAAATTTGTCCTACTTTTTCTAATTTAAAAAAAAACATTTGGCATTTGGCCTTGATCCCTTTGGATTTAGGTCATAGATTTATCTTTAGACTAATAGGCGTATAGGTACATTAAAACCAAGAAAAGGTGGCGTTCATTATTTATGATTGAGCATTTCAAAGCATAATCAACTAATGATGGTCCTGAGATTTATGATAGATTTGGGTCATGTCTAAGGCATTTTTCAAGTTGGTAAATTGGTTTCAAGATAATTCCAAATTTTTATTTCAATTCATTTCTCAAGCCTCAACCTAAATGGTACCGTGAGCAGAAGATGTATCAAAATGTTACCTAATCATGCTATGCTTTCAAATGGTCAAGTTTTATTCTAAATTTGTGAACAGTCTGAATTTGTGAATCAATTTGCACTATGGATATGGCTGAAAGCTCAAGCTATAATCGCTCATTTGTTAAACTTCATTCATTTGCAAGTAATATTTGGAGTTGGTTCTAGCTATCATTTCCATTCGGTTTTTAATCCCTGGGATCAAATTAGCCAAGTCATTGTTTTCCATAATCAATAGTATTTAATTGCAAGTCATGGATAGAAGTGTCAAGCCACATTTGGATGGGTTCAAGATGTGTTTGGAAATTACAATTTGTTTCAAGTCACAATTGAAGAAAATCATTACAAAAAAACACATGAGATCAATTTGTGTCAAGACATGATTGGATTCCAAGATTTATCTCAAATTCTGCCAAGCCATAATTATGAGAAGAAGTTTGTATACCATGTTTGGATTAGTGCAGGCCATGTTTGGATTTTTTCTGTCAATATTACAATTTGTTTCAAGTCATTGTACAAATCCATTACTCAAATTTCTAAGTGTTAAGCCAGACAATGTCATTACAAGTTAAGATTATAATCTTCAATTCTATTTCATCCAAACTATTAAAGATACAACAAAAGTCTAAACACAGCTAGTCACCACGTATATGGATTTAATGGAAATTCAATGCATCCATGAGCTGAAAGTGTCTCTCACTCCATAACTCCATGATCAAACTACCTTGATTCTTCTTCTTCGAGCAAAAGCGTCATGTGTCATCAAAAACAAAGAAATGGGCAAAGTGAGTGAATTAGAGGACCATATGTCATTGCCAATCCAAAGACATTCAGTGGAATCATAGTCTCCAAAGAAAACCACAAACAGAAAGATGAAAAATGAAGTTGCATGGAGAAGATTTCTTTTATTTAAAAAGGGCCAAAGTTCATACCAAGACTAGATCGTGTGAATGCCAATTCACATACCAAAGTCCAAGAAGACCTCATAGCATCATCAAATCATTTGTCGGCCTGTTGTGAATGTCCAGAATACTAAAAAAGGGAAATTAAGGTCGTGGTTTCGCGAGTTCAAGAATAAATACCAAGGAGTTCAGTATGTTTTATGAAGCATTGTTTAAATAATAAACCATCACAGATGAGTATCACTTTAAGGGAGTTATCAAAGCCAAAAGAAAAAAAAGAAGGCCATATTGGTTCACCATGAGTACTAAAAGTTCAGATGCCAAGTTAAGATTTCAAACCTCACCCCTGAATCACTAATGTTCACCAACAATCCCAACATATCTCAAGTCTTCACATTGCCTCATGGTTTGTTTGGTTCTTCACATCAAAGCTGATTTCCATTTGTTTCGCTTCCGTCGCACCATACTACAACTCGATAACTTTCATCACTCCAAATAGCACATAAAAATAATTCTCCACCTACAAATTTCCAGAAACCAGTAAGTCATACAAGGCTCAATACAAGCAATGACCACAAAAGTTTCCATGCAGCAAGAGGAATCAATTCAATCATTCAAAACCAAAGGCAATACAAGATACAAGGTTCAATACGAAAATAGATATGTTCGATCACGCATAGAAACCCATGATCACAACAGACACATCAAGATGTACCTCATTTCAAGCTCAAGTCAAAGTCTCATGAACTAGAATCCTCACTTCCAAATCTCCTTACTTGAATTGTTTTGTACACGACAAGTCGCCATCCAAGTCTTCATCAACTTAAGTCCTGAACTTGTTGATAGACTCCTCCAACAAGGTATACATGAAAAAGATTAGAACATAGTCAGAAAAACCATGTAAATACCCAAATCAAAACAAGCTGAAGGTTATTCAAATGTTTCATGTCTCCAATACAAACAAGCTTTTAAAAAGTGTTCATCATGTACAATATATACTACAAATAGGGGCATTGAGCAAAACTCTATATGTACAATGGAAAACCAGAGCAAGACAATGGTGTGCTCAACATACCCAAGATATAGAACTCTGTCATGGGTCTTCCATAATCAACCTCCCAAGGAATTGGATATATTACTACTTTAACTAAGGTTTTGCAAAACCTGTAACCAAACACAGAAATAATGGTCAATGCTTATGAAGGAAAGATGACAAAGTGTCAAGAAATTATCACATGGGTGCAACAAGCATCAAGCTAAGTTTTAAATTACAAGAAATGTTCAATGGTAATCAAAGAGCTTACAAGTTTAGATCTATGTGTTCATCAAACCAAGCGAGTTTTTATTCAAGAACATCTTGCTATAAGCCATACCACCCCTGATGCTCATACTGCAAGTTATAGCTCGTCGCGGTTTCTGTTATGTCTGACCTGCCACACAAGCCCTGACATCACACTTCAAGCAAAATCAAAATGTTATGTAGGAAAGAAACCATGTCTGCAAAGATCATCTTTCTAAGGTCTGCAACCAACAATAAAAAACTTGTCATCTCGGTAAATAAAAGGAGAAGAAACAAGTGCAAATGTCAAATTCCCAATGTATCATGTTGTTGACAATTGAAGCATCACATAAAAAGTCCATGATCCTAGTAACAGCCATGCAAAAGTTTTTCTCAAGACATTCAAAGAGGGCAAAGTTTTGAATCAATTACAAGAACACATATCACCATGAAATAACAACAGGGATCAGTATTCTCATGATAGCAGAAAAGACAAAATCCCGAAGGCAATGAAGGAAACAAGCTTAAACCACAATTAAAAGAAAATTCATCAGTAAAAATTAAAGTTATGCAGTAAAGAAATCAATTCAATCAGAGTGACCCCACAAGACTTCTAGAAATTCTTTCAAACGCTACAGACAAACGCAAAACAATGACTCACCCAAAATTGGTCCCCACAAAATCACACAAAATGCCAGCGGAAGAATTTCGTACGATTCTCTAACGGATTCAAAATCCTCACAGCTCAGACTCTCACGTATGAAGCAAAAATTATCCGAAACCCTCTCTCATCTCACGCGTATAAAGCTCACACAAGTTATCCTATAAATAAGGCCAATCATTGTGTAATGAGGGGACGAAAAAAAATCCTAGTATACTCTACAAAATTAATCCTCAAAACCCTAGATTCTTCACCCAAAGCTCGTTCTAACAAGTTCTTCAGCATTCATCATTAGAACTTTGAGGGTACTTGAGCTAAACCACTCACAATATTCATTTAACTCACACAACAACAATGCTCGTGGAAGCATAACAGAGAAGAGTCAACTGAGAAGAACGAAGAAAAAGGCAGGAAGAAGGAGATAAAAGACCAATAAATACCTTCAGGAAGATCATCCCTATGAAAACATTCAGAGCCGGTAAAAACTCGTCTCCCTCCTTTCTGTGTGTCGTTATTGCTGTTGTTTTTGAATATACGTTCCGAGATTTCTTTCGCTTTTCACGGCTTGATTTTGCTGTTAGATCTATAAATTGACGCTTGATTAGTGGATTGATAAACTTTTAGGGCTAGGGTTTATATTTGGAAAATAGGGTTTTCTTTTGATGTGAGTTGGGATTCCACCGTCTGATTGCCTTACGGATTCAGTGTTCTTCATGGCTTGATATGTAACCTTGCGCCGTCGATAATGATGTGCGATGAAGGTTGAATCTTAGTGAAAAGATTTCGGCCGAGCACGGAATCGAAAGGAGAAAGAGAGGCGTTGATTGAAGTTTCTGAAACTTGTTTTGTTGTTTTCGTTGTTAACCATTGGTTATAAGACTATTCCTGGTGCATTTATTTGGCTTTAATTTGAGTTTAATAGAGATTTTTTTATTTGACTATTGCACTGCCCAAGACAATGAAAACACAGCTTCACTCTATCCGTTTTTTTATTTAATACGAGATTTTGAATTTATTCATTGTTTTTTTCTTTAAACTTTGTTTGGATTTAATGCTGATTGAGTTAACCATATAGCTTATGGTATTCTATTAATAGTGCACTGCCCAAGGCACGCTTTGCCTTCTCCAGCCACCATGTATGTTTTTTTGTCAGTGTATGTTTTCTCATTAACCGATGATACCTTCAAAGTTAGGTTTTTAGACGGACAGATTTCAACAATCTTGTTCACGACGAGATAACTTATATTGGGCTGGATGATATCAATATTGATGGCCCACATTTTTTTTATTATTAAAAAAAAACAATAAAAGAAACCTTTTGTAGGAATATTAAATGGTGTTGTTTTTTTTCTTAAATAAAAATCTTTAATAACTTTTTCTATTTAATAGCAAATTTCGAAAAAGTTTTATTTATTTATTCAAACTTATTTCAATGTTTGTTTCTAAATTGACTTTTCTTCTCAAAAAGTTTTTTTTTCAAAATTTTGTGTAGATGATTATTTATGTTAGTTATTTGCTTGTATTGAGGATGATTGATTGTGTGTTGGTTCGCTTGCCTATTTCATGCGTGGTATAATTTATTATAGGAATTTGATCATAAATTGCTAAGTAAAAAAACGAGCGCACACTAAGACGCTTAATTCAAAGATAAACGAAATCTTTGGTCCAACGCCAAGTAAATATCCATATACACTTCACTTCATACACACACGTAAGTCGATCATTCTTTGATCGCCATCGACACTATTTTACACTTTGCACTTTTCCCAACTTTTTCAACTTAATCGAATGAACGCGCTGCGCTTGTTTTCCATAGCAAGTTATCCAATCCAAGCATACTTGATCCATATATCAAGTCCACTTCAATTCTAAAACCATAAAAACAAATATGATTTTTATCAAAGATCTTTCATATCAAATAGCGAAAGAACTGAATTCTGGAGTCTAGCATTCCTCGAATTCTTGAATGAACGCTCCTGAGGCTCGCCCCACGGGACGCGGTTCATTCGTGCTTTCGTTCCTAAAACACTAATTGAATCAAACATTTCTTCAAACGAACATTATTTAAATCCTTTATATCTCGCAAACAAGCTAGTGTTTCCGCCTCCTATCGCGAGCAGACAAGCCAACGCTTAGCAGTTAGAATGCGGTCTAAATAATCGTTTCTTAAAACGCACCAACCAAACTTAATACCACGAACTACGAAGCTCTGACTTTCCCATTGCACAAGGGAATACATAGGCACACAGATCTTACTCCTTGCCGAGCACCCTAGGAACAAAATAACCCACTTCTCCTATTAACCTTATATTAGAATTGTTCACATTTATTTTATTATTCAAAGAAAACAGAAGACATTAATATAAGTTACCATTTGATCGCATATTAAACTAATAGGTTCCCGTTGAGTACAACGGACGTAAGAGGTGCTAATACCTTCCTCTTGCGTAACCGACTCCCGAACCTAGAATTTGGTTTCGATGACCAAGTTCTCTCCTTTATAGGTTTTATCTATATTTCCCTTTTCCTTTATTAGGAATAGATTGAAATTAGGTGGTGACTCTGTTTGTCTATTTTTCCGCGTCCTTCGCGAGGATCGTATTTTTCGAGGTACGACACTGAGCCGGTGAGGTATTGAGTGTCCCCTTTAGGCGTGTTGTAGGAGAAAGTGCTTAAGAACTCCTAAGTTAATGCTTCGTATGTTGGATGGCTATGTGTGCAAAGATGCGTCAATCCTGAGTTAGCCAGCATCCATTGAACACCCTCTAATAATCCTAATTCTTGCAAACAGGTTTCATCCATATACCTCGTAGATTGAAAAGAGAGTTAATGAAACTTGAGGTATTTTTCTCTTTGAAGCTCACTCGCTAGTCCTTGTCGGAATCTGATCGTTGAGAGGTCGGGTACTTGCCTTTGTTGTTGAGCCATGGTGCATGCACGAAGAGATGGGAGAGTGGGTTTATGGTAAGAAAACTGAGAGAATGGTTTGTTGGTTTGGAACAAATCCTTTGTATTTAAATAGGGGTTGGAAGAAAGTTGTTAATGGGGGATTAAATGGAAATTAAATGAGGAGGTTGAAGGATTTTTAGTGGGACAGTTATGGAGGAAGTGGATGAGTGGGGCGGTGAAGAAGAAGAAAAGAAATTGGAAGATGAATGTGTTATTTTTAACGAAACAGAGAAGACGCATTATTTGACTCTGTGACAATCACTACAAGTTGAGTTACGATCTTCACACTTAGAATGCTTGTGACGGGTGTCACATGAGTGTCACAGTCGTCATGCACCAAAACTTCTAAAAAAAAATTATTGCACACATAACAGAGGTAATATATTTGCACAGACATCACCCAGATAACAGAAGTAATATATTTGTATAGCAGAATTCAATGAGCATTATAAATGTAATGGATATTATTAAAAGGTGTAAACACATTAAACGAATAAGCACAAAAGATGAATATCAGTGAAATAAATATCCATTAACTGAAGGAAATGCAAACACAGGAAAACCAGTAGGTTCAATTTAAATGCAAAAATAACAGTAAAAAGTGAAATTGCAAATTAAAGGTAAATGCGATAAATGTGGTAAATGTCAAAAATAGTAAACTCATCCACAATTGCATCTTATAGACTCCAATGCTTGGTTCATATGATCAAACTGCTCGACGACAATGTCTTTTAGACTGATGACATCAAGGTGGATAGTATAAAGCTCGTCTCTCACATTGTTCATCTCGGTACAAAAGGCTTATATCGTGTTAAGAATGTTGGCAATATTGGCATTTGTATCATTAGTGGGGTTTTTTGGCTCAGGAAAGTGGTGGTAGTTTATGTTGGTGTAAGCCCTAGAGGCTAATGCTTTTGTTATTTGTATCAAATTATTTATTAATAACAAAAGGCATTTATTTACTATGTTTGTTTTTCCAAAATGATAAAGTCCCTAGAATAGCTAGTTCATTTAATAAAATATTAAGTGTGACTTAATCATGAGATTTTGTTAAACATAAGGACAATATTCTTAAAGTATCCATAGTCGAGCTTTAATGTGAAATGGGATAGCCTTAAAGCATTAAGACTATTATATAGATAGACTGATGATCACATCTCATAGGTCATGGATAAGGAGTTATCAAGTATTAACATAGGTATGAATATTATGAGTAATATTTATACTGGATTGACCCACTATGAGAGTACTACATAGAATGTTATGCAAAGTGTCATAAGTTACTCTCATGGTGATAGTGGTGTATACCACCCTTCGACCTGAAACTACTATGGACCTTAGATGTAAAGTCAAGTACTTTATTGTTGATCAAACATTGTCCGTAACTAGATGATCATAAAGACAAGTAATGGGTACTTCGCAAAGCATGTTGAGGGACATGAGTAACCTATATGGAATTTTCCCATCCTGCATAATAGGATAAATGTCTAAGGGCCTAATATTGAACTGGACAAGGATGATATGGTATATGCCTTGTGTTCAATATAGACATAATGGCAAATGGTAATTGTACATACAAGTACTATCACAAAAGGTTTTGTCAGATCACATGACAATTTTGTGACTTGGGTAGCAGTGATGTGTTGTTAGATATCGTTCACTATTTTTTATGTTAAATATATGATTTAATATAATTGCCAAAGTTGCAAAATCCTACAGGGTCACACACATAAGGACAGTTAGATAAAAGATATAGTAAATAAGGAACACCATAAGGTACAATGCACTTGAATGGAATATGGAATATGGTAATGTACCATGTGCTTAATTGGCATATGATATAATAATAGTTATTATTAATTTTATAATAGTTATAAAATATAATAATAATAAAGTTATGTTTATTATAATAATATTATTATTGAGTTAGGCTTTTTACCTTGAAGTCCACACAAGTAGTTCTATAAATAGAACCCTTGTGCAGAAGCTCAAAGGTTGTTTTTGTTGTTGAAATCCTGACCATATTCTATTTTTCTCTCCCTCACTCAAAAACCTTCAATCGTAATCAGCTTGCACTGTGAATGAAGGAAGCTGCTTGTGTGGACTGAGTAGAGGCGTTGTTCATCGTACAACGCTCGTGATCACCCATCAATTCGGATTCAAAGGTTTCATCGCCACAAGAGGTAACCTTTCTATCATAGATCATGATCTTTGGTAAGTATCTCTAAAGGGAAGTTTTTCTTTTCTGCTGCGTTTAGATCGCTAATTTCCCTTCAGTGGTATCAGAGCCACTTACGAAACCATGAGTCTAGTAATTTATTACTTCCTGTTATTTTTTTAATTGGATTAAAACACGTAAAATTAAATCAAATACGGATATTGAATTTCGGCATCAGACTGTGTATGGTTTGGAGGATTGATATTGATTTTGCTTCGGAATCCGACAATAGTATGGTGAAGTAACGATATGTCAACCGTCAATAAGTTACATATATATATGATCGATCTAATTCATATATGATATGATTAACTTTGATGCAAAGATGTTATATTGGATATACTATTTTATTTCGTCAGTTCAAATCACGTAATGATTATCATTCGTTTGAGCAATATGTGGTCATCAACTTCGGAATCCGACTTTAGTATGGTGAAGCGATGTCATACAGATCAATCATACTGAATTATTAATCATGGTATTTTTACGGTATGAAATTGTTGCATTAGGGTTTATGACGTCACAAGGGTTGCACCGTCAATGAGTCTACGCAAAATTGGAAGTGTGACAGACTCAATGAAGTCTACGCGTAATTGGAAGTATGATGGTCACCATAGTGTGTGATGGTCGTCGTAGACTTAAGTGGGACGTTCGCCATAGACTTAAGTTGGACGTTCGTTGTGATCTGAACTGTGACAGTCGTTGGGAAGATTGTGACGGTCGCCAGGCATATTATGATGGTCGTCACAAGCAGTAAGACCGTGCAAATGTTGCGTCAATGCAATTTGCACTTTAGGTTATGCATTTTCCAAAATTTGAATTTTATTTATTTTATTAACAGGATTTAAATTAATTTAATAAAATTAATTTATTATTTTTCTTGTGGTGATCAGTTATAGCCTTAGTTCATTTTTCTTTGTTTTGGGATTTAAAATATGACCTGCGTGTCTTGCCTCTCTTTTATTCTCATCATGTAACTTTATTTCTCATCTCACTCCCTCGTATGTAAAACGAGTTTCCTTTATATAATGTATTATTATGAATAAAGAGAAGACTACAAAACAATGAAGGACAACCTTGGATATCTTGCTTGGAGAAGTGAAGATCGTTATTAGGTTTAGCTTAAGTTCTCTCATTGGCTTGGGAGAACAATTACGCTAGGGGCCATAACTGTTTCATTTGTATGTATGTTGATATATATTGTATGTATGTTGATGCATGTGTGAGGAACGATTTATATGATAAATAAGTCAGTGAGATCAAACTAATTAAGGGTTTTTGCTTTCCAAGTTTTAGAACTCATCAAGACTAGTATCGAATATTGTAGGTTTCACCTAACGTGAGGTGCATGTTCTATATTAGTAAGGTGCGATGAGATAAATATAATATCCAATTTCTAAGATAATGGGTCAAACTTAACTAAACAAAATATAATAAGATTATATACATTTAGAAGCAAGAGTTAGGAATAGTCAATATGATGGATTGGAATAAAGAGTTATTCACCCAACTAAAATATTAGGAATTATATTAGATACAATTGGAAGGAGTTCCTACCTAAATAGTCGAGTTTTGTGTAATCAGTCTAACGCTGACTTAAACCAAAGTGAAGTATGGATCTCGATCCACTAGAAAATCTTCCAACGGTATTTTCCGAATCAAATGATGAGGGTCATTTGTTTTGAGTAAAATAGTGAGAGCATATTTAATTAAAGGCCTAAGTGAATATGTTGTTTTAATGATACTTATATCTTTAAATTTTATTTTGTGGATTACCATGACAACAAACACATACAATAACATTTTGCGATCAATCTTGGATAAGGAAAAATTATCTGGGACAAATTTTTTAAATTGGCATCAAAATATGAGGATTGTCCTTAAACATGACAGAAAGTTGTATGTCTTAGAGACACATGTTCCTGATAAGGAACCTCCTAGTTCTGCTCCTAAGGCTGAAAGAGATGCTTATAAGAAGCATGTCGATGATGCTAATTCCATTATGTTGGTCAGTAATGGAAAGAAACTAAAAAAAGGCCCACCAAGCAGGGTGGTAAATGGAAAGGCAAGGAAGTTTCCAAACCCAAACATATTGCACCTTTTTTGAAGCCTAGTGGGGGCATAACTAAGGAGGGCACTTGCTTCTATTGCGGTAAGACCGGACACTATAAGAGAAACTGCCCAAAGTACCTGAAAGATAAGAAGAATGTAGTGGAGACTATAACGCCCCAAAATTTTCCCTCTCATTTGAATATCATTTATAATACATTTTCATACATTGTATTGCATTTAAATCATAGAAAATGAAGCATATATCATTGGTTGAAGCATAAGGTATGCGATTAGATGATTTTCAAAGTTTTGATCATTCAAAGCCAAAAAAAAAGATCCAAGGGTCTCCCAACAAGTCTCAAGGGTTTCTCATATCTCATATCACTTCATTTAATCCCTTAAGCCATTGGAATATGAGGATTGGTCAAGAAGTTGAAGCAGGCCATCACCTCCTAAGCAAAAGGGCACCAAATTAGGGTTTTTGATTCAAGAGGTCTCCTGATGAAATTTTGGTTCAAACTTGATTTCAAGGGTTTCTATATGCTATCAATTGTCTAAGGATGGAATATGGTCTATTGGATCATTTCAGAGGGTTTCCAATTGGCTAGTTACTTGAAAATCAAGAAATTTGGGAAAAGTCAACTGTGCAGAAGAAAAAGTCAACTCCTGATTTTTTGAGGTCAAATTCATGTTCCATAAGTCAAATGTGTTTAATGGCTAATATTTTATCAAGAAAATCAAGAGATTCATGGAGAAATCAAGAAATCACAAAACTGCCCAAAATAGAAACTTAGGGTTTCTAAATAAGGCAACTTTTGGCCATTTTGCACTTCACTTCAAGGCATTCTTTCTTCAAGATAAAGGCTTCAAAATTCAGGCCTAAATTGAGCCAATTGAATATCACATCATAAGATTCAAATCCATAACAAGAACACCTTCATTGGATCAAAATTGAGAGAGATTGATCAATAAAAGTTTGACAAAATCAGGGCAACTTTGTTGGGCAACCAAGTCATGGGTGAGCCAGAAGCCTTGCATTTCATCAAACATGTGGTGTTCTATATGTCAAGCTATTTTTATCCACCAATTAAGCTTAAACTTAAATTTTTTTAACATCAAAGTTGTTCATCTTGATCTCCTCTACAACTTTGATGTTTGGAATTTTTTTCATAGGATCAATGTGTGAAGAGATATGATGGTTCAAAGAAGGGATCTCACAACTGAATTTTCCCTAAGGCCTAAGGCCAATCTCACATGCCATGAGCCATTATTTTCCCCTTTATTTATAAGTCATTTTCAAGAATTTTATAGACTTCTTTTGATCATAATTCAAACACTAAACATGTTCTATGATGTGTTATGTTTCATTTGCATCCAATTTCACCTCATTTCATACCTTGTGCTGGAAGCTTTTCACTTCCAAACATCATCATCTCCATTGATACATTGCTATCCAAACATAGAAATTTTGTGCATTTGTTCTTTTTTTAAGTTGGCTTCACACACATGATACATACATATACCACTCACATTGCCTCATATGACCAAGCAACATTCTTACATAAATGTGCATACATCATAGCCTATATATCAAAGTGGAAAACTTTCAAAAATAAAATTAGAGAACAGGTATGTTGCAACAAGCATTGCATCACCACCCTTTATCACTTTGCCTCACCATAATTCTCATGTTACTCTCCTCACCATAACACTTGAACACACAACAATAACACTCAGTTTCTTCCATTTACATTGCTTCAATCACCCTTTTCATTGATCCTCCCACCCTCTATTAACTCAAACAATCTCATAATTGTCAACCCAAGGTGGTTAACCTTAACCATCCATATAAAAACAAACTCTAACAGAATTTGAAGCTCACCTTACCTTTTCACACAGTTTTTTCACAAAATCTCACAACTTTCTCTGCAAAAGCTCTCTAATTTCACACGAGCTCCTCTATATTTTTGCTTTAAACTTCATCTATCATTCATCATCAAGCTTTTATGATCAATATCAAGTAAGGAAATGATCAAGTTCTCAGGTGTAGCTTCAAGTTCAAATTGAATTTTCCTTCAGTTTTTAGCAAGATTCGAAGCATCAAAACATTTATTTTGTTCTTTGGAAGCTCAAGATCAAGTTGCTACCTCTGACTTTCTTTGTTGATAGAAGAACTTCCAAGTCCAGGTTTGAATTTCTACAACTTATCTTGCTTCAATTTCAATGATTCAAAGCTTGTTTCTACTTGATTGAAGCTCAATATGAGCATGAAGTTGATCTGGCTAGTTGATATGCACCTTAGGTTCTTAGAATGAAAACCTAGGGCAAACTTTGTGACTTCAATTCTCTATGTACAGGTGTTGTTTCTGGTTTTTGATGTTGGATTTGTGTTCTCCATGACTTCTTGAACAATTTGATGTATGGCTTACTAATTTCTAGTTACATGTGAGTTGTGTTTCATCGGATAGTGGTCAGAGAAGACGATCGGAGTCTTCTCCGGCCAGTGAGGTTTTCAGAAACCTTAGTTTTGTTATTTTAAGTTGTGACTGTTAGATGCTTCTGGACCCTATGGCATGTGCGTTTCCAGTGCATTAATGAGAGTTTGGTGAGGCATGTAACACCCCAAAGTAGATTTTAATCTTATTGATGTGTTTTCTTGTGAATTTTTATGTTTATGAGGTTATTTGATGTTTTGTGAAGTTTTGTGGGTAGCTTATTATTTTAATAATATTATAGTAATTAAGTTTATGGGGTTTGGTTTATTATTTGAGATTAATTGAATAAGATAAAAGAAATTAGAGGAGAAGGGCATTATGGTCTTTTGGTTGAGGATAAGTGAGGGTTTTATGGGGAAAGACTAAAGAGGTCCTAGGGGCAAGAATAACAAAAGAGGGGAAAGTTGGAGAGTACGATCATTTGGAACGATCACACTTTTGGGAAAAGAGCTCTAGAGAAGAGGGAAAAACTAGGGCTTAAAGGTTGGAAAGAATTGCGAAGAGTTTATCGAAAGCTTGCGGAAATTAAGGTATGGGGAGTATTTTCCTTTCGATATTATAATGTGGGAATGAAATTGTGGGTTTTGAGGTATAGGTTTTAGGGTATGGGGTTTTATGATGAACTGAATTTTGATGATGATTTCATGATGATTTTGATGAATACAATGAGGTACATGATGTAGATGATGTTATTATGATGAATGTTGATATTAATGAGGTTTTCTGAGGTAATGATGTTAAATTATGGGTTTTGGAAGGGTTTAATCGCAGAAGGAGAAGACTGAAATCGCAGAAAAAGTTTGCGGAACCGCGAAGCTCACTTAGCGAGATGAGTCAGTGAGTTGGGCGCTTAGCGAGCATGATGTCTCTCTTAGCGTGCCCTGGGAAACTTTGAAAAAAATATTTTAATTTTGAAAACTGTTTTTAAGGTAGTATGTTCTAAGTTGCTATGATGTTGTAAAATTGTCACATGATGTGTTTTGGAGGCTGTATGAGTATAGTTAGTAATTAAGTGAAGAACGATGAGTTATTTGATTTTCTTCGAGATACGATGTATGATTTCATGATGTAGAGATATGATGTAGGATGAGTGTGTTGTATGACGTCCCGTGAGTATGTACATGATGTTATAAATGAGTATGCAGAGTGATTGTCTAATAATGAATGCAGATGCAATGTTATGATGTTTTGAGGATGATGTGTATAATTACATCTTGCATTCATGGCTTTGAATTATGAGGGAACTTCGGTCCATTGGTAGCTTTAATCCCATTATGTGTATTTAAGTGATATGATATTTATGATGTACTCCCTTAGGGGAGGGTTGATGGCCCAGTGTCCATCCATGAGGATGTTTCGGTACCACATGCATATTTAAGAGGTTGCATTTCATTCTAAATGACATAACATGATTTACATTGATTTGATTTGTGTAATGATGAGATGTATTTGATGATGTGTCTTAAATGAGTATGGTGAATGTTTCTATGATGTGATGATATGTATAAATGAGTTATAAAGGAATTGTTGTTGTGGTTGACTGTTTTATATTCTTATTTCTACATTATATTATGGAATGTGAATTTACTCACCCTGCATGCCTTCTGGTGATGGTCTATTATGTCCTCCTGCAGATAATCAAGGTTAGCTCGGTGTGTGCTTAACTCAGAGATAGTGAGTCATCGAGTTAGTTAGAAGTGGAGTCCTGCTCTGTGTCTAGTAAAATCGGGATGAGTTTCGCTTGAATGTTTATGTTTAATTGGATTAATATGCTATGTTTTGTTTAAGTATTTTGTAAAGATGATGTTTGAGATGAATTATGAGTTTTGGTTTTACAAAAGAGGAATTTAAGACTTGTTGTTTTCCACTGCGTAATGTTTCAAAAGAAATACAAATGAGTTTTGATGTTTTGAGGAACCGGTGTTGCGGGACATGAATCTAAGTGATATTTATGATTTGTGATTTAAGAAGTAATGTGATTCCCTTTTTAATGAGTTGTACTCTGATATATGATTTAAATTGCTTAATTGTGTTGGGGTAGAAAGGGTGTTACATTAGTGGTATCAGAGCAGTTCGGTCTGTCGGTCGTGTCGTGTCGTTGTTAGTAGTGTTGGTTTTTGTGTTTGAGTGTGTTGAGGTTGAGTTGTTTTCTGATGTTGTTGGTGATTTGTATAATGACTTCGAATCGTGCTCTTGCGGATGTGGTAGCTGCACTTGCTCATGTTATGACGTAGAACAACGTTCGAGATGAGTTTCATGCCATGGGGGGTTTTCAGAGGAACAATCCGCCTAAGTTTGAGGATTCTCATGAACCAAAGAACATGCATAAGTGGTTGAAGGAGATTGAGAAGATTTTCAGAACTATGGCGTGCTCCAATGCTCAGAAGGTGCAGTTTAACACCCATATGCTGGATGAGGAAGCTGAGGTTTGGTGGGATAATACCCGTCAGAGATTGGAAGGGGCTGAGGCTGCCATAACTTGGAACATGTTCAGGAGAGAAATTTTGATTAAGTATTTTCCCAAAGACGCTCGTGGCAAGAAAGAGGTAGAGTTCTTGGAACTGAAGCAGGGGAACATGACAGTGGCAGAGTATATTGCCAAGTTCGAGAGGTTGGTGAAGTTTTTTCCTCACTACAACTGTGATGATGTCGAGTTGTCCAAGTGTTTGAAGTTTGAGAATGGGCTGAGATTGGAAATCAAGAAATTGATTGGTTGTCAGCAGATCCGCAGGTATGTTGAGCTTGTAGATAAGAGTAGGATCTACTATGAGGATAGTCGAGCTCGATCTGCTCACTATAAACAGGTGGGTGAGAAGAGAGACAAGGGTCAGTTTCGAGTGAAGCCTCCAAATGACAAGGGGAAGTCGAAGGGTAATGATGGGAAGAAGCCAAGTGGTGCAGCGGGTTCCACTCCTCTCAAGTGTTATAAGTGTGGCGAAGAAGGTCACAAATTTGATGTGTGTACTACTATTGTGATAAGATGCTATAGATGTGGTAAGAAGGGTCACATGAAGAATGAGTGTATGAATGTTGAACCGACTTGTTTCAATTATGGTGAAGAGGGACATATCAGTACTCAGTGCCAGAAACCGAATAAGGTTTCTACTGCGGCTCATACTACTGGTAGAGTATTCGCCTTGAGTGGCTCAGATGCTCAGAAGAAGGACAACTTGATTAGAGGTACTTGTTTTATTAATGATGTTGAGTTGGTAGCTATAATTAATACTGGAGCTACTCGTTCATTTATTTCGATTGAGTGCGCGACCAGGTTGAATTTACCTTTGACTGTTATGAAGGGTAATATGTGTCGCTCCCCCGAAAAGACACCTGGGTCAGATAGGGTACAGACGCGAACAGTCGGCGAAAAGAGAAAATGAAGAATGAATTGAATAGAGTCGCCAGCTAGGCATTTATATCCCAAAGGAAAGGTAATGCTGCCTAAACCTAAGAAAAGATGGATAAGACGGTCGCGAACCAGAGAAACTGAGAAAGGGGGTTGGTTGGGAAGGTATTAACACCCAGATTGTCCGTCGTACTCGACGGGATCCACGCTTAAAAGATTGTGTTTAAAAGGGGTAAATATATGTGCTATCTGTGTGCAAAAGCTGGAAAAGAAAATACAAGTGTCAGTGCAAAAAGGTGAATGCTCAGGAGCTGAGGCTTAAAAGAGAATGTTGAAAGAGGGGGAAGACACAGAGACTTTTGTTCGATAACAGTTAAGTTATGCCTACGTATCCTCGCGTGCAATGAGGAAGTCAGAACACCGTAGTTCGACTCAAAGAGACTAAAAGATAAATTGACTGTGAACTGCTTGCTTGCCTATGCTCAAGTGTATGACTCGTCTATCTCAAGTGCTAACTGTCTTGCATTAGACGGAAGAAGCAAGTTCTCGTTTATGGATGAGGATGCTGAGAAAAGAATCCCGAAGGAGACGATTATTGTTTGTTTTTGTGTTTTCAGTCTTTTATTGTTTTTGGTGTTTTGCATAAGTTAATGAGCTTAAGCATAAATCAAGGGCTTGCAAATTCATTATATCCTCCCTAATTAGGGATAATGAGAATACTTAAGTGTGAGATAAGCATCTCAACTTAAATGCCATGATGATGTAGGATTAATATCATTAACCTACTTGTGATTATTAATATGTTTTTGGGTTTTTGTTTAGTGTTAAGTAATGAGTTTAATCTCTAATCACATATTAGTGGACTCATTACACCATCCTAATAGAAGGATAATAGATGAGAACACCTAAGCTGAGGAAGATACCTCAACTTAATCCATGGTTAGGGATTAAATTCATGACAAAACAAGCCTTTATTAAGTGGATTTTAATTAAAGGTGAGATTAAGAAGTGAATTTTATGGTTTGTAAGACAACTTGAGGAGGACTTGTCCATTAAACACTAGGGTTAGTCCTTCTTAACCATAAAGGAAGAATTAGAACCCTAATGTAAGGCCCAAGTTACAAGTTAATGTCTTAGTGATTATTAGATGGATTGATTAAGAGTTTTAAACAAATTAAGGGTTTAACACTTAGGATTAAAGTTATACACTCCATCCTAAGAGAAGGATGCAGGCATAACCCTAATTCCAAAGTCCTAAAACCTTAAAGGTTTAGTCTCTAGTGATGAGATGAGAAGAGAGACACAAAGAAGACTCAAAGGAAAAGGCTAAGGGGGAATAATCACAACCCTAATTATTATCAGGCTTGGATGTTCCTATGGTTTGTGAGGCTCAATAGAAGTCTTCAAGGAAGCCACCAAGGAAAAAGCAGATGGAAGAAAGATGAGAAAGAAGAACAAGTTACTTACTTCATTGAAGAAGATAAGTAACTTGAAGAAAGAAAGGAAGAGAAGCACAAGTGATCAAGCCCACTCAAAGACAAACAAAATGCAGCAAGGATGCAATATGGAAGAGATGAGAAGAAGTGGGAGGTGAAGGCAAATCCACCTTTCAAACAACTTACCATTATCCTGAAAAGTTAGCACAAGATGCATAAGGAAAGAAATGAAATGAAACAATGTATATGCAAAGGCAAAGACCAAAACCAGAAGCATGTACATAATGCAAATGATGCTATGACATAATGCAAAGGCATACAAGATGCAATGGTGTGATCATACAAGAGAATGACTGCAAATGAAGCATGTAGGAAGCATGTGAACACATGGATGTTTATGAAAAGAAATGGATGCAAAGCATAGCAAATGTATGAATGGGTGATCAAGCAATGTTCAAGCAATGTCTTAAGATGTCTAAGATGGCATACAAATGCTTAGAATGGCATGGCAAGTTCACATGTTCATGCAATGCAATGTAAGATGCAAATGAAGATGCAAAATTAGGGTTACATGGGATGATGAGATGTAAATGGCAAAGACAGAAGCAAATGACATGATAAAAAATTGAAAATGCACTCAAAGGAACCCTAATCCTATACTAGGTTACCATCCAAAGGGGGAGGTCAGAAGCTAAACCTAGAAGGAGTTATGGATTTCCTAAGTTTCTAGGGTTTTTTGGGTGATCTTCAATGTAAAATGCCAAACAAATTGAAAATGCAAGATAAATTCATGCCAAAAATATCCTAGATACTACATGATATGTGTAAAACAATGCAAAAAGAACTAACTTCAAACCCTTCATGGTTAGGCAAAAAATATTTTTCAAAGGTTAGGGTTAAAAAATGTGATTTTATGAACCCTAAATTCAAAGAAAATTATCAAATAATAATCAAAACCAAAAAGAAATTTGTATGAGGGATTTGAGAATGTTTCTAAATGTGTTAAGATGCAATATGAAGTTTTTTGTGATTTTTAGAAACCTAAATGCTATTTTAATTAATTAATTTCCATTAATTAATTAAAATAAACATTAAAATATTTTAAAAATACAATTTTTATGCAAAAAATAAAAGCACAAATATTTTTGGTTTCTGAAAATTAATAAAAGTCATGATAAAAATTTTCAGAATTTTTTTGATGATTTTTGCTATTTTAAATAATTATAAGAAAAGAAATAGAAAGAAAATAAAATTAAATGAATAAAATGAAAAGTATGACAATCTGTGGGCTGGGATTTAAACTGGGGAAAAGACCATTGACCAGCGTGTAAACCAAGGGCTGAGATTAATCCTGACTTAATTAAATTAAAATAAACTAATTAATTAAAGATTAGGGTTAATGAGGGATCTAAGTCGTCCAAACACGCGCGGGAAAAGCAATCTAAGGGCCCTAATTCAAACCTGGTTAATTAATGGGGATTAACCCTAATTAAACTCAGGTGGCCGGAGAAGACTTCCGGTCGTCTTCTCCGACGTGTTCCTCACCTTATCTCTCTCAAAACACCATAAAAACTCACTAAACTCTCCAGAATCAAACAATAAACACCATAGAACACGAATCAATCAACAAAACTCATTTATATTCCAAGAACAACATGAATCGAATAAAACATTATTTAGGTCAAAAATTTCAGAAGCACGATACAAGCTTATTTCTCACTCATTTTTAAAACTAAACATATCCCAGTGATCAGGGCAACATGTAGAACAATATTTTAACAAGAAAACAAGGTTCTGGAAAAAATGTTCATCATGTTACCTGAGGTTGAGCTTTCAAATTCTGGGCTTTCTGGCCTCCTCCTTCGTGCAAGTCAGCTTCAATGAGTTCCCTGAGGATATTGAGAAACTTTGCAAGAGTTTATATGGCTTGGTTTATGAGTTTTAGTTCCGTGGAGGCAGAAATCGTATTTTTGATTCTTGAGGTTTTAGGCTTGTTTAATGGTTGGGAAATGATCTGGAGGATGTATGGAGATGATTGGTGAAAGAATTTTGAAGTTTTGTTGGGTGGTTTGAAAGTTTCGAAGAAATGAAGTTTTAGAGGGATTTTGGCAATCTGAATGTGTGAGATGATTCAGGCTCCAAGAAGTTATGAAATGTGATCCTTAGGGCATGTATGTGAAACTGTGATAGGTCAGAAGAGTTGTTGTGGGCCATGCTGATTGGTATGGTGTGAAATGCAAAAAGTCAAGTTTGGTTGTACTTAAGGTATGAGCACATGGAAGGTCTGGATTTGGGCATGGCTTGGCTCAGCAGAGATCAAGGGAAGCTTGTGAATCAGATTTGGCATGCTGGCACAAGTGTATGGGAAGATTTATACCATTTTGCAAATTTGAGAAGTTTTGGCCCTTTTGAAGTTTCTTGAAGTTCAAGGCATGAAAATGTATGATTCTTGGGCCAATTCTGATCAAAATGAGTTTTACTATGATGGTATGATGTTTAGAGATGAATTAGAGGTCATGAAATGGCTTGGCAAGTGGTTTTGCAAAAAATCCTCTTTGGTGCATTCTTGAAAATTATAAGATTTTTGCCAACTTTGAAGGATCATAACTTGAGTTCCATAATGAATTAAAACATGTTCTTGTACTTTTTGAAAAGGGAAAGACCTAATCTACAACTTTCATGACCAAGAATTTTTCATTTGAAGCTTTTTTGATTAAGAAAGAGGAGGTTGAAGAACTTTCCCAAAATGGAAAGTTTCCATTACAAGTCATTTCCATTTTTGGCAACTTTTGGTTTAGCTCAAATTTCTTCAATTTTGTGAACTTCCAAGCACTTCAATGACCAAATAAAGATCATAGAACTTCAATTTGATGAAAATACCCCTTTGGTTCAATTGTTGGGGGCCTCAGATGCCCTGATTTTGCTCTGACTTGCTCAAGAAGTTATCTAATGAACAAATGACTTCCACAATGAATTTCTTCATCAAACTTGGTACACATGATCCTTATAACACCTTAAGAACATTAGAAACAAGAATGGCCCAAAAATTTGGAGTTAAAGCCTCTGAAACCAAAACCCTAATTTTGGTCATCTGTGTAGTGAAAACCCTGGCTCTGCTTCCATGCCTTGCCAGTTCTTGTGATTTCTTGACTTCCATGAACTTTGAGGGACATAATATGATGGTAGAACACACATGGACCCTCTTGGAATGCTTTGAGGCCTTTGAGATGGCTCAGATGAAATCTTGGATTGCTCAGATCACAAACCCTAGATGCAGATGAACTTGAACTATGTCGTGAAACAAAAATGCAACATGAGATAGTATGCAAACATGAAAGATCACAAGTCATGGTGTGATATGAGTGAGGGAAAATTTGGGGTGTTTATAGCTGCCCCTATTCAAACACGAGTTAGCTGTGTAGGATGTAAGCGCCTGTCTTAACAGACAAACAAGATAACTTGTGGTTGAATACCAAAGACAGTCCAAAATTTGCACTCGCTGGATAGAAGAAGAAAAGGGATATAAATTGCAAAAGGTAGTAAAGTATGATTATGAAATGCGGGCGATGGAGGATGACCATCGAGCAGAGGACGACTGCTGGGGATAAACAGTAAATCAAGCAATGACGGGGACGGCCGACAAGCTGGGGAAATAAAGAGACCATGACGGGGACGACCATCAGGTAAAGAAACAAGATTTTCTGGGGATTAAAGTAAAGGCAATGATGGGGACGGCCACCAGGTTTGCAAAGTAAAGTAAACAACGACGGGGGACGACCATCGGTTCAAAGAATAAATGAAATAATGATTAGAGACGGTCATCAAAGGTGAAGGACGATCACCTGGCAGGGGACGAATGCTCTTTATCACGACATAGGACGAATGTCGGATAGAAAAAGTCGACGATGGGGACGGCCATCGGATAAGCATGATGAAGGACGATCATCGAGAGGTGAAAGGCGATCACCTAGCAGGGTACGGCTGCTCTCGGGGTTTATCACGACATAGGACGAATGCCGGATAACAAGATCAACGATGGGGACGGCCATCGGGTAAAATGATGAGGGACAGTCATCAAAAGGTGAGAGACGATCACCTAGCAGGGTACAACTGCTAAATATCACGACATAGGACGAATGTCGGATAGAAAAGGGGTCCAATAATGGAGACTCCATAGGGGAAAGGATGAGGGATGGTCATCCAAAGGTGAAGGACGATCACCTGGTAGGGGACGGCTGCCGGAAGTATCACGACATAGGACGCATGTCGGATAGAGGAAGGTTGTTCTGTCGGGGAATGGTAAACACGGACGAGTGCTCATGCTTAAAAGGTATAAGTGTTTGACGTTGTGTATAGATTAAAGATGCAGACGAGCATCCTTAAGACCATGATACGGACGAGTATCGGTAGAAACAAACGCTGACGCGTGTTCAGAGATGATGATACGGACGAGTACCAACTGGTTAACAAAGAACACAGACGAGTGTCGAATCTATGGGAAATAATAATATATATACAAGATACGGACGAGTATCAGAGACTTCAGTATAAGTATGGGTGAGTATTGTTAGTGAAGTATGAGCAAGACACGAACGAATGTTTAACCTGCCGGGGAAAGTATGACACGGGTGTCAAAAGAGAATGTGTATAAGTTATGAGCAAATATTTGTATGTGAGAGTGTAAAAGGTGTTCCGGCGACCTGTGGGGATAGGATGACACGGACGGGTGTCGAAAGGAGTGTTATAAACATGTGTTTGATTGGTAACAGGTGTTTTGACAACCATGCTGGGGGAAGGTGACACAGACGAGTGTCAAAAGAGTATATACAGGCATTTGTATTTGAGAATGCGAAGGGGATGTTTTTGGCTTATATCTGTGGGGGAATGATATGACACGGACGAGTATCGAAAGAGTATATATAAACAAGCATTTGTGTTGGAGAGTGCAAAGGGGACGCTTTGGCTTTTATTTGCAGGGGATGTGAGCTTTTATATATTATTGCTGATGAGATATTGATGGTATTTGCTGGTGACTGGCCTGAACCTGGCTTGTGATCATGCAAATGTTTGATTTTTGCCGTAATGCTCCGTATTAGACGGAATGCTACGCTCTGCGGGGAAAAATGATGCGAATGCTATGATTATTCAAAGGGAAACCGATCCGGGATTTGGATCCCACTGAAGATTGGATCTCTGGCTAATCTGCTTGGAGGGATAACCCAACTGGGGAAGATCATTGGTCGATCTGTTAGGATATATAGCTCTGCTTGGGGAAATAAATCATTGATAAACCTATCCTGTAAGGAGAACCTCAGCTGGGGAGAAGGAAGCTTTCGTCACTTTGTTGTGTAGGAGTTTCAGGCATTGCTCTTCTGGGGAGAGGATGGAAACTCTGTGGGGAGATATACTGGGGAAGTGTGCTTGGCATGCCCCAGGCTGCGTATTGAATACCCACAATCTGTTAAGACAAGAGAAACGCACAAGTATCCCGAGGTATCCTTTACCGGATTCCGTCATAGGAATTAGATATTCCTGAAAGTAAATATATTTCCTGCAAGCATTTATTAAGAATGGCTCATTTGTTTTATGCAAATATTATATCATGGATATTGGACATTTTGCAAACGAAACAAAAATGTACAAGAAGAGGCGTGACTGAAAATCTGATTTTATTAATCTGGGTGCCCTGAATAGGCAAATACAGTCAAAGAAACAAATCCCCCAAAATGAGGAGATTGCTATAAATTGAGAAAATAAAAGTGTGGGCAATGTTGACAACGCTCCGGTGAGCTTCCTTTGCTATAACCTGTATGACCTTGACGTTCTTCTCATCTTACATTCTGAAGAAGGTTGATTCTGACTGATGCTTTATCCTTTCGAAGCTTGCCGTGTTGTGAATGATACAGACAAATTCCGAATGCAGTTGTTCGCTTATTCCCTGATTTTGCATGGATCTCCCTTTCGGGTTTTCAATCCATCGGGATACCCATTTTTTCCTGAGTTGTCCAATGCGACTTTTCAACTCAGCGGGTGTACATTTTTTTCAATTTTCCCTTATTTTTGCCCGAGTCTTTTATTCTGTTTTTGACTCGCCGGGATGCCCTATTTTTGCCTGGACTTACATTCTGTTTTTATGTCCAGCGGGTCATTTTATGCGAAGTATTTTTTAACTGCATCTGAATTCACAGGGGACAAGAAGTCTTCACAATCCATAGTAGTGAGCATCAGTGCTCCACCGGAGAAAACCTTTTTTACTATGAATGGGCCATCGTAGTTTGGAGTCCACTTGCCCCTGTGGTCTGTATGAGGAGGAATGAGTCTTTTCAGCATAAGATCTCCTACTTGGTATTCCCGAAGCCTGACTTTTTGATCGAAGGCTTTCTTCATTCTTTTCTGATATAACTGCCCATGACAGATAACAGCTAATCTCGTTTCTTCGATCAAATTCAGTTGATTATACCGAGACCGGACCCATTCTGCTTCGTCCAGCTTTACATCCATCAGTACCCGTAAGGAGGGTAGCTCAACTTCAACAGGTAGGACTGCCTCCATACCGTACACAAGTTGATAAGGTGTTACCCTAATAGACGTTCCGATTGAGGTTCGATACCCATGCAAGGCAAATGGTAGCATCTCATGCCAGTCTTTGTAAGTAACCACCATCTTCTTCACAATCTTCTTGATGTTCTTATTAGCTGCCTCAACAGCGCCATTCATCTTTTGCCTGTAAGGAGAAGAGTTGTGATGTTGAATTTTGAAATCCTGGTACAGTTCTACCATCATTTTGTTGTTCAAATTAGAACCATTATCAGTAATGATTCGCTCGGGCACTCCATATCGACAAATGATGTCTCTTTTCAGAAATCTGGCTACCACTTGCCTGGTGACGTTTTCATACGAAGCTGCTTCGACCCATTTGGTGAAGTAATCAATGGCTACCAGGATGAATCTGTGACCATTTGAAGCAGTTGGTTCGATCTTTCCAATCATGTCAATGCCCCACATGGCAAAGGGCCAAGGTGAAGACATCACGTTCAAGGGATTCGGAGGCACATGCACTTTGTCTGCATAAACCTGGCATTTATGGCACTTTCTGGCATAGGCACAACAGTCTACATCCATTGTGATCCAGTAGTAACCTGATCTTAACAGTTTCTTAGCCATTGCATGTCCTCCAGCATGGGTACCGAAAGATCCTTCATGCACCTCGTGCATCAGCAAGTCCGCTTCTTTCTTATCAACACATCTGAGTAGTACCATGTCAAAGTTTCGCTTGTATAATGAACCATCAACATTAAGGAAGAAACTACCGGCCAACCTTCTTAATGTATTCTTATCATTGGATGATGCCCCAGGTGGGTACGTCTGATCCTCTAAGAAACTTTTGATGTCATGGAACCAAGGCTTGTCATCTTTAGCAATGTCCACGGAGAATACGTATGCTGGTCGGTCTAGTCTGGATACCGAAATCCGAGGCACATAATTGGCAGTTTGAACCTTGATCATGGAGGAAATGGTAGCTAAAGCATCCGTGAACTGATTCTCGTCCCGAGGGATGTACTCAAGTTTGACTGTTGTGAAGAAAGTCAATAATCTCCTCGTATAGTCACGGTATGGGATCAGATGCTCCTGGTGAGTGTACCATTTACCGTTGGTCTGATTGATTACCAAAGCCAAATCTCCGAATACATTCAATGTCTTGATCCTGAGGTCAATGCCTTCCTTAAGACCCATGATACATGCTTCGTATTCAGCTTCGTTGTTAGTGCAGGCAAATGTGAGTTTTGCCGAGAAAGACATATGAACTCCTTTAGGTGTAATGAGCACTGCACCAACCCCACGACCATTCATATTGACAGCACCATCAAACATCATTGTCCATTCTTCTTCTAGGTCAGGCCCTTCAGTGTGAACAGGCTCTTCATGATCTTTTGCTTTTAGGTACATGATGTCTTCATCAGGGAAGTCAAATCTCATTGGTTGATAATCATCAATGGGTTGCTCAGCCAGATAGTCAGACAGTACACTGTCTTTGTTGGCCTTTTAAGATGTGTACTGAATGTCATACTCTGTCAGAATCATTTGCCATCTTGCAACCCTTCTGGTAAGTGTTGGCTTCTCAAATATGTACTTGACGGGGGTCCATCTTTGAGATCAACAAGGTAGTGTGAGTCAGCATATATTGTCTTAGTCGGCGAGCAGCCCACGCTAAAGCACATCAAGTTTTCTCGAGCAGTGAATAACGTTGTTCACAGTCGGTAAACTTTTTGCTTAGGTAATATATTGCATACTCTTTTCGACCAGACTCGTCATGCTGGCCCAACACACACCCCATAGATCCTTCTAATACTGTTAGGTACATTATTAGAGGTCTTCCTTCAACTGGAGGCATAAGGATTAGAGGTTCTTATAGGTACTCCTTGATTTTGTCAAAAGCCTTCTGACAATCTTCGTTCCACCTGACCTTTTGTTCCTTTCTTAACAATTTGAACAAGGGCTTACAGGTTGCAGTGAGGTGAGATATGAACATTGATATGTACTTCAATCTACCCAAGAACCCCCAAAATTCCTTTTCAGTCCTAGGTGCAGGCATTCCTGAATGGCTTTGACTTTGTCATGATCAACTTCAATTCCCTTTTCACTTACAATGAATCCCAGCAGTTTACCGGAACGTACCCCGAATGTGTATTTGTTGCGGTTTAGCTTCAGCTGATACTTTCTAAGACGCTTGAACAACTTCAGCAGATTTACCAGATGATCTTCTTCAGTGAGGGACTTGGCAATCATGTCATCCACGTAGCATTCAATTTCTTTGTGGATCATGTCGTGGAATAATGTTACCATAGCCCGTTGATAAGTCGCACCGGCGTTCTTCAGTCAAAATGGCATTACCTTGTAACAAAACGTGCCCCAAGGTGTGATGAAGGTTGTTTTCTCCATGTCTTCGGGTGACATTCTGATCTGATTATACCCAAAAAAACCATCCATGAAGGAAAATACCGAGAACTGAGTTGTGTTGTCGACCAATACATCAATGTGAGGTAATGGGAAATCATCTTTCGGGCTAGCTCTGTTCAGATCTCGGTAATCTACACACATACGTACTTTTCCATCCTTCTTAGGCACTGATACAATATTAGCGACCCACAGCGGGTAACTAGTCACAGCAAGGAAACCGGCGTCCCACTGTTTTTGTACTTCTTCCTTAATCTTCATGGCCATATCCGGACGAGTACGACGTAGCTTTTGCTTCACTGGAGGGCACTCTTCTTTCAATGGCAACTTGTGCATAACAATATCCGTGTCCAGACCTGGCATATCTTGATAGGACCAAGCAAAGACGTCAATGTATTTCCGAAGCATGTCAGTGAGTTGTTCTTTTACTGAAGCTTGCAGACCGGCCCCAATCTTCACATCTTTCAAATCCTCTTCGATACCAAGATTCACTGTTTCAACCTCCTCCTGATGAGGAGTGATCACTTTCTCTTCTTGCCTCAACAACCTGGCTAACTTCAGGTAACTCATAGTCTTCTTCAACCCCTTCATCGGCTTGATTAATCGGATTGTCGAAGTCATACAAGGTCATAGCAGTGCTGTTGTCGGTGCAATCTGGAGGGTAATCTCTACAAGGGTTGAGATTGGTTCGTTTTAGTGATCAGTTTTAATCTTGTTTAGAAAAAGTGAAAATGAAGTTATTTATTTTGAAAACATTGCCATTTTATTGTTTTGTACAAAAGTAAAAAAATGAAAAGAAAGTGAGAAAAAAAGAGACCTGTTTGCAAAAGATGTCCGATATTCATTGATAATTCATTTGCACAAAATTACAATATGGCCCTATTACAAAATGAGTCCTGACACCTTGGGCAAGATGCAGGACTTGATGCATGCTAAAAAAGGCAGGAAATAATAATTACTCTGCAGGAGTAACCCTTATAATTTCCTGGGAAGACCAGTTAAGGACTTGGTTCCCCGAGATCCTTGGACGTATCCAGCTCTCCAGGTTGCGGTCACTTTCCGCCTCGTCTTCCAGGTTGTTAACAGCATCTGGGGTGAGCATCCCCCACTGATGAACTTGGGCTCTTTTGCAGCCTCTGATTAATCTTGTCGGAATGGTTTGTAACCCAAACCGAATCTGTCCTCCTTCTTCTCCACCGACAACAGCTTTCCCCAGCCTTGGGCATTACCATCTTCAACAACCTTTCGGGCTTGCTGATAGGAGACAATTGAAGTACCCATCCTGTCTTCCTAGGATGCAGCAAATACTTCAGTTGTCGCCTCATTGACATTCAGGGCATCGAACCCTTGGCTCATAGTTTCATGGATTTCACCATCCATCTCAATGTATTTATATGTAGCCAGATGGCTAACAAAGATGTTCTCTTCATCACAGATGGTGATAATCTGTCCTTCCCACTCATATTTCAATTTTTGGTGAAGGGTTGACGTAACTGTGCCAGCGGCGTGAATCCATGGTCGACCCAACAAAAAGCTATAGGCCAGCTGAATGTCCATCATATAGAAAGTAGTCTTAAAGACCTGCGGACCGATTATCACTGGCAGCTTCACCTCTCCAAGAACAGATCTCTTGGAGCCATCAAAAGCCCTGACCACAAGATTTCTTGGTCGGAGAGCTATTCCATCATATTCGAGCTTGACAAGAGCTTTCTTTGGTAAGACATTGAGTGAGGACCCAGTGTCTACAAGAACATGAGATAGTATAACTCCTTTGCACTCCAGGGTTATGTGCAAAGCTTTGTTGTGGTGACGTCCTTCTGTTGTCAAATCAGCATCAGTGAAACCTAGCCCATGGCTAGTATTGACATTAGACACCACTGTCTCAAGCTGATTCACTGTGATCTCCTCTGGTACATAGGCAGCGTGCAGAACTTTGAGTAGTGCATCCCGATGGGCTTCGGAACATAATAGCAAGGATAATATAGAGATCTTAGAGGGAGTCTGGTGGAGCTGATTCACAACTTTGTAGTCACTTCTTTTAATTATCCTCATAAACTCATCCACATCCTGATCAAAGGATGATTTATGAGTCTCTTTTGAAGCAGATTCTTCAGGTATCACACTTTTCCCCTTGGCTTTGGCAGAAACCTCTGCCTCGGTGTTAGTTCTTGGAGCTTGTGACGCAAAGAGGCGTCCGCTTCGGGTGAAACCTCTGCCTCCCCCGACATTATCCACTTGGGGAGTAGGATTTGAAGAATCAAGAAGGACTTTTTCTCTGTTGCAGTAAAGGTCAGCACCATAATGCCATGGTACAACACTGTCTTTATCATATGGAATTGGCCCTGGCACCGTGATGGTGACTGGGCTTACTGTTGCAGAGGTTGGAACCATAATTGTCTGTGGATCATAGAAGATAGTGACAGGAATTCTGGTGGATGCTGGAGGTGGTGAATTGGAGCTTGATTGAAACTGTTGTTGAGATTGTTGAAAGTTGCCGGAATTCGGGACCGTTGTCGGGTCATAATAGATAGTAACTGTGGAGACATCATTGTTGGTGGTTGCTGAAGTTGTAGAAGGAGATGACATGGAATTGTTGTTTGTTGAAATGAAGGAAGAAATGGTTGCTGAAGTTGTAGATGAATCAGTAGGAACAATGGTTGTTGCAGTTGTAGAAGAATCACTTGTTGTTGACAAAGGAGTTGCTGGTGTTGTAGAAGCTGTTGTGGTAATTTGTAGAATCCCTTCTTTAATCAAATCATTGATGCCATTCCTCAAGCTTTCACACCCATTCATGGAAATAATGCAAGATTCACAACAGGCCTCACAACCTGGAAACACTTGGCATTTCAAAAGCCGGGCTTTAACCTCTGCCAGAGGTGTTTGGATACTTGCAATATCTTCTATTAAGCTCATGGGTGAGCCTTCCTCTATAGCATTGATCCTTAGCCCATTGTGGCTTGGCATAGGCTTTTTCATGACATTGGGAGGTGGTGCAAAGTTCAGGGCCTTTGAATCTACCAGATCCTGGACCTTCATATGCAGAGCTCTGCATTTTTCCGTTGAGTGACCAGGTGCATTAGAATGAAAAGCACACCTAATGTTAACATCGTAGTTTCTTGGAAGGTTCTGAGGATCAGGTGGAGCCAAAGTCCTCAACTCAACAAGATTGAGCTTTAGGAGTTGTGGTAGCAATGTAGCATACGACATTCGAATAGGGTCAATCACCCTGTTGATCTGCGATGGCCGCTGTTGAAAAGGGCGTTGTTGTTGGTAGTTGCTATTGTTGTAAGATCTTTGTTGAGGAAACTGTGGCTGTTGAGGAAAGTGTTGTGGTTGTTGAGTATACTGAGGAGGTGGAGTAGGGATAGTAACAGCAGCAACTGATCTGGGCAGATATTGGGGTCTTCCTCTTCCCATATGTACATAATTTGTTTCACCCGATCTACGGGGCCCAACAAATGGCTTCCTTGCACTGCTTGAACTGGAACTGTTGTCAGAGATCTTTCCCATCTTTAGTAGGCTCTCTATTCTTTCCCTAGCTATCACCATATCTGCAAAGCTGGTGGAAGAAAATGCAGCCAATCTGTCAATATAGGTACCCTGGAGAGTATTCATGAACATGTCTTCCATCTCTCTTTCTGACATCGGGGGTTGAACAGCGGCAACTAGTTGCCTCCACCTTTGGGCATACTCTCTAAAGCTTTCACGGCAAGAATGTGACATTCCCATTAGGAGGGTCCTGTTTGGAGCCATGTCCAGATTATATTGATACTGGCGGATAAAAGCTTCAGCCAAATCTTTCCAGTTTCTTACTGTGGCTCTGGTCAAGTGGGAATACCATTCTCGGGATGCCCATGTCAAGCTATCCTCGAAGTAAAACATCCATAGCTTCTCGTCCATGGTGTATGCTTTTAATCTTCCCAAGAAAGACTGAAGGTGGGTACGTGGGCAGGATGTGCCATTATATCTTTCAAAACAAGGGGTTTGAATTTATGAGGAATTCTCACCCCTTCCACCAATCCCATGTCCATGACATCAAAACCTAGAGAGTTTTGGGATTCAAGAGACCTTAGCTTCTCTGCAATTTCATCCAACCGACGGTCGTAAACTTCGTCTCCAGCCCCGACAACAGTAAACTGCTCTTCTTGAGGATCCTCCTGCAAGACCCTTCCTCCAGTAGTGTTACCCTGGGTGTTCCTTATGGCATTAATGTCTGGGTTCAGGTGAGGTCCAAACTCTGGAGGATCAGTGCGAGGCTGCACATGATCATTGTTACTGGTACCCCCTGTACCTGGATGGTGTTCCTCGAGGGTTTGTCGCTCAACCAACTCCCTCAGTCTTTCCTGGCTCTGAGCTAAACCAGTCATCACTGTCATAAATTGATTCATTTGATTTCTCATCTCAACCCTTTCATTGGCCATCTGGGCCCTCACTTCAGTCAAGTCTTGTTGAACCTGATCCATCTGTAGTCTCGAAAGGTTGTTTCTTGTTAGGTACCGGTGTATTCTGTTGACAGGGAACACTCTTCTACGAGCAATGTTTCCTGCAACCACAACAAAGTGAGAAACAACAACAGAACAAAAACCTACAAAACAAAGAAAATGTTAGTATGCAATGCAAGATGCCTATTTGTCTTCCAAGGGTATCCGGTTTGGTTCTTTGGTTTTGACCTTTCCAGACCTCGAGGAAATGCTGATGATGGTGCAGAGAGAGATAAAGCCCACAAAAATAATACAAACCATATATATTACAAAGATTGAAACTACATAGTTTGATTACCATAACATTCCCATGGTGGGTCAAAATACATCAACAAAAGTAAAATACAATCAAAATTAAGTACAAACAAAAAGAGTCAAACATCCAATCCAAAGTCATCTTCTCTGACTTCCTTCAGGAGGGCCTCAGTCACTGGACCAACCGGGTGCTCTGTGATAGTCCTGATGAGGAGGTTCCTTGTGGCAATGGCACTGGTCAACTTCTTATGCTTATCCTGATCCTTTGACCTCTTCAACCCCGCCCGAAGTTTCAACTCAGAGATCTCCTTCTGTGCTGCCAACAAAGCTGCTTGATTCCTCTTCTCACTAGCCTCTAGTTGCTCTATCTTAGCTTGGGTCCTTTGATCTTCTTGTGTACGGGCCTCAGTGATCCTGATCTACCTAACCTGGCTCTCCTCTAAATAATGCTCTGCCCTAGCCTTCTGAGTCTTTGCTTCCTTGCAAGCATTCTTCAGTACTAACTCCCCTGCTCTAGCCTTTCTGATGTAGTCATCTGTCATCTCAATCTTGGTCAAGTGCTCAACCCGCAGCTTCTCTAACCTCTCATTATCTAGACGACTGTCATGCTTCTCCCAGAGGGTCTTCTTCAAGGCCTCAGAGAGTTAAGTGTTCCTCTCTTTTAGTTTCTCAAACTCCTCTAAGCTGACAGTGGCTGCAGGTTGCACTGTTGAAGGTAAATCGATCTCTCTAAGCACCGATCTTTTAGAGCCATCAAATGCTCTCACCACATAATTACTTGGGCGCAATGCCAAGCCATCATACTCCAGTTTCACCAGGGATTTCTTTGGGAGAACATTGAGTGAAGACCCCGTGTCCACCAGTACGTGAGAAAGGACAACACCCTTGCATTCCAAGGTGATGTGCAAAGCCTTGTTATGGTTGCGCCCCTCCGTTGTTAAATCAGCATTTGTAAAGCCCAGTCCATGACTGGTGTTGACATTTGCAACCACAGTTTCTAACTGATTAACAGTAATCTCCTCCGGCACGTATGTTGCATGCAGGACTTTCAACAATGCGTTCCTGTGGGCTTCGGAACACATTAACAATGATAATATGGAGATTTTGGAGGGTGTTTGGTGAAGCTGTTCCACCACCTTGTAATCACTCCTTTTTATTATTCTCATGAACTCGTCTACATCTTGTTCAAAAGATGTCTTCTGAGTTTCTTTGGCAGTTGGCTCTTCGGATACCACATTCTTTCCTTTTGCCTTAGCAGCAGCTTCTGCTTCAGCATTAGGTCTTTCTGTTTGTGAAGCAAAAAGGCGTCCGCTTCTGGTGAAGCCTCCGCCTCCCCCAACATTGTCAACATGTGGTGAAGAGGTTGATGAATCCAGAGTGATTTTCTCCCCATCGCAGTAGAGATCAGAGTCGTAGTGCCAAGGTATGGCATTACTGCTTTCATAAGGAACAGGCCCAGGTACCGTAATGGTAACTGGACTGATCGCTGCAGCGGAAGGAACTGTGATGGTGTGCGGATCGTAGTAGATCGTAACGGGAGATCTAACGGGAGGTGTTGCAGTTTGTTGTTGGAAATTGTTGTTGGGGTGAACATTTGCTGGGTCATAGTAGATTGTGACCGTTGAGACATCTTCATTAATGTTTGTTGGCGTTGTAAAAGATTCCGTTGATAAAATGGGTGCTGATATTGTAGAAGAAAAAGTTGTTGAACTCAGATCTATTGAAATAATGGATGGAAGAACTTCTGGAGTTGTTGAAGAATCATTGGGAATGATAGTTGTTGCTATTGTAGGAGAAACTGTTGAAGGAAGAATTGTTGGTGTTGTAGGAGGATCCATTGTTGTTGAAACAAGAGTTGATGAAGGAGCTGTTGAAGTAATTTGCAATATTCCATCTTTGATGAGGCCGTCTATGCCAAACCTTAGCTTCTCACAACCATTACTAGCTGTCGTGCACAATTCACAGCAGGCCCCACAGCCCGGGAACACTTGGCATCTTAAAAGTTGAACTTTGATTTCAGCCAGTGGTGTTTGAATCTGTGCAACATTATCAATTAGTGTAGATGGTTGGTCCTCCTCAATGGCATTAATCCTAGGCCCACCATGATTAGGCATAGGATTTCTGTTAACATTCGGAGGGGGTGAAAAATTGAGAGCTTTGGAATCAACCAGATCTTGGACTTTCATTTGCAAGGCCCTGCACTTCTCAGTATTGTGACCAGGCGCGTTGGAATGAAAGGCACACCTGGCATTAACATCATAATTCTTCGGGAGATTAAGAGGATCCGGTGGTGCCAACGTCCTCAACTCAACCAGGTTAAGCTTCAGGAGTTGTGGCAATAAAGCAGCATAAGGCATAGGGATAGGGTCAATCACCCTATTTGCCTGAGATGGCCTCTGTTGAAAGGGACTCTGCTGTTGGTTTCTATTGTTGTTGTTGTACGTTCTTTGTTGCGGAAAATGAGATTGTTGCTAATAGTGATGTTGTTGTTGTTGTGGAGGATATGATGGTTGTTGTGGAACTGGTGCCGGGATGGTAACAACTGCTACTGATCTGTGAGAATATTGGGGTCTGCCCCTGCTTGCATGAATAACATTTGTTTCACCCGCCCTTCGGGGTCCTGCAAAAGGTTTCCTGGGGTTGCTGGAGGAACTTGCACCATTGTCAGAGATTTTTCCCATCTTCAAAAGACTTTCAATTCTCTCACCAGCTATAACTACATTGGCAAAACTGGTAGAGGAGAAAGCAGCAAGTCTATCAATATAAGTTCCCTGCAAGGTGTTCATGAACATGTCAGCCATTTCTCTTTCGGACATGGGTGGCTGGACAGCAGCAGCAAGTTGTCTTCACCTTTGAGCATAATCTCGAAAGCTCTCTCTTGAATACTGTGACATGCCCATTAGAAGAGTTCTATTAGGAGCCATATCTAGGTTGTACTGGTATTGCCGGATGAAAGTCTCGGCCAAGTCCTTCCAACATCTTATGGTGGCCCTTGTCAGATGCGAATACCATTCTCTTGAAGCTCCAGTCAGGCTGTCCTCAAAGTAGAACATCCATAACTTCTCATCCATGGTATAAGCCTTGAGTCTTCCTAGGAAAGACTTCAGATGAGTACGCGGGCATGAGGTACCATTATACTTCTCAAAGCAAGGGGGTTTGAATTTGTGGGGAATCCTCACCCCATCTACCAGCCCCATATCCATCACGTCAAAGCCCAAAGAATTCTGAGATTCCAAAGATCTTAACTTTTCAGCAATCTCATCCAATCTCATATCATATACCTCATCTCTAGCCCCTATAACAGTAAACTGTTCTTCTTGGGGATCCTCTTGCAGGATTCTGCCCCCAACAGTATTACCTTGAACATTCCTCGGGATGTTAACATCTGGATTCAAATGGGGCCCATACTCTGGTGGGTCAATACGAGGCTGCCCTCGTTCATTATTGTTGGTTCCCCCTGTTCCAAGATGGGGCTCCTCAGGTGTCTGTCTTTCTACCAGCTCTCTTAGTCTTTCTTGGCTCTGGGCTAAGCCAGTCATGACTGCCATAAACTGAGACATTTGGTTTCTCATCTCGACCCTTTCGTTTGCCATCTGATTTCTGACCTCATTCAGGTCCTGCTGTACCTGCTCCATTTGAATGTCTGGAAGGTTGTTACGTGTAGGGTACCGGTGTGTGCGGTTGACAGGGAACACTCGGCGACGAGCAATGTTTCCTGAGATCACAACAAAGTTAGACACAATAATAATAAACAAAACCTACAAAACAAAGAAAAAAGTCAGTATGCAATGCATTATGCTTATTTGTTTTCCAAGGTATCCAGTTTGGTTCTTGGTTTTGACCTTTCCAGGCCTCGAGGAAGATGCTTGATGTTGTTTGAGAAAAGAAACCCAAAGGAAACAAACTAAATATATTACAAATGATGAAAAATACATAGTCTGTTTTACAATACATGCCCATGGAGGGTCAAAAATACAACAAAAGGAAAAGTACATCAAAAGGAAAGAACAACAAGCAAAGAGGAATCAGACATTCAATCCATAATCATCTTCCCTGACCTCCTTCAGGAGTGCCTCAGTCACCGGACCAGCTGGGTGCTCTGTAATGATCCTAATGAGGAGGTTCCTAGTAGCAATGGCAGTAGTCAGCTTCTTATGCATGTCCTGATCTTTGGATCTCTTTAGCCCCGCTCTAAGCTTCAATTCTGATATCTCCTTCTGAGCTGCCAATAAAGCTTCTTGCTGCTTCTTCTCATTGGCCTCCAACTGATCAATCTTGGCCTGAGTCCTCTGGTCTTCTTGTGCACGGGCTTCGGTGATCCTGATCCACCTAGCCTGACTCTCTTCCATATAGTGCTGAGCCCTAACTTTCTGAAACTTGGCCTCTTTACAAGCATTCTTCAATATTTGTTCCCCAGCCCTTGCTTTCCTTATGTAGTCCTCTGTCATTTCAATCTTGGTCAGATGCTCAATCTTGAGCTTTTCCAATCTCTCAATGTCCATACGACCGTCACTTCTTTCCCAAAGAGTCTTTTTCAAGGCCTGAGATAGCTGCTCATTCCTTTCCTTTAACTTTTCAAATTCCTCCAGGCTAACAGTTGCTGCAGGATGTACTGTGGATGGTCTAGGCGTGTCTTCCAAGGTGAAAGGCACCCTGGTGATCTGAGCTCCAGTACGGGACCACTCTGAGTACTGAGCTGAAGCAACATTGTTACATCTTCCAAGAATAGCTATCCCTTTGGTCTGGATGTTATCCCAAGCCCAGGCAGCTTGCCTGACAATAGCTGAATTAGGTTGCACTTCACAGTATAGGGTTTCAGCTAAATCCTGCCCTCTGGGAGGGTGAACTAAGGCATAGCCCAACTGTCTCTTAAACAGTAAAGGGTTGTAGTTGATGCAACCTTTTACTCCTATCATAGGCACATTTGGGAATTGTCCATAGCTGGTGATAATGTCCTTGCCTTTGGTGCTCTGGGTACACCATCTGAAGTTAAGGCAATGAACCTCTTGGCCCAATTCTTCTGCTGGTGTGGGTTCAAGAAAGCATCTGATTTAGGCAGGTGTCTGAGTAACCAAGATTAGAACAAGGGAGCACAACACCTGACCAACTTCCCCCCTTTGTTTTTCATTCCTCTGATGGAATGAGTAGTAAAAATCCCCTAGCAATGTAGGCACTAGGTTCCTCAGCAGAAACAAGTGGATGGCATTCTTACTAACAAATTTGGGCTCATCTGCAAACAATATAGCCCCATATATGCTGAGGGCTAAAAGTGCACAGACTGCCCTCTATTCTCCCAAGGTAGCCTTCAGGATGGCCTGAGAAATCAAGAAGTCCAGATGTAAACCAGGAATCCCAGCTTTTGTTATCATGCTTTGCTCAACAAGGGCGGGCTCCAAGTACAATGCCCTTGCTATCTCCTCACTTCTGGGAGCAGTCATCTCTGGATTGAAGGGGATCCCTCCTCTAATAGGTACTCCAATCAATAAAGAAAACTCTTCCAATAGAGGCTCTATCTGGAAGTCGGGAAAGGTGAAGCACCTGAGTGGAGGGTCATAGAACTGCAAGCATGTGTGGATCATGCTTCTCTGAGAAGAATCAAGGTCCATAACCATGTCTAAAATACCCCCATAATGCTCTCTGAACAATGGGATATGGTCAGGTGTGATAAGTGACTGGACCTTCCTGATACCAGTCAAAGAAGGCTCAAAGAAGTGATAAGATATGTTGCTCTTTCTGGGAGTAGCCATGAGTGCTGATGAAGAAGCTGAAGTCAAATGCTGATGCAGACCACAGGCTGAGAAGCTGGAAGTAAATCTCTGACAGACTGATGCAGGTGGTGATGGAGATAACTGAAGCAGATGCTGAAGAAGATATCTGAAGTTGAGGTCTAAGCAGAAGAAGGGGTCAAAACCAAAACCAGGATATAATTAGGTGGATACCCTGAAAAACAACTAAACAAATGTTAAATGATGCAATAATGATATATGCAAATGATATGCAAGGGTTTGTGATCAAGAGCTGGATCTAATTATCTGTCTTGATATAAGGTCCATGTATGTTCAAAGGTTCAGATGGAGGCTTAGAAATCCAGTAACCAGGGTGGGGGACTCAAATAAAGAGTCACATGTCCAGGGTTAATCACAAGAACTGTCCAAAGTGAAGTACTCTTAAACAAAATAGTAACAGGGTATGATGTGGCCAAGGGTTCCTGCAAACCTATAAACAACCCAACCCCCTCACATGTAATGTTCTAGAACAAGGATCCTCAGACTTGGATCAGTTATGAGAAGTGTAAACACTTCTAACCCGGAGGTACAGTGTTTACAATAACCATAAAAGATCCTCCTCTAATTCACCCCAGATTCTGAAGGTCAAAGTAAAGGTCATCCAGACTTAGCAGGCTTCCCATATAGCCCTAGCACTACAGGAAATCTGTAGCACAGAGTTCTCAAGAAGAAACCCACATCTGAACCGTGTTTCATATTCCCGCACCAGACCGAAATGGAATGGAAAAGAATATGAACCACTCTAGCCTAGGTGTCACTCAGGTCCCAAGTATAGGACCTTAATCTCTCAATGGAAACCCCACCCACCAAAACAGAAAACCAGATCCAACACAGTGATAATGACAGTATGAAATATGCATAAGACTTTAAAAGAAAGCAATAAATAAAGATGTACATAAAGCAATAAATAAAGAAAATACATAAACACAATTAGCACATAACACCCCCAGTAAACACAAATCAAACAAACTCTAGGAGGAACCCACAAAAAGAACCAAAAGCCCTGGTTGCAATATAAGGTCCCCAGCAGAGTCGCCAAGCTGTCGCTCCCGCTAAATGACACCTGGCCAAGAGGGGTACAGACACGAACGGTCGGCGAAAGAGAGAACACGAGGGTGAACTGAAAAGAGTCGCCAGCTAGGCATTTTTATCCCGAAGGAAAGGTAATGCTGCATAAACCTGGGAAAAGATGGATAAGACGTCGCGAACCAGAGAAACTGAGAAAGGGGGTTGGTTACAACCTGGGAAGGTATTAGCACCCAGATTGTCCGCCATACTCGACGGGATCCACGCTTGAAAGTTTGTGTTTAAAGGGGTAGTGTCAGTGCTATTTTGTGTGCAAAAAGCTGGAAAAGAATGCAAGTGCCAGTGTAAAGAAAGAACGTGAAGCTCAAGACAATGAGGCTTAAAGAATAATGCTGGAAGAGGGGGGAATATACAGATACTTTTGTTCGATAACGGTTAAGTTATGCCTACGTATCCTCTCGTGCAATGAGGAAGTCAGAACACCGTAGTTCGACTCAAAGAGATTGGAAATGAATTGACTGTGAACTGCTTACTTGTCTATGCTCAAGTGTATGACCTGTCTGGCTCAGGTGCAAACTGTCTTGCATTAGACGGAAGGAGCACGTTCTCGTTTGTGAGTGAATGAGATGAGAAAAGAATCCCGGAGGAGACGATTATTGTTTGTTTTTTGGTATTTTCAATCTTTTATTGCTTTTGGAGTTGATCATAGGAAAATGAGCTTAAGCCTAAACCAAGGGTTAGTAAACTCATCACGTCCTCCCTCTGATTAGGGGTAATGAGAATACCTTAAGTATGAAGTAAACACCTCACACTTAATCACCATGATGTAGGATTAAGATCATTAACCTACTTGCATTTAATTAGATGTTTTGGGAGTTTTTGTTTAGTGTTAAGTAATGAGTTTAAGCCATAATCAAAGATTTAATGGACTCATTACACCATCCTAATAGAAGGATAATAGATGAGAACATTTAAGCTGATGAAGATACCTCAACTTAATCCATGATTAGGGATTAACCTCATGACAAAACAAAGCCTTTATTAAAGTGGATTTTAGTTAATGATAAGATTAAGAAATGGATTTTATTATTTGTAAGACAACTTGAGGGGGACTTGTCCATTAACACTAGGGTTAGTCCTTCTTACCCAATTTAAGGAAGAATTAGAACCCTAATGCAAGGCCCAAGTTACAAGCTTGATGTCTTAGTGATTATTAGGTGGATTGATTAAAGGATTTAAATACATTAAGAGTTTAACACTTAGAATTAAAGTTATACACTCCATCCTAATAGAAGGATACATGCATAACCCTAATCACAAAGTCTTAAAACCTTAAGGGTTTAGTCCTTGATTATGAGATGAGAAGAGAAGACACAAAAGATGACACAAAGGTAAAACTAATGGGGGACTAATCAAACCCTAATTGTTATCATGCTTGGGTATTCCTAGGGTTTATGAGGCTTGCAAGAGATCTTCAAGGAAAAGCCACCAAGGAAGAAGAAAGATGGAAGGAGGAGAAGCAGAAAGAAACAAGACAACTTACTTCACTTAAGAAGATAAGTTGCTTGGAGAAAGAAAGGGAGGAGAGCATGAATGACCAAACTCAATCAAATACAAAAGTAAAATGCAGCAATGAATGCATAAAAGAGATAAGAAGAGATTGTGAGAAGTGAAGGCAAATTCACTTCTCAAACACTTACCACCTGAAAAGTTAGCAAAAGGAAATGAAATGAAATGGAAATGAGATGAAATGCAAAGATGAAAACTAAAACCAGAAGCATGTTCATGATGCTAATGATGCAAAGAGATGATACAAATGTATGTCATGAGATGAAGATGATCATACAAAGGATGGGAATGCAAATGAAGCATAAAGGAAGCATGAAATCTCATGAATGCACATGAAATGATATGAAAGCATAACATGGAAAATGGATGATGCAATGATCAAACATGATTCTAATGTATCCTAAGATGTCTTATATGTCATGTGGATGCACAAAATGTCATGGCAAGTTCATGTATGCAAGCTTATACAAGATGGATGCAAATGAGATGCAAAATTAGGGTTACATGAACATGTGAGATGCAAAACTCAAAGACAGAAGCAAATGATAAGATAAAAAATTGAAAATGGACTCAAAGGAACCCTAATCCTATACTAGTTCACCATCCAAAGGGGGAGGTCAGAAGCTAAACCCTAAGGGAGTTATGAATTTCCTGTTTCTAGGGTTTAAAGGGTGATCCTAAAGATAAAATGCCAAAAAAATTGAAAATGAAAGATAAAAATGAAACAAAAATGTTTTTAGATGCTTGAAACCATGTATAGCACAATGCAAAAAGAATCATTCACAAACTCAACTTGGATCAAAAGTTATGAATTTTTGAAGTTAGGGTTAAAAATATGCAAATTTAAAAACCCTAATTCATTTGAAAAATATCAAAGCATGATCAAAACCAAAAAGAAATTTGTGTGGTGAGTTTGTAAATGTTCCTAAATGCCTAAGAATGTTCTCTGATTTTTTTTGGGATTTTTAAATACCTAAATGTATTTTTAATTAATTAATTCTCATTAACTAATTAAAAATAACATTTAAATGATTTAAAAATAATTTTTTTAATGCAAAAAATAAAAATAAAAATATTTTTAGGTTCTGAAAATTAATGAAATGTTTGTTAAACATTTTCAGAATTTTTTGATGTTTTTTCCTATTTTAAAATATTCGTACAAATTAAATAGAAACAAATGAAATAAAAATTAATTAAATGAGGGAAAAAGGAAAAGTCAGCTAATCCTAGGGTTGAGGTTCAAAGCTGGGTTGGAGGGAATTGACCCTGCGCGCATCTGGATGACTGAAATTCAAACTACGCTAATTATGATTAAAGCCCTAATCTGAACCCTAATGACTTTCAGATGACTGGAACAGTGTTCCGGTCATCTTCTCCGGCAGCTCTCTCACTCAATCTCTCTCAAAACGCCATAAAAACTCACTAAACTCTCCAGAATCAATCCTTGAACATCACTAAACACAAACCACACAACAAAACTCATTTATTTTTCGTGAATCATGCAAATCGAATCAAAACACATTTCACGGGCAAAGTTTCAGAGGTTCATAAAATCCTTAAAACTCAACCATTTTCAAAAAGAAAAGCATCAGCATGACCAGCATAACATGAGGAACAATTCTATAACCTAAAATCAAGCTTCTGGAAAATTTGTTCTTGAAGTTACCTGAAATGGAGCTTTCGAAAATGGCACTATCTGGGCTCTTCTTTGGTGCTTTTCCACTCCTTTTGACCCCCTTTTGCTTCTGGAATGCTTTGCTGAAGTGTATGTGGCTTCTCCTTGAAGTTCAGTGAAGTTCAGTTCAAAGGGGGAGAAAATCGTGTTTTGTGTATGGTGGCTTTTAGGGCAAAGTGAAGGGTGAGAAATGTTCAGTGATTGATGCTGAGATGAATGGTGGTGTTGGTTTGAAGAATGAGTGGCTGAGTTGTGTGTTTCGATAGAAAATGCAAAGAGGGAGGTTTTTGTGAATGCTGAGTTATGGGAGAGTTCAGGCTTGCCTCTTGTTATGTTTGGCTTGCTTTTGATTAGTATAAGGTATTGTGATTGGTCAGAAAGTTGGTAATGGCATAGTGTGATTGGTATGGTGCAAAATGCAAAAAGTCAAGGTTTGTTGTCCTTTGAGGTATGGGCTATTTCAGGCCAAGGACAAAGGGGTGTCTGGTGCAGCTTGATTCAAGGATGTCCATGGAAATCAGTTTGAGGTAAATTAGTAAGTTTGTGAGGAGTTGTGGGAGGTTTTGCAATTTTGTGAACTTTTGGCCCTTTTGAAATTTCTTCATGTGCAAGTTATTAAATCTTGGGATTCTTGGGCCAATTCTGAGTTTTAAGTCATGTGTTATGTTTGTATGATGGTTAGAAGTCACTTTGATGTCACAAAATGGTTTGGTATGAGGTTTTGCAAAAATCCCTCTTTGGTGTGAAACTTGAAATTATGTGATTTTTGCCAACTTTGGAAAGCCATAACTTGAGTTCCAAAATGAATTAGATCTTGTTCTTGTACTTTTTGAAAAAGGAATGATCCAATCTACAACTTTCATGACCAACAATTTTTCATTTGAAGCATTTTTGGTTGAGAAAGAGGAGGTTGAAAAACTTTCCCAAAATGGAAAGTTTACATACAAGTCATTTCCATATTTGGCAACTTTTGGTTTAGCCCACTTTTCTTCAAATTTGTGAACTTCTAAACACTTAAATGATCAAATAAAGATCATATAACTTCAATTTGATGAAAAGTCCATTTTGGATCCATTGATGGGGGCCTCAGATGCCCTGATTTTGCTCTGACTTGCTCAAGAAGTTACCCAGTGATCAGATGACTTCCACAATGAATTTTTCCATCAAACTTGGTATACATGATCCTTATATCATATTGAGACCAATAGAAACAATAATGACCAAATTTTTTGGAGTTATGACCTCTGAAACCAAAACCCTAATTTCAGGTCATCTGTGTAGTTAAACCCTAGCTCAGCTTCCATGCTTCCTCAGTTCTTGTGATTCTTTGTCTTCCTTCATCTTGGGAGGATATAATATGATGATTGAACATACATGGACCCTCTTGAGGTGATTTAAGACCTTTGGAGTGTCTCAAATGAATCTTGGATGGCTCAAGTCACAAACCCTGGATGCATATGAACTTTGAACCAATGCAGTGAAGCAAAAATGCAACATGAGATGATATGATTGAACTTATGCAAATGAAAAGATCACAATACATGGTGTGAACTTAGTGAGGGCAAATTTGGGGTGTTTACAAGCATGTTTCTCTGATCATTATGCCCTTTGAATCACTGAAAATGGTCAAGTATATAGGATGTATTCAACTTCTGAAAATTTTGTCAGTTTTCCGTTTGGCTTCGATTCTCTCTTTTGATGCAAAATAAATTGTTTTTGTTTGTGGATTCTTGTTGTTTGATGTTAGAGGATTGATTCTAGAGATTTTGGCATGTTTTTATGGCCTGGGGAGGGAGATAGGGATTTGGCCTGCCGGAGAAGATTACCGGAGCTTAGCTCCGGTCACCTGAAAATGTTTAGCCCTAATTAGGGTTTAGTTGCCCAGATTGATTTTGGACCCTTAGATCCTGATTAGCTTAATGCGTGAACGAGCCAGATTTAGTCATTAGGTTTAATTTCTGTTTAATTAAATAAGACACAATTAATTAGTCATATTTGATCTGGACCTTTAAAATGCGCGCGCAGTCAACCCCAATCCCTTAGGTTTGAATCTGGACCACTGTATCTGATTACTTCTCATTTTTGTTTATTTTATTTTCATTTTAATTCATTTCTTTTGCATAATTTATTAAAAATATCAAAACACTTTCAAAAAATATGAAACTTTGCATTTCTGTTTTAAATATGTTTCTCAACCTGAAAATGATTTTTATTTTATTTTTTTCATATAAAAAGTATTTTTAAAATATTTAAATGTTATTTTTAATTAATTAAAGTATTTTAATTAATTAAAAATGCATTTAGGTTTCTAAAAATCACTAAAAAAATCATGAACCATTTCAATACATTTAGAAACATTTTCAAACTCTTCATACAAATTTCTTTTTAGGTTTGATCATAATTTCATAATTTTCTTTGAATTAGGGTTCTTTAAAATCACAAGTTTTAACCCTAACTTTGAAAAATCATTTCTGCCTAACCAAGAAGAGTTTGAACTTGATTCTTTTTGCATTGTTTCACATATTGCATGTAGTTTCTAGGTTATTTTCATCATCAATTTATCTTGCATTTTCAAATTGATTTGCATTTTCCCTTTTGAATCATCCAAAAACCCTAGCAAACTTAGAAAAATCATAACTTCTAATATGTTAGGCTTCTGACCTTCTCCTTTGGGGTTTAAACTTGTATAGGTTTAGGGTTTGTTTGAGATTGATTTCAATTTTTTATCATGTTGTATGCTTCTGTTTTATTCATTTGCATCTCATATGTCCATAAAACCCTAATTTCTCATGTTCCTTTACATCCACCTTGCATATTCATCATCATGTGAACTTGCCATGACATTTCAAGCATTCATATGTCATCTTAGACATATTAGGACATGTTAGAAACTTGCTTAATCTTTTCTTCATTCATATTCCATGTGTTGCATTCATTTCATTTCCTAAACATCCATGTGTTTTCAAGTCTCTAAACATGCTTTCATGACATCCCATCTTTGTATAATCATTCGTATGCGCATTGTATGACTTTGCATCATCTCATATGCCATTTGCATTTCATAATCACTTCTGACTTTGGTCATTTCATCTCATTTCAGTTCATTTCTTTATGCTTTATGTCTTATGCATTCATACTAACTTTTCAGGAGCTTTTGGTAAGTTATTGTGGGAGGTGGATTTGCCTTCACCTCTCACTTCTTCTTATCTCATCCATATTCATTTTACATGTCTTTGAAGTGAATCAAATTCAATTATGTTCCATCTTTATCACTTTCTTCCTTTAGGTTACTTATCTTCTTAGGAAGTAAGTAACTTATTCTTCTGCTTCCTCCTCCTTTCATCTACTTCTTCCATTGGTGGCCTTGAAGATTCTTTTCTCTTAAGCCTAAAAAACCATAGGATATCCAAGCATGATAACTTTTAGGGTTGTATAGTCCCCCTTAGTCACTTACCTTTGAGTCTCCTTGAGTCTTTCTTCTCATCTCAATAATCAGAGACTAAACTCTTAAAGCTTTAGGACTTTGAATTAGGGTTATGCATGCATCCTTCTCTTAGGATGGAATGTATAACTTTAATCCTAAGTGTTAAACCTTTAATTTGTTTACACCTCTTAATAAAAACACATTAATAATCACTAAGACTTTATCTTGTAACTTGGGCCTTACATTAGGGTTTTATCTCTTCCTTATGGTTAAGAGGGATTAACCCTAGTGTTTAATGGACAAGTCCCCCTCAAGTTGTCTTACAAACCATAAAATCCACTTCTTAATCTCATCCTTTAATTAAAACCCACTTAATAAAGGTTTGTTATATAATGAATTTAATCCCTAACCATAGATTAAGTTGAGGTATCTTCCTCAGCTTAAGTGTTCTCATCTATCATCCTTCTATTAGGATGGTGTAATGAGTTCACTAATCTGTGATTAGAGATTAAACTCATTACTTAACACTAAACAAAAACCCAAAACATCTAATTAATCACAAGTAGGTTAATGATCTTAATCCTACCTCATCATGGTAATTAAGTTGAGATGCTTATCTCATACTTAAGTAGGCTCATTATCCCTAATCAGGGAGGATATAATGAGTTTACAAGCCCTTGATTTAGGCTTAAGCTCATTAACTTATGCAAAACACCAAAAACAATAACAAAACTGAAAACACAAAAACAAACAATAATAGTCTCCTTCGGGATTCTTTTCTCATCACACTCCTTCTATAAACGAGAACTTGCTTCTTCCGTCTAATGCAAGACAGTTAGCACTCGAGCCAGACGAGTCACACACTTGAGCATAGGAAAGCAAGCAGTTCACAGTCAATTCATTTCCAGTCTCTTTGAGTCGAACTACGATGTTCTGACTTCCTCATTGCACGCGAGGATACGTAGGCATAAATTAACTGTTATCGAACAAAAGTCTATTTTTCATCCCCCTCTTTCAACATTCTTTCTAAAGCCTCATTCCTGAGCAATTCACACCTTTTGCACTGACACCTGTACATTCATTCCTAGCTTTTGCACACAGATAGCACATACCCTTACCCTTTTTAAAACACAATCTTGTAAGCGTGGATCCCGTCAAGTACAACGGACAATCTGGGTGCTAATACCTTCCCAGGTTGTAACCAACCCCATTTCTCAGTTTCTCTGGTTCGCAACCGTCTTATTCATCTCTTTCTAGGTTTATGCAGCATTACCTTTCCTTCGGGATAAAAATGCCTAGCTGGCGACTCTATTCAATTCACCTTCATTTTCTCTTTTCGCCGACCGTTCGCGTATGCACCTTGGGGCCTAGTGTCTTTTCAGAGGAGCGACAACAGTGATATGAGGTTTTTCATGAATCCTCACGAGGCAAATTCTTGCACAGACCATGCAGTCTGGGGCAGTTATTTCAAGATCCAATGAATCTCTCCAAGAGTTTGAAGACACTGAGGCATCTCGGATGCCATGTTTTCTGTAAAATCCTCTTGAGACATTTTCTTCTAGTGGACCTTAGGTTGAGGCGAGTTGAAAATTGCAAGGAACCATTGGTCACTCAGGATCAATAGGTAATCGATCAGCCCAGAGGTTGGGAGGCCAATCCATTACCAGCACGAAACATAGAGAATAAGTTTTCCTCAGCAGATCATTGAGAAAAATTCCTTAGCAAGTCTCATTAGACAATCCCTTCTCCAACAAAGCAACAAAGGGAAGGATACTTCTCGAGCAGAAGGGTATCATCATCTCTCATCCCCAATATGAGACACTTTATATTCGGTCATCCCCAGCATGAGGCGCTTCATATCTTTTACCCCCAGCAAGGGGCAACCTAAACTCTTATCTTCAACAAGAAGCTTTATCATTGACATCCTCCATCATCCCTAGTAGAGTTGGAAGCTGAAATCTCCCTTAGCAAGGCAACAAAAAGTTGGTGTCCTCCCCAAGTAGAGACCTTCCTGCAATACAGGGGAAATCCCCAACAGTACAAGGAGTTCCTTACTCCCCAGCAGGTTTCTTCCTCAGCAGAGCATCAACTCATACATCTGATTCCCCGGCCAAGTCGGAAGGTTGTCACTTCCCCTACGGAGTTCAATGGGTAGCGTACCTCGCAAGAAAAATCTATCTCCAACAGGGTCTTGGCTCTCCAATCTCAAAGTCCAATTTATTTTTGGCAATGACGACAGTTCAGAGTCGGCTTATCATTAACAACTTTCCCCACATAGCTGTTTTCTCCTTACCAGGATTAACCAGATCAATGTAGTGATCATCATTTCTCCCCAGTCAAGCCACCTGGGATACTTGCAGTCTCCTTGTCAGGAGTTCTCTTTGCATTTGCATGTGCATAATCATCATTGCATTTGCATCCTTAAACGCGCAGCATTTACATCATCATGGAGCATTACGCCAAAAATCCAAACATGTGCATGCCAACATGGGCCAGTTTTGAGGTATATTACATAAGACCCGTAACATCTTTTCAACCTGAAGTACTCCCCACAGAGGATGCCAATTTTATTTTCCAAGCATCATTGTCCTTCCAAGTCAATGTTTGTAATCCCTAGTGAGTCTCGTTTCAGTACAACAGGCCCCCATTTTGCGTCTTGTTTGGTACAACAGTCGCGTCGCAGGCTCTCATTTTGTACAACGATACTGTTTGCCTGGGCTCTCGTTTATGTACAATGATCCCGTTCCACCTTGTCTTATTTCTTTGTGTTTTTGGTTATCGACTGAGGCCAATATACCATTGCGTCTCCATTCGAGGATGGTTCCATGTTAGATCCGAGGATCTTTTGAGAATTGTCATTCGAGGATGACATTCTTTTCTTCAAGTCCTTCCGAGGTTGGTCTTGTTGTTATGGCTATCATTCGAGGATGATAGACCCTTTTAAGCTTATTGATTGGGGTCATTTTGTCTCTTTTGCAAAGTCTGTCTGAGGTTAGTTCTTTGTGTTTTTGGTTATCGACTGAGGCCGGTATACCATTGCTCTCCATTCGAGGATGGTTTTGTGTTATATCCGAGGATCTTTTGTGAGTTGTCATTCGAGGATGGCATTCTCTTCTTCAAGTCCTTCTGAGGTTGGTCTTGTTGTTTGGCTATCATTCGAGGATAGTAGACCATTTTGAGCTTATTGATTGAGGTCAGTTTGTCTCTTTTGCAAAGTCTGTCTGAGGTCAGTCTTTGTGTTTTTGGTTATCGACTGAGGCCGGTATACCATTGCGTCTCGATTCAAGGACGATTTCGTGTTAGATCCGAGGATCTTTTGTGAGTTGTCATTCGAGGATGACATTCTCTTCTTCAAGTCCTTCTGAGGTTGGTCTTGTTGTTGTGGCCATCATTCGAGGATGATAGACCATTTTGAGCTTATTGATTGAGGTCAGTTTGTCTCTTTTGCAAAGTCTGTCTGAGGTCATTCTTTGTGTTTCTGGTTTTCGACTGAGGCCGGTATACCATTGCGTTCCGTTCGAGGATGGTTTCGTGTTTGATCAGAAGATCATATTTTGAGTTGTCATCCAAGAATGACATTCTTTCCAACATATTTTATTTCCCATAGAGTACAAATTTTCAGGTTTTATTCGAGTATTCAATCACTTCATACCCTGAATGTCTAAAAGTTGTCACTATTATTCACTCAGGTCTGCAGATGATTGAATAGGGGCAGCTGTAACACCCCAAAATTTGCCCTCTCATTTTCATGTCATTTAGCATATCCTTTCATACATTGCATTGAATTTAGATCACAATTGCATCATAAACATACATGAACATACATCTCCATTTGAGCTTTCATAGGTTGTGACTGGCCTTTATTTCTTCACGCGGCACGTGCACAAGAATTTCAGAAGAAGCCAAAAGTTCTCGGTTGATTCAGAGGAGTTTAAGCAGAATATCAGTTTTATGGTGCAGTTTGAAAAAGTTGTAACTTATGTTCGAAAACTCATTTTTCCTTGAAACTCAATAGTTTAGACCGTTTTGGTATTCTCTATAACTTTTATGTTCGGCTCGGAGGCCAATTCATCAAGGAAAATGGTGGGAATTATTTGTTTATGAAATTTCGGTTTCGCCGATTAACTGTGCTAGCGGTATTCAAGAGTTTGTAACTTCTGATTGGGTCAACATGTTTGAGAGATTCATATGCCAAAAGTTATGTCTTGATATCCTTTCCACATTTTGGGGTTTTGCCAAGAACTAATTCTTTGAAGAATATCTCCGAATGTGCGAGTTTTTAGAGTCGACATAGTGAAAAACAGTGTTGAACCGATGAGTTTTGAACACTAAAAAATTCATAACTCTTGACTCGTTCATTGGATTGATGTTGTTCCGGTGCCTAAAATTTTGTTTAGATGTTATCCTCATTATGTGAATTCAGTTTGGGTTAGGTCCGAGCGGAAGGATCCCGAAAATGCGAATTACCTGTAAGGTTCTTTGATGCAGTGCACTGTCTGTCGGATTTTGTAAAATTCATAACTCGGTCAATTTTCATTGAATTGCACCCGTTCTTGAAGCGTTGGTTCACAAATGTTATCCTCTTCAAGTTCAAAGACAAACGCAACTTCGAACGGTGCTCCAAAGACTGTCGTTTTGGTTTATTTCACAAAACTGAAGTGGTGAACCGAAGAAAAAGGCTGAAAGTGGTTTCACGAGAAAATTCATATCTCCCTCGTCGTTTTTCCGTTTGAGCTTAACTTTTAACTCCAGGTCACTGACTCATAGATCTACAACTTTGCTGACAAAGTTGAGTCGATATTATGCTCCGAAGAGGTTGACCTCGTCAAATTTTTGAGTAGCGGACACCAAATAAGCCGAAAAAACAACTTATTCAGTGATGTCTTGCAGCTTAAGCGCATCGATCGCAATAGATTTTGATCGTATGACGTCCATTCTTTTTGCGTTGCAACTGTGATTCATAGGCGGACGATGTTGTGAATGGCTCAGAGCTGAAATTTCTTGCCGAAGATATTGTTATTTTCACTTAAGCCGAAATTGTACCTTTTGCCTTTCATTTTACACTCCACTATATATTCTTTTGACCCACAATTTGTCTCATAACTTCAATCACAATTTACAAACACCAAAAACTCTCACAAACTCTCTCTAAATAATCGAAGTTCATTCTCTCAACTCTTTCTCAAGAACACAACAACAACTTCATCAAGAACTCAAGAACACAACAATTCTGATCAAGCTTCCGGTAGCCGAGCCGCCACGAACCACCACCTCCGGTCAATTTCACCATCGTGCGTCCACCATCTTCCGCCGCCGGCAGCCACGCATCCTCTCCTCCTATCCTCCGTTCATGATCGCGTCTCACTTCCTCCGGATTCACAATTTCTTCATCGATTCTTCATTCGGTAAGCTTCTTAAACTTTAATTTATGAATAATTGTTGAATTGTTTCTTGAATTGAATTTTGAAGTTGAATTAATCTTGTGGAGATTATGTGTATTGATTCATGATTTGATTATTGATTGATTCTTGATTAATTTATCCTAATAATTGTTGTGGTGCATAATTGAAAATGCTTGGTAAAGTTGACATAGAATAATCGGTGCATGTTAGGTGTTTGACGAAATTCCTAAGAGAGCTAATTATTATGACTTGATATTGATTGAAGTGCTTGAATTTTAAATTCATGTTTGTTTCAATGTGCAAATTCGAAATATGATAGGTTGAGGCTTAATTGTTGATGTTGTTCATGTGTCGAAAAATGCGTTTTGGTCATAACTTCCTAATCGTAGCGTGTTTTCGCAAATGTGAATAGTGTAACTTGACTTTGTTGATTATTTCGGAGCCATTGGTGAACTTTTTAGTCGATTTCGGATAACTTTTTTCCGGCTATTTCGCTACTACCAGCAGACGAAATTGGCCAAAAAGTCACACTTCCGAGCGAAATTTTCAAAAACCGATTGCATATTTGAATTTGTTGGCACGTTTGCAAGTTACCATGCGATTTTCGTTCAATTCTGAGTCGGTGATTTTTGACGCGTTTTTTCGTTTTAAGGCTTTTTTAAGTTCAGTTTGGTGTGATTTTGATGCATTGATCTTGTTTTGACTTGTACTTATGTTTGTTGATCATTTTCCATTCATTGCATGTAAATTTGTTCGATTCCGGTTTGAGTTTGCATGTTGTTTATGTTAGAGTATAAGTGCTGCCCCGTTTTGAATCATAAATTTCAATGCATGTCCATGACTCGTATATTCATCTTTCTACTTGATTTTGAGTTGTGAGGCATAGGTGCAACTTCTGGTTGCACCTCTTTTTGGTTTCTAATGCGTTTGTTGAGTTCATGCAAGATTCTCGCAAAGATCTTAACGACGGTCGTTTGGTTGGTATTCCACTTTATTTGTGGGATACCTTTGGATTCAAATGATATTTTGTGCCGTTGTTTTTGTTTCGATTATGGTGGATCTTTACAAAGAAATTATGGAAGATAAGCATTTATTTTGCTTATGGGATATTACAAGACCTTGCATGAAGTTTTTGGATTTCTTTTATATGAGGAATCATCACTTCGATCAAGTAAGTAATTTCGACTTTTTCGACTTTAACGCATCATTATAGTTTGTTTGAGGCTTAGGATCATATAACTTAAGGTGCATATTGAGCACTCCCACATGAGGCACTGAATTTATTTATGATTTTTGATTATTTGTGTCGATTTCGGAGCTTAGGGATTAAGTTACGGATTGTAGAATTCACTTCCTCCCGCTTTCCCTTAAAACATCGTTTTTTGCCCGTTTCGTCGCAATTATTAAAAATATTTTTAGGTGGGATACAATTTTGGAAAAATTAATGAGTGATACTCATCCTCTTAATTAATATTTCATATTTTTTTATTCCTGGTTTGATTGATTTTAGTAATTAATTTGGATTTTTCATTCCAAGCTGTCCCAAAAGGAATGATATTGACATAAGAGACCAAAACCATTTTTCCCCATAGGTGTGAGACCTATTTTTTGTGTGTTATTAAGCCCTGGAATTGGTGACATTATGATGCTACTTAGATATTTTTTTCATAATTTTTGGTGCCATTTTTTATCCACTTTGTGGAGTTGTTTTTTTGGCGATCATACCTTGTTATCCTTCTCATCAAGTAACTGTTTTGGCACTTTGGTGCATAATTTTGTGAAATACTTTTATACCATGTTAGATACTAAATTCAAAATTCCAGGGATTTAATTTCATAATTTTTAAAGCTTTTTTGATATTTTTTCATGTCACCTAGATCATAGGGTGATTTATGTGCTTATTTGCTCCATAACCTATATATTAGAAAGGCATTCATGCCATTTGCTTGAGATACTTTTTGGTAACTTTTAGGATTTAATTATAGGTCACTTTTAAGTCCTTAATTCCAGTTATAGGTCACTTTTTGAACTATACTCATTTGGTTTGTTTTTGTGTTACTAAGTGCATTCTTATGTGAACTAATTTTAACTTAAACTTGTTTCTCTTCTCCTCTAATTGTTAACATGAATTAGGTGGGAATCATTAATGCCTATCCATTCATTCTAATTGCATCTCATATCTTGTATGCTACTGACCCATAATCATCTCATGCACATTTACATGTCATTCATTCTTAACTTGCATCATTTGCGATCTTATGCGATGTTTGTTCATTTGCCCTCACATCTTCTTCCCCTTGCTCCATATGCCTAAACCATTGCATCCATGATGGTATGTTCATTCATCCACATTCATAAGCATTCACTGCTTACTTTGATACTCATTTCATGTATTAATTTATGCTTGTAAGCCATACGCATTCATACTTCATCCATAAGTCGTAACTTGCATTTAGGTGAACTTAGGTGAACGTTTTGTACATAGTTTGACATAGTTTGATCTTGTGAGGTATCCTAGCATACCTAGGGACCTATAGCATGTAGCTACTAACTTTAAAAGTCATATAACATTTATTTACCTTCACCTTTAGACTTAGATCATACTTTGAACCCTAGTTCCATTCTAGGACGTTTATGGTACTTAATCACTTTTATGCTTTGATTTTACTTTCAATATGCATTGTCATGCTAACTTTTGTTTTGTATTGGGTAAGATTGAGGTAAGCCTCACTTCATTCCTATCTCTTATTCTTTCTAATTGTTTTTACCTTAGCACTTGTTTCTTTGCTCTTAGGCTTTCCCTTTCTTTAGAGACAACTTAACTTCCTTAGGAAGTAAGTTAGTTTCTAACTCTCTTTTCTTCTTTTCCTTTTCTTCCTTAGGATTAGAAAACTTCACAGACCATTAGGATCACCTTTTGTACATATAAATAACTTAGGGTTGTGTCTTAGTCCCCCATTAGCTTTGACCTTTTTCCACTTGAGTCTTTCTTTCTCACCTCATGAAGAAAATAATAAAAATACCTAATAAAGGCTGAATGTTCTTATACGCCATGAGACTTTGTTGCGGAGTACTTATACGCGTCCTATTTCAGGGCGAGGTGTAAGTATTAACCAAGATGGATAGGTCTTAGTATGAGAATGTTCACAAACAAATTCAAAACATTTCTCATAAGACAAAAATAAACAATAAGCGACTATCTTGCGGGAACTTCTTTTCTCACCTTATTCATTCTCAACACGAACTTGTGACGACTTCTCTCGCATGCAAGACAGTAAACGCACTCGTATTAGACGAGCATGCAACACCTGACCATAGACATACGCAGTTTCAGCATAAAAACACAAGCAAATAGTTCCCGCCTTAGTTAGGAGAACTACGTCGACTCTGATCCTCATTTTCCCGATGAGGTACGTAGGCAGCGGGGTAGGGCCCGTTCAAGCACATTCTTTCTTTTCCCTACACTTTCCCTCTTTCTTTCCATTTTCTTTTCTAATTCCTTTTCTCATCTCTTATTCCATTCCAGTTCCAGTAGCGGTTTTATTCAGCGGCAACTTTATTTCTCACCCTTTGAAACAGGAATACAAGCGTCCGACTTCCAGACCCAGATCTTTGGTTCGCAAGGCCTCGTCCTTTACTTCTTTCTTAGGTTTGTGCAACATTACCTTTCCCATTCATTCGGGATAAAAATGTCTGGCTGGCGACTCTACCTTTTCCGTGCCACTTTCGCGTTTGTACTAGGATGAAAATCCCGGGAGCGACAGTTTTAATTTTGAAAACTATTTTTAAGGTAGTATGTGCTAAGTTGCTATGACGTTGTAAAATTGTCACATGATGTGTTTTGGGGGCTATATGTGTAGAGTTAGTAATTAAGGGATGAACGATGAATTATTTGGTTTTCTTCGAGATACGATGTATGATTTCATGATGTAGAGATATGATGTAGGATGAATGTGTTGTATGACGTCCCGTGAGTATGTACATGATGTTATGAATGAGTATGCGGAGTCATTGTTTAATAATGAATTCAGATGTAATGTTATGATGTTTTGAGGATGATGTGTATAATTGCGTCTTGCATTAATGGCATTGAATTATGATGGGACTTTGGTCCATTAGTAGATTCAATCCCATTGCGTGGATTGAAGTGATATGATGTTTATGAGGTGCTCCCTTAGGGGAGGATTGATAGCCCAATGTCCATCCATGAGGATGTTTCGGTACCACATGCATATTTAAGAGGTTGTATTTCATTCTAAATGACATAGCATGATTTACATTGATTTGACTTGTGTAATGATGAGATGTATTTGATGATGTGTCTTAAATGAGTATGATGAATGTTTCTATGATACGATGATATGTATAAACGAGTTATAAAGGAATTGTTTTTGTGGTTGACTATTTTAAATTCTTATTTCTACATTATATTATGGAATGTGAATTTACTCACCCTGTCTGCCTTCTGGTGATGGTCTATTATGCCATCCTGCAGATAATCAAGGTTAGCTCGGTGCATGCTTAACTCGGAGATAGTGAGTCGTCGAGTTAGATAGAAGTGGAGTCTTGCTCTGTGTCTAGTAACATCGGGATGGGTTTCCCTTGAATGTTTATGTTTAATTGGATTAAAATGCTAAGTTTTGTTTAAGTATTTTGTTAAGATGATATTTGAGATGAATTATGAGTTTTTGTTTTATAAAAGAGGAATTTAAGACTTGTTGTTTTCCGCTGCGTAGTGTTTTAAAAGAAATACAAATGAGTTTTGATGTTTTGAGGAACCCGTGTTGCGGGACAGGACTCTAAGTGATGTTTATGATTTATGATTTAAGAAGTAATGTGATTCACTTTTTAATGAGTTGCACTCTGATATATGATTTTAATTGCTTAATTGTGTTGGGGTAGAAAGGGTGTTACATTAGTGGTATTAGAGCAGGTCGGTCTGTCCGTCGTGTCGTGTCATTGTTAGTAGTGTCGGTTTTTGTATTTGAGTGTGTTGAGGTTGAGTTGTTTTCTGATGTTGTTGGTGATTTGTATAATGACTTTGAATCGTGCTCTTACGGATGTGGTAGTTGCACTTACTCATGCTACGACATAGAACAATGTTCGAGATGAGTTTCATGCCATGGGGATTTTTCAGAGGAACAATCCGCCTAAGTTTGAGGGTTCTCATGAACCAGAGAACGTGCATAAGTGGTTGAAGGAGATTGAGAAGATTTTCACAACTATGGCGTGCTCTGATGCTCAGAAGGTGCAGTTTGGCACCCATATGCTGGATGAGGAAGCTGAGGATTGGTGGGATAATTCCCGTCAGAGATTGGAAGGGGCTGAGGCTGCCATAACTTGGAACATGTTCATGAGAGAATTTCTGAGTAAGTATTTTCCCAAAGACGCTCATGGCAAGAAAGAGGTAGTGTTCTTGGAACTGAAGCAGGGGAACATGACAGTGGCAGAGTATGTTTCCAAGTTCAAGAGGTTGGTGAAGTTCTGTCCTCACTACAACTGTGATGATGTCGAGTTGTCCAAGTGTTTAAAGTATGAGAATGGGCTGAGACCGGAAATCAAGCAAGCAATTGGTTGTCAGCAGATCTGCAGGTATGCTAATCTTGTGGATAAGATAAGGATCTATGATGAGGATAGCCGAGCTTGATTTGCTCATTATAAGCAGGTAAGTGAGAAGAGAGACAAGGGTCAGTTTTGAGGGAAGCCTCCAAATGACAAGGGGAAGCCAAAGGGTAATGATGGGAAGAAGCCAAGTGGGGGAGCGGGTTCCACTCCTTTCAAGTGCTATAAGTGTGGCGAAGAAAGTCACAAATCTGATGTGTGAACGACTACTGTGATAAGATGCTATAGATGTGGTAAGAAGGGTCACATGAAGAATGAGTGTATGAATGTTGAACCAACTTGTTTCAATTATGGTGAAGAGGGACATATCAGTACTCAGTTCCAGAAACCAAATAAGGTTGCTACTTCGGCTCAGACTACTGGTAGAGTATTCGCCTTGAGTGACTCAGATGCTCAGAAGAAGGACAACTTGATTAGAGGTACTTGTTTTATTAATGATGTTTAGTTGGTAGCTATAATTGATACTGGAGCTACTCATTCGTTTATTTCGATTGAGTGCGCGACCAGGTTAAATTTACCTTTGACAGTTCTGAATGGTAATATGTTGATTGAAATGCCTGCTGACGGTTCAGTTACGACTAACCGTGTGTGTTTGAAGTGTCCCTTGACCATTTATCGTAAGGATTTCTTGATGGATTTAGTATGTTTGCCTTTGCGCCATATGGACGTTGTGTTGGGAATGAATTGGTTAGAACTTAACTTCGTACATATCAACTGCTATGCAAAGACGATAGAGTTTATAGAGTTTTGCGATGGTGGGGAGATGATGTTTCTATCTACGAAGCAAGTGGATGAACTTCTAGCAGATGAAGCACATATGTTTGCTTTATTTGCAACATTACAATTGGATCGCGAACAAATGGGTGTGGAGTTACCTGTTGTCCAAGAATTTCTTGATGTGTTTCCGGATGACATTAGTGATTTACCTCCAGAGCGTGAAGTAGAGTTTTTTTGTGGAATCAGTACCGAGTACTAGTCCAATGTCGGTGGCTCCTTATAGGATGTCAACCTATGAATTGAGTGAGTTGAAGAAACAACTGAAAGAACTCCTTGGGAAGAAATTTGTACATCCCAGTGTTTCTACGTGGGGTGCTTCTGTGTTGTTAGTTAAGAAGAAGGATGGTAGTATGAGGTTGTGCATCAATTATCGACAGTTGAATAAGGTAACTATTAATAATAAATATCCACTTCCGAGGATTGATGATTTGATGGATCAGTTGGTGGGAGTTTTTGTTATTATCAAGATTGATTTGAGGTCGGGTTATCATCATATCCGAGTTAAAGCAAATGATATTCCGAAGACAACTTTCAGGATGAGATATGGTCACTATGAATATACTGTGATGCCTTTTGGTGTATCCAATGCACCTGGTGTATTCATGGAATATATGAACCAGAATTTTCATGAGTATTTGGATAAGTTCGTGGTGGTTTTTATCAATGATATCCTAATCTATTCAAAGTCAGAAGAAGAACATGAGGAACATCTGAGGATTTATTTGCACGTGTTGAGAGAGAAGAAGCTTTATGCTAAATTGTCTAAGTGTGAGTTCTGGTTGAAGGAAGGGAGTTTCCTTTCCATGTGATTTCTAGTGGTGGGAATTTCGTGGATCCTTCGAAGATTGATGTGTATTGAATTGGGATACTCCGAAGTCTGCTACGGAGATCAAAACTTTTCTTAGTTTAACCGGTTATTACCGAAATTTAAAAGAGGGTTTTTTTTAAGTTGGCTTTGCCTTTGACGCAGTTGACTTGTAAGGGTTAGGCTTATGTATGGGATGTTGCTTGCGAGAAGAGTTCTGTTAAGTTGAAGAAGAGGTTAACGAATGCTCCAGTTTTGATTTTACCGAACCTGAATGAATCTTTTGTGGTGTACTGTGATGCTTAGAAGATGGGTCTTGGGGGTGTTTTGATGCAAAATGGTCAATTAGTTGCCTATGCTTCTGGACATCTACATGTTCATGAGAGGAACTATTCTACCCATGACTTAGAGATAACAGTTGTGGTTTTTGCGTTAAAATTTTGAGACACTACTTTTTTAGATCGAGGTTTAAGGTATTCATCGATCATAAGAGTTTGAAATACTTATTTGATAAAAAAGAACTCAATATGAGGTAGAGAAGATGGTTAGAGATGTTGAAGGATTTTGATTTTGATTTGAGTTACCACCCTAGTAAAAATGTGGTTGCAGATGTATTGAGTAGAAAGACTATACATATGTCGACAATGATGGTGAAAGAACTGGAAATGTTTGAGCAATTCAGAGACATGAGTTTGTTATGTGAAACTACGTCTTAGAGTGTAAAATTGGGTATGTTGAAATTGACTAATGATATTGTGGAAGAGATCCATTTGGGACAACAATCAGATTTGGAGTTTGGTTGATCAGATGAATTTGATTAACCAAGGTAACGGAGGAGAGTTCCATATTGATGAGAATGGTATGATGAGGTTTCGAGATCATGTATGTTCCGGACACCCCAGAATTGAAGAAGAGTATTCTAGAGGAAGGGCACCAAAGTAGGTTGAGTATTCATCCTGGTGCTACTAAGATATATCATGATTTAAAGAAGCTGTTTTGGTGGCCAGGTATGAAGAGAGATGTTGCAGATTTTGTGTATGCTTATTTGGTTTGCCAGAAATCGAAGGTTGAACATCAAAAGCCTTTAGGTATGATGCAACCGTTGAGTATTCCAGAATGGAAAATTGGATAGCATTTCTATGGATTTTGTGACAGGTTTGCCGAAGAAGATGAAAGGAAATGATTCCATTTGGGTGATTGTTGACCGAGTAACTAAGTCGGTGCATTTTTTGCCGATGAAGATTAATCATTCCATGTCGATGCTAGAAAAGATATATATTGATGAGATTGTGAAGTTGCATGGGATACCGTCGAGTATTGTGTTGGATAGAGATCTGCGGTTTACGTCAAGATTTTGGAAGAGTTTACAAGAGGCTTTGGGAACTAAGTTGAAGATGAGTTCTACTTATCATCCACAAACAGACGGTCAGACAAAACGGACTATCCAATCTTTAGAAGATTTGTTAAGGGCTTGTGTGTTGGATCATGGAGGTGCGTGGGATAATCATTTGTTATTGATTGTGTTTACTTATAACAATAGTTTTCATGCGAGAATTGTTATGGCTCCGTATGAAGCATTGTATGGGAGGCGGTGTAGGACTCCATTATGTTGGTATAAGTCAGGCGAGGGTGTTGTGCTCGGACCTGAGATTATGCAAGAGACGACTAAAAAGATTAAGATGATTCGAGAGAGAATGAAGACTTCTTAAAGTCGTCAAAAGAGTTACCATGATAAGAGGAGGAAAACACTTGAATTTCAAGAGGGAGATCATGTGTTCTTGAAGGTTAATCCAGTTAATAGTTGTCATACCCCAAATTTGTCCTACCCGCACCATTTTATTTTTTGTGTCTAACCGATATTTCAAAATCCAAAAATATGTACCATTTTATTTTTCTGTCTGATATTCGAAAAATCCAAAAAATATGTCATTTCTTTTCTTCAGGGTTTGTGCGAGAAATCAAGGTTCATTTTGAAATTGTCGAGTGTGTGCGTGTGAAGTGTGTTGCGCGGAGGCTTTTCGTCCGATTACCACTTTCATTTTTATTTTTAAAGAAAACCACTTTTTTTCCTAAACAATTACCATTTTATTTTTAAACTCATTTATTATCATTTTTATTTCTATTTTGCCCAAAGGAAAAGTCCATAAATAAATCCTTATACTTTCATCACAAAAATTCTACAAGAAAAAACAATTTATTTTTTTCATCTCTCTAAAAAATATATATATTTCCATTTTATCTAAATCTTTTTTATTTTATTTTATTATTCACTATTATTTTTTATAATTCTATTATTATTATTATTATTATTATTATTATTATTATTATTATTTATTTCTATTATTGTTCTTAAATCAATTTACAAGGCACACATAGGGGTGTACATGGATTGGGTCAACCCACAAAATCCGGTCAAATCCACCCAAAAAAATCCATAAAAGTGGGTTGGGTTGGGTAATTGGGTGGATATGGGTTTAAAAACTAAAAAAACCCATTAAAAAGTTCGGGTTTCGGGGAAAACCGGACCCAAACCCACAAAACCCATTGACCCACTAATCAAACATTTATTATTACAATTTTAATAATTTTGATGAATATTAACTTAATTGTTACAATTTTTGTCTTTTGAATATTTACTATTTTAGTGAACTATAACTTTAACTAATTTTAAATATTTCATTCTTTGGTAATTTTGATAATAATACAATTTTATGTCATACAAATTTAATTTATTTATAATATTTTATGATGATTTTTATTAGTTGATGTCGTCATTTATTATTTTATGATGTTAAAAGTAATTAAAAATAGGTTATCTAATTTTATTTAAGAAGATAAAAATGTTCGAATAATTTTAATGAAAAAAATATGATGATTCATCATTTAGTTATTTAACATTAATAAAATAGAAAAAATATTTGGGCAACCCACTACCCAACCCAACCCAACCCGAAAATTAGTGGATTTGCCCAAACCAATCCATTGATATTGCGGGTGGTTATTTTACCTTGCCCAAACCAGAGTGTCCTATATGGGTTGGGTATTGGATTTGGCCAAACCCAACCCAAACCGGCCCATGTACACCCCTAGGCACACATATTGTAACCCTTTTTTTATCACTAACTTCAAAAATACAACTTCCCCAAATATCCAACACAACCTCATATTTCTTTTATCAACATAATACATCATTGTATATTCCAATTCATCCCCACTACTTTTCTTTCTCCAACCTCATTTCCTGGACCCCACCCACGTGATATCCTACACACTTTTCACACAGGAGCGCAAATTCAACTCCACCAACTTTTCATTAATCTTTCTGCAACAATAAAATCACAACACACTCCATTTTCTTCACAAATCTTCAGCAACAAATACATAAAATCACAACTCATCCATTTCCTCTCAAATTCTTCAATTTACCCTCAAAATCCATTCTATAAATAAGACCCGTCATTCACCATAAAGAGAAGCTTGGATGACCTTAAAACCACTCTGCCAAATTCCTAGTCCAAGCTTCAAACAAAATCAAAACTTAGAAAACCAAATCCCTATCATATCATAACACAAAACTTAAAAAAGTAACGCCCTGCAAAAATTGAAAATCAGAACCTTTACAATCTCCATTGCTCACCCTTCATTCATCTTCGACAAAAAACCTCAACACACTCTTCAAATATTCTTGTTAATAACCCTTCACAAACTTTCATACACATACCTTCATAGAACCAAACGACCACTTCAACAACAAACTTGTGAAACCGATACCATTCAAACCCATACGAGAGTGATAACAAGGACAAACAGAACGAAGTAGATGGAGAGACCAAACATGAATTTAAAACTGACAACGAAAACTGAACCGAGTCGAGGGGGAGATAGAGATTCGTGACTGCAAGAACAAACAAAAGAAATACCAAAATCGAAACTCACTGCGTCACAACCAACCCAAACCGCATAAACCGCGTCCGCCAAACAACTCACCAAGATCTGAACCGATTCAGACGCTGAGCGAGAGTGTGAGAGTTGAATCGAAATAGTGAGCGAGAGAGTGAAACAAACAAAATCAAAACCGAGAGTTGAGAGGGAGGCGTTTTTTTTCGACTCTTAAAATAATGGCTGACGGTCACGTTAAAGGGGATGATTGGGTTTTTCCTTTGTGAACGAAAACAATACTGAGTGTAATATACTCAGCCTTTACCCTTTTTTAATTATGTTTGTTTATTTTCCATTTAAAACTTGTTTTAGGAATTTAGTTTTGGTTGACTTTTCTCAGCCCATGGGATATTGCTATCCGCACACACTATAGCCAGACACACCACCTCAATTTTTTTTGTTGTTTTTTTTTTTGGTTTGCTTTGTTGTTGCTATCTGGGCTTGGCCCATATCATAATCTGCTCCATACACACCATCCTGTTTCATGATTCACCCTATCTGTTTTTCTTATTTTAAATTTTATGATTTTCTTTTATAATGATAGTTTTTATATAGTTTTAATTTCTTATTTTTTTATATAAAAAAATTATGATTTTCTTTTATAATGTTAGTTCTTTTATATAGTTTTAATTTCTTGACAATATTTTCTTTGTTAAAAATTCCTTAAAAAATAGTGAATTATTTGATTCTTTTTGTTTTTTTAATTCTAGGGCCAATGATATATTAAAAAATTAAGTTGGTTTCGATTTCATTAAATCGAAAAACTTGATCAATCTGAGGCCCCCTTTGTTTAGTTTATTTCGGTTTATCATTTTATTTTAGTCTATTTTCCATTTTAACAATTCAATTCGGTTTATTTTATTTTAATCGCTTTATTTTATTTTATGGTCGATGAACATCTAATTAATCTTGAGATTCGTCGCAAGCCGACTCGAAGTCTCGATTAATGATGAGGCCATTTGTTTTTAATTTTAATTTAGTTTACTTTATTTTATTTTTCGCATTTTAATATCGACGCTCCACTCCTCATATAATGATTCTAAACATTGAATCAGTTCTAAGGAAGTTAAAAAAGCCACATTTCGACGCATCCGAAAAGGTCTAACGCCTCCAAATAGTTGCCTCCGAATAAAAAGGTCCAACGCCTCCGAATAGTTTGGTACACTGCACACACACTTTCTCTTGGGAAAATTACAACAAGACCATTTATTTCCTGCAATCCTGTGTATTTATTTTGTATCCCTCCCCCCATTTCATGTACGTTATTTACTTTTCCCGCTTAGTTCGCGAACCCTTGGTCCAATGCCAAATGGTTGCACTCTCACACACTCGCACTTTATTTTTTTCAGTTATCGTTTCTTTTATTAGGATATACCTAACCTTACGAGCAGAGCGCATTGTGCCTCGCTAACAAACCACAAAATAAAACTCCATTTGCATTTACCCTTTAACCTCAAAAAAACCAAAACGTTTCTTTTTAGATCCCAACCCATGATCCAACATCAAGCGGTCTTAGGAAATAAAACACTATAATAAAACGAGAAGAATTGTACACCACGAGCCTTAAGCGGTAGAAAGGAGGAATACGAGTCGTCGTTACTCACTCTGATTATTTCGTCGCCAGACGTTGGTCTGAATCGAGCAGAATAAACTACCCATAGTCTTTAGTGCAATTCGACTCCTAAATCCTTTCATTGAAGAAAGGTAATAAAATCAACAACCATCATTCGTAGTAGGCCGAACTACGAGGCTCTGACTTTCCCATTGTACGCGGGAGTACGTAGCCACAAGGATCTCAATCCTTGTCGAGCACCTAAGATTAATCAAACTTATAATTCAAACTCATTTTCTCTAGCAAGTAATTCGTTAAGCATAGTCATCCTTTCGCGTGTGACAACTTAGATTGTTCCCATCGAGTACGATGGATGTATGGGGTGCTAATACCTTCCCCCTGGATAACCGACTTCCGAACCCAGACAATGGTTGCAAGACCTTTGTCTTCATCCTCCTTTTCGACGGGTTTTACCTATATATTCCCTTTCCCTCTTATGGGAATAAATAGAATTAGGTGGCGACTCTCATATCAGCCCAACGTGCGACTCTTCTCTTTTAGATCGCGTAAGGTCGTATTTTTCGGGGTGCGACAACTGACGACTATGCTGGGGAGTGATTCACACCTATGCGAGTCAAGCCTAGTCTAGGTTGTTCTACGCTTGTTTGGATGTTTGCTTTTATGTCTTACTTGTATATTCTCATCGCTTTCTTTATCGCTTTCCATCATATATCTTGTGGCTCCTTGGTACTATGATTTGGATCGATACTTTGATTGCAAAAGAAACTTGAGGGAAAGGCTCTATACCCGGGCTTATGAGTACAAACAATTAGGTGAGGTTGTGTAGTATTGGCTCCCGAGAGAAATGCTCTCGTGGACGGTTGATACGAAGACCTTACTTGGAGTAGATTCTAGTGCGAATGCTGACGACCATCATATTGATGGCGTGGACGATCAGTGTTTTCATTAGGATCGTCGACTCTAAGGACCTTATAACCACTTTTGGCCTCAAACAATAGGTTGATGGTCACGTAGTATGGGGCACCGAGGGGTTACTCTCGTGTAGTTCGATACGAAGACCTCACTCAGAATAGACTTTCTCAATGGAGTTGATTGACTGTCGGACTGCTGACATATCCAACAAACAGTTGAGACCAGTCTATAACTCTGAGACTTTTATTTAAAACCACGTGCCTATGGTTGCGTAGTATGGGGCACCGAGAGGTTGCTCTTGCATAGTTCGACACGAAAACCTCACCCAAACGAGATTCATATGAGGGAGTCATTCTACCGTCATATTTATGGCGTGTCTGATGAAATACCATATGAATTGACAACTTTGGGGTTCCTAAACTTTAGAGTCTACCTAGTGAGTTTCCAATCAGAGTATCCTCCATCTGTACCTTGGACTCATGAGATCTCGTGGTTAAGGATCTTGGATTCGGACATTGCATATCATTTCATTTGCATCATTTTTGGATTTCATTTCAAATCCGAAAACTTATTGCCTGTTCCTTCATCTTCAGTAAATCAAGCAGGTTTCCCGACGCCCGTATCTTTCCAAACGCCCGTATCTAACTAGAGCCAACACTAGAAGAGTGATGGACGTGATTCAAGAAGAGCAAGCTGCTATGAGGGAAGAGATTGACTCGGTCAAGAGCAAGATCGACCAGATTTATGAGACTTTACAAGCTTTGGCCAGAATGGAGGAACGTCGCGAAGCTGCTGCCGCAAGGAACAATGTTCTTGTGCAAGGATCTACCTCGCACACAATGCCTTAGTTCTAGTTCCAAATCCTTTGGTTTATGGTTTGCCTCTAGGCTATACTCCTGCAGTTGAAGAAGTCACTTCTCAACCGATACCTACCTCTGGTGTTACTGTTGGTGCTATTCCTCAAACTCAATCTGTCGCTACTCAGGTTCATATGCCTCATACTGAAGAGGATCAATAAGATGAGTATGAGATGCATATTGTTGTTCCAATCACCAACCCTAATGTTATTCTAGAATCTGAAACCATGAAGATGTGTCGCGAGTTAGCTGAAAAACTCTGAATCATGGAAGGACACAACTCAACTTCTCTGAGTGCCTCAGACACGTGCCTAGTTCCGGATTTCGTGATCCCTGCTAAGTTCAGGCTACCAGAATTCGAAAAATACAAAGGCCTCAGTTGTCCTGAACTCAACTTTAGGATGTATTGCAGAAAAATGGCCGCTCATGCTAAAGATGATAAACTCATGATCCACTGCTTCCAAGACAGTCTGTCTGGAGCATCTCTAGAATGGTACATACAACTTGAGCGCAACAATGTGCGTACTTGACTTGAAGTATCCGATGCATTCAAAAACAAATACAAGTACAATATTGGCTTAGCTCCAAACCATACTCAACTTTAGAGTATGGCTCAAAAGGAGAAAGAATCCTTCAAGGAGTACGCACAATGTTGGAGGGAGTTAGCCGCCAGAGTTCATCCGCCATTGATTGACCGTGAACTGATTGATATCTTCATGGGTACTTTTCAAGGGAAATACTATGAAAAGCTTATCAGCAGCGTGTCTTCTAGTTTCTCGGTGTAACACGGTGGGAGAACTGACTTTCTATAAATGTTGCGGATAGCAAAACTCGCCACCGACTTTTATTTTATCCAAGTGGAAAGGACATAAAAGAACAGGAAAGACCTATTCTAAAAGACTTGAGTTCGGGGGGTAGGTTATATAAAGGGAAGGTGTTAACACCCTTTATATCCATGGTTATCCATGGGCTCTTAGTTACTTAGCTCACTTAAATGTTTTTAAAAAGTGTAGTGTGTGATTAGAAATTTTCTAAGTACTTTGTAATGATCCTCGTATGGATGTATACAAAGCCTTTGTTTGAAAATGTTTGAAAATAGTGAGGTGTGAAAAATATTTTTTGAAATGTGAGCAAGTAACTTAGAGGTACCTACCCTATACTAAGTCTTTCATGTTCTTATATGTTCTTTCAAGGGTAAGACTATCCCTATTATTAAGGAATAAGTAGTCATTACCTTAGATTTGTTAAGGGACGGGCGTAGGGTCATCGTATGGTCAATGAAGGCAACATTAAGGGGTGTCTTTAGCAATTCGTAGGGACTATCATCATTTATTCGAAGGGACAAGATCATTATTCCGTAGGCAACCTCGAAGGGACTTGATCTTTTAAATCTGTAGGGACTTGATGATTTATACGTGAAGAGACTTTGCTTATGACACCCCTATTTTCGAGGGACTTGACCATTTAGATAAGGCAACCAAAAGGGATACCCTAGGAAGTGTAGACGGCGATCTTAGATCGACTTACGTGTGTGAATGATTTATTTCAAATATTTATCTTATTTAATTAATTATCTAAGTTTATTTAAGCACAATTAGTTTCGCACTCCCTATTTACTAACCAAGCAATTAAAAAAATAAATAAAATACGGAAATATAAAATTTACGCTATTACATGGCTTATGGGCAGTTACAAAATAATCGAGCGAGAAATAAATTACATAACTAAACACAACCTATACAAAGTTCTAAATAAATAAATAAATAAAATAATATTAAGAAAATATTATTTTAAATGAATAACAATTAGTGTTAGAAAAAAATAAAAGGGTTAAACACAAAATATTGATTAATTAAGGTTTATATAAAAAAAAGGGTTTGAAAATTAAGTTTTAAAAAAAAATCAGGATTGATTAATTAACCTAATTACTAAATTAATTTACAAAGTAAATAAAAACCTAAAAAAACTAAAATTTATAAAAAGAATATTACTTAAAAAAAATTAGGATTTATTTGAGAGATTTGTTTTATTTTTTTAAAGAAAAAGAATTAATTAAGTGATTAAATTAATTATTGGTTGTTAATTATGATTGATTTTAATTAATATTTATTTTAAGAATTAGTTTAAAAAATAATAAATAAAGAAATATAAGGAAAATAAAGCAAATAACCAAGATAAAAGGACCTGGGAATCGAACCCAGGTCCTGGACATCCAGGGCGCGCGCGTTCACCAACTGAGCCAAGCCACACTTTTGTTTAACCTGTGAAACAAAAATAACATAAGCGATTCAAATTATTCAAATTATTCAAATTTTTGAAACCGCACGCGAGGTCATCTTCAACCTCCAGCTTCTGTGTTTTTGCTACAAAACTACTACGATTTAGCTACGAAAATTCCGTAGCTATATAACCTGCAAAAATGAATCATTCAACATAAACACAATTAGTTCAAAATAATTACGCCAATCAACTGCATTTGAACTCTACGATCCAAATATCTCATCATCTAGCCCTTAAATCCTCTCAATTGAAAGTTCCTAAATTCAAACTTAAAACCCTAACTATGGCATCCATCGATTCCTGCAATGAAACTTACAACCAATAGCCCAGAAATGAAACTTACAACCAATAGCCCAAAAAGATTCCAAACTTCAAAAGAAACAAGAAAATATTATCAAATGCAATTTATAATGCGTATATAATAAAAATCGAAAATTCAAAAAAAATCAAGAAAACGTGAAATCGGTTTATGCGTTTGGTTACGATTCTGATGATGGGAATGCTTGAGACATGATCAATGAACCTCAAGGGAACTATTGCTACCTTTAGAATGCTTTGCGGAGACTTGGAACTGTGAAACCGAAAATTAGTTTTTTTGTGAAATTTTTTAATATGGAAGTGTCTCCTTTTTTGCTCTGAATTCCTCCCCTATGTGTTTGTGTATGTTGTATACTTATAGTAGAAGCAATTAGGTTAAAAATTTGGGCTTGGTCTTTGTGAAATTTTGTTACTTGATGGTGAAGAAATTCCTTTCATAATTTGTCCAAAAATCACATCATATCTTACCAAATAGCCTTAGCACGAAATTGGATGAGATCAAATCAACTTGAATGTCATTTAAGAGCTTCTAGAAGAAGAATCAAATCAAATATTTATATTTTCATATTTTATTTTGATTTAAAATGAATTTTAATGAATACAATCCAAATAAATAATAAATAAATTATAAAAATTAGAAAATATTTGAATTTGGTCGTGCTTGATGTTATCATGAATATTGGGTTGCAAAATGCTAGGCCCATTTGGAAAAAATTAGATTTAAGCCCTTATTTTCTTCATACACCCCTTGAAAATCTCCCAACTTTGACAAGGCATAAATCCCTCAATTTTAAGGCTATGAAGGTTATCTTGGACATTTTGGAAAGCTTAAAGATTCCTATAATAAACCTCTTTGGTCTCATGTCCATATCTTTTACCATTTTTAGATTATACCCTTTGGAAAAAGTTGACTTTTTCTTGACTTTTGAAATGACCTGTAATGTTTTAGCTCATACCTTCCAAATGAAGCATTTTTAGGCTTGGCTTGTGAGATATAAAGTTGTAGAGAATTAAATTTCCTTAAAAATGAGCTTTGGATGGGAAATTTTTGATGAAGCATGTGAAAGTTATGGCTGGTCAAAGTTCAGTTAACTTTTCCTAAGAAAACCCTAATTTAGAAACTCCTGATTCTTGATGATCTGAAACTTTCTTGATGAATCATGATCAACCCTTGATCAAATGATGAATTTTACTTCATAATATTGATGTTGGAAAAAAATCTTGAAGTTTGACTTTGATTTGACCACAGTTGACCTCAGTTTGACTTTTTAACTACTTTGACTGATTTTTGCATATCTGATCATTTGACTGGTCAAGCTCTTTGGGAAAGATTTTAAACTTGACATAGGGATTCTTGAAGTCATATTGGATGCCATGAAGTTAACTTGAAGCCTTGAAAGTCATTTTAACCTGAGGAAACCCAAAACCCTAGTTTTGGATACTTTGCTTAGGAGGAGGCATTGTCTGGGGAAAATTTCACACTTCTTGATCAATTGAGAGTCTTGAGAATCTTATGATCATTTAGAAGTCTTGAGAGATATTATCTTGATTGTGGGAGGGAATATTTTGGGGTGCAACATCTTCCCCTGTTCAATTTTCTGAAATCTGAGGAGTTAGATTGGAACGTACGCCATTCGTGACTTGAAGATTGAGAGGATTGAACACCAAAGCCCAAAAATTTGCACTCGCCGGTGCGTAGAATGATACCGTTGGTTGGTTGTATTGATTGAATGGGCTTAAAGATGCCATTCTGAGAAAAATTCTTCAGATATATTACTTTGAGAGGAAAGCAATCCCCAATACGAAGATCTAGCTTTTGGGTGGATAGATAGGGGTGTTCATGGGTACGGGCCAACCCGCGAACCCACTGACCCAACCCAACCCAACCCTTATTTTTACCCAACCCAATCATGCACGGGTCCAACCCGAACCAACCCATTCAAACCCATTGGTGTTTGGTTCGGGTAACGGGTTTGAAGTTTTAAATCCAAGAACCCGCGAACCCAACCCATTAATATATCTCACTATTTTTATTTAATTTTATTTATAAATTATCTAGCATAATTCTTAGAATGCATATATTTTTTAATATAATTATAGTTTTTATTAATTGTAAAAACATAAGTCTAAATCAAATTTGAGAGATCAATTTTATCTATTCAAAGAGAGATATATCTTACTTTTTATATTATACTTTACATCATTTGTATATTTTTCTAATTTTTTATTAACCAATAAATTTTATTCAAATTGAATACTAAAAGTTTATGATTTTTTTAATTTTTTTTGTAATATAAATAAGTTAATTAAATGATATATTTTATTTAGAATTTGAAAATTATGTTTAGTGGATGACCCACGAACCCAACCCAACCCAACCCATTGATAAGCGGGTTGGATTGGTTCGGGTATAATCTTGAAATTACGGGTTAAACACTCAACCCAACCCAAAGAATATTGATCAGGTCGGGTATCGGATTTAATCAAATTAGACCCAACCCAACCCGCGAACACCCCTATGGATAGACCACGACCCAAGGTAACAATATGGATTTTGAGAAGAATAAACGACGTCTCAAAATAGCCTTTAGGAAGAATAAACGGCGTCCCAAAATGATGAGATAAACTTCGGAAAGAATAATCGACGGCCCGAGGTAACAAAATGGCTTTTGAGAGGATAATCGACGTCTCAAAATAGCTTTTGGGAAGAATAAACGACAACCCAAAATGAGATAACCTTCGGGAAGAATAAACGACGGCCCAAGGTAACAAAATGGCTTTTGAGAAGATAATCGACGTCTCAAAATAGCTTTTGGGAAGAATAAACGACGACCCAACATGAGATAACCTCCGGGAAGAATAAACGACGGCCTGAGGTAACAAAATGGCTTTTGAGAAGATAATCGACGTCTCAAAATAGCTTTTGGGAAGAATAAACGACGACACAACATGAGATAACCTTCGGGAAGAATAAACCACGGCCCAAGGTAACAAAATGGCTTTTGAGAAGATAATCGACGTCTCAAAATAGCTTTTGGGAAGAATAAACGACGGCCCAAAACGAGATAACCTTCGGGAAGAATAAACGACGACCCGAGGTAACAAAATGGTTTTTGAGAAGATAATCGACGTCTCAAAATAGCTTTTGGGAAGAATAAACGACGGTCCAAAATAAGATAACCTTTGAGAAGAATAAACGACGACCCAAGGTAATGAGATAACCTTCGGGAAGAATAAACGAAGTCCCAAGGTATCAATATGGCTTTTGAGATGAATAAATGACGTCTTAAAATAGCCTTTGGGAAGAATAATCGACGTCCCAAAATAAGTTGTTGATGAAGTTTGTCTGCTGGAGAATTAACCTGAAAAACAAGGTTAGTTCGGTGCAAATATCATGTTATATATATAACATTCTGCAAGATAATATTTTATGAGAATGCGTATGTTTTGATATGATGTATGTATGAATTATGTAGCTGAAGCGTATAAGTAGCTTCGTAGAACAACTGCTCACTAGGGAAAATAAATCCCGATTCATTGCTGAAGAGTATGAAGACTTCGTTCCCGTCTTGTTTTAAGAACATCGTACTTAGAACCTCCCGTTTTTCGTTCTTCGTACTTTATTGAAGCATTAAGTTCCTGAATGTCCTGACTGAGGATAAAAGAGATGGACATAGATCCGAGAGACTTATCCGGTCAAATGTCAATTCTTCGGAGGATATGAAACTTTTTGGTGACTTCGCAGAGTTGGAAGTATAAGATATTACTTGAAGTACTCCGAAGGATATCTGTAAAGATTAATCTATGGGGATGAACCGACGAAGATTCGTTGAATTCCTACCTCTGTTCGTTCTTAGTAAATGCTATTATTGTATTTTATGCATTTCTGGTAAACATCAATCATATTCAAAAGCATATATACATTCAAACATAATCAATGAATGTTTTCTCGCTTTAGTAAAAGGGGAAAAGTAAGCCTGAATAAAGAGGGAAAAGTAAAGCTGAATACGAAAAATGAAATTTTATTTATTTAGAAATTGGCCTATAAACAGGCAGGTTTTAACACGGAGACGGAAATCCTAGTAAGAGGAATTTGTCAAAGAATTTTTTTACAAAAACAAGGAAAAATAACTATGTGTAAATAATCCTATTGAGTTTCAACTTTGCTATTGCCATTATCTTCAATTATCTCATCTTCAGCTATCAGAGAAGAAACGATTGGATTGATTCGTATCTGTTGAATTTGATGTAGATAATACATCTAGTAGAGGATACATGGGTGATCCAACGAGACATAGTCATACGCTTTAATCCCTAACTTTTGCCTGGATTGCCTTTTCAGGTTTTCAATCCACCGGGATACCCTTTTTTGCCCAAGCCGCCTTTTCAGGTTTTCGACTTGCCGGGTGTACATTTTTTATATATATCCCTAATTTTTGCCCGAACCCTTTTGGTTCGCCGGAATGCCCTTATTTTTGCCTAGCCAGTCAACCTAGCGGGTCTCTTTTCATGGGTAGTATTTTTTAACTATGTTTGCGTTCACAGGCTGCGGGAAATCTTCACCATCCATAGTGGTAAGTGTAACATCTCAATTTTAGTAATTATTTATTTATTATATTAAGTGAGTGATTTTGTGAATAATTGGTTTATTTGATTTATTTGAATTAATTGATTTAATTGAATTATTTGTTATAATTGAATTATTTGTTATAATTGAATTATTTGATTTATTCGAAATAATTGGATTTATTGAATTATTTAATTTATTTGGTTTATTGAAATTATTTTATTTGGTGGAATAAAATAGAATTAGTTGGAATAATTAATTGGGCCAAATTGATAGAGTGAATAGTAAGTGAGAGAGTGGGTTAGGGGGTCCAATAGAAATTAGATTTGAATTGAGTTAATTGTTAGAGTTAGAAGAGATATAATAGAGATAGAAAGGAGGCTAGTAGAGAGAAGTAGGGAAGAAGAGGGAAAGACTCAAAGAGAAGAAGAAGCTCTAGAAATTCAAGAAATCCAAGGTAAGGGTGAGTTTTTTTTTTATAATTATTGGGATTATGTGATTGTATATAATGGGTAGAAACATAGTTAGGATGAAATCCCCAAATTTTCCATGATTTTATAATTATAGATTTTGATGATGATTTTTGTTTTGTGATAAATAATTGTGTTTGAAATTGATATTTTTTATATATTGTAGAGACTCTTTTATTATTTGAATAAACCATATGATAAGAATGAAGTTGTGATATTTTAATAAATGGATACTGTAATGCCTATTTTGCACTTGGGTGAAACAGAACATGATTATTTATATCTTACTGTAGTGATGTCTTTGTATTTATTATACTTGAATTAATTAAAAAAAAGGTGAGAATTACCTACTACTATTAGGTATGTAGAACATGTATTAGGAGAAAAGAAGAAATGTGATAGTATCTTTCTGCATTATGAGACGCAAAATACGTATACCTGTAGCTAGCCGAAAAAGAAAAAAATTGTGATTTGCAATATATACTAAACATTGTGATATGCTTTATGCTTACCTCAAGTAGCCAAATGAAAACAAGTAAACATGATATTCTCTTTTCCATATTTTAAATAAAATGTGATACTTCTCTTAAGTCCAGTAATGTATAGCAATGAAAGAAAAAGGTGATATACTAACTTCATTTCATTAAATTTTGGATAATTACATGTTTCTAGTGATAATTACATTATATAATTTCTGATACCTAATTGTTTGTTTATGAATGTGATTTTGGCATAATTGTTCTTGTTTTGGTTTTAAGTTAATCAATTATGTAATGTGCATTAAAATTGATTGGTAAATTAACTCTATTAAAAAAGTTGTTTTGATCTATGATTATCCTAATCGGTATCTATTATTAATTTAGAGATTAATTAGGTGATTAATTAGATGAGTAATTTAGTGATTAATTTAGAGATTAATTTGGTGATTAATTTGGTGATTAATTTAATGATTAATTTAGTGATTAATTTGATGAGTAATTTAGTGATTAATTTAGAGATTAATTTGGTGATTAATTTGGTGATTAATTTAGTGATTAGTTTGATGATTAATTTGGTGATTAATTTAGTGATTAATTTGATGAGTAATTTAGTGATTAATTTAGAGATTAATTTGGTGATTAATTTGGTGATTAATTTAGTGATTAGTTTGATGATTAATTTGATGAGTAATTTGGTGATTAATTTAGTGATTAATTTGATGAGTAATTTGGTGATTAATTTAATGGTTAATTTGAAGATTAATTTAGAGATTAATTTGGTGATTATTTTGATGGATTAATTATCCAATGTTTAATCGGTAATGCGGATTTTGTGAATTGAGGTTGAATTGTGTTGATACTTTGTGGATTACTTTCTTGTTGTGAGATAATGTCGTTGAGATTGTATTGTAAAGTGTGTTGTATACCGTTTGAAAATGATTTGTGTGTGGATGATGCATACATATGTGCAAGTATGTGTAGTTGTGTGGTAATTCAAATGTGATGAATTATTGAAGATATGCAAGAATATTAAGATTTGAGCACAGTCTTAATTGCATATGGTTGTTGAACTTGCACATGCATCATTTTGTCAAGAGGCAATGCTTGCTAGTTCCGTGGGAGCTAGTGACTTGTCCCAAACCTAGAGGACGGGTTTGAAAGCTTTGAGAACGAGCTTTTATGAGTTATCGGTCTAGAGGACGGACCCGGTTTAATCTAAAAAACCGAAAAATGATGACAAGAGATTGGTACCACATGCATGGGTTACATTTGAGTCTTGTATCGAGTCTCATTGTGTCTGGTTGCAATATGAGATTATGTGTATTTATGTGAATTGTTGAATCGGTGAAATTGTGGATTGTGAGTATATACTTGTGAATAGTATGACTACTTGAGTGATATTATGTTGATGAAACTTTTGAAGTATGAGAATAATTGTGATTATGCTTGTATGCCTTAAATTATATGTTATCTTATGATTTCAATAATTATATGAATTCTCACCCTTATGTTGGAATGATGTTTTATACGACATCGCTCAGGTACTACAGATTTAGAGTTGTTTCTAGCAAGAGAGTAGATGGTGGAGTAGCCTATTTTAGTTCCGTATTTATTTTGGGTTTTGAGTCGTGCTCTGGTCATGTAACCCTAGGGAAACGTTTGATTCACGTTTTGAGAGATACAATTGTATACTCTATTTATTTTATTAATTAGATTTGATTTTATGGTGAATTGGCTTTTATGCCTAAGTGATGATTATGAAATGAACATATTAGGAGATTTTTTATTATGTTCATTATAATTGAAGTGATTCCGCTGCTACATGCGAAGTGAAAGTATATGAAAATCATGAATTTAATTCAAGTGATATTGAGCATGACAGGTGTTTGTATGATGTTTTGAATTATATGTGACACCCTTATTTGAAATGCATGATAAATTACTCTGATTATGTATATAATTTTTGTGGGGTTTAGAAGGGTGTTACAGTAAGCATCATGGCACCTCCAGAAAATACCCTCTTAACAACAAATGACCCTTCATAGGTGGGGGTCCAGTTGCCCCTGGGATCACCCTATGGTAATATGATACACTTGATTACCAAATCACCAGCCTGATACACTTGTTGCTTAACTTTCTTATTGAAGGTTTTGATCATACGGTTTTGATACATCTGACCATGACAAACAGCTGCTAATCTTTTCTCATCAATCAAGTTTATCTGGTCAAGTCGAGTCTGAATCCATTCATCTTCATCTAAGCCTGCATCCTTCATAATTCTCAAAGAAGGAATCTGAACTTCAATGGGTAAAACTGCTTCCATACCATAGACAAGGGAAATTGGGGTTTCCCCTGTTGAAGTACGTATAGTGGTACGATAACCATGAAGAGCAAATGGTAACATCTCATGTCAATCCTTATATGTAACTGTCATCTTTTGCAAGATCTTCTTAATATTCTTGTTGGCGGCTTCCACTGCGCCATTCATCTTTGGACGATATGGAGATGAATTGTGATGTTTAATCTTGAATTGTATGCAGAGATCAGTAATCATAGTGTTGTTCAGATTAGTACCATTATATGTGATAATCCTTTCAGGGATGCCATATCTGCATGTAAGATTATACTTGATGAATCTAGCCACAACATTCTTGGTAACAGAAGCAAATGAAGCTGCCTCTACCCATTTTGTGAAGTAATCAATAGTCACAAGGATGAAATGATGTCCATTGGAGGAAGTAGTTTTGATCTCACTAATCATATCAATGCCCCACATGGAAAAAGGCCATGGAGCAGTTAGAACATTCAACAGAACTGGAGGCACATGAACCTTATCAGCATAAATCTGGCATTTGTGACAAGTTTTAGAGTATTGATAACAATCAGCTTCCATGGTAGACCAATAATAACCTGCTCTCAGAATCTTCTTAGCCATAGTATGCCCACTATAATGAGTACCAAAGATCCCATCATGCATGTCTTCCATAATCTCTACTGCTTCTTTCTTGTCCACACAGCGAAGCAAAGTTGAATCGTGGTTGCGCTTGTACAAAATTCCATTACTCAGGAAGAATTTAGCAGAAAATCTCCTCAGAAATTTCTTATCATTGACAGATGCCCCTTCAGGGAATTCTTGAGCTTCAAGATACCTTTTCACTTCATAGAACCAAGGTTTTTCTTCTACTCCTTTAGTACCCACCTCATTGCAGTATGCAGGTTTATCAAATCGATCAATAGTAATTCTCGGAGCTTCATCATCCCAACTGATTTCAGACATAGATGCCATGGTGGCTAATGCATCTGCCAACTGATTCTCTTCTCGTGGAATATGTCCAAAGGTGATCTCTTCAAAGTACAGGATCAAAGACAACACATGCTCTCTGTAAGGGATGAGATTGGGATGCTTGGTGTACCCAATCTCCTTTAACTTGACTAACTACCAGGGCTGAATCTCGATATACATTCAAAAACTAGATCTTCATCTCAATGGCAACCTTGATACCCATGATGCACGCTTCATACTCAGCCATATTATTGGTACATTTAAAACAAAGCTTTGCAGTAACTGGTGTATAACAACCTTTAGGAGAGATGATCACTACACCAACACCATTACCAAGCACATTAGAAGCTCCATCAAAAACCATAGTCCATTAGGATCCTTGTCCAGGTCCTTCATATTGTCTAGGTTCTTTAGTAACAATCAGAATATCCTCATCTGGAAACTCAAAATTCATAGATTGATAATCATCCACTGCTTGATGAGCCAAATGGTCAGCTACTACACTTCCTTTGATTGCTTTCTGAGTAGTATATTGTATGTCATATTCTGTCAAGATCATTTGCCATCTTGCTATTCGTCCAGAGAGAGTAGGTTTCTCAAATATATACTTGATTGGATCCATTTTTGAAATCAATAAAGTGGTATGAGTCAACATATACTGTCTTAGTCGGCAAGCAGCCCATGCCAAAGCGCATAAAGTTTTCTCGATCAGTGAGTATCTTGTTTCACAGTCGGTAAACTTTTTGCTAAGGTAGTATATTGTCTGCTCTTTTCGACCAGACTCGTCATGTTGCCCCAACACACACCCCATTGAGTTATCCAATACTGTCAAGTACATAATCAAGGGTCTTCCTTCAACTGGTGGCATCAATATAGGAGGTTCCTGTAGATACTTCTTGATCTCATCAAAAGCTATATGGCATTCTTCGTTCCATTCCATCACTTGATCTTTCTTCAACAACTTGAAGATTGGTTTACAAGTAGCAGTCAACTGGAAAATAAATCTTGCAATGTAATTCAGTCGTCCCAGGAAACCTCTAACTTCTTTCTCAGTACGAGGAGAAGGCATCTCTTGTATAGCTTTTACCTTTGCAAGATCCACTTCAATACCTTTACCACTGACAATGAAACCCAGAAGTTTACCAGATCTAACTCCAAAAGTACACTTGTTTGAATTCAATCTCAACTTGTATTTCTTCAACCTCTCAAACAATTTGTGCAGATGATCAAGATGCTCTTCTTCAGTCTGAGATCTGGCTATCATATCATCCACATATACCTCTATCTCATGGTGAATCATATCATGGAACAAAGCTACCATAGCACGCTGATATGTTGCCCCAACATTCTTCAAACCAAATGGCATCACCTTATAACAGAAAGTGCCCCATTGTGTAACAAATGTAGTCTTCTCCATATCTTCAGGTGCCATCTTAATCTGATTATACCCAAAGAAACTATCCATAAAAGATAATACCTTATGTTGAGCAGTGTTGTCTACCAGAACATCAATATGTGGAAGTGGAAAGTCATCTTTGGGGCTGGCTTTGTTCAAATCCCTGTAATCTACACACATGCATACTTTACCATATTTCTTAGGCACCGACACCACGTTTGCAACCCACTGAGGATAAGAAGTAATAGCTAAAAACCCTGCATTGAATTGTTTCATCACTTCTGCCTTAATCTATTTTGACATCTCAGGACGCATACGACAAACTTTCTATTTTATTGGGCGACAATCTTCTTTCATTGGTAGATGGTTAACCACAATATCTGTATTCAGCCTTGACATATCTTCATAAGACCAAGCAAAAATTTCCACATAGTCATGTAACATCCGAATCAAGCTGTTCTTAACACCATCTTCCAACTCAGCACCTATCTTGACCTCTTTCCTGCTTTCCTCAGTTCCCAAGTTCACAACTTCGATTGGTTCCTCATGTGGTTGTATAGCTTTCTCTTCTTGTTGTAGAAATCTAGCTAACTCCACAGACACTTCACAATCTTCTTCCTTTCCATCCTCGTCTTGATAGATCGGATTCTCGAAGTCATAATTGGCAATAGCATAATTGTTATCAATAGGATCCAGAGTGGATGAAGATCTGCATTTTAGTGACGTGGGTATGTGTAAGAACACATAACTTTTGTTTTTTTTTATAAAAGGAAAAATTAAAAGAAAGACAAAGAGCGCAATATTTACGAAAGCGAGAAACGTCCATTGATTTTATTGAATGAAAATATACAAATGAAATGACAACCCTAACAAGCATACCATTGTGCCCCGGGAAAGGCACAAGGCTTAAAAGTATTTAATTGTTCAAAGTTACAAAAATTAAATTTAGAAAAATAAAATAGCATTTACTCCTGACTAAAGGAGGTATGAATAACATCTTCAGCCTTCCAATTTTTGAGTCCATCACCCATGGTAGGAAATATCCAATCATCCAGGTTGTAACCTTCATCATAATCTTCCACAACATTGACTTGGTCCTTTATGATTCCTCTATGAGTGATACGAGCAGCACGAGCACGACGAACATCCTTCTGAGATTCTGCAGTAAAACCCAAACCAAACTTGTCAGACTTGTAAGGAATGTTAGGAAGCTGACCCCAAATAGTACAACCACCTTCTTCAACAACAACTTTAGCATCTTTGAGGGAGGCCATTGTAGGAGGTACTCTGGTAATCACATGAACTCTTTTAACAGCAGGGAGGGCTTTAGTAGCAGGAACAACTTGAGGAACCACTTCAAATATCTGGCAAGGAGTCTCAACAAATTCACCCTCCATCTCAACATATTTAAAGGTATTCGCATGACTGACCATGTATTCTTCTTCACCATAAATAGTGACAATCTTTCCTTTCACCGGATACTTCAATTTCTGATGTAAAATGGAAGTCACAACACCTGCCCCATGGATCCAGGGGCGCCCAAGCAAACAGGAGTACGCATGACGAATATCTATCACATAGAAAGTGGAATTAAAGACTTGAGAGCCTACTTTGATTGGAAGATCAACCTCTTGATAACGAGAAAATGTATCGATTATATTGCTATGTTTCATTACCGTTTTATCGCATAATCATCGTTTTAACACCCGATTCCTCGAGTTTTCCTTACCATTTTGCAGGTACATCGTATACAGAGCTAAATCATGAGCCAAGAGCAAAAGGAACGAAAACAACCATAAAAAGATGAAGAAATGAAGAAACCTGTAAAACCTGCATATTTTGTAACACTCACGGTCGTCACCTAGGTGTCACGACCGTGACACCCCAAAAGGAGCAATCACGACCGTGACATATCCCTCACGACCGTGACACTTAAAATTCAAGGGACACGACGTGATGCCCTTGTCACGACCGTGACAAGGGAAAAATAGGTTATTTGACTGAAGCTTGGTCATAACGTTACGCTGCACATGATCTGCCTATTTTCTAGCTAACCCTCCTGTATCCACGTTCCTGGATTTTCTCAAATGCTCTACGAGGCCCAAGCAAACAAGTTCAACCACCAGCCCATTTAATCTTCTATAAATAGCTTAAATTTTATGAACAATTTACAAAGTATTATTTTTATCAATTTCTTGCGGAAGCTCTGCCGAATTGTTTTACACCCTTATTATTTTCAGCATTATTTTCATTGCTCTATTTTTATTGTATCCAAACCCAACCTATAACAATTTCCAACATCAGGAAATTGTTATAAAATTTATTTGTTTCAAAGCCTTCAGAATTTTTAGTTTATTTTCGATTCCGCCAATTACTCCGAGCTTTCCGGTCTGTGGAAGAAGGAGTCTGCCATTTTATTGTTAACCAGGTTTATATTAATTTGCAATTTTATATTTATGTTGAATATTTATTTTTCTGCCATGAGTATTTCGTTTATTTTTTCTCTGCCTCTGTCTGGTTCAACAAAAATGAGTAGCTAATTACCTTAGGGCGGTATGTAATTAAAACAAACTAAATCGGTAAAATCAACTATAGGCTTAAAATAATTAATAGCTTAGTATTCTGGCTGATACTTTTTATTTAAAATCGACCTTTTTGTTACGAGAGTAAGGAAAGTGTATTAGGTTAGGTCAAGACCACGAGAGTGTGAGATTTTAACCAGATAGCTAAAGTTAGGCATTTAAATTAAACACAGCGAGAGCGCTTTAAAATAAATTAGAATTACTAAGTTTCCAAAAATTATCTCTAAACACTTATGGGCTAGCGAGAGCAGGCATAGGGCTTTAGGGGTAAGATCTGAGATAAGACCACGAGAGTGTGAGTTAAAGGTATTTAAACTGGTAACCTCTACAGAATAGATTAAGCGAACCATCTTTATAAGCCTAGGTTAGATTGACCCGCCTAAGTTAGCATAATTACATACCGACCGCCTTAGTATTATTATATTAAACTTAAATTTAATTCTCGCCTTTAATCTTTAAAAACAACAAAAAATCGTGACAACCCTTCTCCTTAGCTAAACTAGAAGTTCATCTAGCACTAAGTAACCATAGAGTCCCTGTTGATCGATAATCTTAAATATTACTTCGATAGGCTGTGCACTTGCAGTTAAGATACCGCTAGACACATAATTAGATACGTCTTTAGCCCATCAAGTTTTTGGCGCCGTTGCCGGGGACCTTAATTTAGTTACTAGTGCACTTTAGGTAGCATTGTCTAGACTAAGGTAACAACTATTTTATTTTCTTAATCTAAAATTCCGAGTGTATGCCAAGTACTCGCTCTCAAGGCGAAGACTTGCAACCTCTAATCCCAGAATCGGAACGCTTCTTACACGTAAGAAGACGGATATTCGATTACGAACAAAATTTCAATATTCCAGATCTTCAATTAGATCCACCTAAACCAGTCGTAACATCAAAGGACGCAGAGATGGCTGAAGAACAGAATCACCCACTCAAGTATTACGCCAGTCCTTCGCAAGCTGAACCACATTCAAGCATTGCCGCACCGGCTATCAACCGAAACGATTTCGAACTAAAACCTTCGTTGATATCAGCCGTGCAACAAAATCAATTCGCCGGAAATCCTACCGAGGATCCGAACCTTCATCTTTCGATCTTTGTGCAATACGCAGATACCGTAAAAGCCAATGGAGTTACCCAAGAAGCTATTAGATTACGTTTGTTTCCTTTTTCACTTCGAGACAGAGCAAGAGCCTGGCTTCAATCTCTGCCTTCAAACTCAGTAACTACGTGGGAGGAACTAAAGAGAGTTTTCTTGACCAGATATTTCCCACCTAGCAAGACAGCTATGCTGAGAGCTCAGATCAACGGATTTAAGCAAAGGGAAAGCGAATCACTATTCGAAGCTTGGGAACGCTATAAGGATATGCTGAGACTTTGTCCACATCACGGATTAGTAGAATGGATGGTCATCCATACCTTCTATAATGGACTCTTGTACAATACAAGAATGACAATTGACGCTGCCGCGGGCGGTGCATTGATGGACAAAGAATATAATGATGCTTATGCACTTATCGAAAGTATGGCTCAAAACCATTACCAATGGGGAAGCGAGAGAGTAGCAACTGGGAAACCAACAAAAGGAGGTATGTACGAAGTGAGTAGTATGGACCAAGTCAATGCAAAGTTTGACCAACTAAGCCAAAAGATCGACAACTTGGCCATAACACCAACAGCCACCGTGGCTGCAGTAACACCTAACTGTGAGTTATGTGGAGTTCCAGGACATGAAGTTCCTGATTGTCAACTATTAACAGGAATCCCCACTGACCAAGTGAATTATGCTCAAGGAAACCCATACTCAAACACATACAACCCAGGTTGGAAGAATCATCCGAACTTCTCCTATAAGAACAACAATGCTTTATACGCACCAGGTCAAGCACCAGCTACACCACCAGGATATCAAAAGACTGCTCCTAATGTCCCTAGAAAATCGAACCTTGAGTTGATGATGGAGAAATTTATATCTAACCAATCTCAAACGAACAAGGACTTCTTAAACCAAAACATTCACACTAGTGAGAAGATTAAGCAATTAGTAAGCAAAGTAGATGCATTAGCTACACATAACAAAATGCTTGAAACTCAGATTTCACAAGTAGCTCAACAACAAGCACCTACTGCTGCACCAACTGGAGTATTTCCTGGACAACCTCAACCTAATCCGAAAGGACATGCAAATGCTGTGATATTAAGAAGTGGCAAGGAACTTGACGGACCTACCGATCCAAGACTTGACAATCCTGCCATGTACCAAAAACCGGATAAACCGACTGAAGTGGTGAATGATCCAGAAGAAAAGGAAGATGATAATCAAGAGGTAGTGGAGAAAGAAAAGCCTTATGTGCCTCCACCACCCTATAAACCACCAATTCCATACCCTCAGAGATTAACCAATTCCAAGACGATGGGTCAGTTTAAGAAATTTGTCGAACTTCTGAAACAGTTGAATATTACTATTCCGTTTACAGAAGCTATCACTCAAATGCCTTCGTATGCTAAGTTTTTAAAAGAGATCTTATCTAATAAGAAAAAGATAGAGGATAACGGAATAGTTACACTTACTGCTGAGTGTAGCGCCATAATTCAGAATAATATGCCTCCTAAGCTAAAAGATCCAGGAAGTTTCTCTATACCCTGTGTAATAGGAAAATTCGTCATTGACAAAGCTCTATGCGATTTAGGAGCCAATATCAGTGTTATGCCCTTAACGATTTGCAAAAGGCTAGACATGGGAGACCTAAGACCAACTAAAATGTTTGTTCAACTAGCCGATCGCTCAATTAAATATCCTGTAGGCATACTAGAAAACGTCCCAGTACGTATAGGACAATTCTACATCCCTACTGATTTCATAATCATGGACATCTCTGAAGACTCCACTACACCTATCATACTAGGAAGACCATTCTTAGCTACCGCCGGAGCTATAATAGACGTAAAAAGAGGAAAGCTAACCTTTGAAGTAGGTGAAGAGAAAGTTGAATTTATTTTAACACAATTCTTACAATCACCAACTATAGAGGATACATGCTATCTATTGGACGTAATTGACGAATGTGTAAGAGAAATGGAACTGAAAGAAACTACCTATTCTGAAATTATGAAAATTCAAATCCTCCGATTTTCGAAGATGATAATTGGCGTGCACCGTATCAAGATGATAGTCTAAGCGAAAGTTTAGCACTTACACCGGATCCCATGCCAAGTAAAGATAAACCTACATTAGGATTAAAAACTTTACCTAATAACCTAAGATACGAATTCTTAGACATTGAATGTAAAAGACCAGTTATAATAAATTCCAGTTTAGGAACTATCGAAACAAAGAAACTTTTAGATGTCTTGAAGAAATATCCAACTGCATTAGGATATAACATATCTGATCTCAAAGGAATATGCCCTTCGATTTGTATGCATCATATTCTGCTAGAAGAAGATTGCAAAACCTCCAGAGAATCTCAAAGAAGAATTAACCCAATCCTTAGCACTGTAGTAAAAGAAGAAGTTAAGAAACTACTAGATGCCGGAATAATATATCCAATCTCTGATAGTAAATGGGTTAGTCCAGTACATGTAGTGCCAAAGAAAGGAGGTATCACTGTTGTGAAAAACGCTCAAGGCGAATCGATATCGCAAAGAGTAGTGACGGGACATAGAGTGTGCATAGATTATCGTAAACTAAACAAAGCCACTCGAAAAGATCATTTCCCACTACCTTTTATAGATCAAATGTTAGAACGATTAGCCAAGCATTCTTATTTCTGTTATCTTGACGGTTACTCAGGATTTTTCCAAATCCCTATCCACCCAGATGATCAAGAGAAGACTACATTCACATGCCCATATGGAACGTTCGCTTATAGACGAATGCCCTTTGGATTATGCAACGCTCCTGCAACCTTTCAAAGATGTATGATGTCAATCTTCGCAGATTTTATAGACAACATCATGGAAGTGTTCATGGACGACTTCTCTGTATGCGGGCAAAGTTTTGAAGGATGCCTATCAAATTTAGAAATGGTGTTAGAAAGATGTGTAAAAGTAAACCTCGTGCTTAACTGGGAGAAATGTCATTTTATGGTCAGAGAAGGAATCGTATTAGGACACGTTATATCCGACAAGGGAATTGAAGTTGATAAAGCTAAGATAGAAGTCATAAAAGATCTTCAACCCCCTAAAACCATTCGAGAAATACGAAGCTTTTTAGGACACGCCGGTTTCTACCGACGATTCATCAAAGATTTCTCGAAAATCACTAAACCTCTTACTGGTTTATTAATGAAAGATGCTGAGTTCATATTCAATGAAGATTGTCTTAAAGCATTCGAAACTCTAAAAACAGCCCTCATTACCGCACCAATCATGCAACCCCCTGACTGGAGATTACCTTTCGAAATCATGTGCGATGCGAGTGACTATGTTGTAGGCGCAGTTCTAGGCCAGAGGAAGGAAAAGAAACTTCATGCGATTTACTATGCTAGTAGAACCTTAGATTCTGCTCAGATGAACTACGCCACTACTGAAAAAGAATTGTTAGCAGTTGTCTTTGCGCTTGACAAATTCCGTTCTTACCTAGTAGGAGCGAAAATAATCGTTTACACAGACCACGCTGCTATCAGATATCTATTGACTAAGAAAGATGCTAAACCGAGACTCTTGAGATGGATTTTACTCTTACAAGAGTTTGATCTCGAAATAAAAGATAAAAAAGGTACTGAGAACGTCGTAGCGGACCATTTATCTAGAATAGAAGGTATTAAACCCAAACAAGTGCCGATTAACGATGATTTTCCTTATGAACAACTGATAGCACAAATAGGAAGCGACCCAGTTCAGTTAGACATAGATGAACCAGAACCCGTGGAAACAATCCAGACAACTGTAGGACTGCCATGGTACGCTGACATTGTCAACTACCTAGCTGCAGGAGCTCTTCCACCTGATTTAACCTATCAGCAGAAAAAGAAATTCTTTCACAATCTAAAACATTATTATTGGGATGAACCATTATTGTTCAAAAGAGGACCCGATGGAATCTTTCATCGATGTATTCCCGAAGAAGAAATAGAAGATGTCATTGCTCAATGCCATTCATCTCCTTATGGTGGACATGCAAGCACTTCCAAGACTTGTGCAAAAATATTACAAGCCGGCTTATTCTGGCCTAATCTATGGAAGGATGTCCACATCGCTGTTATAAATTACGATCGGTGTCAACGCACCGACAATATTTCAAGAAGAGATGAAATGCCTCAAAAAGGAATATTAGAAGCAGAAATCTTTGACGTCTGGGAAATAGATTTCATGGGACCATTCCCATCATCTTTCGGTAACAATTACATACTCGTAGCCGTTGATTATGTTTCAAAATGGATTGAAGCTATAGCTTCTCCTACAAATGACACACGAGTAGTAATAAAGCTTTTCAAAAATATAATCTTTCCCAGATTTGGTGTGCCTAGACTCGTCATAAGCGACGGTGGCTCGCACTTCATTTCAAAAATCTTTGACAAATTACTATCTAAGTATGGAGTAAGACACCGTGTGGCAACACCATATCACCCACAAACAAGTGGACAAGTCGAAGTCTCAAACAGAGAAATTAAACAAATCTTAGAAAAGACTGTAGCCATATCTCGGAAAGATTGGTCATCTAAACTTAATGAAGCTTTATGGGCTTATAGGACCGCTTACAAGACACCCATAGGAACTACACCTTTCAAATTAGTTTATGGAAAATCTTGTCATCTCCCGGTAGAACTAGAACACAAAGCTTATTGGGCGATCAAAACTCTCAATATAAACTATAATGCTGCAGGAGAAAAGTGAATCCTAGATATTAACGAATTAGAAGAATTAAGGCTAGATGCTTATGAGAATGCTAAGATATATAAAGAAAGAACTAAGCGATGGCATGATAAACGCCTCTCTAGGAAAGAATTTAGTGTGGGAGACGTTGTACTCCTCTTTAATTCAAGACTTAGGCTCTTTCCTGGAAAATTAAAATCTAGATGGTCAGGACCCTTTGAAATAACTAAAGTATTCCCGAGTGGAGCAATAGAAATTAAGGGTAGGAATAGTGAACCATTCACAGTGAACGGACAACGTTTAAAACATTATCATAAAGTTGAAAATAGAGATTATGCGAATAGTCTAAGGCTTTTAGAGTTGTCCACTAATTCCCCTGATTAATCTACACCTAAGCGTTATGTCAGGCTTTAGACGATAAAAACAGCGCTTAGTGGGAGGCAACCCATTTACTAGTTTAATTATTTAAATCATTTTTATCATTCTATTATTTTTGTCATTTATCGTTTTATTATTCATTTATTTGTTTTGTCATTTTATAGTTTTATTTCAATTATTGCTTTTAATTTATGCATTTTATTTTCTTATCTTTCCTTATTTTAATTTTAAATCACTCTTACAGATTTTCTAAAAGTCTTTTCCACTTTCCTTCTCCCCCTGATTTGTTTCCTCTGTATTTGCACTAACCATGGCTAACCAACCGATAAACCTTATGGAAACCAAATTTAGAGGTAGGAACCAAAGAATGAAATTTGAAGAGTTATCACAGAGGCCAATGGATTTGGCCCTGTACCCGGATGATCTGACTATGGAAACCCTAGGTATACATGATAGCATCCTGTACTTGTTTAACCGAATTGGATGGGAGAATGCACTGATTCAACATAAGTTTGTGACTTACCGCGAGCTCACCCTTGAGTTCCTTAGCTCCTTAGTTTACCTACCCGAGCGCGGTTTTGGATTCAGGAAAGGATTTATCAGTTTCCGCCTATTTGGAATAGAATATGACTTTAACCATAAAGAACTAGCTGACTTATTAGGATTCCCTAGTGGACCCTTTGCTTTTACTACCACACAGGTAGAATTGATGGACATTGAGCTGGATTTCTTTTGGGGAACATTAACCGGAAACTACCACCCTGAACCAAATAGCATGAACAATGATGAGATACATAACCCTGCTCTCCGTTACTTCCATAAGATCCTTGCCCACACCTTCTTTGGAAAATAAGAAAACCTTACCGGAGTATCTAAAGATGAGATATTCATTATGTCATGTTTCACTAATGGACAGCCTGTCAATGGTGTGCCTTTCATGATGCAAACCTTCACCCGAATCCAAGAAGAACCTGAATTACCTATATTAGTAGGAGGTCTTGTAACCATGATTGCTGATGCCTTGGGACTTAGATACCAATTGCACAGATGCAACCGTTTAGGTACCATCCGTCCTATGAATCTTAACTTTTGCTTCAATCGCCATATCATAAGGAATTTAGGACATCCACCTTTCGAGTACCTAATCCGGAATGAGGTAGTAACCCTGTTCACACTACCAAACCATGCTAGAGTAAGTGTTCACAATAAGGATAACTGGCTTTATGAGTTAACCCCACCGGACTATCCATCTACTCCTGAAACACCTCAGTCTTACAAGATAAAAGATGATATGATGACTGATGTCGAAAGTGACCCTGAGACACCTCCTGGTTACCATGACATTGACCACACTGACGAAGTGATTGAAACCCCTGAAGTGAATCAAGTAGATTATGCTAACAACTTGCAGAATATCATGAACACTCTTGAAGCCTACCAAACTGATATAAATACTGTTAAGGATGAGATTAAGAGCATGCGATTGGACATTATAGGTCTAACTGACATAACCTGTGAACAATTCTATCACCTGAACTCCGCAATCGAAGATTTGAAGAAACACTTTTGAAAATGCTATAGTGGTCTAGTTTATTTTACTTATTGTTTTCGTTTCTAGTTAGTTTTACTTTTCGCAAACAATTTCGTACCGTATTTTCATTAATGTAATTTCATTTCAATTATCAAATGCAATGCACTTCTAGTTTACACAATTTTTTCATTTTAATCAAATTTATATGTTTTCATTCTATGTACTGTTATGTTTGAATTGATTCATATTCTATAAAAATCTCTCGTGTGATGCAAATTTACAAGTTCTATGTTGAAATTATTTATTATATGGTGTTTATATTTAATATGAGTGAGAAGTGATAAAAAAATTATAATATAAAGTATATGAAGCGTGAGAGATAATGCTTTCTGGAAATTATTCAAGGAATTCAACCCTCACGGTCGTCACACCCCCCTAACAATCGTGACGTGCTAATTTAGCGTGTCACGACCGTCATCTCCTTGTCACGACCGTGACAACCCTAAATATAGAATTCGTGAGAAACAGAACTGTTTCTCTTTCGAAACCTCTTCTTCTTCTTCTTCCTCCATAACTTTCAAAACCACCCATTATCTCCCCCAACTTCCGTAACCTCCCATTACCAAATTAAAACCCATTAACATCTCCATTATCACCACACCTATCACATTCTCACCTTCCAATATTTATCCGAACCATTATTTCTCTCATTTTATCACTTTTTCACAAAATCCAAAATCCTCATCTCTCACTATAGTTCTTGCATGCAATGGATGCTATACAATTTAGAGAGGGTGAGAATGGAGAAAACCAGAGAGAAAGATTCATCCGATTCCAGAACCGCGGTGTACAATCCACGCGTTATATCGACACTGTCTGTTTGAGAGAACTCAGAATGCTTACCAGTGTCAAGTGCCTGCTTCAAAAAGTCGGTCTGTGGGATCTTTGCAGTCAGCCCCAGCCCACATTCGAGCTTCTGACATTGGAATTCCTAAGCTCGTTCCATTACATCACTCCTACCGGTTCTCAGAGTCAACTCACCGGTTTCGCTAAATTCAGATTGCACGGCCAGGAGTTCGAACTTTCACAAAACAGGATAGCCGAGTTGCTAGGCTTCGATCACGGGAATGAAGCTCACCTCCGCGTGCCGGATAATTTCAGTGAAACTGCTTTCACTTTATGGCACAACATAACCAACACCCGTGCCTCAGCCTTTCAGAGCCTTAATGCTACACACATCCACAACCCGACAATCCGATATTTTCACCGAATCATTTGCAACACCATCTTTGCACGAGAGAGTAACCATAAGCTCAACTCCAAGGAGCTTCTGTTCTTATACTGCGCTCTAAATGACGAGCCAATCAACGCTGCCCCATTCATGCTTAACCATATCCAGTCCATTGCGCAAAGAGGCGCAACCCCATTTTTCATAGGCGGCATTGTCACCACCCTCGCCATTCAGTTGGGGCTTGGTGACTTGGTCGTCAATCAGCCTTTCAGAGACGCCGAGTTCCTCACCAAGAACTATTGCAGGTCCGCACACTTGATTGCGCAGAGAGAGGATGGCAGGTATAGCCCTGTTATCCACGACACTGTTTATCACCACATCATTCTGCCGTCCCATGACCGCATCGATCCATCTAGCCGAGCCAACTGGCTCTTTGCTTTACCGGATGCTGCCGGCCACGCCCCCATTCATGATGATCAGGCCGATCCTCCAGCGGATGAGATGCAGGACGCGATGGATGCAGCTGAGCCTGTCCAGGACATTCCAGAGACATCTACCCGACAGCCTCCTGCACAGGAATATACACTTGAGGAAGTCCTCCATGCGATTCATCAGCAGAACCAGATGAATGCCGCACTTGAGCGAAGGCAAAAGGAGCAGCATGATGCTTTACTCCGCACTATTGAAACCAACCAGTCAGCTACTGATGCGAAGCTCGGAGAAATTTTCAGCGAGCTAGAGGCTTTACGCATTGACATCACTGCTATTACCGGTACCGGTTCTGATCCTGAAGCGACTCCGACCAGACGCTCCCGCACCAGAAGCCGAGGCCGCGGTCATCAGCAGCCTTAGTTTTAGTTTTTGCTTATGTATGTTTTTCATTTTCGTAGTTTGTATTATACTTTTACCGCTATTATATCACAACATTGAGGACAATGTCTGATATAGTGTGGGAGAGGTACCTTTCATTTTCTGCATTTTCCCTTTTCGTATTTTTTCAATTCCGTTGTATTTTCCTTTTCGTAAGTTAATGAAACGAGCGATTTTTGTGCTATTTTCTTTAGTTTCAAACTTTCCCCGTTTATTTAGCCATACCGAAAAAAATCTTTAATTATTCGCATTACCCGACTTGCCTACGAAATCATAATTAGGAAGCTGAGAACGATTCAACAAGATCAATACAGTCTTGACACCTTAGACTTCCCACTTAAGCAATCCCGTTCCGATGATTGTAACGACTACACCTTAAGTTTCAGTTCAAAAGTAACCCCTAGTAGTTTATACTAGCAGTCAGCACCGTCTGAACACAAACCACGTGGGGAGCCGATGAATATAAGCGTTTGATACCTAATCTATAATGATCCTTCATATCTCGATGCAAATAAAAAGAAATTGCACCAAAGTACACGATCGCATATAAGAAACGAGAAATATGAGAAGGAGTCCATTGCGGGTTGGTTCAGAGGTACTGGTTCTGAACTTGGTAGGGCGTGCTACGGCTCGATCCCCCACAACCTCCAAATCGGATAATGTATGTAGGGTTACCGCACTCGTGTACCAGACCCCGTGCTTAAAAAGGATCGAAGTCGCTAACCGGCTACTCCACTACGTGCGTGCTAAGGCAAAGGGCTTAATGTGATTGCGCTAGAATGAAACCGGGCGAAATAAGATCGAAAAACTCTAGGTGAAATCGTAAAACAATTACCGAATATTTCGTTTAACGGGAAGTCGACGACTTAGCTTGTTGCTTGTGTCATTAGTGTATCGTTAGTGTTTTATCATAGTACCGGTTTATCCGACAAAACGATCCCTCGTACGGTTTGTTATGTGTGTGCGTCGATAAAAACTTGTCCGACGATTTTCAACCGACTATTTGCTTGAGGACAAGCAAAGGTTTAAGTTTGGGGAAGTTTGATAACGAGAAAATGTATCGATTATATTGCTATGTTTCATTACCGTTTTATCGCATAATCATCGTTTTAACACCCGATTCCTCGAGTTTTCCTTACCATTTTGCAGGTACATCGTATACAGAGCTAAATCATGAGCCAAGAGCAAAAGGAACGAAAACAACCATAAAAAGATGAAGAAATGAAGAAACCTGCAAAACCTGCATATTTTGTAACACTCACGGTCGTCACCTAGGTGTCACGACTGTGACACCCCAAAAGGAGCAATCACGACCGTGACATATCCCTCACGACCGTGACACTTAAAATTCAAGGGACACGACGTGATGCCCTTGTCACGACCGTGACAAGGGAAAAATAGGTTATTTGACTGAAGCTTGGTCATAACGTTACGCTGCACATGATCTGCCTATTTTCCAGCTAACCCTCCTGTATCCACGTTCCTGGATTTTCTCAAATGCTCTACGAGGCCCAAGCAAACAAGTTCAACCACCAGCCCATTTAATCTTCTATAAATAGCTTAAATTTTATGTACAATTTACAGAGTATTATTTTTATCAATTTCTTGCGGAAGCTCTGCCGAATTGTTTTACACCCTTATTATTTTCAGCATTATTTTCATTGCTCTATTTTTATTGTATCCAAACCCAACCTATAACAATTTCCAACATCAGGAAATTGTTATAAAATTTATTTGTTTCAAAGCCTTCAGAATTTTTAGTTTATTTTCGATTCCGCCAATTACTCCGAGCTTTCCGGTCTGTGGAAGAAGGAGTCTGCCATTTTATTGTTAACCAGGTTTATATTAATTTGCAATTTTATATTTATGTTGAATATTTATTTTTCTGCCATGAGTATTTCGTTTATTTTTTCTCTGCCTCTGTCTGGTTCAACAAAAATGAGTAGCTAATTACCTTAGGGCGGTATGTAATTAAAACAAACTAAATCGGTAAAATCAACTATAGGCTTAAAATAATTAATAGCTTAGTATTCTGGCTGATACTTTTTATTTAAAATCGACCTTTTTGTTACGAGAGTAAGGAAAGTGTATTAGGTTAGGTCAAGACCACGAGAGTGTGAGATTTTAACCAGATAGCTAAAGTTAGGCATTTAAATTAAACACAGCGAGAGCGCTTTAAAATAAATTAGAATTACTAAGTTTCCAAAAATTATCTCTAAACACTTATGGGCTAGCGAGAGCAGACATAGGGCTTTAGGGGTAAGATCTGAGATAAGACCACGAGAGTGTGAGTTAAAGGTATTTAAACTGGTAACCTCTACAGAATAGATTAAGCGAACCATCTTTATAAGCCTAGGTTAGATTGACCCGCCTAAGTTAGCATAATTACATACCGACCGCCTTAGTATTATTATATTAAACTTAAATTTAATTCTCGCCTTTAATCTTTAAAAACAAAAAAAAATCGTGACAACCTTTCACCTTAGCTAAACTAGAAGTTCATCTAGCACTAAGTAACCATAGAGTCCCTGTGGATCGATAATCTTAAATATTACTTCGATAGGCTGTGCACTTGCAGTTAAGATACCGCTAGACACATAATTAGATACGTCTTTAGCCCATCACCTCTCCATGCACCATTCTTCTTGAACCATCAAAGGTCCTCACCACCACATTACTTGGTCTTAACACTACATCCTTCAAGTTGAGTTTGTCCAGAACCTCCTTAGATAATACATTTAACGAAAGAACCATTAACAACCAACACATGAGACAAAGTAGTGCCCCTACACTCAATGGAGACGTTAAGAGCTCTATTATGGTTTCTTTTAGCAGGAGTCAGATCAACATCAGTAAAACCCAAACCATTATCACTAGTTAGATGAGCAACACAATTTTCAAACTGGTCCACAAAGATTTCATGTGGCACGTGAGCAGTCTTCAGGAATTTGATTAAAGCCTTGGCATGGGCTTCATAACACAATAGCAGAGATATCATGGAGATTTTGGAGGGAGTATGCCCCAACTGGTCAACAATATCATAATCACTCTTACGGATGATCTTCAATACTTCTTCCATCTGCTTAGAGAGGTCTTCACTAACTGGTGCCTCAGCTTGGGTAGGTTCAATCACTGGTCCTTTGCCCCGAGCCTCAGTACTTAGCCCCGCGTTAGAGATATGAATTGGAGTAGCAACGGTCTTTGATGTGTCTTCTGGAGAGAAAATTCTTCCACTCATGGTAACCTTACTAGACCCAGCAATATTGTCAACATCAAGATTAATTTCAGTAACAAGTGCATCAGTCAAATGCTCTTGTTTGACACAATGGATATAAACATCATAACCATAATTCCAGGGTATAGCCTTGTCAGAAGTATATGGGATAGGACCAGGAGTAGTAATAATCATTGGAGCCACATTTGGCTCAACAGTAATCTTCACAGGACCCTTAGAAGTGATCCTCATTGGACCCTTGGAAGTAATCTTCATAGGAATCTTGTCAACCATAGCCACATATTCAACTTTTAAGTCTTGAGACAAACCTCCACACAGACTCTCTATAGAAGGGGTCCTCTTAAATAGTATAGTATAGTTATCTATCAGGCGTTGAATACCTGACCTCAGCTTCCAACAACTATCAGGCTTGTAGGCACAGTAAAAACAATCTTCATTGCAACCCTGAAATAAACCGGCTTGCACAAGTTTCTTCTTGACAATAGATAGATGAATAGTTATTTCAGCCACAGTACGAACATAAACAACCTCATCAACAACATTAACAGTCTTCTCATGTTTAGGCATAGGAGCAGTAATCACATTAGGAGTTTCCGGAGGGTCAAACTCAATTTCTCCATTCTCAATCATATCCTGAATTTTGTTCTTCAATTCCCAACAACTGTTAGTATCATGGCCAGGGCTATTAGAATGGTATGCACACCTTGCATTGGGATTGTAACGAGAAGAGGAAGTATTGATATTCTGCGGAGGGTCCTTCAAAGTAATTAATTCTCCTTTCAACATGTGTTGCAAAGCCTGAGCCAACGACATATTGATCTTGGTAAATTGCCTCCTAGGCTTGGGATGACTATTATGTTGCTGCTCTTGTGGTGGAGGTGTAGGATTAGAAATCAAAACAGCTCCCACATATTGGTTATGATTATTACGACCATGTTGGCCATACACATCATTGGATTCCTTCTTCCCAATAGGGGGCTTCTTTGTGGTACTTGAAGAAGCAACTATCTGAATCTTTCCACCTTGTATCCCACTCTCCACACGTTCTCCAGTCATTATCAGCTCAGTGAAGCCACATGATGAGCTTCCAATGAGATGACTATAGAAAGGACCAGTCAACGTACTCATGAACATATCAACCAATTCCCTGTCAGTTGAAGGGGGTTGAACTCTACTTGCCAGATCTCTCCATTTCTGAGCATAATCCTTGAAACTTTCTTTGGCATCCATGGACATGCTTTGGAGCTACATGCGAGTTGGTGTTAAATCAGAATTATATTGGTACTGCTTATAGAAAGCCTCAGCAAGATCATTCCAATTGTGAATGTTGGTACTCTCCAGTTGATAATACCATTCCAATTGGGACCCAGATAAACTTTCTTGAAAGAAATGCATCCATAACTTCCTATCAGGAGTATGGGGTTGAATTCTTCTGACATAAGACCTTAAATGCAATTTTGGACAAGACACACAATCATATACCACAAAAGTAGGGACCTTGAAACCAATAGGGATGGAGACTCTAGAAATCAAACTCAAATCTTCAAAGTCAAACCCAGAATTCTTCTGTAGTTCCATAGCATTCATCCGGTCCACCAACATCTTATACTTCTCTTCACTAGAAGGATCATGATAATAGTTCTCCTCATAATCAGAATCTTCCACAGTATCATGGAGACTACCTTCTTCTTTCTCAGAATTTTTAGACCCAAGATTCTCAACCTCTTCATCTGTCTTGACTGGACCTCTGAATCTTCTACCCAGGTTGATGAAGCCCACTGGTTTTCTGGTCTTCTTCTTTTTCTTGGTCAAAAGTGCCTTCAGCTCATCTTGTCCCCTGGACAAATTCAGAATCATTTCTTGAAATTATGCATTCTGAGTCTAGAGATCCTTGACAGTTTGTTCGAGAGCCATTTCTACTGAAATAAATAGCGAGAATATAATATACCTGTTTATAAGAAACCTGTGATGTGATGATATGACATGTATATGCTTATGCAATGTTTTCAAGGACCGCGTGATTTAAATTTGTTTAAAGAAAACAAAAACAAAATTTTATTAGTAAGTGTTTAATATAAATTTGCCCCTTGGGCTTACAAGGAAATAAAAATAAAGTACAAAGAGATAAATATATGGGGTTTTAAGTCTCCCATGGACGCTTCCTCTTTGTGTGGAGGTACTTGTTGAGGTTTTGCTCCTCGTGAAGTTGCCTTGTTAGCTCCAGAATTCTTTCTTGACCAGCTCTGAAATGAGTCTCAAAAGTAACCCTTTGCTCCTTCAACTGAATCTAGGACTTCTGCAATTCTTCCAAATCAGTGGGCATGTCTGGATGGAGGATGGTATAATGAACATCTCCTTCAGCAATAGGCTCCATAGTGATTGGTAGAACATCAGGATATGACATCATAAGAGTATGAGCACGAGATCTCACCCATCTGAGATAAGATACCATAGGAATGGAGTACCTTGGTTCCAAAGTCTCGCTCTCAACTCTGTTCACCTTGTTCCAAGCTCGTATAAACCTTTGACGGTAACCCTGAAGATCGTTGTCATAGTCGAACATAATACCTTGAATAAGCATGTCATGAGGATCATTACTCTGAGCATAACCAAACTGACGTAGAGCTAAAGAAGGGTTATAGGTAATGCCCACTCTTATGCCAAGGAGTGGCACATTAGGGAACACCCCACAACGGTCAATGATAGTAACATTCTCCATAGATCGAGAGCATCAATGAATGTCTGAATGAGAAAGTGACATAATTCTCTTAGACCACCTTAACCCTTGTTCATTCTTCATCACTGATCGAGGAAGGTGAGAAATAAACCACCTAGACAATAAAGGTATGCAGCACATCATAGTTCCTCTCGCCTTCGTAGTACGAGTGTGAAGAGAATTTAAGATATCTCCAAGTAATGTAGGCACTGGATTGCGAGTCAGAAATATGTTGATAGCGTGTACGTCTATGAACTGGTCTGGATTAAGGAACAACACTAAGCCATAGATCAATAAGGCTAGGATCTCCTCAAAAGCATTATAACTCATAGCCTTCAAGAACACTTGAGCTTTCTCCATCAATACCTTAGCAAGAATACCCTTAACTCCGCTTCTCATTTCTAGGACAATGTCTGATTTCTTCAGATGTAGGGCTGCATCAATGACTTCAGATTTATGCTCTTTCTCTAAGCCTGTGAAGGGTCTCTGATCAAAGATAGGTATACCTAGTAGTTTGGAGAACTCTTCCATTATAGGAACCAGCTGATAGTCGGGGAATGTGAAAAAATGATGTTTAGGATCAAAGAACTGGAATAGGACATTCATCATGTTTTCATTGAACCCTGGAGTGACTAGATCCAGTAGGTGACCATGCTTCTTGATAAACTGGGAGCTTTCAGAAACTTGAGAGACCAATTCCTTAAGCTTAGGAGGTATCCCTACAAAGTTGATCCGAATAGTATTCCTATGAGCAGAAGCCATAACCTGCAACAAAGAACAAAGATAAATCCTTTGGTCCTTGAAATGGTTAGTGAAAATGTTATGCTTATGATGCCATGATGTTATGCTCAATCACAAACATGTGGCACACACAAACAAGTCACACAATAACCCTAGGTTTAAGGCTTGCATGAGGTTTAAAGGTAAGTACCCTCCCCTGAAGTTTAGTTGGTTCATCTTGTCCTACAAAAGTAACCAGGTTCTAAGGGATCTCAATATCACTGATCCTTCCCAAGGGTGGTTGTTCAGTAGGAAACTTACTTTCCAACCAAAACCCTCCAAGTTTAGGACTCAATGAGCGTAGTATCGAGTTTCAACCAACTCCAGTCTTCACCAAAGCCGACTATCTCACTACATTCTAAAGGCTAAGATGGGATAACTAGGGTTCTAAAAGTCAGTTAGTGTATTGACAACATATGGCAGCCCCATATTATCCTTAACTTACTTAAGGAACATAAACACCAACCAAGAAGTCACACTAACTATGGCCACCAGATCAACCATATCGGTATACGCCGTACATTTTCCTTGGTCTATTGCCATTTACCTAGGGTACACTAGATCCGTGTTAGGATCTTTCACACAAAAGCCCAACAGATAATATAAAGCAAACAATTAAGTGATCTAATTCCTAAGGGTACCCCTCTTTTACTTAGTAACTCCCCATCAGAGTCGCCAGTTCTGTAACACGGTGGGAGAACTGACTTTCTATAAATGTTGCGAATAGCAAGAGTCGCCATCGACTTTTATTTTATCCAAGTGGAAAGGACATAAAAGAATAGGAAAAACCTATTTTAAAAGACTTGAGTTCGGGGGGTAGGTTATATAAAGGGAAGGTGTTAGCACCCTTTATATCCATGGTTATCCATGGGCTCTTAGTTACTTAGCTCACTTAAATGTTTTTGAAAAGTGTAGTGTGTGATTAGAAATTTTCTAAGTACTTTGTAATGATCCTCGTATGAATGTATACAAAGCCTTTGTTTGAAAATGTTTGAAAATAGTGAGGTGTGATAAATATTTTTTGAAATGTGAGTAAGTAACTTAGAGGTACCTACCCTATACTAAGTCTTTCATGTTCTTGTATGTTATTTCAAGGGAAAGACTATCCCTATTATTGAGGAATAGGTAGTCATTACCTTGGATTTGTTAAGGGACGGGCGTAGGGTCATCGTATGGTCAATGAAGGCAACTTTAAGGGGTGTCTTTAGCAATTCGTAGGGACTATCATCATTCATTCGAAGGGACAAGATCATTATTCCGTATGCAACCTCGAAGGGACTTGATCTTTTAAATCTGTAGGGACTTGATGATTTATACGTGAAGGGACTTTGCTTAAGACACCCCTATTTTCGAGGGACTTGACCATTTAGATAAGGCAACCAAGAGGGATACCCTAGGAAGTGTAGACGACGATCTTAGATCGACTTACGTGTGTGAATGATTTATTTCAAATATTTATCTTATTTAATTAATTATCTAAGTTTATTTAATCACAATTAGTTTCAAACTCCCTATTTACTAACCAATCAATGAAATAAAATAAATAAAATACGGAAATATAAAATTTACGCTATTACATGGCTTATGGGCAGTTATAAAATAATCGAGCGAGAAATAAATTACATAACTAAACACAACCTATACAAAGTTCTAAATAAATAAATAAATAAAATAATATTAAGAAAATATTATTTTAAATGAATAGCAATTAGTGTTAGAAAAAAATAAAAGGGTTAAACACAAAATATTGATTAATTAAGGTTTATATAAAAAAAGGGTTTGAAAAGTAAGTTTTTAAAAAAATCAGGATTGATTAATTAACCTAATTACTAAATGAATTTACAAAGTAAATAAAAACCTAAAAAAACTAAAATTTATAAAAAGAATATTACTTTAAGAATTAATTAAGTGATTAAATTAATTATTGGTTGTTAATTAGGATTGATTTTAGTTAATAGTTATTTTAAGAATTAGTTTAAGAAATAATAAATTAAGAAATATAAGGAAAATAAAGCAAATAACCAAAATAAAAGGACCCGGGAATCGAACCCAGGTCCTAGACATCCAGGGCGCGTGTGTTCACCAACTAAGCCAAGCCACACTTTTGTTTAACCTGTGAAACAAAAACAACATAAGCGATTCAAATTATTCAAATTTTTGAAACCGCACGCGAGGTCATCTTAAACCTCCAGCTTCTGTGTTTTTGCTAGGAAACTACTACGATTTAGCTGCGAAAATTCCGTAGCTAAATAACCTGCAAAAATGAATCATTCAAAATACGCACAATTAGTTCAAAATAAGTATGCCAATCGACTGCATTTGAACTCTACGATCCAAATATCTCATCATCTAGCCCTTAAATCATCTCAATTGAAAGTTCCTAAATTCAAACTTCAAACCCTAACTATGGCATCCGTCGATTCCTGCAATGAAACTTACAACCAATAGCCCAGAAAGATTCCAAACTTCAAAACAAACAAGAAAATATTATCAAATGAAATTTATAATGTGTATATAATAAAAATCAAAAATTCAAAAAAATCAAGAAATCGTGAAATCGGTTTATGCGTTTGGTTACGATTCTGATGATGGGAATGCTTGAGACATGATCAAAGAACCTCAAGGGAACTATTGATACCTTTAGAATGCTTTGGGGAGACTTGTGTAAACACCCCAAATTTTCCCTCACTCTTTATCACACCATGGCTTGTGATCTTTCATGTTAGCATAAGCATAAGCATACTACCTCATATTACATATTTGTTTCATCTGCATAGTTCAAGTTCATCTACATCTAGGGTTTGTGATCTAAGCAATCCAAGATTCCATCTGAGCCATCCCAAAGGTCTCAAAGCTTTACAAGAGGGTCCATGTGTGTTCTATCATCATATTATACTCCTCAAAGTTCATGAAAGTCAAGAAATCACAAGAACTTGCAAAGGCATGGAAGCAGAGCTAGGGTTTTCACTACACAGATGACCCAAATTAGGGTTTTGGTTTCAGAGGCCTTAACTCCAAATTTTTGGGCCATTCTTGTTTCTAATGTTCTTAATATGTCATAAGGATCATGTGTACCAAGTTTGTTGAAGAAACTCATTGTGGAAGTCATATGGTTCACTGGGTAATTTCTTGAGCAAGTTAAGTAAAAATCAGGGTATCTGAGGCCCCCAACAATGGAACCAAAGGGTTATTTTCATCAAATTGAAGTTCAATGATCTTTATTTGATCTTAGAAGTGTTTGGAAGTTCACAAAGTTGAAGAATTTTGAGCCAATTGCGAACTTGCCATTTTTGGAAATGACTTGAAATGCAAACTTTCCATTTTGGGAAAGTTTTTCAACCTCCTCTTTCCTAAACAAAAATGCTTCAAATGAAAAATTCTTGGTCATGAAAGTTGTATATTAGGTCTTTCCCTTTTCAAAAAGTACAAGAACATGTCTTGTTTCATCATAGAACTCAAGATATGGCCTTTCAAAGTTGGCAAAAATCCTATAATTTCAAGTTTCATGTCAAAGAGGGATTTTGCAAATTGGCATGTTCAAGCATTCTAATGACTTAAAATGTACACAAACACTTCACAATATGTCAAATAAGCCTCTAAACATCAGAATTATGCATTGAACCTGGGGTTTTCATGTCTTGAACTTCAAGAAATCACAAAAGGGCCAAAACTCTCAAGAATTGCAAAATGCATTGGATCCTCTCATCCACTTGTGCCAGCTGCATCAAAACCATTCTATGGCTCTCCATGAAACTTGCTGAGGCCAGACACCTCAAGAAATCAGACCTGCCATGTCCCATACCTCAAGTACACAAATCTTGACTTTTTTGCAAATCACCTCATACCAATCAGCCTGTGCCATAACAACTCTCTGGCCAATCAACATACATTATGTGAACCCTAAGGACTCAAAAGAACACAACATTGAAGCCTGAAACACACACACACACACTCAGAATCCACAAAATTTTTCAAAAACTTCCTCTCTTCGAAACTCATCACACAACCACTGAAACTTCAATCTTTTTTCACCAACCATCTCCACATGACCTAAGGATCATTTTCCACCCCTCACCATAGCCTAAAACACCCTCAATCAGAAATATGATTTCTGCATACTCAGAACCAAACACTTCAAAATAGCCATCACAAGCTTGCTCTAAGCTCCTCAGCATCATCAGGGAGTTCATTGGGGTGAATTTAAACCAAGAGGGAGGCCAAAAAGCTCAAGAACACAAAGCTTCAACTCAGGTAGCTTGATGAACTTTTTTCCAGAACTTGCTATTTAAGTTTCTAAATGATTCTACATGTTTAGCTGATCATCCTGATATGTTTAGTTTTGAAAATGATTGAGAAATGAGCAATGTATTGAACTTCTGAAAGTTTTGAATATTTTTACGATTTGCTTCGAATCATGATTTGTGTGAATGATAAATGTGGTTTGATGATGGATTCTTGTTAAGGGAGGTTTGTAGATCATTTCTGGAGAGTTAGAGGGTTTGATTTAGCCTAGGGAAGAAGTTAGGTTGTTTGGCTTGCCGGAGAAGATGACCGGAGCTAGCTCCGGTCACCTGAAAGTGATTAGAACCCTAATTAGGGTTAGTTGCCCAGATGCGTGTGTGGCCGTTGGATGGTGATTAGGGTTAGGCAATGTGTGGTCCATATGCGCCATTAGATTTTAATCCTGATTAATTAAATATAAAATATAATTAAAAGCCAGTTTGAATGTCAGCCATTGATCTGCACGCGCAATCAATTCCCTCCAACCCAGTTCAAATCTCAGCCTTAGGATCTGCATACTTTCATTTTAAATCATTTTTATTTCATTTTAATTCATTTTTCTTGCATAATTAATTTAAAATAGCAAAAAGCATCAAAAAAATATTTTCTTTTGCATTCTGACTTTAAATATTTTTCTCATTCCAAAAATAATTTTTTTTTTGCATTAAAAAAGCATTTTTAAAATATTTAAATGTTATTTTAATTAATTAAAAATACATTTAGGTTTCTAAAAATTACCAAAACAATCATGAATCATCCCAATGCATTTAGAAACATTTTTAAACTCTTCACACAAATTTCTTTTTAGGTTTGATCATAGTTTGCCAATTTTCTTTGAATTAAGGGTCATTAAAATCATATTTTTGAACCCTAACTTGAAAAAATCATTTCTGCCTAACCAAGAAGAGTTTGAAGTTGATTATTTTTGCATTGTGTCACATATTGCATGTAGTTTATAGGTCTTTTTCCTCATAAATTTATCTTGCATTTTTAATTTGATTTACATTTTTCCCTTTGAACCACCCAAAACCCTAGAAAACTTAGGAAAATCATAACTTTTGATTGGTTAGGCTTCTGACCTTCTCTTTTGAGGTGTGACCTAATATGGGATTAGGGTTTTTTTGAGATTGATTGCAAATTTTTATCATTTCATATGCTTCTGTTTTGTTCATTTGCATCTCATACTTCCATATAACCCTAATTTCTCATGTTCACTTGCATTCACCTTGCATATGCATCAATACATGAACTTGCCATGACATTTCTTGCATTCATATGTCATATTAGACATCTTAGGACATGTTAGAACTTTTCTTGATCATTTCTTCATTCATTTGCCATGATTAGCATTCATTTCATTTCATAAACTTTCATGTGTTTTCAAACTTCAAAGCATGTTTCCATTTGCATCCCATCTTTGTATGATCACACATATGCATTTTGTATGCCTTTGCATCATCTTACATGACATTTAAATTGCATAAACACTTCTGACTTTGGTCATTTCATCTCATTTCACTTCATTTCTTCATGCTTTATACTTTATGCATTCATGCTAACACTTTCAGGTTTGGTAAGTTATTTTGGGAGGTGGATTTGCCTTCACCTCTCACTCCTTCTTATCTCTTTCATTTGCATTCTAACTTGTCTTTGAAGTGAATTTGATTCACTTGTGTTCCATCTTTATCACTTTCTTTCTTTAAGTTACTTATCTTCTTCAATGAAGTAAGTAACTTATTCTTCTTTCTCATCCTCCTTTCATATGTTTCTTCCATTGGTGGCTTCCTTGAAGATCTTTCTCAAGCCTCACAAACCATAAGATATCCAAGAATGATAATAATTAGGGTTATGATTAGTCCCCCCTAGCTTTTTACCTTTGAGTCTCCTTGAGTATCTCTTCTCATCTCAATAATCAGAGACTAAACTCTTAAAGTTTTAGGACTTTGGAATTAGGATTATGCTTGCATCCTTCTCTTAGGATGGAGTGTATAACTTTAATCCTAAGTGTTAAACCTTTAATTTGTTTAAACCTATTAATCAAATCACCTTAATAATCACCAAGACTTCATCTTGTAACTTGGGCCTTGCATTAGGGTTCTGATTCTTCCTTATGGTTAAGAAGGACTAACCCTAGTGTTTAATGGACAAGTCCTCCTCAAGTTGTCTTACAAACCATAAAATCCATTTCTTAATCTCACCCCTTAATTAAAATCCACTTAATAAAGGTTTGTTATATAATGAATTTAATCCCTAACCATGGATTAAGTTGAGGTATCTTCCTCAGCTTAAGTGTACTCATCTATTATCCTTCTATTAGGATGGTGTAATGAGTTCACTAATCTGTGATTAGAGATTAAACTCATTAATTAACACTAAACAAAAACCCAAAAAACATCTAAATAATCACAAGTAGTTTAATGATCTTAATCCTACATCATCATGGTGATTAAGTTGAGATGCTTATCTCATACTTAAGTAGGCTCATTATCCCTAATCAGGGAGGATATAATGAGTTTACAAGCCTTTGATTTAGGCTTAAGCTCATTAATTTATGCAAAACACCAAAAATAATAACAAAACTGAAATTGTTATTCATTATATCCTCCCTGATTAGGCTCATTATCCCTGATTAGGCTCATTATCCCTAATCAGGGAGGATATAATTTATTTTTCAGTCTCTTTGAGTCGAAATACGGTGTTCTGACTTCCTCATTGCATGTGAGGATACATAGGCATAACTTAATTGTTATCGAACAAAAGTCTCTTTGTCATCCCCCTCTTTCAGCATTCTTTTCTAAGCCTCATTTCCTGAGCAATTCACCTTTTTGCACTGACACTTGTATATTTCTTTTCTAGCTTTTGCACACAGACAACACATACACTTAGCCCCTTTTAACCACAATCTTTCAAGCATGGATCCCGTCGAGTACGACGGACAATCTGGATGCTAATACCTTCCCAGGTTGTAACCAACCCCCTTTCTCAGTTTCTCTGGTTCGCAACCGTCTTATCCATCTTTTTCTAGGTTTATGCAGCATTACCTTTCCTTCGGGATAAAAATGCCTAGCTGGCGACTCTATTCACCTTCACTTTCATTTTCTCTCTTTTCGCTGACCGTTCGCGCTTGTACCAAGATGCAAATCTTCGGGAGTGACAGCTTGGCGACTCTTCTGGGGATGTGTTTTCTTGCAACCAGGGTTTCTGGTTCTTTTTGTGGGTTTCTCCTAGCGCTTGTTTGATTTGTGTTTATGGGGGTGTTATGTGCTACTTGTACTTGTTGTTTATTGCTTTCTGTACAACTTTATTTATTGCTTTCATTTACTGTTTATATGCATTTCATACTGTTATCATCATATTATCTGTGTTGGATCTATTGTTTCCTTTGGTGGGAGGGATGTTGAGTGATTAAGGTTCCATACCAGGGACTTGAGTGACACATAGGATAGAGTGGCTTCATATTCTTTCCCATTCCATTTCGGTATGGTGCGGGAATATGAAACACGGTTCAGACATGAGTTTCTTCTTGAGAACTTTGTGCTACGGATTTCCTGTAGTACTAGGGCTATCTGGGAAGCTTGCTAAGTCTGGATAACCTTTTTATGACCTTCAGCATCTGAGGTGAATTAGAGTAGGATCCTTTATGGTTATTGTAAACACTGTACCTCCGGGTTAGAAGTGTTTACACTTCTCATAACTGATCCAAGTCTGAGGATCCTTGTTCTAGAACAATACATGTGAGGGGGTTGGGATGTTTACAGGTTTGCAGGAACCCTTGGCCTAATCATACCCTTGTTACTAATATTGTTTAAAGGCTGTATCATTTTGGACTGTTCTTGTGAAACCTTGGACTTGTGACTCTTTATTTGAGTCCCCCACCTGGTTACTGGTATTCCGAGCAGCTTCAAGCACCAATTTCCTCTTCCTTCTTCTATTTCCCGATGCTACATTATTGTTCAGATTCAATGCGTCGATTTCGATAATGATGTTGAGAGTTCTCTGTTTGCAGGTTGATGTAGATTTGATTGCATTCTGTTCTTGATGATGAACGTTGTGTTCAAGAATGATCGATCAGTGATGGTGAAGAGTGATGAACTTAGCATTATGGTGTCATGAAGATGTGCATCCGGATTCAGCTATTGGTGATGCGATGAAGAAGAATCCATTCGTTGATGATGACGTTGAAGACAATTGGAGTTTGAGACTTTGTTGAAGATTGAAGGTCAAAAAAAGATGCTACGAGAGATTCTGAGTTTTGATAGGTGGAGTTCTCTGTGAATTTGGTTTCGATTTTCTTGTGTGATATTGGAGTGATGTTGAATCAGTTATGATGATGATATCAATGATGAAGAGATTGAATTTCGTGCTGAGCAGAATGCATTCAAGATGAAGGAGAGGAGTCCTTTTTTTTGTGTATGAAAAATATATTATGAAATTGTTTATTGATATTTTTTCTCTTTCCTTTAACAAAAATATGTTATTACTCCTCCCATTCCTCTCAATTCTGTTATGATTCTTGTTATTCTTTTTGAATCCTTTTTCTCTGTGAAATCATTTTCTTTTTGTTGATGTAATCTCTTGTTACAGACCGCCTTTTGAAAGTTATTCAGTGCAGGATCCTTGTGACTTGTATCTTTATTCCTTGGCCTGCGTTTCGTGTGATATCCTCATGCGTTTTGTATCATGCTTGCAGCGTGTCCAGCTTTGTTTTTTTTTGGAAAAATACCCAAAATAGTCCTTTAACTCCATCACTGGGTCCAATATGGTCCCTTATCTCTAAAAAGTGACAAAAAGATCCTTTAATTTGTTAAATTGTACCAAATAGATCCTTTCCGTCCACCACCCCCAAACATACGTTACCTTTTGTATAAGTGGCAGCTGACATGGCTTCATCTTCCTCCTTTAAACTGAGAATCTTCATCTTCCTCCTTTTCTAGGGTTTATGCGAAAATTTATCTTCATCCATCCCCAAATTGATTCAAGAAATAGTAAAATCATAGAGTCACGAAGATGAAATCCAGTGGGTCGACGCCAACGCCAGTGATGAAAGCAAAACACGGTTATGGTGGGTGTTCTTCGAAGGAAGAATCGAATGTTAACACAAGCACAACTTGGAAACCTATATGTCACTGTGGGGATTTAGCTATTCTTCGTATGGCCACAACATTCAAGAACTATGGGAAACATTTTTGGGGATGTCCTAATTTTAAGGTATGTCATATGTATGTTTGTTTAAAATCTGTAGTTGTATTTGTGTTTTAAAATGGTTGATGTTGAAGATGGTATTTTGCAGGGATCAAGCAATGCTGGTTGTGGGTACTTTGGATGGTATTTTGAAGAGGTTGGAGATGAGAAGGAGCAATATTTGATGGATAGAATTGAGAAGCTCTCAAAGTCAGTGGCAAAGGCTCAAGTGACTATTGAAGAATATGGGAAACAAATAAGCAAAATGGAAAATGACATGAAGAAGCTCATGAAGTTGATAAAATTCTGGAAATTGATTTTGTTCATAGGCCTTGTTGTAGTTGTTTTTAGAATCCTTTAGGATGTTGTTGAATCAATTTGTTCTCACTGTTTTTAGAATGCTTTAGGAAATTGTTGTTGTTGAATTAATTTGTTGTCAAATTGTTGTTGTTGTTGTCAAATGTAATGGATTATTTGTGATCAATGGTAGTTACTATTGTTATGTTGACAGTACCATAATGTTAGCATTTGTTATCAGCTAAACATAATTGACATAATTGCTAAACATAATTGAAATAATTGCTACAGAAATGTTACATTGATAGAACTAAACATAATTGACATAATTATGTTATCATAATTGACAAAACAGAATTCTAACATTGACAAAACCATATGTCTTACATAATTCTTACATAACATTGACAAAACAGAATTCTTACATAATTGCTTATCATAATTGACAAAACACTTAACATTGACACAATTGTCTTACTTAACATTGACAGAATTGTCTTAACATTGACAAAACACATATATCTAAACATTGACAGAATTCTTAACATTGACATATGTCCTAAGGTTTCCAAGTCTTGGTTGATCTCTTTGTTGGTGTACTTCTCCTTGTTGTTGGGCCTACAGCAGTCTTGGCTGCACTCATCCTGGTGGTTGGGCCTGGGGGCATGAAAGGCTTAGTTGGCCTTCTGTAAGATAGCTTGTTTGGCCTTCCTTGATCTTGCTTGGTTTTCCTTGAATTATGCTGAGGTTGAACTTGAGATGGCTGCTGAGACTGTGATTGGTCCTGAGACTGTGATGGCTGCTGAGACTGTGATGGCTGCTGAGACTGTGATGGTTGCTGAGATTGTGATGGTTGCTGTGATGGCTGCTGAGATTGTGATGGTTGCTGAGGTTGCTGAACAGATGCTTCAGATGGCTGGCCTTGTGATACCTGCTGACTGGTGTGGTCCTTGCAGGTCAGTTTATTATGACCTGCTTTTTTGCACCTGTTACACCTAACATTAAACCCAGTCCTTCTCATCTTCTTGTCTGAACCATCAATCTCACCTTGCTCTAAATTTCTTCTTTTCTTTGGCCTTCCAGGCATCTTCCTATACTTAGGAGGCTGCACATCTGGATATTCAGTTCTGGCCCACAAATTAGAACCATTAACTGGAAAAATCACAAAGTCATAGACCTCCATGTATCTCTCCTTTCTATAATATTCTGGAATGTAGTCAGCAATGTTGTAGTTTCTACTCTTCATAGTTGATAAGGCATGCACACAAGGTAGCCCTGTCAGCTCCCATCTTCTACATGAACAACTTTGCTCCTTAAGGTCTATACTGAATTTATCTGCTTGGTTTAATAGATGCCTCACCTCAAAAATATGTTCAGAAGCCATCCTATAAGCACAAAACAGAATTGAATTCACTAATAAGCAACTATAAGCACAAAACAGAATTGAATTCACTAATAAGCAACTATAAGCACAAAACATAAATCAATTCACTAATAAGCAACTATAAGCACAAAACAGAAATCAATTCATATACCAATTACTAATAATATACTATAAGCAACAAAATAGAATTGATATACCTGACAATCTACTATAAGCACAAAATAATTCATATACCTGACAATCCAAAGGTTGGTGTAAGAGCTTGTTTTTTCAACTTTCTTTCTTATGTTTGGTAGGACTTCCCCATCAGCCATATTCTGATACCTCATCCTATTGTTTGCCCATCTCTCCATCATATATATCCTTATTTCTTCCACCATAGTAATTAGTGGTTTAGCTCTTGAATCCAGAATAACACTATTGAATGCCTCAGACATATTGTTGAGGACTGCATCACATTTGTTATGAGTCTTGAAATATGATCTGCTCCAATATCTTGGTGGAGTGCTGATCATGTGCTTGTATGCTTCCACATTGATATCCTTCATCCCTTTCATCTCTCTTTCCCAAGCTTGGTAATATGTGGACTTTGCAGCTTTCCAGATAATTTCCTTGAGTTTCTTGCCTGAATATTTTTTTCTGAAATTATTATAAAGATGTCTGACACAAAATCTTTGCTCAACTCCAGGTAGCAACTCATCCATGGTAGGTAATAAACCCTTAGTGCAACAAAAATTCCATAAGTTAGTACAAATAACATAAGGACCTATAAGTGAACATAACTTATAACATAATTACATAAGTACCATATAAGTGAACATAACTTATAACATAATTACATAAGTACCATATTTACCTTTTGTTGATCAGATATATAGGTGTATGTGAGACACCTTTCTCTCCCACCTAGATCATCAATAAGAAGCTCCAAGAACCAAGTCCAGCTATCTTTATTTTCACTTTCAACCACAGCAAATGCTATTGGTAGCATTTGATCATTTGGATCTCTACCAATTGCTGCCAAGATTTGCCCTCCACACAACCCTTTCAAAAAACAACCATCTAGCCCAATGAAATGTCTACATAATTTAAAACTCTCCTTACAAGCAGCCAAGCAAATGTACAACCTCTTAAAATATGGTCTCTGATCTGCAGAACCCTCTAGTACAGGATGCACATTGACTTTCACAGTAGAACCTGGGTTAGATCTCAAAAGTTCATGGCAATAGTCATAGATCCTTGTATAGTCCCCAAGAAAAGAACCATCTACCATGTCTCTAGCAGCAAATCTTGCTCTTATGGCCTTTTGCTTGCTAACACCTACATTCCATTTTTTTGTGCCTTTTCCTTTATGTCCCTAAGCTTCAATCTTGGATTGGATTTCAGTGAATTCTGTAGCCTCTTACTTAACCATTTTGTACTCATCAGCTTTACATTGTACTCTCTACTACAACTATGGTTGTCTATGATCTTCCTTAGTTGCCAAGAATCCTCATTAGGTAACTTTGCACAGTAGGCTTCCCAATCACATCCTTCCTTGCATCTAACCCTCACCCTTACCTTGTCATTCTTAATGTACCTAAGACCTCTGCCAGATTGCACAGCATATGATGCTATAGCTTCTTTAAAATCAGCCTTGGTTGTGAAATACATCCCAATCTCCCATTTGAATTTTGACATGTCTTTCTGTAATTTAAAAATAGGGTACTTTTTCCTAACAACATCACTAGTATCATCACTTTCACACCCACTTTGTAAATCATCACTTTCATTATCACTAACTTTATCTTCACACTTTTCTTTACCCTTATTCGTCTTCCCCTCTTGATCATTCACAGATTCCATCACATCACCCTCCTCATCATCAAACTCATCTGATTCATCATCAAAACCAACTTCCATTGCACTGTCATAATTGAAGTTTTCATCATCACTATCATCCTCACTAACATCAGTATTATCCCCTTCATTCTCAGCATTCGGATTCACAGGATCAGAACTATTCACCTCAGCATTCAGATTCACAGGATCAGTATCAGAATTATTCACAGGATCAATGTTATCCCCTTCATTCTGATTCAAAACTTCCTCTTCCATCCTTGGAGTTGTATCATTCAAGGGATCAGTATTATTCACCTCAGCATTAACTTCCTCAAGCATTGCAGCAAGCACTTTTTCAGTGTCATCCTCTTCCATCACATCTGCTTCTACTTCATCAATTGGACCATCATAAAAATCAGGTTGTGACAATATGTGTGTGATGTATATGTCAACCCTAAGGTGAACCCTAAACAAATCAGCAATCTCTAGGGCTCCTTTGTCATCAACCAAGGTGTTCATCCCAAATTGTGGATCCTTATAGCTCCATCTATCAACATCTATTTTCAATTCTGCAATCTCTCCCCCTTCGTATACACTCAGCTCGTCATCCACAAATGCACCACTGTGGTGAATTGTAAGACTCAGGTACTCACTCATCTCTACTGACAAAAATCCCTAATCGAAGTCAAATAACCCTAAATCAGTAACTTTTACGAAAAACCCTAAAACATACAAACCCTAAATCCACCAACCCTAAAACAAATAAATTTTAAAGTAACTGCAATCGAATAACATATCAAATTGTAAAATCGAATACCTGGTGGATTATGCTTCAGAAATGGATTATGCTTCAGAAATGGATTATGCTTCAATGCTTCAAGCTTCAATGGCTGCGCTAGGGTTCCTCCTTTCTAATTTTCACCAACATTCGTACAACTAGTAATGAGACTCCTTAGTATACACTTTATGCAAACACATCCTACATGGCAGATGAGTCACCCAAGCTAAGCTCCACATGTGTATGCTAACTTGACTTTGACTAACGGTTGCTGACGGAAGGACAAACGTGGTACAATTTAACAAATTAAAGGATCTTTTTGTCACTTTTTAGAGATAAGGGACCATATTGGACCCAGTGATGGAGTTAAGGGACCAATTTGGGTATTTAGCCTTTTTTTAATATTATTTCTGTTGCATTTTGGATGCACATGTAATGTGCTTACATATTCGTTTTGGCAAGTTACTGGAGTAGTGTGACGTTGCGGTGGGATCATGTGTAGATTTGTGGGTCACGGTTCACATCGCATGCTAGGTTGTATGGAAAAGGCAAAGTCCTTCTTTCTTTTTTTGTTGAAGTTATTTTGGAAAATGGTGTGTATTGTAACAACATAAAACATGGGCTTTGTAATGGTTAGCAGGTGACTTTCACATACTTGGAAAAAGATGTATATGGCACTAGTGAAAGAGGAATATAGTTTGCCAACAAAATAGAAATTTAGAAAAGAAATGAAATGGATTAAAAAATGGATTTGAATTTGGGAAATATTGGATAAAGGAAATTTAATTAAAATTAATGAATATCATGAAAATTGGAAGTGTGTTAAAAATAAGAAAGAGGGAAAAAAAGGGAAGTAATGGTGGTTGAATTTGGAATACGAATGGATCACTGGATACTAAAAAAATGGTAATTAGAATAATCGAACTGAAAAATGGTTTATGGATCAAATGATAAAAATAAGTAGAAATGGATATGGACTTAGATATTTTATTGTGAACCGGACCAATTGCTACCAATCACGCACGTAGCCACGAAATATCAATTCATCAATTCACTCAACTCAAAACCAATCTCGCATCGCTTCCACAGAAACCACCAACCTTCCGGATAAATCACCTTCTAAGCGTCATCATGATAAGCCTGAATCTTTGAATCCAAAACCAACGCATGAACCACTACTTGGTGAGCTGATCACCTTTGCACACGACAGACTTTGAAACACGTCACCTGGATCGGGTCGTGACTGAACAACCACACTTGAATTAAAATCATTGCTAGCTTATGCTATGCTATGGATGTTATGCTTCATTTTTCTATGCTAATGATGCAGTGTGAAATATGAGAATGATATGCTAAACGCTATGAAAATGAGAGGGCAAATTTGGGGTGTTACACCTGGACCATCAGCAGTGGAGCCTGCAGCTACAGTCAGTTTAGAGGAGTTTGAGAAATTGAAGGAAAGGAATACTCAGCTCTCTGAAGCTTTGAAGAAGACCCTCTGGGAGAGGAATGACAACCGTCTGGATAATGAAAGGTTAGAGAAGCTCCGGATTGAACACTTGACCATGATTTAGAAGACATATGACTACATCAGAAAGGCTAGAGCAGGAGAGTTAGTGTTGAAGAATGCTTGCAAGGAAGCTAAGACTCAGAAGGCCAGAGCTGAGCATTATTTAGAGGAGATCCAGGCTAGGTGGATCAGGATCACTGAGGCTCGTGCACAGGAGGATCGGAGAACCCAAGCTAGGATAGAGCAGCTGGAGGCTAGTGAGAAAAAGAATCAGGTAGCTTTGTTAGCAGCACAAAAGGAGATCTCTGTGTTGAAACTCCGGGCGGGGTTGAAGAGATCAAAGGACCAGGATAAGCACAAGAGTTTGACCAGTGCCATTTCCACCCGGAACCTTCTTATCAGGACCATCACAGAGCACCCAGTTGGCCCAGTGACTGAGGCTCTCCTGAAGGAAGTCAGGGAGGATGACTTTGGACTGGATGTTTGATTTCCTTGTACTTGTATTTCCTTTTGTTTGTACTTTTGATTTTGTTGTTGTATTTTGACCCATCATGGGGACTTTATTGTAATCAAACTATGTATCTTCACATTTTTGTAATATATGGTTTGTATTAATCTATGGGCTTAATCTCTCTGCAACATCATCATTTCCTCGAGGTCTGGAAGGTCAAAACCAAAGAACCAAACCGGATACCCTTGGAAGACAAATAGGCATTCTGCATTGCATACTAACATCATTTCTTTGTTTTGTAGGTTTTTGTTTTTGTTGTTTCTCATTTTGTTGTGATTTCAGGAAACATTGCTCGTAGAAGAGTGTTCCCCGTCAATAGATTGCACCGGTATCCGACAAGAAACAACCTTCCGGAATTACAAATGGATCAGGTTCAACAGGACTTGACTGATGTGAGGACCCAAATGGCCAATGAGAGGACTAAGATGAGGGCCCAAATGAATCAATTTATGGCAGTGATGACTGGTTTGGCTCAGAGCCAGGAGAGACTGAGAGAGTTAGTCGAGCGGCAAACTCCCAAAGAAAACCACCCAGGTATAGGGGGTACCAGCAACAACGATCACGTACAGCCTCGTACTGATCCCCTAGAGTTTGGACCTCATATGAACCCAGAAATCAATGCTATAAGGAAGAACAATTTACTGTGGTTGGGGCTGGAGATGAAGTCTACGATCGTCGGCTGGATGAAATAGCAGAAAAGCTAAGGTCTCTTGAATCCCAAAACTCTCTGGGTTTTGATGTCATAGATATGGGATTAGTGGAGGGGGTTAGAATTCCTCACAAGTTCAAACCTCCCTGTTTTGAAAGGTACAATGGCACATCCTGCCCACGTACCCATATCCAATCTTTCTTGGGGAGATTGAAAGCATACACCATGGATGAAAAACTGTGGATGTTTTACTTTGAGGATAGCTTGACAGGGGCATCCCGGGAATGATACTCTCACTTGACCAGAACCACAGTTAGGAATTGGAAAGACTTGGTCGAAGCCTTCATTCGTCAATATCAATATAATCTGGACATGGCTCCAAACAGAACCCTTCTGATGGGAATGTCACAGTCTTCCCGAGAAAGCTTCAGAGAGTACGCCCAAAGATGGAGGCAATTAGCTGCTGCCGTTCAACCCCCGATGTCAGAAAGGGAAATGGCAGATATGTTCATGAACATCCTCCAGGGGACTTATATTGACAGGTTGGCTGCATTTTCTTCCACCAGCTTTGCAGACGTGGTTATAGCTGGGGAAAGAATTGAGAGCTTATTGAAAATGGGAAATATTTCCGACAATGGCCCCAGTTCAAGCAATGCAAGGAAGCCGTTTGCAGGGCCCCGCAGATCCGATGAAACGAATTTTGTACACGTGGGAAGAGGGAGACCCCAATATCTGCCAAGATCAGTTGCCGCCGTCACTATTCCTATTCCACCTCCTCAATACACCCAACAACCACAACACTTTCCTCAACAACCATAGTTTCCTCAACAAAGATCCTACAACAACAACAACAACAACCAACAACAACGCCCTTTTCAGTAGCGGCCATCTCAGATCAACAAGGTGATTGACCCTATACCAATGTCATATGCCACATTGTTGCCACAACTCCTAAAGCTTAATCTTGTCGAGTTAAGGACATTGGCTCCACCTGATTCTCAGAACCTTCTGAGAAATTACGACGTCAACGCCAGGTGTGCTTTTCATTCTAATGCACCTGGCCACTCCACGGAAAAGTGCAGGGCTCTGCACATGAAGGTCCAGGATTTGGTAGATTCAAAAGCCCTAAATTTTGCACCACCTCCTAATGTCATGAAGAATCCTATGCCCAACCATGGTGGGCCAAGGATAAATGAAATAGAGGAGGACTCACCCATGAGTTTGATTGAAGATACTGCAAGTATTCAGACACCTTTGGCAGAGGTTAAAGCTCAGCTTTTGAAATGCCAAGTGTTTCTAGGTTGTGAAGCCTGTTGTGAATCTTGCAAGGTTTCCGTGAATGGGTGTGCAAGCTTGAGGAATGGCATCAATTGCCTGATCAAAGAAGGTATTCTGCAAATAACCACAACAGCCTCTACAACACCAGCAACTCCTTTTTCAACGACAAATGATTCTCCTACAACTGCAAAGACAATTGTTCCTACAGACTCGTCTACAAAATCAGCAATCACTTCTTCCATCACTTCAACAAACAACAGTTCCACTGCATCTACTTCTACAACTACAGGAACCACCAACAACGACGTCTCCACAATCACCATCTATTATGACCCTGCAACGGTCCCTGTTTCCAACAATTATCAACAACAATCTCAATAACAGTTTCAGCAACAACCAAGCTCCAATCCATCACCACCAGCATCCGCCAGAAGTCCTATCACCATCTATTATGATACACAAACAATAACGGTTCCAACCTCTGCTGCAGTTAGCCCAGTCACCATCACGGTGCCAGGGCCCATTCCATATGACAAAGACAACAATGTACCATGGCACTACGGTTCAGACCTTTACTGCAACGGAGAAAGATTCCTTCTTGATTCTTCGGTTCACACTCCACAAGTGGATAAAGTCGGGGGAGGTGGAGGCTTCACCTGAAGCGGACGCCTCTTCGCGTCACAAGCTTCAAGAACTAGTACTGAGGCAGAGGCTGCTGCCAAAGCCAAAGGGAAAAGTGTGGCACCTGAAGAACCTGCACCAAAAGAAACTCATAAATCATCCTTTGATCAGGATGTGGATGAATTTATGAGGATAATCAAAAGAAGTGACTACAAGGTTGTGGATCAGCTCCACCAGACTCCTTCCAAGATCTCCATCTTATCCCTGCTATTGTGTTCCAAAGCTCATCAGGATGCACTACTTAAAGTCTTGCACACTGCCTACGTGCCGGAGGAGATCACAGTGAATCAGCTTGAGACAATAGTGTCCAATGTTAATACTAGCCATGGTCTAGGTTTCACCAATGCCGACTTGACAACAGAAGGACGTCACCACAACAAAGCTTTACACATCACTTTGGAGTGTAAAAGGGTTGTGCTCTCTCATGTTCTTGTTGACACTGGGTCTTCACTCAATGTCTTGTCAAAGAAGGCTCTTGTCAAGCTCGAATATGATGGAATAGCTCTCCGACCAAGCAATCTGGTGGTCAGGGCTTTTGATGGCTCCAAGAGGTCTGTTCTTGGAGAGGTGGAGCTGCCGGTGATAATCGGTCCGCAGGTCTTTCAGACTACTTTCTATGTGATGGACATTCACCCGGCCTACAACTGTTTGTTGGGTCGACCATGGATTCACGCTGCTGGCGCAATTACGTCGACCCTTCACCAGAAATTGAAATATGAGTGGGAAGGACATATTATCACCATCTGTGGTGAAGAAGATATATTTGTTAGCCATCTGGCTACATACAAATACATTGAGATGGATGGTGAAATCCATGAAACTATGAGCCAGGGGTTCGAAGCACTGAATGTCAATGAGGCGACGACTGAAGTATTATCTGCATACCAGGAGGATAGGATGGGTACTTCAATTGTCTCCTATCAGCAAGCCCGAAAGGTTGTTGAAGATGGAAATGCCCAAGGCTGGGGAAAGCTGCTACCGATGGAGAAGAAGGAAGACATATTCGGTTTGAGTTACAAACCATTCAGACAAGATCAAGCAGAGGCTGCTAAGGAGCCCAAGTTCATCAGTAGGGGCATGCTCACCCCAGATGCTGTCAATAATGTGGAAGACGAGGCGGAAAGCGACCTCAACCTGGATAGCTGGATACGTCCAAGGATCCCGGGTCAACAAGTCCTTAACTGGTCTTCCCAGGAAATTATAAGGGTTACTCCTGCAGAGTAATTATTATTTCCTGCTTTTTTCAGCATGCATCAAGTCCTACATCTTGCCCAAGGTGTCAGGACTCATTTTGTAATAGGGCCATATTTGTAATTTTGTGCAAATGGAATATCAATGAATATCTGACATCTTTTGCAAACAATTTTCTCTTTCGCTCACTGTATTTTCATTTTTTACTTTTGTACAAAAGAGTAAAATGGCAATGTTTTCAAAATAATAACTTCATTTTAAACTTTTCCAAACAAGATTAAAATTGATCACTAAAACGAACAAATTTCAACCCTTGCAGAGATTATCCTCCAGATTGCACCGACAACAGCACCGCTATGACCTTGTATGACTTTGACAATCCAATTAATCAAGCCGATGAAGGGGTTGAAGAAGACTATGAGTTACCTGAAGAGTTAGCCAGGTTGTTGAGGCAAGAAGAGAAAGTGATTACTCCTCATCAGGAGGAGGTTGAAACGGTTAATCTTGGTACCGAAGAGGATTTGAGAGAAGTAAAAATTGGGGCCAGTTTGCAGGCTTCACTAAAAGAACAACTCATTAACATGCTTTGAGAATACGTCGACGTCTTTGCTTGATCCTATCAAGACATGCCAGGTCTAGATACAAATATCGTTATGCACAAGCTGCCATTAAAGGAAGATTGCCCTCCAGTAAAGCAAAAGCTACGCCGTACACGCCCAGATATGGCCATGAAGATTAAGGAAGAAGTACAAAAACAGTGGGACGCCGATTTCCTCGCTGTAACCAGTTACCCGCCGTGGGTCGCTAACATTCTACCAGTGCCTAAGAAGGATGGAAAATTACGTATGTGTGTGGATTACCGGGACCTGAACAGAGCTAGCCCGAAGGATGACTTCCCATTACCTCACATTAATGTATTGGTCGACAACACAGCTCAGTTCTCGGTGATTTCTTTCATGGATGGTTTTTCTGGGTATAATCAGATCAAGATGTCACCCAAAGACATGGAGAAAACAACCTTCATCACACCTTGGGGCACATTTTGTTACAAGGTAATGCCTTTTGGACTGAAGAATGTCGGTGCGACTTATCAACGGGCTATGGTAACGTTGTTCCACGATATGATCCACAAAGAAATTGAATGCTACATGGATGATATGATTTCCAAGTCCCTTACTGAAGAAAACCATCTGGTAAATCTGCTGAAGTTGTTCAAGCGTCTGAGAAAGTATCAGCTGAAGCTAAACCCCAACAAATGCACATTCGGGGTACGTTCCAGTAAGTTGCTGGGATTTATCGTAAGTGAAAAGGGAATTGAGGTTGATCCCGACAAAGTCAAAGCCATTCAAGAGATGCCTGCACCAAGGACCGAAAAAAGAAATTTGGGGTTTCTTAGGTAGATTGAACTACATATCAAGGTTCATATCTCACCTCATTGCAACCTGTGAGCCCCTATTCAAATTGTTAAGAAAGGAACAAACGGTCAGGTGGAACAAAGATTGTCAGAAGGCTTTTGACAAGATCAAGGAGTACCTACAAGAACCTCCAATTCTCATGCCTCCAATTGAAGGAAGACCTCTAATAATGTACCTGACAGTATTAGAAGGATCAATGGGGTGTGTGTTGGGCTAGCATGACGAGTCTGGTCGAAAAGAGTATGCAATATACTACCTAAGCAAAAAGTTTACCGACTGTGAACAACGCTATTCACTGCTCGAGAAAACTTGATGTGCTTTAGCGTGGGCTTCTCGCCGACTAAGACAATATATGTTGACTCACACTACCTTGTTGATTTCGAAAATGGACCCCGTTAAGTACATATTTGAGAAGCCAGCACTTACCGGAAGGGTTGCAAGATGTCAAATGATTCTGACAGAGTATGACATTCAGTACACATCTCAAAAAGCCATCAAGGGCAGTGTACTGTCTGACTATCTGGCTGAGCAACCCATTGATGATTACCAGCCTATGAGATTTGACTTCCCTGATGAAGACATCATGTTTTTGAAAGCAAAAGATTTTGAAGAGCCTGTTCACACTGAAGGGCCTGACCCAAAAGAAGAGTGGACAATGATGTTTGATGGGGCTGTCAATATGAATGGTCGTGGAGTTGGTGCAGTGCTCATTACACCTAAAGGAGTTCATATGCCTTTCTCGGAAAAGCTCACATTTTCCTGCACTAACAACGAAGCAGAATACGAAGCCTGTATCATGGCTCTTAAGGAAGCCATTGACCTCAGGATCAAGACATTGAATGTATTCAGAGATTCAGCTTTGGTAATCAATCATACCAACGGAAAATGGTACACTCACCAAGAGCATCTGATTCCATAACGTGACTACACGAGGAGATTATTGACTTTCTTCACAACATTCAAACTTGAGTACATCCCTCGAGATGAGAATCAGTTTGCAGATGCTTTAGCTACCATTTCCTCCATGATCAAAGTTCAAACTGCCAATTATGTGCCTCAGATTTCGGTATCCAGACTAGACTGACCAGCATACGTATTCTCTGTGGACATTGCTAAAGATGACAAGTTGTGGTTCCATGACATCAAATGCTTCTTGGAGGATCAGACATACCCACTTGGGGCATCATCCAATGATAAGAAGACACTAAGAAGTCTGGCTGGTAGTTTCTTCCTTAATGCTGATGGTTCATTATACAAGCGAAACTTTGACATGGTGCTGCTCAGATGTGTTGACAAGAAAGAAGCAGACTTGCTGATGCACAAGGTGCATGAAGGATCTTTCGGTACCCATGCTGGAGGACATGCAATGGCTAAGAAATTGTTAAGATCAGGTTACTACTGGATCACAATGGATGCAGACTGTTGTGCCTATGCCAAGAAATGCCACAAATGCCCAATCTACGCAGATAAAGTGCATGTGCCTCCAAATCCTTTGAACGTGATGTCTTCACCTTGGCCCTTTGCCATATGGGGCATTGACATGATTGGAAAGATCAAACTGACTACTTCAAATGGCCATAGATTCATACTGGTAGCCATTGATTACTTCACCAAATGGGTGGAAACAACTTCGTATGCAAACGTCACCAGACAAGTGGTAGCCGGATTTCTGAAAAGAGACATCATCTGTCGATATGGAGTTCCCGAGCGAATTGTTACTGATAACGGTTCCAATTTGAACAACAAAATGATGGCAGAACTGTGTCGGGACTTCAAAATCCAACATCCCAACTCTTCGCCTTACAGGCCAAAGATGAATGGCGTTGTTGAGGCAGCTAACAAAAACATCAAGAAGATTGTGCAGAAGATGGTGGTTACTTACAAAGACTGGCATGAAATGCTACCATTTTCCTTGCATGGGTATCGAACCTCAATCAGAACATCTACTGGGGCAACACCTTATCAGCTTGTGTACGGTATGGAAGCTGTCCTACTTGTTGAAGTTGAGCTACCCTCCTTACGGGTAATGATGGATGTAAAGCTGGACGAAGCAAAATGGGTCCGGTCTCGGTACAATCAATTGAATCTGATCGAAGAAAAGATATTAGCTGTAATCTGTCATGGGCAGTTATATCAGAAAAGGATGAAGAAAGCCTTCGATCAGAAATTCAGGCTTCGGGAATACCAAGTGGGAGATCTTGTGCTGAAAATACTTCTTCCTCCTCATACAGACCACAGGGGAAAATGGACTCCGAACTATGATGGTCCATTCATAGTAAAGAAGGTTTTCTCTGGAGGAGCACTGATGCTCACTACTATGGATGGTGAAGATTTCTTATCCCCTGTGAATTCAGATGCAGTTAAAAAATACTTCGCATGAAATGACCCGCTGGACATAAAAACAGAATGTAAGTCCAGGCAAAAATAGGGCATCCCGACGAGTCAAAAACAGAATAAAAGACTCGGGTAAAAATAAGGGAAAATTGAAAAAAAATGTACACCCGCTGAGTTGAAAAGCCGCATTGGACAGCTCAGGCAAAAATGGGTATCCCGGTGGATTGAAAACCCGAAAGGGCGATCCACGCAAAATCAGGGAATAAGCGAACAACTGCATTCTGAATTCGTCTGTATCACTCACAACATGGCAAGCTTCGAAAGGATAAAGCATCAGTTAGAATCAACCTTCTTCAGAAAGCAAGATGAGAAGAACGTCAAGGTCATACAGGTCACAGTAAAGGAAGTTCACTAGAGCGTCGTCAACATTGCCAACACTTTCATTTTCTCAATTTATAGCAACCCCCTCATTTCAGGGGAGTTGTTTTTTTGACTGTATTTTCCGATTCAGGGCACCCAGATTAATAAAATCAGAATTTTTAGTCACACCTCGTTTTGTACATTTTTGTTTCGTTTGCAAAATGTCCAATATTCATGATACAGTACTTGCATAAAACAAATGAGCCATTTTTAATAAATGCTTGCAGGAAATATATTTACTTTCAGGAATATCTAACTCCTATGACGGAATCCGGTAAGGGATACCTCGGGATACTTGTGCGTTTCTTTTGTCTTAACAGGTTGCAGGTATTCAATACCCAGTATGGGGCACACCAAGCACTGAATCCCCAGCATGCTACTTCCCAGAAGCAGGACATCCCCAACATGCATACTTTCCCAGCGGAGTTGCTGAAGCTTCCTTCTCCCTAGCTGAGTTCGCCTCACCGATAGATCTACCAACGGTCTATTTCCCCAAGCAGAGTTCTCCTTGCAGTTAGATCTACCAATGATCTCTTCCCCAGCCGGGTTATTCCTCCAAGCAGATCAGCCAGAGATCTTTATCCCAGCGGGATCCAAGTCTCGGATCGGTTTCTCTTTTGCATAATCATAACATTTGCATCATATTCACCAAATAAGCGTAGCATTCCGTCTAAAACGGAGCATTACGGCAAAAATCAAACATTTGCATGATCACAAGCCAGGTTCAAGCCATCCACCTGCAAATACCATCAATATTTCATCAGCAATATACAAAACTCATATCCCCTGCACATAAAAGCTAAAGCGTCCCTTTGCACTCTCAGATATAGATACTTATGCATACTCCTTTTGACACTCGTCTGTGTCATCCTTCCCCAGTAAGGTCACACGAACACTTTCTACAAACAAATACTTGTTTATAACACACTCCTTTCGACACCCGTCCGTGTCATCTTATCCCCACAGAAAGCCAAAGCATATCCTTTATAAAACAAATGCCTGTTTATATAGTATATATTTGACACTCGTCTGTGTCATACATTCCCCAGCAGATCTGACACTCGTCTGTGTCATACATTCCCCAACAGATCTGACACTCGTCTGTGTCTTGCTCATACTTCACCAACAAACCAATACTCACTCATACTTATACAAAAGTCCCTGATACTCGTATGTATCCTGTTTATACCACTCCTCAAACAGATCTGACACTCGTCTATGTTCTTTGTTAACCAGTTGGTACTCGTCCGTATCATCATCTCTGAACACGCGTCAGCGTTTGTTTCTACCGATACTCGTCCGTATCATGGTCCTAAGGATGCTCGTCTGCATCTTTAATCTATACACAGCGTCAAACACTTATACCTTTTATCCTTGAGCGTAAGCACTCGTCCGTGTTTACTATTCCTCAGTAAGTCACCAACAAAACAACTTTCTTCTATCCGACATTCGTCCTATGTCGTGATACTTTCGACAGCCGTCCCCTGCCAGGTGATCGTCCTTCACCTTTGGATGACTATCCCTCATCCTTTCCCTAGTGGAGTCCCCATTAGTGGAACCTTTTTTCTATCCGGCGATCGTCCTACGTCGTGATAAAGAGCAGTCGTCCCCTGCTAGGTGATCGTCCTTCACCTTTTGATGACTGTTCCTCATCATTTTATCCGATGGTCGTCCCCATCGTTGATCTTGTTATCCGACATTTGTCATATGTCGTGATATACCCTGAGAGCAGCCGTACCCTGCTAGGTGATCGTCCTTCACCTTTTGATGATCGTCCTTCATCATGCTTATCTGATGGCCGTCCCCATCGTCGACCTTTTCTATCCGACATTCGTCATATGTCGTGATAAAGAGTAGTCGTCCCCTGCTAGGTGATCGTCCTTCACCTTTGATGACCGTCCCTCATCATTATTTCATTTAATATTTAAATCGATGGTCGTCCCCATCGTTGTTTACTTTACTTTGCAAACCTGATGGCCATCCCCATCAATGCCTTTCCTTTAATCCCCAGAGAATCTTATTTCCTTACCTGATGGCCGTCCCCGTCATGGTCTCTTTATTTCTCCAGCTTGTCGGTCGTCCCCGTCATTGCTTTACTTACCGCTTTATCCCCAGCAGTCGTCCTCTGCTCGATGGTCGTCCTCCATCGCCTTCATTTGATAATCATACTATACTACCTTTTACAATTTATATCCCTTTTCTTCTTCTATCCAGCTAGTGCAAATTTCGGACTGTCTTTGGTATTCAACCACAAGGTATCTTGTTTGTCTGTTAAGCCAGGCGCTTACATCCTGCACAGCTAACTCATGTTTGAATAGGGGCAGCTGTAAACACCCCAAATTTCCCCTCACTCTTTATCACACCATGGCTTGTGATCTTTCATGTTAGCATAAGCATAAGCATACTACCTCATATTGCATATTTGTTTCATCTGCATAGTTCAAGTTCATCTGCATCTAGGGTTTGTGATCTGAGCAATCCAAGATTCCATCTGAGCCATCCCAAAGGTCTCAAAGCTTTACAAGAGGGTCCATTTGTGTTCTATCATCATATTATACTCCTCAAAGTTTATGAAAGTCAAGAAATCACAAGAACTTGCAAAGGCATGGAAGCAGAGTTAGGGTTTTCATTACACAGATGACCCAAATTAGGGTTTTGGTTTCAGAGGCCTTAACTCCAAAGTTTTGGGCCATTCTTGTTTCTAATGTTCTTAATATGTCATAAGGATCATGTGTACCAAGTTTGTTTAAGAAAATCATTGTGGAAGTCATCTGTTCACTGGGTAACTTCTTGAGCAAGTTAAGTTAAAATCAGGGCATCTGAGGCCCCCAACAATGGAACCAAAGGGTCATTTTCATCAATTGAAGTTTAATGATCTTTATTTTATCTTAGAAGTGGTTGGAAGTTCAAAAAGTTGAAGAATTTTGAGCCAATGGCAAACTTGCCATTTTTGGAAATGACTTGAAATGCAAACTTTCCATTTTGGGAAAGTTTTTCAACCTCCTATTTCCTAACCAAAAATGCTTCAAATGAAAAATTATTGGTCATGAAAGTTGTAGATTAGGTCTTTCCCTTTTCAAAAAGTACAAGAACATGTCTTGATTCATCATAGAACTCAGGATATGGTCTATCAAAGTTGGCCAAAATCCTATAATTTCAAGTTTCATGTCAAAGAAGAATTTTGCAAATTGGCATGTTCAAGCATTCTAATTACTTCAAATGTACACAAACACTTCACAATATGTCAAATAAGCCTCTAAACATCATAATTGTGCATTCAACCCAGGGTTTTCATGACTTGAACTTCAAGAAATCACAAAAGGGCCAAAACTCTCAAGAATTGTGAAATGCATTGGATCCTCTCATCCACTTGTGCCAGTTGCATCAAAACCATTCTATGGCTCTCCATGAAACTTGCTGAGGCCAGACACCCCAAGAAATCAGACCTGCTATGGCCCATACCTCAAGTACACAAATCTTGACTTTTTTGCAAATCACCCCATACCAATCAGCCTGTGCCACAGCAACTCTTTGGCCAATCAACATACATTATGTGAACCCTAAGGACTCAAAAGAACATAACATTGAAGCCTGAAACACACACACTCAGAATCCACAAAATTTGTCAAAAACTTCCTCTCTTCGAAACTCATCACACAACCACTGAAACTTCAATCTTTTTTCACCAATCATCTCCACATGATCTAAGGATCATTTCCCACCCCTCACCATAGCCTAAAACACCCTCAATCAGAAATATGGTTTCTGCATACTCAGAACCAAACACTTCAAAATAGCCATCACAAGCTTGCTCTAAGCTCCTCATCATCATCAGGGAGTTCATTGGGGTGAATTTAAACCAAGAGGGAGGCCAAAAAGCTCAAGAACACAAAGCTTCAACTCAGGTAGCTTGATAAACTTTTTTTCCAGAACTTGCTATTTAAGTTTCTAAATTATTCTACATGTTTAGCTGATCATCCTGATATGTTTAGTTTTGAAAATGATTGAGAAATGAGCAATGTATTGAACTTCTGAAAGTTTTGAATATTTTCACGATTTACTTCGAATCATGATTTGTGTGAATGATAAATGTGGTTTGATGATGGATTCTTGTTAAAGGAGGTTAGTAGATCATTTCTGGAGAGTTAGAGGGTTTGATTTAGCCTAGGGAAGAAGTTAGGTTGTTTGGCTTGCCGGAGAAGATGACCGGAGCTAGCTCCGGTCACCTGAAAGTGATTAGAACCCTAATTAGGGTTAGTTGCCCAGATGCGTGCGTGGCCGTTGGATGGTGATTAGGGTTAGGCAATGTGTGGTCCATATGCGCCATTAGCTTTTAATCCTGATTAATTAAATATAAAACATAATTAAAAGCCAGTTTGAATGACAGCCATTGATTTGCGCGCGCAGTCAATTCCCTCCAACCCAGTTCAAATCTCAGCCTTAGGATCTACATACTTTCATTTTAAATCATTTTTATTTCATTTTAATTCATTTTTCTTGCATAATTAATTTAAAATAGCAAAAAGCATCAAAAAAATATTTTCTTTTGCATTCTGACTTTAAATATTTTTCTCATTCCAAAAATAATTTTTATTTTATTTTTTGCATTAAAAAAGAATTTTTAAAATATTTAAATGTTATTTTTAATTAATTAAAGTCTTTTAATTAATTAAAAATACATTTAGGTTTCTAAAAATCACCAAAAAATCATGAATCATCCCAATGCATTTAGAAACATTTTCAAACTCTTCACACAAATTTCTTTTTAGTTTTGATCATAGTTTGCCAAATTTCTTTGAATTAAGGGTCATTAAAATCATATTTTTGAACCCTAACTTGAAAAAATCATTTCTGCCTAACCAAGAAGAGTTTGAAGTTGATTCTTTTTGCATTGTGTCACATATTGTGTAACACCCTTCTACCCAAAACATAATATTTAAATATTATCAGAGTAATAATCTAAAAGGGTATCACATTTTCATCATAAATAAACACAAATAGTGTCTTGTCCCGTAACACGGGTTAATCAACATCAAAATACCATAAATCATTTCACAGCGGAATTTAACTTCATATTTCAAAACTTCATAAAAATCATTTTCACCATCCTGAATTTAACATCATAAAATGGAAAACATTATCCAGATAACAACATGCTGAAAACAGTTTAACAAAAGAAACCCATCCCAGTGTTACATGACACAGAGCAGGACACATAACCAGAACCACTCCTAAGGGACACTAAAGCACGCTCCGAGACTCATGCATTACTCCTATTGCACTGCAGGACTATTCTTCGACATCTGCAAGTTACCCACGAAGGAGGCAACATTTCCAAGCAGGCAGGGTGAGTAAACATAATATATCATAATTTTACAAGAATATAGAATCATAAATAAATTAATACACATATCATGACATCGTCAACTACAAAATTCAGCATCAACCGCAACACTATCATGAAATCAATCAACACCAACACAGTCATGAAATTCATCCAAAATATGCAATTCTACATCCTGATATGCAATATGCATGTGGTACCATTTTCACCATGAGATGGATACATGACCATCAACCCTCCATAAGGGAGCACACCATAATCATCGAGACACTTCAATCCACACAATAGGATTGAAGCAAATAAATAGGCCGAAGCCCCATCGTGAATGTTATGAAATGCAATGATGCGCTACATCGAAAAATTCATCAAAATATTCGCATCATTCATTTCAATCAGCAAAACAATCATCAAATATTCATATATATCATCATGACATTACACCCTGAACACTGGTTTTCTAACCACTCTGACATATCAAGAATTAACCCGTACCCGGTAATTTATAAGGTAATTATAAGGTTATTTCACAAATTCATTTATCAAAAACTGTTGCATTTTTCTCGTTTCTATTCATCAAAATAAAGTTCAGTTTGTACTCGTTCCGACGCTTCAAACGGAATGCGAATCGGACTTACGGTTTAAAAGATATGAATTTTTAAAGAAATAAAATTTGTTGTCCCAACAGTGTTAACCGGTTAACCAAAGCGTTAACCGGTTAACGCCTGTGTAATTTTATAAAATACCCCAAAATTTCCAATGGTTAACCGGTTAACCAAAGCGTTAACCGGTTAACGCACGCGTTTCAGCAGTCTTCTGCTACACAATTACAGACTGTTCCAATTTCCAAAAACTCCCAAACCCCATTACGGATTTCACATCATAACACCCAAAAACCATTCAAAAACATCAATTAAACCTCAACAACATCCAGACAACAATTATACAGATAAATATACGATTATAACTCATTCTAATCGCTCTAATTCATCAAGATTTCTCCTAAAACTCAACCTAACTCAAAACCCCAAAACTCCTAAAATTCATACCATCCTAATCCATTCATATTCCAATTCCTATACATTTATCATAGATTATGAAAACTCCCCATACCTTAGAGAATTTCGACGCTTTACACGCTTCTCTTGGGTTCTCCACAGCCTCCTGACTCTGAGCTTCTCTTTCTTCAGAGCACTTCCCAAACACGATAGAAAACAAAATATGAGAAACTGATCGTATTCTCTTCTTTGGATATATTATCCTAGTTTAGCCTTTTCCCACCTTACCCTCATAATTTCACAAACGGACAATCTTACCCTTTTCTTTAATATATTTTTAATAATAAAAATAAAATAGTATAATAAAACACTATTTATCCTTATTATATAAAATACTCATTTTCTCCAAAATTCTCAAAATAATCCAAACTCTCCAAATTTTTCTAAATTAATTAAATAAATAATTAAATAATTGAATTTAGATTTTCGGGGCGTTACATATTGCATGTAGTTTATAGGTCTTTTTCCTCATAAATTAATCTTGCATTTTCAATTTGATTTACATTTTTCCCTTTGAACCACCCAAAAACCCTAGAAAACTTAGGAAAATCATAACTTTTGATTGGTTAGGCGTCTGACCTTCTCCTTTGAGGTGTGACCTAATATGGGATTAGGGTTTGTTTGAGCTTGATTGCAAATTTTTATCATGTCATATGCTTCTGTTTTGTTCATTTTCATCTCATACTTCCATATAACCCTAATTTCTCATGTTCACTTGCATTCACCTTGCATATGCATCAATACATGAACTTGCCATGACATTTCTTGCATTCATATGTCATCTTAGACATCTTAGCACATGTTAGAACTTTTCTTGATCATTTCTTCATTCATTTGCCATGATTAGCATTCATTTCATTTCATAAACTTTCATGTGTTTTCAAACTTCAAAGCATGTTTCCATTTGCATCCCATCTTTGTATGATCACACATATGCATTTTGTATGCCTTTGCATCATCTTACATGACATTTACATTTCATAAACACTTCTGACTTTGGTCATTTCATCTCATTTCATCTCATTTCACTTCATTTCTTCATGCTTTATACTTTATGCATTCATGCTAACACTTTCAGGTTTGGTAAGTTATTTTGGGAGGTTGATTTGCCTTCACCTATCACTCCTTCTTATCTCTTTCATTTGCATTCTAACTTGTCTTTGAAGTGAATTTGATTCACTTGTGTTCCATCTTTCTCACTTTCTTTCTTTAAGTTACTTTTCTTCTTCAATGAAGTAAGTAACTTATTCTTCTTTCTCATCCTCCTTTCATCTGTTTCTTCCATTGGTGGCTTCCTTGAAGATCTTTCTCAAGCCTCACAAACCATAGGATATCCAAGCATAATAATAATTAGGGTTGTGATTAGTCCCCCCTAGCTTTTTACCTTTGAGTCTCCTTGAGTCTCTCTTCTCATCTCAATAATCAGAGACTAAACTCTTAAAGTTTTAGGACTTTGGAATTAGGGTTATGCCTGCATCCTTCTCTTAGGATGGAGTGTATAACTTTAATCCTAAGTGTTAAACCTTTAATTTGTTTAAACCTCTTAATCAAATCACCTTAATAATCACCAAGACTTCATCTTGTAACTTGGGCCTTGCATTAGGGTTCTAATTCTTCTTTATGGTTAAGAAGGACTGACCCTAGTGTTTAATGGACAAGTCCTCCACAAGTTGTCTTACAAACCATAAAATCCATTTCTTAATCTCACCCCTTAATTAAAATCCACTTAATAAAGGTTTGTTATATAATGAATTTAATCCCTAACCATGGATTAAGTTGAGGTATCTTCCTCCGCTTAAGTTTACTCATTTATTATCCTTCTATTAGGATGGTGTAATGAGTTCACTAATCTGTGATTAGAGATTAAACTCATTAGTTAACACAAAACAAAAACCCAAAAAACATCTAAATAATCACAAGTAGTTTAATGATCTTAATCCTACATCATCATGGTGATTAAGTTGAGATTCTTATCTCATACTTAAGTAGGCTCATTATCCCTAATCAGGGAGGATATAATTAGTTTACAAGCCCTTGATTTAGGCTTAAGCTCATTAACTTATGCAAAACACCAAAAACAATAACAAAACTGAAAACACAAAAACAAACAATAATCGTCTCCTTCGGGATTCTTTTCTCATCACACTCATTCACAAACGAGAAATTGCTTCTTCCGTCTAATGCAAGACAGTTAGCACTCGAGCCAGACGAGTCATACACTTGAGCATAGGCAAGCAAGCAGTTCACAGTCAATTTATTTTTCGTCTCTTTGAGTCGAACTACGGTGTTCTGACTTCCTTATTGCACGCGAGGATACGTAGGCATAACTTAACTGTTATCGAACAAAAGTCTCTTTGTCATCCCCCTCTTTCAGCATTTTTTTCTAAGCCTCATTTCCTGAGCAATTCACCTTTTTGGACTGACACTTGTATATTTCTTTTCTAGCTTTTGCACACAGACATCACATACACTTACCCCCTTTTAAGCACAATCTTTCAAGAGTGGATCCCGTCGAGTACGACGGACAATCTGGGTGCTAATACCTTCCCAGGTTGTAACCAACCCCTTTTCTCAGTTTCTCTGGTTCGCAACCGTCTTATCCATCTTTTTCTAGGTTTATGCAGCATTACCTTTCCTTCGGGATAAAAATATCTAGTTGGCGACTCTATTCACCTTCACTTTCATTTTCTCTCTTTTCGTCGACCGTTCACGCTTGTACCGGGATGCAAATCTTCGGGAGCGACAACTTGGAACTGTGAAACCGAAAATTAGTTTTTTTGTGAAATTTTTGAATATGGAAGTGTCTCCTTTTTTGCTCTGAATTCCTCCCCTATGTGTTTGTGTATGTTGTATACTTATAGTAGAAGCAATTAGGTTAAAAATTTGGGCTTGGTCTTTGTGAAATTTTATTACTTGATGGTGAAGAAATTCCTTTCATAATTTGTCCAAAAATCACATCATATATTACCAAATAGCCTTAGCACGAAATTGGATGAGATCAAATCAACTTGAATGTCATTTAAGAGCTTCTAGAAGAAGAATCAAATCATATATTTGTATTTTCATATTTTATTTTGATTTAAAATGAATTTTAATGGATAAAATCCAAATAAATAATAAATAAATTATAAAAATCAGAAAATATTTGAATTTGGTCGTGCTTGATGTTATCATGAAGATTGGGTTGCAAAATGCTAGGCCCATTTGGAAAAAATTAGATTTAAGCCCTTATTTTCTTCATACACCCCTTGAAAATCTCCCAATTTTGACAAGGCATAAATCCCTCAATTTTAAGGATATGAAGGTGCTCTTGGACATTTTGGAATGCTTAAAGAGTCCTCTAACAAACGTCTTTAGTCTCATGTCCATATCTTTTACCATTTTCAGATTATGCCCTTTGGAAAGAGTTGACTTTTTGTTGACATTTGAAATGACCTGTAATGTTTTAGCTGATACCTTCCAAATGAAGCATTTTTAGGCTTGGCTTGTGAGACACAAAGTTGTAGAGAATTCAATTTCCTTCAAAATGAGCTACGGATGGGAAATTTTTGATGAAGCAGGTGAAAGTTATGGCTGGTCAAAGTTCAGTTGACTTTTCCTAAGAAAACCCTAATTTAGAAACTCCTGATTCTTGATGATCTGAAACTTTCTTGATGAATCATGATAAAAACTTGATCAAATGATGAATTTTACTTCATAATCTTAATGTTGGCAAAAAAACTTGAAGTTTGACTTTGATTTGACCACAGTTGACCTCAGTTTGACTTTTTAACTGCTTTGACTGATTTTTGCAAATCTAATCATCTGACTGGTTAAGCTCTTTGGGAAAGATTTGAAACTTGACATAGGGATTCTTGAAGTCATATGGGATGCCATGACGTTCACTTGAAGCCTTGAAAGTCATTTTAACCTGAGGAAACCCAAAAGCCTAGTTTTGGATACTTTGCTTAGGAGGAGGCATTGTCTGGGGAAAATTCCACACTTCTTGATCAATTGGAAGTCTTGAGAATCTTATGATCATTTATAAGTATTGAGAGATATTGTCTTGATTGTGGGAGGGAAAATTTTGGGTGCAACACTCGGACATGGTGATTGTCAGAGAAAGAATCGAAGAGGGTCTGGAAAGTGGAAAGATTCAAGGAGGTTCTAGCAGCCAAGCTGGAGTCAAAAAGCCTTTCAACGGGTACAAAAAGGGCGAATCAAATTCCATTTCTATTTCAAGTGGGAATCCTCAACAGAGTGTGCCTACTTCACTCCCTTACTACTAGTATCCATATGTTGCTGCTGCGTAATATGCTCCTATGCCTTATCAGCCAGTCCCTCCAATGCCTTATCAACCAACAATTCAAGCTCCATTTCCACCTTAGATGCCTTACCAACCCTGTCCTTATCCTCTAATTGCTGCTGCGCAATATGCACATAATCTATACCAGCAACCGACTTATCTACAACAGTTTGGTCAACAACAGCAACACGCTCCTCAACAGCGCCCACCATATCAACAAAAAGGATCTGACAGACACATTGATCCATTGCCTATGTCATACAGCGAAATCTTTAATGGGCTGATGGCAAAGGGATCTCTTACTTTGAGGGATATGCCACCTCAGACTGGTACCTCCCGAGACTATGATACCAATGCTCACTTTGGGTATCACAAAGGTGCTCCAGGTAACACAATCGAGAACTGCAAGGCCTTCAAGCACAAAGTTCAAGACCTGATCGACTCTAAGGATCTCACCGTCACCCAAAAGAATCTGAATGTTTAGAATAATCCAATGTCGCCGCATGGGGCCCGCAAGTGAAAGCTTTTGAAGGGGTTGTCGAAGACCAAGCTTAATAGTCTCCAACTCTGAGCAAGTCAAATAAAGAGAAGTTCATTCCTCAAATCAAGGCAATTGTCGCCATTTACCATTCCGCATTCTTGTTATTTTGTATTGTTTGTTTAAGTACTGTTTGCTCTGAACATTTTCATTTGTACTTGGTTTTGTTAATATTATGTTTATGCATGTTTTGAATTAGTCTATTCGCATTCGCTCATTATTTATCATTTATCACAAAAATCACAAAAATATTCCTTCACTTCACCTTAGCAAAGATTTAAGGGAGGATGATGAAAACTGAATACCCATAACTGTTGCAGTAAGCTTTCGGATAAAACCTCGTCAATTATGTACATGCATTTTTTTTCAAATCCCCAAACACTGGAGAGATAAGGAGTTAATCCCTAGTCAACCACTTCGAGCCTAGAAGTGGGAGTTTCTTTCGGATACAAACCCTTACGCTCAACCCGGGGAAGGGTAGTTGTTCAGTTAACCTGAATACACCTTCAAATCGCAAGATGAGACATCGCGTCGGAGGACCATCAACAAATGACTTGGCAGTCACGACATTCAACAAAATACAAAAAAAAACCGATAAGTCGAGCACCCAAAGGGAGACTTAGGCGAGAACAAAAAAAGGAAAAAAAACCGCTAAATCGAGCACCCAAAGGGAGATTTAGGCGAGAAAAAATAAATTATTTAGTTGAGCACCCAAAGGGAGACTAAAGCAAAACAAAACAAAAAAAAAACCTAAGTTGAGCACCCAAAGGGAGACTTAGGCAAAAATCAAAGAAAACCACTAAGTTGAGCACCCGAAGGGAGACTTAGTCGACAACAAATAAGAACAAATCAAAAGTGGAGCTCAAATCCTCAGCAAAAGCAAAACAAATATCAGTGACCACCAAATCAAAAATCAAAGGGTTACCAACATCCAATCAAAATCAAAATAAGATGACTGCCACTTCAAGCAAACTTTGAAGCTTCATCTTCTCTCTTACAATGTCAAAACAAATGCATATGTAGAAGTTAACTGAATATAGGACTGAATTTACCGTCATGCAAAATGACAAGTAGGAGAAAGTTCGCGTACGGAGCGAAGGATATGAGAAAAGAATTCCCGAAGGAAAGACGCTTATTGTTTGTTTGTGTTTTTTAAGAAGCTTTTTATGAATGTGTCGCATGGAAGTGAACTCAAGCTCTTTTCCATGGAATGTGCACTTGTCACTACATTCCAAGATGGAATAATAGAACAAGCACACTTCAAGTAAGGAGAAGATCCCCAAAACTTGAATCCAGAGATTAGGGCTTAGGCTCACTAACTCATTAACTTATTAAGTGTTTTTGGTATTTACAATGAAGAAGTGTTTTTTATGATTTTCTTTGTGAAGAAGATACCTTGATCAGACTTGTGCATCACAAGATAAGCTTGTACTATCCCAAGATGGGAAGACTACAAGTACCTCATGGGATAAGGCTATTGCTCAAGGTATCACTTCAAACTTTATTAGATGCTTTTTAGGATTTTGAGATGAGAAGAGAAGAAGAAACCAAAAGGATCACAAAGGCAAAAGTCTAATGGGGGACTAAAGAATCCTAAGTGTTGTCATGCATGGATATCCTAGGTTAGTGTGGTTTACTATCCTAAAGAAGAAAGAGATAAGAAGAAGAGAAGAAGAAGAAGAAGAAAGGAGAGAATTAAGGCCTAAGCCCAACAATCAAAGGTTAGTACCAATAAGAATAAGAAGAGAAGAGATGAGATTTGGAGATGTGGGAATCACTTCCACACCTCTCACTTACCATAGCCCCTGAAAAGGTTAGCAACATAAGCATACAAGTGAAATAAAATGAATATAATGACATGCCAACATCATACAAACATAAGTGTAATCACATATACAAATGCTCAATGCAAATGCAAGAAACAAGAATGAGAGAAGAAGCATACAAGTCAATTATGAAGCAACATGAAACACATGGCAAGGCAAAGTGAACTTAACAAGATGCAAAGCAAAAATGCACAAAACATGAACTCAAGGCACAATACCAGAACCAAATCAAGTTAAATAAATGCTTAAGAAGCAAGAGAGATGAAGAGAATAGAAGCACAAAACTTAACAATCACATTATGAGAGGAAAGGAGCAAAGAAGTGAGGTGGATACACATATGAAAGAAAGAACTTAAAAAGTAAACAAAACACAAAATTTCCAAGACACAAACCCTAAACCAAGATCAGAAAGGTATCCATACCCCAAAGAGACCCCAAATGAGATGAAGAAGTTGGCACAAGTGCCCTTCTAGGCTAATGAGAGAGCTTATGACCAAAACGAAGCAAAATGGGACAAGTTATGAACCAAAATTCAAATCAAATCAAATATGAACCCAAAAATTCCACAACCTTGGATAAATGATCTTCAATCATGATATAACAAGATGCCAAAAGGGTTGGGAGAAATTCAGAAGCTATGCAAGTCAAATGAAGGCTTAAACATGAACTAGGGTTAAGAAACTTCAATGACAAGCCAAGGACCAAAACCAATTGAATAAGCTTCTAAAAATCAGGGATAAAATCAAAAATGAACTACATCTTCTTATGAAACCATAGCAAAAAGAACAAACAAGAAATTCAAAAAGATGAACACTATGGAAATTGGACAAGGCAGCATGCTCAAAAAGGACTTAAAAAGAATTAATTAAGATGGACAATTAATTGACACGTGGATATTAGAAATAAATGGAAAAGAAAAATATGGAAAATTAGAGAAAACTCCAATGAACAACCATGAATTAATTCAGATTTTTTTGAAGCTCAAAAGTATTTTTTAAAAATGAAAACCAAAATGAAATAAAAGAATAAAAGAAAAGAAAGAATTAAAATGAGAGAAGAGGACTGGGGTGCGAAAAGTAAAAGATTCAGTTCATTACAATTGGGCCCAGATACGAGGGGGGTGTGAATAGAAAGGGATGAGCCCACTAGTATGCGCAGGTTCACAAAAATAGGGTGGAAATTCAGAGGAAAAATAAGGAAAAACAATTGGCCATCAGATGGAATGGACGCATCCTGTGAACTGTCTCATTAATTGATGTGTCAAACGTATTGGATGAGAGGTGAGGAACACACACGTTACCATGGGGTGAGAAACTTGAAGCATTTTCAGAAACAAAAATATAAAAGCCAAGCACGTGAATGGGAGGCTGTGTCATTAATTGACGTGTCAAGATCTTGTGCGCTGAGAAAGAAAATCCAATGGCAGAGGACTCGTCTTCAAGCTTGAGAAACCCTAATCACAACTTTCCAGAATCCGGTGACCGGAGCTAGGGCTCCGGCACCGGAAAACTAACAACATGAACAAACAATCATAAAAATGAATAAAAACCTCCAGATTGGGTAATTGAGGTGCCCTGAGTTCAAAAATGGTGATGGAATTTTCAAAAGATCAATGGATTCTCTGGATCGAAGGAAAACAGTTGGCACCAAGAAATTTCAAATTCAAATATCAAGCTCAATAGTGCACCAATTTCAAAACTAAAAACAACAAAATGATCAGTGAACATCAAGGATCATAATGCACACAACCAATTTCATTTTCAGATCTGAAGATTTGGAAGTTTACCTGAGATTGCAGTTCTTGAAAAAGCTTGTTAGAAGCCAAGATAAAGAAGCCAATCCATTCCAAATGCACTAGTTGCAAAATAAATGCAACTAGAGTCTTGAATCTTGCTGGATCTTGGATTTTGCAGCCAACAACCCTGAAATGGCAAGGTTATGATTCTTGAGAGATAGCTTGCACAATGGTGAGATTTATGATCCTGAGCTCTCAAGGATGAAGGATCTGTAATTTGTTTGGAAGAGAGCAAGTGTGTGAAGAGATTCGAGAGAAAATGAAAATGGTGCAAAAACTTGGAAACTGAGAATTGAGAGAGAACTGGATCCTTTAAAACCCTAATTTGGTTTTATATGATGTCATGAGGAAATGTTGAAGAGATGAGGAACTTTGCACGTGAAAATGAAAAGTTTTAGTGATTTTGCAATTTTGGCCAATTTGTTGTGATTTCATGAAAAACTCATGCACTCCCTTGCCTTCTGCCCATGTGCACTCACAATTCCACCCATGATTTCAAACTAAAAGAATCCTGGCCATTAGATCAGAGAGTCACACTATTTTCATGTTCATGCATAAATTGCACTTTTGGAATGGAATCCTCATTGTGCACGAATTTTGTGAATTTCTTGGAGAAAAGTGAGCCAAATGAATTGCATTGTAACATTGCAACATTATTTGATCCATACCAACACTCAAAATTAAGTTCCATGACATTTGGCTTTGGTGCATAAGTGAAAAAACCAAGTTTGCCCTAATTTTTGTCAAATTTTCGAGGGGCAAATCTCTTCAACCATGAAGGCTATGAAAAATTACTTGTACTTTTTGAAAATGGGAGGCCTTAATCTCCAACTTTCATGTTTGACTTTGGTCCATTTGAATAATTTTTCATTAAGTTATGGTCACTTGAATTTTAGGGCAAAAACTTGCCAAAAATGGCATTTTCCAAAACCAACTTTGCACCAATTTTGCAATACACCTCAAAACCTCATGATTATTGATCTTTGAACTTTCCAAACCTCTTTTAACATTATAAGAACATCCCTTGGTTAGAAAAATGGGATTGGACCCCTTGAAATCACACAGTTGACTTTTCTAAGGCACAGTTGACGAGTTTCTTCATCTGCAAGCAACTGAAGAAATGCTTGACTTCCACAAGGAATTTTTCTCACCAAATTTGGTACCTAGGATCCTCTTAACATGTAAAATACTTTAACCAAATGAAATGGCCAAATTCTTGAGGTTTTCATGCTTGAATCTCAAACCCTAGTTTAGGACCATTGTGTAGGAGCTTTGCCTTAGCCTGGATTCCCTGATGATCTTCCAACCTTATGAGCTTTTGTAAATGAACTTGAACTTGTAAATGCAATATAGACCCATCATAGGACTTGTAAAAAACCATTGGGCTCCTTGTCATAGCTTGTAATGCTTCAAGAAACTCCACAGATGATCATATGCCTAATGCTAGGTCATGAGAAATGTTATGCCTTATCTTTCCATGCTAGGATGCTAAGACTATGATATGTTCATGATGAATATGATGTGATATGATGCTTAAAATGAAGAGGGAAAATTTGGGGTGTTACAGCTGCCCCTATTCAATCAACTGCTAATCTGAAAAGGACGGTAGCACAGGCTATCGACCGTTCAAGATAAATTGTGGTTGAATACCAAGAAGACCTGAAATTTGAACTCTGATGAAGAATGCAGAAACTGGGAAATAAACCCAACCAAATGATGCTTTGGTGATTGAAGTGGAGAGAAAGCAGACGAGCTTCTTCCAAGTTGAAACTGTTATCTGGAATCCAAAATACTTTGACAGACGGGTCTTCTTCGAACAATCCTGTTACGCCAGGAACTGGACATACGAATCCTCAAACACTTTGCAAAACATATGACTTGAGACAGACGAATCTCCTTCGGATATACTTGTTACACCAGGACTGGGATGCACTAAAGTCTGTGGGATAGACGTGCATAATCAAGGTAGACGAACCTTCTTCATATATTATCCGTGGATATATGGTATAAGACAGACGAGTCTTCTTCGAGCAAACCTGTTACGCCAGGTGCAACATAATAATTGGTGCTTGAGACAGACGAGCCTCCTTCGGATATACCTGTTACGCCAGGACCGGTAACCATTTTGACATTTATTCCCACAGTCAGGATTTTAAACCTCTTCAATACAGACGAGTATTGGATGATCATCGAGATAACACAGACGAGTGCCATAAGTCAATGATACAAACAAGTATCAGACGATGACCCAAGAAACACATACGAGCGCTTCAGGCAATGATACAGACGAGTATCAGCCAATGGTATAGACGAATACCCGAAAATCAAACACAGACGAGCACTTGGAGAAGCAATATAGACGAGTACCAGGGTAATCAGCAAATCCACACATACAGATATAAGCTAACACAGACGAGTGTTAGGGATGATACAGACGAGTATCCAAACAAAGCAGACGAGCTTCAAACAGATAATAAACACAGACGAGTGCCGGAGAACGCAGACGAGCAACAACAAATATCAAATATCAAACACATACGAGTGCTGGGAAGTGCAGACGAGCAATTAATTATCAAATATCAAACACAGACGAGTGTTGGAAATTGCAGACGAGTAATTAATTATCAAATATCAAACACAGACGAGTGCTGGAAATTGCAGACAAGCAATATCAAATATCAAATATCAAACACAGACGAGTGCTGGGAAGTGCAGACGAGCAATTAATTATCAAATATCAAACACAGACGAGTGCTGGGAAGTGCAGACGAGCAATTAAAGTAATCATAGACCATTGCTGGGGAAAGCAAACGAGCAATACCAAAGTGATAACACAGACGAGTGTCGAGAGATGCAGACAAGCAGCAATAAAGTAAGAACATCGACGAGTGCTAGAGAGGTGCAGGCGAGCAACAAACAAATGCCTGACTGGCCACAAGAGTTACAACTCTGCAGGGGAAAAACAAGTCGAGAGGCCTTGACACCTAACTCTGACTGGGACGATGAATACCTGTCTGTATCATCATATTGACCAAAAGAATGGCGACTTCGCTGGGGAATATTTCACTGATGGGAGTGAAAAACAAATATGAACCTTGTGGGGACATCAGGCATTCAGCTTCCTGCTGGGCATACTCCACTGGGGAAGAAACTGCTTGGGCTACCTGCCAAGACTTAGCTGGGGGAAAATTCTGCTTGGGAGAATGTGACGCCATCCTGCAACCTGTAACAACAGAAAACATAAGTGTGCCCCAGGGACTTGCATGGTATGATCTGTTCATCCATCGCCACCCGACACTCAAAGAGGGTTTCAAATGTTTCCCTGCAATGTCATTTTTCTTTCAAATTAACACCATGTTTAAATGCAATGCTATTTTTGCCAAAAACTCAGGACATTTTGCAAACAAAAATAAACACAACACAACTTTTTGACTGAATATTCTTTTTATTGAAAGGCCTCTGAATAGGAAAAGATTTACATCAGGAAGCAACCACCTGGAAAGAGGTAGTCACCATAAAATTGAGAAAACAAACTATCCTAATGGCAATGGACACAACATTCCAATGAGTTCCCTTTCTGCTATGACCAGCATGTCTTCAAAACTCTCCATTCTTGCCTTTGCTTTATGAGAGGATGAGGGGACTGATTCCTATCCTTCTGATATTGTCAATTTGTATGAAACGATGATTTGGTTCAGATTACTCGGATCGCAGTTGTTCGCTTATTCCCTTATTTTGCGTGGATCGCCCTTCCGGGTTTTCAATCCACCGGGATACCCTTTTTTGCCTGAGCTGTCCAATGTGGCTTTTCAACTCAGCGGGTGTACATTTTTTTATTTATTTTCCCTAACTTTTGCCCGAGCTTTTTATTCTGTTTTTAGCTCGCCGGGATGCCCTTTTTTTGCCTGGACTTTAATTCTGTTTTTATGTCCAGCGGGTCTCTTTATGCGAAGTATTTTTTAACTGCGTCCGAGTTAACAGGGGATTGGAAGTCATCTCCATCCATAGTGGTGAGCATCAGTGCTCCTCCTGAGAAAACTTTCTTCACTATGAATGTTCCATCGTAGTTTGGGGTCCACTTGCCCCTATGATCTGAACCTGGAGGAACAATCCTCTTCAGCACAAGCTCTCCCACTTGATACTCCCGAGTACGTACTTGTTGGTCGAATGCTCGCTTCATTCTCCTTTGATAAAGCTGACCATGACAGATAGCCGCTAATCTCTTTTCCTCAATTAGACATAGCTGATTGTAACGAGCACGCACCCATTCAGCCTCATCAAGCTTCACATCCATCATCACACGCAATGAAGGAATCTCTACTTCAACAGGCAAGACTGCCTCCATACCATATACCAGAGAGAAGGGAGTTGCCCCAGTTGACGTCCTGACTAACGTTCGGTACCCATGCAACGCAAAAGGTAACATCTCATGCCAATCTTTGTAGGTAACAACCATTTTTGCACAATCTTCTTGATATTCTTGTTTGCTGCCTCTACCGCACCATTCATCTTTGGTCGGTAAGGAGAAGAATTGTGATGCTGAATCTTGAAGTCCCGACACAACTCTGCCATCATCTTGTTGTTGAGATTAGAACCATTGTCAGTAATGATTTTTTCGGGCACGCCGTATCTGCATATGATATCCCTTTTTAGAAATCTGGCTACCACTTGACGAGTGACATTGGCATAAGATGCTGCTTCGACCCACTTTGTGAAGTAATCAATCGCAACCAGGATGAAGCGATGACCATTTGAAGCAGTAGGCTCTATCTTCCCGATCATGTCAATGCCCCATATAGAAAAGGGCCAAGGAGATGACATGACGTTGAGCGGACTAGGAGGAATATGCACTTTGTCTGCATAAATCTGGCACTTGTGGCACTTACGAGTGAATGAACAACAGTCTGCATCCATTGTCATCCAGTAATACCCCGATCTCAGTAATTTCTTAGCCATAGAATGCCCTCTTGCATGGGTACCGAAAGATCCCTCGTGGACTTCCTGCATTAACAGGCTTGCTTCGTGTCTATCCACGCATCTGAGCAAGACCATGTCAAAGTTTCTCTTGTACAAAACCCCATTTGTATTCAAGAAGAAGCTGGCAGCAAGTCGCCTTAAGGTCTTCTTGTCATTGGAAGATGCCCCAACTGGGTATTCTTGCTTTTCCAGGAATAGCTCGATATCAAAGTACCAAGGTTTCTCATCAGACACTGCATCTACAGAGAAGGCATGAGCTGGAGCGTCAAGCCTGGAAATGTCAATTCTGGGCACATAGTTCCAACACAAGACTTTGATAGACGAAGAAAGATTGGCCAATACGTCGGCAAATTGATTTTCATCACGTGGTATATACTGAAGCTTAACTGTTGTGAAGAACGTCAACAGTTTTCTAGCATAATCCCTGTAAGGAATTATATTCTCTTGATGCGTATACCACTTGCCGGTAACTTGATTGATAACGAGGGCTGAATCTCCGAATATATCGAGGGTCTTAATCCGAAGGTTAATAGCCTCCTCTATTCCCATTATGCATGCCTCGTATTCCGCTTCATTGTTGGTGCAACCAAAAGTAATTCTGGCAGCGAAGGGAAAGTGAACACCTTCTGGAGTGATAAGAACAGCACCAACTCCATGTCCATTGATATTGACTGCCCCATCAAACATCAACTTCCATTTAGATTCAGGGTCTGGCCCCTCCTCCGGAAGTGGTTCCTCGCAATCGTTTTCTTTAAGGTACATGATGTCCTCATCAGGGAAATCAAACTTCATTGGCTGATAATCATCTTCAAGAGGTTGCTATGCAAGGTAATCTGACAATATGCTTCCCTTGATGGCTTTCTGAGAAGTATACTGGATGTCATATTCAGTTAAAATCATCTGCCACTTAGCAACCCTTCTGGTTAACGCTGGTTTCTCAAAGATGTACTTGACAGGATCCATTTTGGAAATTAGCAGTGTGGTATGAGTCAACATGTACTGTCTCAGTCGACGAGCAGCCCATACCAAAGCGCAACAAGTTTTCTCGAGCAGTGAGTAACAGGATTCACAGTCGGTAAACTTTTTGCTAAGGTAATAAATAGCGTACTCTTTTCGACCAAACTCGTTATGTTGGCCTAGAACACACCCCATTGACCCCTCTAGCACAGTCAAGTACATGATTAAAGGTCTTCCTTCAACTGGTGGGAGAACTGACTTTAGTTATGTTGCGGATAGCAAGAGTCGCCACCGACTTTTATTTTATCCAAAGGAAAGGCATAAAAGAACAGGAAAGACCTTATAAAAGATTTTGGGTCCGGGGGGTAGGTTATGTAAAGGGAAGGTGTTAGCACCCTTTACATCCATGGTTATCCATGGGCTCTTAGTTACTTAGCTCACTTTGAATTGTTTTTGAAAATGTGAAGTGTGTGAATAGAAATTTTCATAAGAGTTTGATAATGATCCATGTACGGATGCGTAAAAAACTTGTGTTTGAAAATTGTTTGAAATTTGTGAAGTGTTTGAAAAGTTTGAATAGTGAGCAAGTAATTATGAGGAACCTACCCTAAAGTTTAAGTCTTTCTGTTCTTTATCCTTTAAATGGTAAGACTATCCCTATTATTAAGGAATAGGTAGTCATTACCTTGGATGTGAGGGACAAGTGAGGGACATCTGTTTAATGAAGGCAACTGTGGGGTGTATTAAGCAATTTTTTGGAGGGACTGTCATCATTATTCGAAAGGGACAAGATCATTATGAAAGGCAACCATTTAAGGGACTTGATCTTTGATTATGAAGGGACTAGATGACTTTTCTTTTAAGGGACTTTGCTTTATACACCCTACTTGACCTTTTTTGAATAGGCAACATTGAGAGGCAACCCTAGAAAGTGAGATGGCAATCAAAGATCGACTTACGTGTGTGAGTGTTTAATTTTAAATATTTATCTTGTGAATTAGGTGATCTAAATTAATTTTAAATAGCATACATGTTTACACTCCCTATTTACTAACCATGGCATAAAAAATAAATAATTAAGTGTTACAAATAAATATTTACACCAAGGAGCAATTACAAAAAATAATAAAAGCAATTTAAAATAATAAGCAAAATAAAATAAATAAGCAATAATAATTATAATAGGGGTTAGTGAGAATAATAATAATAATCACAATTAAAAATAAATGGGGTTAGTAATAAACATGATTAGTAATAATAATAAGCAAAATATAATGATAAACAAGAATTAAAAATTAATAAGGAAATATGAACAATTATATTAATTATAAAATTTAAAATTATATGCATCTTATAAAAGTTAAATTAATTATAAACACATAAAAAATATAATTACAAGATTAAATTAGCATAGATTTAATTATTTCTAAACATATATTTAAAAAATTATTTATATATAAAATTTAGATTGTAAACAAGTTATAGAAATATTTACCTATTATATATAAAAAAAATAGAATTGATATTAATTGTATTTATAAAATTTAATTATATTAAACAAAATATATACATAAAAAAAAATGATCATACAATTATATTTACAAAAATTAGAAATAAGAATCACAAAATAGAATTAGGTTTTCTTTTTAATTGCTTAGAAAAAATAAATCAGGGTTTGTCAAATATTAGGGTTTATTTTATTTACAAAATTAATTTAGTATACATATTATAATCTAAATACATAATAATAAAAAAAACTAATTTTTGAATTAAGAGAAATAATTTTAGAATTTTAGAGAATGTTGAATATATATTTGTAGAATTATTTAATTATATGTATATCTATGATTATTAATAAAAATAGTTAAACAAAATCAATTAAACAAAATAAAATAGAAAAAAGAAGCAAAAAATTGAAACTTACCTGACTGGGGTTTGAACCCAGGACACTCTTCTTGCCAAGGACTACACACACCACCAGGCCATCAGCGCGCGTGTGATAATGAAGGGAGAGGAATTTGTTTTATGCGTTCAACCTAAAAATCAGAAAAAAAAGGAAAGAAAGCAAAAGGCCTGGGGGATTCGAACCCAGGACCTTACACACAAACACACAAGTACATGACCATTCCAGCTAGATGAGCGAACCTGTATACAACTTCACAATAATGCATAATATATTATAACAGCTTAATATCTGGAAAAATAAGCAAAAAGAACTGAAGCCAGGGTTCGAACCCTTGCCCTTCAACCAAACACACGCTAGCCTTACCACTGGGACAAGCGTTGGCTTGTGAAATAAAACAGACAACAAAAGATAAAATATTTAAAATAAAATTCAAATTTCCAGAACGCGCGCAGGGGTCATCTTCTACCTCTGGATGTTTGAATTTTGTTGCGAAAATTGTTGCAAGCTTACCTGCGATTTTTCCTGCACACATAAACCTGCGAAATTCAAACTATACCAAACGAGTACAATTTTATCCAATTGAGCACACCATTGTAATCTACATAGTTCACACAATCAACCTACGGTCTCAAAATGCATTTATATTTGCTGGATTAGGAAACCCTAATTCGAAGGTGTAAACCCTAGCCATGGCCGTTTGCGAGTCAAGCCATGGAGCTTTGATTTAATTGTCCAGAAACCATCTAGGCATCACAACAAACACATATCAATCATCAAAAACAGTTCATAATGCATATATTAGTGAATTCGAAAATTTGAAATTTAAGATAAAAGTGAATTCGGTATTCATGGTTCACGATGCTTCTGATGCAAATGAGAGCTGGGATCGCATCTGGGATGTTCAAGGAATGTTTCTATGTTCTCAAATTACCTTCAAATGCCCTCTATGATTGAAACCGAATTTGAGTTTGTGAAGGATTTTTGGAAGATGCAACTTACACTTGGGGAGGCAGAATTTTCGTGGCTTGTGCTAGGGTCGTGTTAAGTACTTATAGGATGATCAATTGAGGCTGAAAAACTAGGTCATTGTGTAGAAGATTTGATCCAAAAAGATTCAAAAAGATGGCCTTTAAAAATCAATTTTTTTTGCATAAACACTTGCTATTTTGGTATGATTCTCATTACTCTTGTATCAATCAAGTCTAAATATAATTTAAGACCTTCTAGAAACCAAATCAAATTTAATTTTCATTATTTTATATTTTATTTGAATTTAAAATGATTTTTTAATATAAAAATCATAATAAATAAAAACAAAATGAATAAAATTATGAATAAATCAATTTAATTTCGTGCAAGATGTTTTGAAGTGGATTGGGTCATTATTTGGCAAGCCCATTTGGAAAAAATTGGTTTTAGACCTCCATTTTCTTCATGAACCAACCCAAAATTTCCCAACTTTGCAAGGGCACATATCCTTCAATTTTAATGGTATGAGGGTGTTCTTGGACATTTTGGAAAGCTTGAAGAGTCCTCTAACCAACCTCACTGGTTTCATGTCCATATCACTTACCATTCTCAAGTTATGCCCTTTTGAAGTTGTTGACTTTTTGTTGACTTTCAAAAGGACCTATAATGTCTTAGCTCATACCTTCCAAATGAAGCATTTTTGAGCTTGGCTTGTGAGACACAAAGTTGTAGAGAATTCAATTTCCTTCAAAATGAGCTTTGGATGGAGACTTGGTGATGAAGCATGTGAAAGTTATGGCTGGTCAAAGTTCAGTTGACTTTTACTAAGGAAACCCTAATTTAGAAACCCCTGATTCTTGATGATCTGAAATCTCCTTGATGAATCATGATCAACCCTTGATCAAATGATGAATTTTACTTCACATACTTGATGTTGGAAAAAAATCATGAAGTTTGACTTTGGTTTGACCACAGTTGACCTCAGTTTGACTTTTTAACTGCTTTGACTAATTTTGACTTATCTGATCATCTGACTGAGCAAACCTTTGAGAAAAGTCTTGAAACTTGTCATGGGGGTTCTTACACACATATAAGATGTTATGAAGCTCACTTGAAGTCCTGGAAGTTCATTTAGCCTGACTAAAGTCAAAACCCTAGTTTTGGATGCACTGCTTAGGAGGTGCATTGTCTGAGGGAATTGTCAACTCTTCTGACTATTTGTGAACTTTGTGAACCTTGTGAACCATCATAAAATGTCTTGTGAACCTCATGGGAGGTATTGTGAACCTTGTGAACCTTGTGAACCTCATAAAGTATCTTGTAGACTTCATGAACCTCATGAAAGGTTTTGTAAGCATTGTGAATCTTGTGAACCTTGTGAACTTCATAAAGTGACATGTAGACTTCATGAACCTCATGAAAGGTCTTGTAAGTATTGTGAATCTTGTGAACCTTGTGAACCTTCTTAGCACACAAAGTCTTGTATTGTGAGGGCAAATTTTGGGGTGCAACAGCTGCCCCTGTTCAATTTTCTGAAACCTGAGGGGTTAGATCGGTATGTTTGCCAGTCGTAACTTGGAAGGTTGAAGGGGATTGAACATAAAAGCCCAAAAATTTGCACTCACCGGTGCGTAGAGTGATATTGATGGTTGGTTGTATATGCTTGAGTGGGCTTAAAGATGCCACTTGGAGAAAAATTCTTCAGATACATTTCTTGGAGGATAAAGCAGTCCAAAATATGATGATAACTTTCAGGAGGATAAAGCAGTCCTGATGGATGATATGCTTTCAGGAGGATAGAGCAATCCTGATGTATAAGAAGCTTTTAGGAGGATAAAGCAGTCTTGAAGGATGATATGCTTTCAGGAGGATTAAAGCAGTCCTGACGTAATAATGATAATTTTCAGGAGGATAAAGCAGTCCTGAGGGATGATAGGCTTTCAGTAGGATAAAGCAATTCTGATGTAGTGATATGCTTTCAGGGGGATGAAGCAATCCTGAGGTACAAGAAGCTGTCAGGAGGATAAAGCAGTCCTGAAGTAATAATAAGCTGTCAGGAGGATGAAGCAATCCTGAGGTAAGAGAAGCTTTCAGGAGGATAAAGCAGTCCTGAGGAAATGATAACTTTCAGGAGGATAAAGCAGTCCTGATAGATGATAAGTTGTTGATGAAGTTTGTCTGCTGGAGAATTAACCTGAAAACAAGGTAGCATTCCATATGGTAGCATTAGTTTATGCATTATGTATGCATGTATAGTATGATGCACCTAAGTAATGTATTATGCATCCATGGATATGTATGTTATGGTGTGATGTAAATGATGTATGTATGATATGATACTGCCTGAAGCGTCTGGATATCTTTGTATAATAACTGCTGGCCAGGGAAAATAAATCCCGATTGTTGTTGAAGAATATGAGGAACTTGTTCCTATCTTGTTTGATGATAAGGTATACATACCCTCTCGTCTGCTGGGGATAGCAAGGTATATATAACCTCCCGTTTGCTGGGGATAGTAAGGTATATATAACCTCCCGTCTGCTGGGGATAGTAGGGTATATATAACCTCCCGTCTGCTGGGGATAGTAAGGTATACATAACCTTCCGTCTTCGTTTGATAGTAGGGTAGATATAGCCTCCCGTCTTCGTTCGTCGTACTCTTATTGGAAAGTAAATTCCCGAATATCCGTATGAGGATAAAAGAGATGGATATAAATTCCAGGGGAGATGTGACTTTATGAAGATGGATTTGTCCTACTGAGGGTTTGTAACTGTATTGTAAAGATGAACCGGTGAAGCTTCGTTGAAATCCTTCCCTCGTTCGTCCTTAGTAAATACTATTACTGCATTTTCATGCATTTCTGGTAAACATCAATCATATTAAGCATTCATGCATTTCTGGTAAACATCAATCATATCCAAAAGCATAATACATTCAAACAAAACCAATGGACGTTTCGCTTATGTAAATAGGGTAAAAGTAAATCTGGATTCAAAAATGGAATTTTATTTATATCAAAGAGTGACCCATACATGGGTAAGTTTGTACAAGGAGACATAAACCCTAGTAAGAGGATTTTGTCATAAAGTTTTTACAAAACAAGGAAAATCAGCTATGTGGGAAATAATCCTATTGAGTTTCAATTCTACTATTGCCATTATCTTCAAGTATCTCATCTTCTGCTGTTGAAACGGAAACGATTGGATTGAGCTTTATCTGTTCAAACTTGAGTAAGTAGCACAACTGGTTGCAGTTTCATGGGTGATCCAAACGAGACATAGTCATACGCTTTAATCCCTAACTTTTGCCTGGATTGCCCTTTCAGGTTTTCAATCCACCGGGATACCCTTTTTTTCCCAAGCCGCCTTTTCAGGTTTTCGACTTGCCGGGTGTACATTTTTTATATATATCCCTAATTTTTGCCCAAACCCTTTTGGTTTGCCGGGATGCCCTTATTTTTGCCTAGGCCTGTCAACCTAGCGGGTCTCTTTTTATGCGTAGTATTTTTTAACTATGTTTGCGTTTACAGGCTGTGGGAAGTCTTCACCATCCATAGTAGTAAGTATCATGGCACCTCCTGAAAATACTGTTTTGACTACAAATGGTCCTTCATATGTGGGAGTCCACTTGCCCCTAGTATCACCCTGTGGTAATATGATACGCTTGATTACCAAGTCACCAGCCTGATATACCTTTGGCTTAACCTTCTTGTTAAAAGCCTTGATCATCCGTTTCTGGTACATCTGGCCATGACAAACTGCTGCTAACCTCTTCTCATCAATCAAATTTATCTGGTCAAGTCGAGTCTGAATCCACTCATCTTCATCCAAGCCTGCATCCTTCATAATTCTTAAGGAGGGAATCTGAACTTCAATGGGCAGAACTGCTTCCATACCATAGACTAAGGAGAATGGGGTTGCCCCTGTTGAAGTACGTATTGTAGTACGATAACCATGAAGAGCAAATGGTAACATCTCATGCCAATCCTTGTAAGTAACAGTCATTTTTTGTACAATCTTCTTGATGTTCTTATTAGCAGCTTCAACTGCCCCATTCATCTTCGGACGATACGGAGAAGAGTTGTGATGCTTAATCTTGAACTGCGTGCAGAGATCAGTAATCATAGTGTTTTTTAGATTAGAGCCATTGTCAGTAATAATCCTTTCAGGGATGCCATACCTACATATAAGATTATTCTTAATGAATCGAGCCACAACATTCTTAGTAACAGATGCAAATGAAGCTTCCTCTACCCATTTTGTGAAGTAATCAATAGCAACCAGGATGAAATGATGCCCATTAGAAGCAGTAGGTTTGATTTCACCAATCATATCAATGCCCCACATGGCAAAGGGCCAAGGAGCAGTCAACACATTCAATGGTGATGGAGGTATATGTACTTTATCAGCATAAATTTGACACTTGTGACACGTTCTGGAGTGTTGATAGCAATCAGCTTCCATGGTAGACCAATAGTAACCTGCTCTCAATATCTTCTTTGCCATGGTATGACCACTAGAATGAGTGCCAAAGATCCCATCATGCATATCTTCCATAATCTCAATTGCTTCCTTCTTATCCACACAACGAAGCAAAGTTGAATCATGATTGCGCTTGTACAAAATCCCATTACTCAAAAAGAACTTGGCAGAGAACCTTCTCAGGAACTTCCTATCTTTGACAGATGCCCCTTCAGGGAATTCCTGAGCTTCAAGATATCTTTTTACTTCATAGAACCAAGGCTTCTCCTCTGCCCCTTCAGTGTCAATCTCATTGCAGTATGCAGGCTTTTCAAATCTATCAATAGTAATCTTGGGAGCTTCATCATCCCAACTGATCTCAAACATGGATGCCATGGTGGCTAAAGCATCTGCCAACTGATTCTCTCTTCGTGGGATATGTCCAAAGGTAATCTCTTTAAAATGTGGGATCAAAGACAACACATATTCTCTGTAAGGAATGAGGTTATCATGCTTGGTATCCCAATCTCCTTTAATCTGACTTACTACCAAGGCTGAATCTCCGTACACATCAAGGAATTGAATCTTCATATCAATAGCAGCTTTAATACCCAGGATACATGCCTCATACTCAGCCATGTTATTGGTACAATAGAAACAAAGTCTGGCAGTAATCGGGGTATGACAACCTTCAGGGGAACTAATCATAACACCAACACCATTACCAAGTGCATTAGAGGCACCATCAAAAACCATAGTCCATCGGGATCCTTGTTCAGGTCCGTCATATTGTCCAGGTTCTTTGGTAATAATCATAATGTCTTCATCGGGGAACTCAAAACTCATTGACTGATAGTCATCCACTGCTTGATGAGCCAAATGATCAGCAACAACACTTCCTTTAATGGCCTTCTGAGTAGTATACTGTATGTCATATTCTGTTAAAATCATTTGCCATCTTGCAATTCTTCCGGAGAGAGCAGGTTTCTCAAATATGTACTTGATTGGATCCATCTTTGAAATCAACAAGGTAGTATGGGTCAACATATATTGTCTTAGTCGGCGAGCAGCCCATGCCAAAGCGCAGCAAGTTTTCTCGAGCATTGAGTATCTTGTTTCACAGTCGGTAAACTTTTTGCTAAGGTAGTATATTGCCTGCTCTTTTCTACCAGACTCGTCATGTTGCCCCAACACACACCCCATTGAGTTGTCTAACACTGTTAAGTACATAATCAAGGGTCTCCCATCAACTGGTGGCATCAAAATTGGAGGTTCTAGCAGATATCTCTTGATTTCATCAAAGGCAGTCTGGCACTCATCATTCCATTCCATCACCTGATCTTTCTTCAACAACTTGAAGATTGGCTCAAAGATGGCAGTCAATTGGGAAATAAATCTTGCAATGTAATTCAATCGTCCCAAGAAACCTCTAACCTCCTTCTCATTACGGGGAGCTGGCATCTCTCGTATAGCTTTCACTTTTGCTGGATCTACTTCAATACCTTTTCCACTGACTATGAAACCCAGGAGCTTTCCAGACCTAACTCCAAAAGTACACTTGTTTGGGTTCAATCTCAACTTATATTTCTTCAACCTCTCAAACAACTTATGCAGATGATCAAGATGTTGTTCTTCATTCTGGGACCTGGCTATCATATCATCCACATATACCTCTATCTCATGATGAATCATATCATGAAACAAAGCCACCATAGCATGCTGATATGTTGCCCCTGCATTCTTCAAACCAAATGGCATCACCTTATAACAAAAAGTGCCCCACTGTGTAACAAAGGTTGTCTTCTCCATATCTTCAGGTGCCATCTTGATCTGATTGTAACCAGAGAAACCATCCATAAAAGAGAATACCTTATGCTGAGCAGTGTTGTCTACCAGAACATCAATATGAGGAAGTGGAAAGTCATCTTTGGGGTTGGCCTTGTTCAAATCTCTGTAGTCCACACACATACGTACCTTACCATCTTTCTTAGGAACTGGTACCACATTTGCAACCCACTGAGGATAAGAAGTTACAGCTAAGAACCCTGCATTGAACTGTTTCATTACCTCTGCTTTGATCTTCTCTGACATTTCAGGACGCATACGGCGAACCTTCTGCTTCTTTGGACGACAATCTTCTTTTACCGGTAGACGATGAACCACAATGTCTGTATCCAACCCTGGCATATCTTCATAAGACCAAGCAAATATCTCCACATAGTCACGTAACATTTGAACCAGTCTGCTCTTGACACTATCCTCTAAATCAGCCTCTATCTTGACTTCTTTCCTGTTTTCTTCAGTTCCCAAATTCACAACTTCGACTGGCTCTTCATGTGGTTGTATGGATTTCTCTTCTTGTTGTAATAACCTAGCAAGCTCTACAGGTACTTCACAATCGTCCTCATTTCCGCCTTCAGTTTGATAGATCGGATTCTCGAAATTATAATTGGCAATAGTAGAACTGTTATCAACAGGATCCAGAGTGGATGAGGATCTGCATTTTAGTGATGTGGGTGTGTGTAAGAACACATAGCTGATAAAGCAAAAATAAAAGAAAGACAAGGAACACAATATTTACTAAAACGAAACGTCCACTGATTTTATTGAATGAAGTATGCAAATGAAATGACAGCCCGTAACAAGCACACCATTGTGCCCCGGGTAAGGCACAAGGCTTGAAAGTTCAATTGTTCAAGAAATTACAAACTTAAAAGCAACAACACAGTAATAGTATTTACTCCTGACTAAAGGAGATAGGGATAACATCTTCAGCTTTCCAATTATTGAGTCCAACACCCACAGTAGGAAAAATCCAAGCATCCAGGTTGTAGTCTTCATCATAGTCCCCCACAGCATTGATCTGGTTTTTCATAACCCCTTGATTGGTGATACGAACAGCACGAGCACGACGAACAGCCTTCTGGGACTCTGCAGTGAAACCCAAACCAAACTTGTCAGACTTGTATGGGATATCAGGAAGCTGACCCCAAATAGTACAACCACCTCCATCCACTACAGCTCTAGCATCTTTGAGGGAGGCCATTGCCATTGTTGGAGGTACTCTGGTGACCACAGGAATCTTCTTGACAATAGGAGGGGCTTCATAATCATTAACAACCCAAGGAACCACCTCAAATGTCTGACACGGAGTTTCAACATATTCACCTTCCACTTCCAGATATTTGAAGGTGTTTACATGGCTGACAAAATATTCTTCCTCTCCATAAACAGTAACAACCTTTCCTTCTACCGAATATCTCAACTTCTGATGTAATGTATAGGTTACAGCACCTGCCCCATGGATCCAGGGACGAACAAGTAGACAAGAGTACGAAGGACGAATATCCATCACATAAAATGTAGCATTGAAAATTTGAGACCCAACTTTGATCGGGAGATCAATTTCTCCATGCACCACTCTTCTAGAACCATCAAAAGCCTTCACCAATATATTACTGGGTTTCAGCACAGCATCTTCAGGACTTAGCTTATTCTGGACTTCCTTGGGCAACACATTCAGAGAGGAACCATTGTCTATCAATACATGTGACAGGGTAGTGCCCCTGCATTCAATTGAGATATGCAGGGCCCTGTTATGATCCCTCTTGGCAGGGGTCAAATCAGCATCAGAAAACCCTAACCCATTATCATAGGTCAAGTGAGCAACACAATTCTCAAACTGGTCAACAGAAATTGCATTGGGTACATGAGCAGTCTTCAGAAACTTGATCAAAGCTTTGGCATGAGCCTCAGAACATAACAACAAAGACAACATAGAAATCTTAGAGGGAGTATGCCCCAACTGATCAACAATGTCATAATCACTCTTGCGAATGATTTTCAATACTTCTTCCATCTGCTTAGCAAGATCATCAGGAGCTGGCACATCAGTAGGTATTGGTTCAATAACAGGACCTTTGCCCCGAGCATCAGTGGTGGAGGTAGCAGCAGGAGTGACTGCATTCTTGGAGGTAATTGGAGGAGAGAACACTCTTCCGCTTCGTGTGATCTTACTAGATCCAGCAATATTGTCAACATCAACAGGCATATCAGCTAAGGGTTCCTGCTTAACACCATGGATATAAACATCAGATCCATAATGCCAAGGCACAGCTTTATCAGACATATACGGAATAGGACCAGGAGTGGTAATGACCATAGGAGCCACTCTGGCTTCAGCAATAACTTTCACAGGGCCTTCAGCAGTAATCTTAATTGGACCCTTATGAGTGATTTTAACAGGTCCCTTAGAAGTGATCCTTACCGGTACTTTATCAACCATATCAACCTCTTCAATCTTCCTACCTTGAGTAATATGATCCACCATACTTTCTACAGACGATGGAGTCCTCTCAAACACTATAGTATACTTATCCATGAGACGCTGAATTCCATCTCTCAATCTCCAACAACTATCCGGCTTATAGGTACAATACAAACAATCATCACGACAACCTGGAAAGAGCCCAGCTTGCACTAACTTCTTCTTGATAACAGACAATGGTGTGGTCAACTCCGCAACTGAATAGACATGTAAATCTTCATCAATGGCGTTGACAGTCTTCTCGTGATTCGGCATGGGAGCAGTAATCACATTTGGAGTACCCGGAGGGTCAAACTCAATCTCTCCAGCCTCAATCATATCTTGAATTTTGTTCTTCAAGACCCAGCAGTTATTAGTATCATGTCCCTGACAGTTTGAGTGATATGCACATCGTGCATTGGGATTGTACCTGGGAGAGGTAACATTGGGATTCTGAGGAGCCTCTTTCAGAGTAATAAGTTCATCCTTCAACAAGTGTTGCAATGCCTGAGCCATTGACATGTTGATCTTTGTGAACTGTCTTCTAGCCCTCTGTTGGTTGCCCTGTGGCTGCTCTGGTGTTGTAGGAGTTGGATTTGAGATGTGAACTGCACTCACAGACTGATGCCTTCTATTACGATCAGGTTGACCATAAACAGCATTTGACTCTTTCTTCCCAGTGGGAGGCTTCTTTGCAGCACCTGATGAAGAAGTACCCACTTGGATCTTGCCACTCTTTATACCATTTTCCACGCGCTCCCCTGTCATTATCAACTCAGTGAAGCCAGATGATGAACTTCCAATGAGATGACTGTAAAAAGGACCATTCAGCGTACACATGAACATATCAACCAATTCCCTGTCAGTCAGAGGGGGTTGTACTCTTCCAGCTAAATCTCTCCACTTCTGAGCATACTCCTTAAAACTTTCTTTGGCACCCATAGACATGCTTTGCAGTTGCATGCGAGTGGGGGCTAAGTCAACATTGTATTGATACTGCTTATAGAAAGCTTCAGCAAGATCATTCCAATCCCTGATGTTGACACTCTCCAATTGATAATACCACTCCAACTGAGCTCCAGATAAGCTCTCTTGGAAGAAATGGATCCACAACTTCTTATCAGCTGTGTGAGGTTGAATTCTTCTGACATAAGACCTCAGATGCAGCTTGGGACAAGAGACCCCATCATAAATAACAAAGGTAGGAACCTTGAAACCAATGGGTATGACAACCCCAAATATCAGACTCAAATCTTCAAAATCCAGCCCAGAAGATTTCTGCAACTCCATAGCATCCATTCTATCCACCAGCATCTTGAATTTGTCTTCATTAGGATCATGGTAATAATTAGCCTCAGAATCAGAGTCCCCTATTGTATGGTAGAGACTGCCTATCTCTTTCTCAGATTCTTCAGATTCATAGTCTTCAACTGGTTCTTTGGTCTTGGCAAGACCTTTGAACCTTCTTCCCATGTTGATCAGGCCACCTGACCTTCTAGTCTTCTTAGTCTTCTTGGCCAGCAGTGTCTTCAATTCATCCTGCCCCTTGGACAAGTTCAGGATCAGCTCTTGGAACTGTGCATTCTGTGCCTGGAGATCCTTAACTGTTTGTTCAAGAGCCATTGCTGAAATAAACAGCGAGAAGATGAGAAACCTGTGCACAAATAAACCTGTGATGTAATGATATGGTATGTGAATGCATATGCAATGTTTTCAAGGACCGCATGATTTAAATTTGCTTAAACAACCAAAGAAGGTAAACCTTTATTAATAATAAACTTGTTTTGCCTCTTGGGCTTACAGAAAATGAAATGCAATAAATACAAGAGATGGGGTTTTAAGTCTCCCATGGACGTTTCCTCTTTGTGTTGAGGTATGAGTTGAGATTCCGCTCCTCGTGAAGTTGCTTTGTTAGTTCCAGGATTCTTTCTTGGCTTGCTTTGTAATGAGCCTCGAAAGTATCCCTTTGCTCCTTCAGTTGGATCCAAGATCTCTGCAAGTCTTCCATGTCAGTAGGCATGTCTGGGTGAAGGATGGTATAAGCAGTGTCTCCTTCAGCAACAGGTTCCATGGTAACTGGCAGGATAGCAGGATATGGCATCATGAGAGTCTGAGCACGAGATCGCACCCATCTGAGATAAGGTTCCATAGGAATAGTGTACTTTGGATCCAGTGTCTTGCTGTCAACCTTGTTCACTTTTCCCCAGGCTCGTATGAATCTCTGACGGTAGCCTTGAAGATCGTTGTCGTAGTCAAACACAATGCCTTGAATCAACATGTCATGTGGACCATCACTCCGAGCGTAACCAAACTGTCGTAAAGCTAGAGAGGGGTTGTAAGTAATGCCTCCTCTGATGCCTAGAAGTGGCACATTAGGAAATTCCCCACAACGGTCAATGATGGTGACATTCTCCATAGATCTGGAGCACCAATGGATATCTGAATGCGAGAGTGACATGATCCTTTTGGACCACCTGAACCCTTGCTCATCCTTCTTTACTGAGCGAGGAAGGTGAGAAATAAACCACCTAGATAGCAAAGGTATGCAGCACATCAAAGTTCCTCTTGCCCTTGTAGTACGAGTATGAAGAGAGTGTAAGATGTCTCCAAGCAATGTAGGCACTGGATTGTGACTCAGGAATATGTTGATGGCATGAACGTCTATGAACTAATCTGGATTGGGGAACAACACTAAGCCATAAATCAGTAAGGCTAAGATCTCCTCAAAAGCATCATAGCTCATGGCCTTCAAGAACATTTGAGCCTTCTCTATCAAAACCTTAGCAAGAATACCCTTGACTCCACTTCTTGTTTCTAGAACAATGTCAACCTTCTTCAGATGTAGAGCTGCAGCAATAACCTCAGGTCTAGGCTCTTTTTCCAAGCCTGTGAATGGTTTCTGATCAAGTACAGGTATACCCAGAAGTTTAGAGAACTCTTCCATTGTAGGAACCAGCTGGTAGTCGGGGAATGTGAAGCAATGGTGCTTAGGATCAAAGAACTGAAACAGGACACTCATCATGTCCTCATTGAACCCTGAGGTGACTAGATCCAATAGGTGACCATGTCTCTTGATGAACTGGGAATGATCAGACACTTGAGAAACCAACTCTTTAAGCTTAGCAGGTATCCCTACAAAGTTGATCCTGATAGTGTTTCTACGAGCAGAAGCCATGACCTGCAACAAAGAACAAAGATAAATTCTTTGGTCCTTGAAATGGTTAGTGAAAATGCTATGCTTATGATGCATGATGATGTCATGATGTTATGCTCAATCACAAACATGTGGCACACACAAGCAAGTCACACAATAGCCCTAGGTTTAGAGGCTTGCATGAGGTTCAAAGGTAAGTACCCTCCCCTGAAGTTTAGTTGGTTCATCCTGTCCTACAAAAGTAACCAGGTTCTAAGGGATCTCAATATCATTGATCCTTCACAAGGGTGGTTGTTCAGTAGGCAACTTACTTGCCAACCAAAACCCTCCAAGTTTAGAATCTCAATGAGTGTAGCATCGAGTATCAACCAACTTCAGTCTGCACCAAAGCCGGTTATCTCACTACTTTCTAAAGGCCAAGATGAGATAACTAGGGTTCTAAAAGTTAGTTAGTGCATTGACAACATATGGCAACCTCATATTATCCTCAACTTGACTTAAGGAACATAAGCACCAACCAAGAAGTCACACTAACTATGGCCACCAGATCAACCATATCGGTATACGCCGTATAGTTTCCTTGGTCTATTGCCATTTACCTAAGGTACACTAGATCCGGGTTAGGATCTTTCACACATAAGAGCACCCCAACAGATAAGTATAAAGCAAACAAGGCAAACAATTTAAAGTGATCTAATTCCTAAGGGTACCCCTCTTTTATTAAATCCCCAGCAGAGTCGCCAGTTCTGTAACACGGTGGGAGAACTGACTTTAGTTATGTTGCGGATAGCAAGAGTCGCCACCGACTTTTATTTTATCCAAAGGAAAGGCATAAAAGAACAGGAAAGACCTTATAAAAGATTTTGGGTCCGGGGGGTAGGTTATGTAAAGGGAAGGTGTTAGCACCCTTTACATCCATGGTTATCCATGGGCTCTTAGTTACTTAGCTCACTTTGAATTGTTTTTGAAAATGTGAAGTGTGTGAATAGAAATTTTCATAAGAGTTTGATAATGATCCATGTACGGATGCGTAAAAAACTTGTGTTTGAAAATTGTTTGAAATTTGTGAAGTGTTTGAAAAGTTTGAATAGTGAGCAAGTAATTATGAGGAACCTACCCTAAAGTTTAAGTCTTTCTGTTCTTTATCCTTTAAATGGTAAGACTATCCCTATTATTAAGGAATAGATAGTCATTACCTTGGATGTGAGGGACAAGTGAGGGACATCTGTTTAATGAAGGCAACTGTGGGGTGTATTAAGCAATTTTTTGGAGGGACTGTCATCATTATTCGAAAGGGACAAGATCATTATGAAAGGCAACCATTTAAGGGACTTGATCTTTGATTATGAAGGGACTAGATGACTTTTCTTTTAAGGGACTTTGCTTTATACACCCTACTTGACCTTTTTTGAATAGGCAACATTGAGAGGCAACCCTAGAAAGTGAGATGGCAATCAAAGATCGACTTACGTGTGTGAGTGTTTAATTTTAAATATTTATCTTGTGAATTAGGTGATCTAAATTAATTTTAAATAGCATACATGTTTACACTCCCTATTTACTAACCATGGCATAAAAAATAAATAATTAAGTGTTACAAATAAATATTTACACCAAGGAGCAATTACAAAAAATAATAAAAGCAATTTAAAATAATAAGCAAAATAAAATAAATAAGCAATAATAATTATAATAGGGGTTAGTGAGAATAATAATAATAATCACAATTAAAAATAAATGGGGTTAGTAATAAACATGATTAGTAATAATAATAAGCAAAATATAATGATAAACAAGAATTAAAAATTAATAAGGAAATATGAACAATTATATTAATTATAAAATTTAAAATTATATGCATCTTATAAAAGTTAAATTAATTATAAACACATAAAAAATATAATTACAAGATTAAATTAGCATAGATTTAATTATTTCTAAACATATATTTAAAAAATTATTTATATATAAAATTTAGATTGTAAACAAGTTATAGAAATATTTACCTATTATATATAAAAAAAATAGAATTGATATTAATTGTATTTATAAAATTTAATTATATTAAACAAAATATATACATAAAAAAAAATGATCATACAATTATATTTACAAAAATTAGAAATAAGAATCACAAAATAGAATTAGGTTTTCTTTTTAATTGCTTAGAAAAAATAAATCAGGGTTTGTCAAATATTAGGGTTTATTTTATTTACAAAATTAATTTAGTATACATATTATAATCTAAATACATAATAATAAAAAAAACTAATTTTTGAATTAAGAGAAATAATTTTAGAATTTTAGAGAATGTTGAATATATATTTGTAGAATTATTTAATTATATGTATATCTATGATTATTAATAAAAATAGTTAAACAAAATCAATTAAACAAAATAAAATAGAAAAAAGAAGCAAAAAATTGAAACTTATCTGACTGGGGTTTGAACCCAGGACACTCTGCTTGCCAAGGACTACACACACCACCAGGCCATCAGCGCGCGTGTGATAATGAAGGGAGAGGAATTTGTTTTATGCGTTCAACCTAAAAATCAGAAAAAAAAGGAAAGAAAGCAAAAGGCCTGGGGGATTCGAACCCAGGACCTTACACACAAACACACAAGTACATGACCATTCCAGCTAGATGAGCGAACCTGTATACAACTTCACAATAATGCATAATATATTATAACAGCTTAATATCTGGAAAAATAAGCAAAAAGAACTGAAGCCAGGGTTCGAACCCTTGCCCTTCAACCAAACACACGCTAGCCTTACCACTGGGACAAGCGTTGGCTTGTGAAATAAAACAGACAACAAAACATAAAATATTTAAAATAAAATTCAAATTTCCAGAACGCGCACAGGGGTCATCTTCTACCTCTGGATGTTTGAATTTTGCTGCGAAAATTGTTGCAAGCTTACCTGCGATTTTTCCTGCACACATAAACCTGCGAAATTCAAACTATACCAAACGAGTACAATTTTATCCAATTGAGCACACCATTGTAATCTACATAGTTCACACAATCAACCTACAGTCTCAAAATGCATTTATATTTGCTGGATTAGGAAACCCTAATTCGAAGGTGTAAACCCTAGCCATGGCCGTTTGCGATTCAAGCCATGGAGCTTTGATTTAATTGTCCAGAAACCATCTAGGCATCACAACAAACACATATCAATCATCAAAAACAGTTCATAATGCATATATTAGTGAATTCGAAAATTTGAAATTTAAGATAAAAGTGAATTCGGTATTCATGGTTCATGATGCTTCTGATGCAAATGAGAGCTGGGATCGCATCTGGGATGTTCAAGGAATGTTTCTATGTTCTCAAATTACCTTCAAATGCCCTCTATGATTGAAACCGAATTTGAGTTTGTGAAGGATTTTTGGAAGATGCAACTTACACTTGGGGAGGCAGAATTTTCGTGGCTTGTGCTAGGGTCGTGTTAAGTACTTATAGGATGATCAATTGAGGCTGAAAAACTAGGTCATTGTGTAGAAGATTTGATCCAAAAAGATTCAAAAAGATGGCCTTTAAAAATCAAATTTTTTTGCATAAACACTTGCTATTTTGGTATGATTCTCATTACTCTTGTATCAATCAAGTCTAAATATAATTTAAGACCTTCTAGAAACCAAATCAAATTTAATTTTCATTATTTTATATTTTATTTGAATTTAAAATGATTTTTTAATATAAAAATCATAATAAATAAAAACAAAATGAATAAAATTATGAATAAATCAATTTAATTTCGTGCAAGATGTTTTGAAGTGGATTGGGTCATTATTTGGCAAGCCCATTTGGAAAAAATTGGTTTTAGACCTCCATTTTCTTCATGAACCAACCCAAAATTTCCCAACTTTGCAAGGGCACATATCCTTCAATTTTAATGGTATGAGGGTGTTCTTGGACATTTTGGAAAGCTTGAAGAGTCCTCTAACCAACCTCACTGGTTTCATGTCCATATCACTTACCATTCTCAAGTTATGCCCTTTTGAAGTTGTTGACTTTTTGTTGACTTTCAAAAGGACCTATAATGTCTTAGCTCATACCTTCCAAATGAAGCATTTTTGAGCTTGGCTTGTGAGACACAAAGTTGTAGAGAATTCAATTTCCTTCAAAATGAGCTTTGGATGGAGACTTGGTGATGAAGCATGTGAAAGTTATGGCTGGTCAAAGTTCAGTTGACTTTTACTGAGGAAACCCTAATTTAGAAACCCCTGATTCTTGATGATCTGAAATCTCCTTGATGAATCATGATCAACCCTTGATCAAATGATGAATTTTACTTCACATACTTGATGTTGGAAAAAAATCATGAAGTTTGACTTTGGTTTGACCACAGTTGACCTCAGTTTGACTTTTTAACTGCTTTGACTGATTTTGACTTATCTGATCATCTGACTGAGCAAACCTTTGAGAAAAGTCTTGAAACTTGTCATGGGGGTTCTTACACACATATAAGATGTTATGAAGCTCACTTGAAGTCCTGGAAGTTCATTTAGCCTGACTAAAGTCAAAACCCTAGTTTTGGATGCACTGCTTAGGAGGTGCATTGTCTGAGGGAATTGTCAACTCTTCTGACTATTTGTGAACTTTGTGAACCTTGTGAACCATCATAAAATGTCTTGTGAACCTCATGGGAGGTATTGTGAACCTTGTGAACCTCATAAAGTATCTTGTAGACTTCATGAACCTCATGAAAGGTTTTGTAAGCATTGTGAATCTTGTGAACCTTGTGAACTTCATAAAGTGACATGTAGACTTCATGAACCTCATGAAAGGTCTTGTAAGTATTGTGAATCTTGTGAACCTTGTGAACCTTCTTAACACACAAAGTCTTGTATTGTGAGGGCAAATTTTGGGGTGCAACATCAACGCACATCCAGACCTTGACGTCCTTCTTTGGTACAGGTACAATGTTAGCTACCCAAGGTGGGTAACTAGTTACGGCAAGGAAACCGGCATCCCATTGCTTTTGAACCTCCTCTTTGATCTTCATCGCCATGTCAGGACGAGTTCTTCTCAACTTCTGTTTCACAGGAGGACAATCTTCTCTCAATGGTAGCTTATGCACAACAATGTCGGTATCCATCCCTGGCATATCTTAATACGACCAGGAAAACATATCCACATACTCTCGCAGCATACCAATCAACTCTTTCTTGACTTCGGCCTGCAGACTGGCCCCAATCTTGATCTCTTTCTTCACATCTTCAGTGCCGATGTTGATGATCTCAATTTCTTCTTGATGAGGCTGAATAACCCGTTCCTCTTGTTTCAACAATCTGACCAATTCTTCAGGGAGTTCACAGTCTTCCTCAACCCCTTCATCAGCTTGGTAGACAGGATTGTCAAAGTCATGCGTGGTCATAGCAGGAACGTTATCAATGGAATCCAGATGATCAACACTGCACAGATGATGTGCTTATTTCAGAATCTGTTTATTTTTTAAAAGAGACGCAAACACAAAAACAAAAAGGGAAAACACATTGCCATTTTTATTATTTATTTATTTTTTTGTGAAAAATTTAAAAACAAAAGAAAGAGAACACAATTTGTCTGAAAATGTCCTTTATTTCATGGTAAAATAAATGCATACAAAACACGGTGGCCCATACAATGGATCCTAGCATTTTGGGCAGAATGCTGGATTTGACAATGCAGCATGATAAGAAAAGGAAACAAATAAATTACTCTGAGTGCCAGGTAACTTGGACAATGTCTTCAGCAGACCAGTTCTTCAGCTCCTCTCCGAGCGCACACGGATGAATCCAGTTGTCTCAGTCACCATCACTGCCTCCCTCTTCAGTAGTTGCACAGATTTGGTTGCGGTCGAGCATCCCAACGCTTGTAAAAGTAATGGCTTTACCACTTGGAGTAGATCCACCAGGCTGATAACCCAAACCAAACTTGTCATCTTTCTTCTCTAACTCCAGCAATTTGCCCCAGCCTTGGGCACTTTCTGACTGAACAACCTCCTTTGCTTGTTTGTAGGAATGAATGGAGGTACCTTCTTTCTCATTGCTTCTCTCTACAGGAGTCAAAATGGTGACGTTAACGGCTTCGAAGGCTTGACACAGAGTCTCATGGATCTCTCCATCCATCTCTACATACTTGAAAGTTGACAAGTGGCTCACAAAGATGTCTTCCTCTCCGCACACTGTGATTACTTGGCCATCAACCAGATATTTGAGCTTTTGATGCAGAGTGGAAGTTACAGCTCTGGCACCATGAATCCATGGGCGTCCCAACAAGCAGCTATACGCGGGCTGAATGTCCATGACATAAAAGGTACTTTTGAATACTTGAGAACCTATTTTCATGGGTAACTCGACTTCTCCGAACACTGACCTTCTGGACCCGTCAAAAGCTTTGACAATCAAATCACTGGGCCTTAAGATGATACCATCAACATTGAGCTTCATTAATGCTTTCTTCGGAAGTACATTAAGAGAAGAGCATGTATCAACAAGGACATGCAACAACACAGCACCCTTTCACTCCATAGTAATATGCAGTGCTTTATTATGGTTACGGCCCTCTGACATAAGGTCTCTGTCTGTAAAGCCCAGCCTGTGGCTTGCATTCACACTGCCCACTACAGCTTCCAGTTGATTGACAGTTATTTCTTGAGGAACATACACCATCTGCAGCACCTTCAGCAAGGCTTCTCTATGTGCTGGAGAACACATCAGTAAAGACAGAATGGATATTTTGGATGGCGTCTGGTTCAACTGCTCGACCACCTTATAATCACTCTTCTTAATTATGCGCATAAATTCCTCGACCTCCTTCTCAAAGGTACCCTGTCCAGCAGCAGGAGTTGTTGCTTCTTCAGTCCCAGCTTGCTTTCCTTTAGCCTTTGCTGAAGCCTCAGCCTCAGGATCCCCCCTCAGAACTGGGGGAGCAAATAGACGACCACTTCTCGTAAAACCTCCAACCCCTCCGACGTTCACTACAGTCGGGTCAATAGCAACAGACTTACTCTAAACTTTATGTCCTTCCACGTACACATCTGAGCCATAATGCCATGGGATGGCTTTCTCATCTGTATAAGGAACAGGCCCAGGAACAGTGATAGTCACAGGGCTGACTTCCGAAGCATAAATGGTTACAGGCTCTCTTCTAGCAGGCATCTCAGCTGGATCATAGAAAATGGTTATAGTGGACACATCATCAACTTCATTATCAACTTTGTCAAACTGCAAAGATCCTTCATCAATCAGATTTTGCAACCCCATCTTCAGGTCTTCACAACCGTTCACTGAATTCAAACATTTCTCACAATCAGAACTGCATCCCGGAAACACCTGACCTTTCAATAGCCTTTCTTTCACTACCAACAGCGGAGTCTTCACTTCTTTTATGCTCAGAATCAGACTTAACGTCTCACCACCCTCAACAACATTTATTCTAGCCCCTCCATGGTTCAGAATAGGGTTTGAAGTAACATTCGGCGGTGGTGCGAAGTTAATCGCCTTGGAGTCGATCAGGTCCTGAACTTTGTGCTGTAGCGCCCTGCACTTCTCAGTTGAGTGCCCGGGTGCCCCTGAATGGAAAGCGCATCTAGCATTGACATCGTACCCCACTGGAAGCTCTCCAGGTGGTGGTGGTGCCAAAGTTCTTAATTATATCAAATTCAGGTCCAGCAATCTTGGTAGCAAAGCAGCATATGTCATGGGAATTGCGTCAAGCACCCTATTAGCCGGGCGAGTCTGACTTGGCTGATAAGGTCTTTGTTGATAGTTGTTACGTTGTGGTTGTTGTTGTTGTTGTTGTTGTTGTTGTTGAGGTTGTACCTGCTGCACAGGATTGGAAGGGATTGTGACAGCTGCTACTTGCTCATATGGTCTTCTATATCCTCGGCCCCGTCCTCGGCCAAACACAGCATTGGTCTCACCTTCCCTCCTTCTCGGGGGTTCTCTGAAAGCTTTTCTTACTCCACTAGAACTGCTCGCACTTGTATCCTGAATCTTTCCCATCTTTAACAAAGTCTCGACCCTCTCTCCAACAATTACTATATCATTAAACTTGGTAGCCGAATAAGATGCCAATCTTTCAATAAACACCCCTTGCAATGTCCCCATGAACATATCAGCCATCTCATTCTCCAACAGTGGTGGTTGCACTCTGGCAGCGAGCTGACGCCACCTCTGAGCATATTCTTTAAACCCCTCCTTAGCAGTTTGAGACATGTGTTGCAATTGAGTGCGATTTGGAGCCATGTCCAAATTGTACTGGTATTGCCTCACGAAAGCCTCTACCAGGTCCTTCCAGCTCTTAATGTTGACTCTGCTTAGCTTCATATACTATTCCAAGGAGGCCCCAACCAGGTTGTCCTGGAAATAGTACATCCATAGCTTTTCATCATCAGTGTGGGCAACAATCCTTCCCACAAAGGACTGAAGATGAGTCTTTGGACACGCTGTGCCGTTGTACTTCTCGAAAGCTGGGACCTTGAACTTGTAAGGGATTCTAACCCCTGGAACCAAGCCCAAGTCAGTAATGTCGAACCCCAAAGAGTTCTGCGATTGAATAGCCCTGATCTGTTCTGCCATCTCCTCAAACTTCCTGTTCATCTCAGCCCCCTGGCCTTCAGTTTCGTCCAACAATGTAAATTGTTCGTCTTGACCGTGCATCTGTACATTGTTCAGTCCATCATTGATTATGGTTACTCCTGGCTGTGCTACAGGGATTTCAACTTGACAGGCGCCCGCACCGTTACGATTACCTCCATCAGCAGTACCGTTGTTCCTAGCTTGACTATTTTCAACCAACTCCTATAGACGTTCCTGATTCTGACCCATGCCTGCCATCAAGGTCATAAAATTGTCCATCCTCAGTCTCAAGTCAGCTATGTCAGCTTGCATTTGATCCATGACTCTTTCTCTGTTGACCTTTGTTGGATATTTGTGTGCGACTGGTTGTTCTCGAACTTTCCTGGGAGCTATAGTGCCTGAAATAACAAGAACGTTAGAAACTGAAGCACTACCTGCAAAATAAACAAACACGTCATATGCAATGCAATGTAACTGCTCATGTTCCCAAGTTTTAAGCATTTGCATGCCCCAGTTCTGGCATCTACTCCAGACAGACACTTTGAGTATTAACTTTCAGACTTTCTCTTTGAAGAGTGTTCAGATATTAGCAGTATCAGACAAACGAGCCTTGCATATTCAGAAATGATAATTTTCACATTAACACTGCATATCATGGACAAACCACTGCCGGCCAAAAGTTAGAGCACAAACAGAAATATTCCCCGAAGGGTTACAAGCCATTACATGAATAAAAGACAAAAGAAATAAAGCAAGACTCCTACAACAAGCCTGTAGGTAGTCTGAACAAAGATAAACTAAACTAAGGACCCATGATCTTCTGCAGCCACCTCTGCTCTGCTCTTCTTTACACCTGCTCTCAGCTTGAGCTCTTCAATCTCCTTCCGTGCCTCCTCCAAGGCTAACTGGCTTTGTGCTAACTACTGAGTCTTTTCCCTTCGAATGTTATGGACCTGCTCCACCTCTTCCTTCTTAAAGGCCATTTGCACCTCAAATAACTCTTCTTTCTCTTTGAACTTCTTCTGCTCTTCCTCCCTTTGGCCTTGCAACCAAACAATGGATTGACGAGCTTCCTTGAGAATCTTCAAAGTCTTTTTACGTTCCGCTTCTCTTTTTGCCTCCATCATACCCATCCTGTGAAAGTGAGCTTCCCTTCCCGCAAAGTCTTTCTCTTTAGCTTCCAAAGAGGCTTGGATCTTCTGCAGCTTTCCTTCTGCTTCATTTTTTACCCGGTTGGCAAGATGGTACAAGCTTACCATTTCAGCATTCTCCACTCTAACTTCATGCAACTGAGCTTCCAATTTCTTGTACTCTTCAAGGGATACAGTACTCTGGCTTGGCACTTATTTGGGATAAAGGGGAGCTTCTACTGAGAAAGGCATGAGAACTTCTTCTACATGTTTTTGAAACCATGCAGCAAAAGGAGGATACGTCTTGGGATCTACTCTGCCAAAGTCTTTCTTACCCTTCCTTATCCTGTGAGCCCAGGCTTGAGAGGCTTGTAGAACTAACTCCTTGTTTCCTTTCACAGGAAAATACAAAGACTCAGCAAACTCTTCCATCTGTGGAGGATCTCTCAAAGGGTAACCAAATTGCTTCCTGGCTAATGTTGGATGATAACTGATCACACCCTTCCTTCCTAGCAAAGGCACTCCAGCAAATCTCCCACATCTGACCAACATCTCTTTTCCTTGAAAGCACCTGATTTGGGCAGTTGTCTGGCAAACCACTCAGCAAACAATGAAGCACAGCAGACTATTGGTCCCCCTCTACCTTTCTCATTCATGTAATGAACACTGTAATAGAAATCACCCAATAGAGTTGGCACAGGATTGCCTTTGGCAAAGATAGAGATCACTTCCAAGGTTACAAATTCTTTCTCTCCAGGGAACAAGCTAGATCCATACACCATCAAAGCCAACAAAGCACCAAAGTCACTCCATTTACCTTCTGTAGCATATCTCTCAGCCTCTGGTATGAGCACACTCCAAGGGAGTCCTTTGCCTTCACTATCCTTCAGAGCCTTCTTGACTGTAGCAGCTGGAAAACGAAAAAATTTGGCTATGTCTTCTTCTTTAAGCGCCACCTCAGACCCATAGAAAGGAAAGGTCTCTCTGATTGGAACATTCAGAATGCTGGAAATCTCCTCCAAGGTAGGAGCCAAGATGTAATCTGGAAACATAAAGCAACGCAGCAGGGGATCATAAAACTGAAGCAAGGTATGCAAACTGTCCTTCTGGTCTGCAGTGGGCTTGTCCACATACTTCAATATCTGGCCATATCTCTTTCTGAAATTTCCAAAGGCTTGGTCATTCATCAGACCTGCTAACTTCTGAACACTTCTGACTTCAGGCCGAAGAAAAGTATAGTGAACATTCTTTTTCCTTGTAATTCTTCTGATTTCTGCCATCTGGAGATAAGATTTACTAGAACTGGGAGCTGAACAATGTCCTGAAAAATGGAAACATAAACAGTTAATGCAAGAATGATGCAAATGCAAATGCAATGCAGGCATATGATCAATCTGGGACCATCTGGATACTGGACACTGAACACAAGGACCCTCTGATCAACTGCAAACCATAAATCCTCTGAGTCACAACCCTCTGATAGAAATCTCAGAACCACAGTACCAAGAAAACCAGAACACTAGAACCATAGGACCAGAAATCGTAACAAGGATCACTGATAATGAGTGTATGTTGAGGCCAAGGGTTCCTGCAAACCTGTAAACCCCTCCCAATCTCACTGGTAGGCTCTGGGTCAGACATCACGGACTCTCAAAGCCGAATAGCAATAATACTTTCACATTTCCGAGAAATGGCTCATGACCAAATCAGGGAATCGGTTTGGCATTATATACTACGCATGGAGGCCTCAGCTGAGTCCAGGAAACAAAGTCATCATATGTAAGTCCCAAGTGGGCCCTCGGATGCGAATGGGTTTGCCACACAATGTGGTCTGCCACTGTCATCACTAAAGAGGGATGTTTCCACAAGGTTCTCAATGATCGGTCCCCAACTGCACATAACTGTCAAGGTTATGAAATGAGAGAGGAAGATCCCCAAATCAAAAAATTTCCAAGACGGTCGCAAATCTGGGCGTGGAACTCACTACTACCCCCATGACAAGATCTCATGAGGCCAAAGTGGAACCACTCTAAGTCCTAAGGTGCACCGGAGCCGTGGTAATGAGCTCATCTCTCAGAAACAGTATCACCCAAACCCACCAAACAGAAAATCCAGTCCAGACAGTCCAGTAATAATATGATGCAGAAAATAAATACTGAAAACTGTAAATAAAGCTGTAAATAAACTGTAAATAGACAACAGTAAAATACAACACACAGCAGCAAACATCAACACCCAAAGAAACAGAAACATGCAAGCGCTAGGAGAGACTCTGGTTAGAAGTCCCCAGCAGAGTCGCCAGCTGTCGCTCCCCGGATTTTCATCCTGGTACAAACGCGAAAGTGGCGCGGAAAAGAATAGAGTCGCCAGCCAGGCATTTTTATCCCAAAGGAACGAGAATGGTAATGCTGCACAAACCAGAAGAAAAGAACAGGAAGGACACGGGTCCTGCGAACCAAAGAGACTGAGTTCGGGAGTCGGTTACGACCTGGGAAGGTATTAGCACCCAGATTGTCCGCCGTACCCGACGGGATCCACGCTTGCAAAGAAAACTGTTTCAAAGGGTGAGGGGATGAAAACTGCTGCAAAGAAAAAGAAATGAATTGGAAAAGAAACTGAGAAGGGAATTGGATGAGAAAACAAAGAGAAAAAATGTAGGGAAAATAAAGACTGTCCTCGAACGGGCCCTATCCCGCTGCCTACGTACCTCATCAGGACAATGAGGATCAGATACGCCGTAGTTCCCCTAACTAGGGGTAGAAAAGAAATTGCTTGTGAATTAAGGCTTGAACTGCCTATGCCAATGCTCAGGTGTTGCAGGCTCAGACGACGAGTGCGTTACCGTCTTGCAAAATGACAAGTAGGAGCAAGTTCGCGTACAGAGCGAAGGAGATGAGAAAAGAATTCCAGAATGAGAGACGCTTATTGTTTGTTTGTGTTTTTTAAGAAGCTTTTTATGAATGTGTCGCAAGGAAGTGAACTCAAGCTCTTTTCCATGGAATGTGCACTTGTCACTACATTCCAAGATGAAATAATAGAACAAGCACACTTCAAGTAAGGAGAAGATCCCCAAAACTTGAATCCAGAGATTAGGGCTTAGGCTCACTAACTCATTAACTTATTAAGTGTTTTTGGTATTTACAATGAAGAAGTGTTTTTTATGATTTTCTTTGTGAAGAAGATACCTTGATCAGACTTGTGCATCACAAGATAAGCTTGTACTATCCCAAGATGGGAAGACTACAAGTACCTCATGGGATAAGGCTATTGCTCAAGGTATCACTTCAAACTTTATTAGATGCTTTTTAGGATTTTGAGATGAGAAGAGAAGAAGAAACCAAAAGGATCACAAAGGCAAAAGTCTAATGGGGGACTAAAGAATCCTAAGTGTTGTCATGCATGGATATCCTAGGTTAGTGTGGTTCACTATCCTAAAGAAGAAAGAGAGAAGAAGAGAAGAAAAAGAAGAAGAAAGGAGAGAAGTAAGGCCTAAGCCCAACAATCAAAGGTTAGTACCAATAAGAATAAGAAGAGAAGAGATGAGATTTGGAGATGTGGGAATCACTTCCACACCTCTCACTTACCATAGCCCCTGAAAAGGTTAGCAACACAAGCATACAAGTGAAATAAAATGAATATAATGACATGCCAACATCATACAAACATAAGTGTAATCACATATACAAATGCTCAATGCAAATGCAAGAAACAAGAATGAGAGAAGAAGCATACAAGTCAATTATGAAGCAACATGAAACACATGGCAAGGCAAAGTGAACTTAACAAGATGCAAAGCAAAAATGCACAAAACATGAACTCAAGGCACAATACCATAACCAAATCAAGTTAAATAAATGCTTAAGAAGCAAGAGAGATGAAGAGAAGAGAAGCACAAAACTTAACAATCACATTATGAGAGGAAAGGAGCAAAGAAGTGAGGTGGATACACATAAGAAAGAAAGAACTTAAAAAGTAAACAAAACACAAAATTTCCAAGACACAAACCCTAAACCAAGATCAGAAAGGTATCCATACCCCAAAGAGACCCCAAATGAGATGAAGAAGTTGGCACAAGTTCCCTTCTAGGCTAATGAGAGAGCTTATGACCAAAAAGAAGCAAAATGGGACAAGTTATGAACCAAAATTCAAATCAAATCAAATATGAACCCAAAAATTCCACAACCTTGGATAAATGATCTTCAATCATGATATAACAAGATGCCAAAAGGGTTGGGAGAAATTCAGAAGCTATGCAAGTGAAATGAAGGCTTAAACATGAACTAGGGTTAAGAAACTTCAATGACAAGCCAAGGACCAAAACCAATTGAATAAGCTTCTAAAAATCAGGGCAAAAATCACACATGAACTAAATCTTCTTATGAAACCAGAGCAAAAAGAACCAACAAGAAATTAAAAAAGATGAACACTATGGAAATTGGACAAGGCAGCATGCTCAAAAAGGACTTAAAGAGAATTAATTAAGATGGACAATTAATTGACACGTGGATATTAGAAATAAATGGAAAAGAAAAATATGGAAAATTAGAGAAAACTCCAATGAACAGCCATGAATTAATTCAGAATTGTTTGAAGCTCATAAGTATTTTTAAAAAATAAAAACCAAAATGAAATAAAAGAATAAAAGAAAAGAAAGAATTAAAATGAGAGAAGAGGACTGGGGTGCGAAAAGTAAAAGATTCAGTTCATTACAATTGGGCCCAGATACGAGGGGGGTGTGAATAGAAAGGGATTAACCCACTAGTCTGCACAGGTTCACAAAAATAGGGTGGAAATTCAGAGACAAAATAAGGAAAAACAATTGGCCATCAGATGGAATGGACGCATCCTGTGAACTGTCTCATTAATTGATGTGTCAAACGTATTGGATGAGAGGTGAGGAACACACACGTTACCATGGGGGTGAGAAACATGAAGCATTTTCAGAAACAAATATATAAAAGCCAAGCACGTGAATGGGAGGTTGTTTCATTAATTGACGTGTCAAGATCTTGTGCGCTGAGAAAGAAGATCCAATGGCAGAGGACTCGTCTTCAAGCTTGAGAAACCCTAATCACAACTTTCCAGAATCCGGTGACCGGAGCTAGGGCTCCGGCACCGGAAAACTAACAACATGAACAAAAAATCATAAAAATGAATAAAAACCTCCAGATTGGGTAATTGAGGTGCCCTGAGTTCAAAAATGGTGATGGGATTTTCAAAAGATCAATGGATTCTCTGGATTGAAGGAAAACAGTTGGCACCAAGAAATTTCAAATTCAAATATCAAGCTCAATAGTGCACCAATTTCAAAACTAAAAACAACAGAATGATCAGTGAACATCAAGGATCAGAATGCACACAACCAATTTCATTTTTAGATCTGAAGATTTGGAAGCTTACCTAAGATTGCAGTTCTTGAAAAAGCTTGTTAGAAGCCAAGATAAAGAAGCCAATCCACTCCAAATGCACTCTAGTTGCAAAATAAATGAAACTAGAGTCTTGAATCTTGCTGGATCTTGGATTTTGCACCCAACTGCCCTGAAATGTCAAGGTTATGATTCTTGAGAGATAGCTTGCACAATGGTGAGATTTATGATCCTGAGCTCTCAAGGATGAAGGATCTGTAATTTGTTTGGAAGCGAGCAAGTGTGTGAAGAGATTCGAGAGAAAATGCAAATGGTGCAAAAACTTGGAAACTGAGAATTGAGAGAGAACTGGATCCTCTAAAACCCTAATTTGGTTTTATATGATGTCATGAGGAAATGCTGAAGAGATGAGGAACTTTGCACGTGAAAATGAAAAGTTTTAGTGATTTTGCAATTTTGGCCAATTTGTTGTGATCTCATGAAAAGCTCATGCACTCCCTTGCCTTCTGACCATGTGCACTCACAATTCCACCCTTGATTTCAAACTAAAAAAATCCTGGCCATTAGATGAGAGAGTCACACTTTTTTCATGTTCATGCATAAATTGCCCTTTTGGAATGGAATCCTCATTGTGCACGAATTTTGTGAATTTCCTGGAGAAAAGTGAGCCAAATGCATTGCATTGTAACATTTCAACATTATTTGATCCATACCAACACTCAAAATTAAGTTCCATGACATTTGGCTTTGGTGCATAAGTGAAAAAACCAAGTTTGCCCTAATTTTTGTCAAATTTTCGAGGGGCACATCTCTTCAACCATGAAGGCTATGAAAAAGTAATTGTACTTTTTGAAAATGGGAGGCCTTAATCTCCAACTTTCATGTTTTACTTTGGTCCATTTGAATAATTTTTCATTAAGTTATGGTCACTTGAATTTTAGGGCAAAAACTTGCCAAAAATGGCATTTTCCAAAACCAACTTTGCACCAATTTTGCAATACACCTCAAAACCTCATGATTCTTGATCTTTGAACTTGCAAAACCTATTTTAACATTATAAGAACATCCCTTGGCTAGAAAAATGGGATTGGACCCCTTGAAATCACACAGTTGACGTTTCTAAGGCACAGTTGACCAGTTTCTTCATCTGCAAGCAACTGAAGAAATGCTTGACTTCCACAAGGAATTTTCTCACCAAATTTGGTACCTAGGATCCTCTTAACATGTAAAAGAATTTTCCCAAATGAAATGGCCAAAGTCTTGAGGTTTTCATGCTTGAATCTCAAACCCTAGTTTAGGACCATTGTGTAGGAGCTTTGCCTTAGCCTGGATTCCCTGATGATCTTCCAACCTTCTGAGCTTTTGTAAATGAACTTGAACTTGTAAATGCAATATAGACCCATCATAGGACTTGTAAAAAACCATTGGGCTCCTTTTCATAGCTTGTAATGCTTCAAGAAACTCCACAGATGATCATAGGCCTAATGCTAGGTCATGAGAAATGTTATGCCTTATCTTTCCATGCTAGGATGCTAAGACTATGATATGTTCATGATGAATATGATGTGATATGATGCTTAAAATGAAGAGGGCAAATTTGGGGTGTTACAATGGTCACTCTCAAAGCTTCCCCACAAGAGTTCTTTCAAATACCCTACAGGCAGGGGCAAGCAAACAAGGAGAAAATCTTCCTATCTCTACTCCCCAGCTGAACAAGTAGATCTTGCCGGACGTTGGCAATCATACAAAGAAAAATCAGTTCTCATGCGTCAATCAAGTCGCTTTGCTCATCAGCAAGTGACTGAACTTGGAGCATACATTTCATCTTCTGGCCATGCATTGTCAAAGATCGAGTGTCGGGAAATCAAACCCTCCACCCACCCAAAGTCAATCATTATTGGCAACTACCAGACCAAAACTCCACTGAGCTGGCACCTTTCATTTTTTCCAATCACTCATATGCACCATTATGCATCATTTACATTTACCTCATACGCATCATCTACAGTCATAAACAAAGCAGGATTTTCATATCCCTAACATTTACCTCTTATCGTATAAACATTTTCATCGTATTTCCATCATTATAGAATAACATTTCAAAAACAATAAAGCATACACGCATAAGTTAGGATCCATGATCGATCGAAGATTCCAGGCCTCTCCTCAGCAATTCTAGTGGGCGCTCCTGTTGCACCCCAAAATTTGCCCTCACAATACAAGACTTTATGTGCTAAGAAGGTTCACAAGACCTTTCATGAGGTTCATGAAGTTTACAAGACACTTTATGAGGTTCACAAGGTTCACAAGACCTTTCATGAGGTTCATGAAGTTTACAAGACACTTTATGAGGTTCACAAGGTTCACAAGACCTTTAATGAGGTTCACAAGGTTCACAAGACATCCTATGAGGTTCACAAGGTTCACAAAGTTCATCATGGGTCAGAAGATTTGACAATTCCCTCAGACAATGCCTCCTCCTAAGTAGGGTATCCAAAACTAGGGTTTTGACTTTAATCAGGCTAAATGGACTTCCAAGACTTCAAGTGAGCTTCATAACATCTTATATGTGTTTAAGAATCCCCATGACAAGTTTCAAGACTTTTCTCAAAGGTTTGCTCAGTCAGATGATCAGATAAGTCAAAATCAGTCAAAGCAGTTAAAAAGTCAAACTGAGGTCAACTGTGGTCAAACCAAAGTCAAACTTCATGATTTTTTGCCAACATTAAGTATATGAAGTAAAATTCATCATTTGATCAAGGTTTGATCATGATTCATCAAGGATAGTTCAGATCATCAAGAATCAAAGGTTTCTAAATTAGGGTTTCCTTAGGAAAAGTCAACTGAACTTTGACCAGCCATAACTTTCACATGCTTCATCACATTTTTCCCATCCAAAGCTAATTTTGAAGGAAATTTAATTCTCTACAACTTTGTGTCTCACAAGCCAAGCCCAAAAATGCTTCATTTGGAAGGTATGAGCTAAGACATTATAGGTCCATTTGAAAGTCAACAAAAAGTCAACAACTTCAAAAGGGCATAACTTGAGAATGGTAAATGATATGGACATGAAACCAATGGGGTTGGTTAGAGGACTCTTCAAGATTTCCAAAATGTCCAAGAATACCCTCATAGCATTAAAATTGAAGGATTTGTGCCCTTGCAAAGTTGGGAAATTTTAGGGAAGTTTATGAAGCAAATGGGGGCTTAAAACCAAATTTTTCCAAATGGGCTTGCCATGTGATGATCCAATCCATACAAGTACCTCAAGCACGACCCAAAGCAACAAAGTTCTGATTTTTTATTATTTATTTATTATTTATTTTGATTTTATTCATTAAAAATCAAATTAAATCTAAATAAAATATGAAAACTCAATATTTGAATGTGATTCTTCTTCTAGAAAGTTTTAATAACCATTCAAAGCTGATTGATACAATCCAATTTCGTGCTAGCTTGTTTTGGCAATGTTAGATAAGATATTTTTCAATATTTGGAAGGAGGTTTCTTCATCATCAAGGTATTCAAAAAGCCCATAGAACCCACAAGTATTTTGACCTAATTTGATTCATTATATATACACAAACATAGCACAATGCAGAGAGACGAAAATTCTGCCTCAAAGAGTAAGTTGCAACTTTCAAAAATCTCACAAAATTTCAAATTCAGATTCCTTCACTCAAGCCTTTTCAAGACAATTTGAAGGTTGCAATTTGTTCCTGGATGTTCATAGAATGATTTTGGATCATAAACAACATCTAGAACACCTTATATTGCATAATCCGATTCATAATGTTCATCATATTTTGATTTTTCGATTTTGCATATTGACTGGATTTTAATGACTTTTGATCATTGTTTTGTGTTTGTATTAAGTTGTTGATTGATTCTGGATAGTTTAATTGGAGTTTCATTGCAGGTTTGAGAAATCACCATGGTTAGGGTTTCGGCCATGAGATTAGGGCTTTGCTTTAAACCTAACATAAACAAATTCTAAGAACATAGAACAATCAAGTGAACTCTGAGGATCATGAAGCATCAATTAATTTTGAGAAATTTTACTGTTTTGATGATAATCCAATTTTCGTAGGTTCCTGTATTTGAAAATTCGCAGGAAACATCATAGGTAATTTCGCAGCAATAAGCGCAGGTCTGAAGGAAGAAGATGAAGCTCTTGGCGCCATCTGGAAATTCAAATACTTGATATAAAATTTTATGTAATTGTTTCTATTTTGTTTCGCAAGTGCAGCGTTGGCCTGGTGGTGAGAGACGCGCGTGTATTGTTTGAAGACCCTGGTTCGAATCCTGACTGCAGTGGTTTTTTCTTATTTTTTTATTTTAATTGCTATACTTAATATATTATGTATTGTGATAAGTATACTAACAGAAGCGCCCTCCCGGCTGGAATGGTAAATGCGTTTGTGTAATGTTTAAAGGTCCTGGGTTCGAATCCCCCCCAGGCCTTTTGTGTTGTTTTTTTCTTTTTTTTCATGAATTTTCCAGGTTAGACAACAAAACCAAGTGGAGTGGAGCACTACCAGCTGCGCGCAGTGGCTCAGTTGGTTTTGGGAGTCCTTCAGCCAGGTAAAGGACCTGGGTTCAAATCCCAGGTCCTGTTTTTTTTTAGTACTTTGTTCATTTATTTTATTTCTTTACATTTATTTTCTTATTTTTTTAATTTTATTCAATTTAGATAATTTCTAAAATAAATTGTTAATATTTTCTTAAAATCTCATATTTTCAAAATATAATAATTTATTGTCTCAAACTTTGTTTATGTTTATATTTATTAATATGTATGTATATATTTTTTGTTAATTATCTTTAGGAAAAATTCTAACCCTAATATTTATATATATATATATATATATATATATATATATATATATATATATATATATAAACCCTAATTTTCTAAAACCTAAAAATATTTTGTAAAAACCTAATTAATTTTTTTTTATATAAATCCTAATAATTTTCACAAAACCCTAATTTTCTTCTATTTAAAACTTAATCCTATTTTATTTAATCATGTACATATTTTATAATTTGTTTATAATTTAAATCTTGTTTAAAATAATTAAAATTTTGTAAATATAATTATAATTAATTTTCATAATATGCATATATTCTATAACTTGTTTATAATCTAATTTTTGTATATAAATAATTTTTAATATATGTTTTAAAATAGTTAAAAATTGCTAATTTAATTTTGTAATTATAATTTTATTTTCATAATATGTTTATAATTAACTTACTTTTTATAATTTACATATAACTTAAAACTTTATAATAATTAGTATAATTGCTCATATTTTCTTATTAGTCTTAAATAATAATTGTTTATAAAAATTGATTTTTTAATTATTATGTTAATATTATTAATTATGTTTATATGATATTTTATTATTACTAACCCCATTTATATATTGTGATTTATTATTATTTTCACTAACCCAATTACTTATTATTATTTATTTTGCCAATTATATTATTATTATTTATTTTTGCTTATTTATTTAATTTGCCTTTATTATTATTATTATTATGTAATTGTTCCTTTTATGTAATATTGTAGTAGTAATGTTTAATATTTATTTTATGCTATGGTTAGTAAAATAGGGAGTGTAACATGTTTGTATGTTTAAAATTAATTTAGCTCATTAAATTTAAAGATAAATATTAAAATTGTACACTCACACACGTAAGTCGATCTTTGATCGCCATCTCACTTCCATAAGGATACCTCTCATGTTGCCTATTACAAAAAGGTCAAGTAGGGTGTATAAAGCAAAGTCCCTCATTTTCACATCATCTAGTCCCTAAACAGATAAAAAGATCAAGTCCCTTCTAATGTTGCCTACGTAATGATCTTGTCCCTTTCGAATAAAGATGATAAGTCCCTTCAAATTGCTTATACACCCCACAGTTGCCTAAATAAACAGATGTCCCCTTTACTTGTCTCTCACATCCAAGGTAATGACTACCTATTCCTTAATAATAGGGATAGTCTTACCACTTAAAGGATTCAAGAACAGAAAAGACTTAAACTTAGGGTAGGTTCCTCTTAGATACTTGCTCACTTTTCAAAAACATTTCAAACACCTTACACATTTTAAACAATTTTCAAAACAAAGGTTTTTTACGCATCCGTACATGGATCATTATGAAACTCTTAAGAAAATTTTTATTCACACACTACACTTCTCAAAACATTTTAAAGTGAGCTAAGTAACTAAGAGCCCATGGATAACCATGGATGTAAAGGGTGCTAACACCTTCCCTTTACATAACCTACCCCCCGGACCCAAAAATCTTTTAAAAGGTCTTTCCTGTTCTTTTATGCCTTTCCTTTGGATAAAATAAAAGTCGGTGGCGACTCTTGCTATCCGCAACATTACTAAAGTCAGTTCTCCCACCGTGTTACAGCTCCCCATGGAACTTTTTTTCTCTTCAACCTTTTGTCGATAAAGGTGTTTCTCCTCAGCAAATTCAGTGGTTGTTCCCCATTGGATCTTTTTTTTCTTCACCTTTTTGTTGATTTCCCCAAGCAATTTTACTCTTTATACCAACATTTCTCAACCAGGTCATCTTATCATCCTTTTCGTGATAGCGATATTTAATTTTCAGTCACCCGATTTTCCCTTTGGTGGCGGGGGTCGTTTATTTAATTTCCAGTCATCCACTTCTCCGTATAGTGCCTGGGAGCTCCTGAATGAAATGCACATCTTGCATTAGCATCATACCCCACTGGAAGCTCTCTAGGTGGAGGTGGTGCTAATGTCCTCAACTGAACTAAATTCAAGTCTAACAATCTCTGGAGTAGAGTTGTATACGTCATCGGGATAGCCTCAAGCACTCTGTTAGCTGGACGAGCTTACCTCTGCTGATATGGTCTTTGCTGATAGTTATTGCGCTACGGCTGTTGCTGTTGTTGCTGTTGTTGTTGCACAGGACCTATGGGGATGGTGACAGCTGCCACCTGCTCGTAGGATCCTTTGTATCCGCGGCCCCGACCTCGACCGTACACAACATTAGTCTCTCCCTCCCTTCTTCTTGGAGGTCCACTGAAAGCCTTTCTCACACCACTTGAGCTACCCGTACCACTATCTTGGATCTTCCCCATTTTTAGAAGAGTTTCAACCCTTTCTCCAGCTATCACGATGTCATTGAACTTTGTCGTTGAACAAGACGCCAATCTCTCAATAAACACCCCTTGCAGTGTTCCCATGAACATATCTTCCATTTCATTCTCCAACAAGGGGGGTTGCACTCGAGCAGCAAGCTGACGCCACCTCTAGGCATATTCTTTGAACCCTTCTTTAGCATTCTGAGACATTGTCTGCAACTGGGTACGATTTGAAGCCATATCCAAATTAAACTGATAGTGTTTCACAAATGCCTCAGCTAAATCCTTCCAGTTTCGGATATTGACCCTGCTAAGCTTCATATACCATTCCAAGGAAGCTCCTACAAGACAATCCTGGAAATAATACATCCACAACTTCTCATCATCTGTATGTGCATCAATCCTTCCCACAAAAGACTGAAGATGAGTTTTTGGGCAAGTTGTGCCGTTGTACTTATCGAAAGTAGGGACTTTGAACTTGTAGGGAATCCTCACCCCTGGCACCAAGCCTAGATCAGTGATGTCAAACCCCAGAGAACTCTGAGATTGAATGGCGCGAATTTGCTCAGCCATTTCTTCAAATCTTCTATTCATGTCAACCCCTTGGCCTTCCGCCTCATCCAGCAAAGTGAACTGCTCGTCCTGCCCATCCATCTGCAGGTTATTCACTCCATCATTGATAATAGTGACCCCGGGTTGCACCACAGGGATTTCAACATGACGGGCACCAGCCCCGTTGCGATTACCTTCATCTATTGTCCCATTGTTCCTGGCTTGATTGTTCTCCACCATCTCGCGCAAACGTTATTGAGTCTGACCCATCCTGGCCATGAGGGTCATGAAGTTGTCCATTCTCGTCCTCAAATCAGCCAGATCTTCTTGCATCTGCTCCATTGCTCTTTCTTTGTTCACCTTTGTAGGGTATCTGTGCACCATTGACTGTCTCTGACCCTTCTTGGGAGCTATAGTGCCTGAAAGTGACATGAACGTTAGAACACTGGAGAAATACCTGCAAAACAACAAACATGTTATATGCATGCAATGAAATTGTTCATGTTTCCACGTCCAGGCATTAATATGTCCCAGTTCTGGTATTTTAACAGAAAATACTCCAGATGACTTTGTTGGAAACTTACTTTTCAAACTCTTCCGAGGAGTATTCAGATACTGGTGTCTTAGGACAAACAACTTTGCTTATTCATAAACGGTAACTGGAAAGTATCATTGCATTACATGAACAAACTACCAACACCCAGAGTCACAACCATAAACAGAATCCCCCAAAGGGTTACAATTCAATACAAACCAAAAAGATAAAGCAAGACTCCTACAACAAGCCTGTAGGTAGTCTGGATACAAGCAACAATAAACAAAAACCCTAGGCTAAAAGGAAAATCCAGGCTCCTCTTCTGCTTTCATCACCTCCGTCCGGTTCTTTTTGACGCCTGCTCTCAGCTTAAGATCTGCAATCTCCTTCATTGCTTCCTTCAAGGCTAGTTGGCCATATTCTAATTGTTGAGTCTTTTCCCTTCGTATCTTGTGAGCTTGTTCGACCTCTTCTTTCTTGAATTCCATTTGCGCTTCAAAGAACTCTTCCTTTTCTTTGTACTTCTTCTGCTCCTATTCCCTTTGGCCCTGTAACCAAGTAATGAATTGACGAGCTTCTCTGAGAGTCTTCACAATCTTCTTACGCTCCGCTTCTCTTTTTGACTCTGTCAGACCCAATCTCTGAAAATGAGTTTCTCTCCCAGCAAACTCCTTTTCTTTAGCTTCTAAGGTAGCCTGCGTCTTCTGTAACTTTTCTTCTGCTTCTTGCTTAGCATGATTGGCACAGTGATACAAGTTAGCCATCTCAGAATTCTCTACCCGAACTTTGTGCAACTGATCTTCCAACTTCTTGTAATCTTCAAGAGAAACAGTGGTCTGCACCGGTACCTCCTTTGGATATAGTGGAGCCTCAACTGAAAACGGAAGGAAGAAGCTATCAACCCTCCCTTGTATCCAGGCAGCAAAAGAGGGATAAGTCTTAGGGTCTACTCTTCTGAATTCTTTCTTACCCTCTCTAACCTTTGTTTCCCAAGCTTGAGATACTTGAATAACCAACTGCTCATTATCTTCGGCCAGAAAATACAAAGTCTTAGATATTTCTTCATCTGATGGAGGATCCTTCAGTGGATAACCAAATTGCTTTCTAGACAACACAGGGTTATGACTTATCACTCCTTTTCTACCTAGAAAAGGCACATAGGGAAACTCACCACACCTTGTAATAAACTCCTTCCCTACTAAGTTTCTGCTACATCCCTAAGCTATATCATCAGATGTTAACCCCATCAATCTTCTAGCCCACTTCCAATCTTGCTTAAGATCTTAGAACGGTCCTGACTTTGGAAGCTTCTTAACGAACCACTCGGCGAACAATGGAGCACAAAAATTCATGTACCATTTTCTCTTCTCATTTCTGTGATGGACACCGAAGTAAAAGTCTCCCAACAACGTAGGCACCGGGTTCCCTTTAATGAAAAGAGTGATGGCCTCCAAACTTACCCATCCTTTCTCTCCTGGGAAAAGACTTATCCCATAGACCATTAATGCTAACAGCGCACTGAACTCTAACCATTTCCCTCCCAGAGCAAACACATGGGCTTCTGTGATAAGAAAATCCACATTGAATCCCTTCCCTTTACTGGCTTCTAACTCCATCTTCACTCTAAGCATACTCAAATGACAGGCACTTGCAATGTCCTTGTACGGGGGGGCACTTCTCCGCAGCATAATAGGGAACACCATTCTTGATAGGAATCTTCAGGATGTCAGAAGTCTCTTCCATAGTGGGGGCCAAGACGTAGTCAGCAAACACAAAAATTCTCAACTGAGGGTCATAAAACTGCAACAAAGAATGAAGACTATCTCTCTAATCAATAGTAGGTTTGTTCATGTAACCCAAAATCTTCCCATACTGGCTTCTAAAATCGTCTGAAACCTTGTCACTCATCAAGCCCACCAGTTTTTGAATCTCCTCAACTTCTGGTTGCCGGAAAGTGTAATGAGCATTCCTTTTTCTGGGTATCTCTTGGACTTCTGTCATCTGGAGAAACGATGAATACCAGAACTGGGTACAAAGAATAAACGATAACCTGCAATGGAACACACAAACAGTTAATGCAAGTATGATGCGATGCAAATGCAATGCAGGCATATGACCAACAACTAGGACTGTCTGGATATGGAACACGGGACCCAAGTGACCAAGAACCAAGATCCTCTGAATAAAGCCCCATGAACGAGAATTCAGTCTCAAATAAGCCCCAAAAATCAAATATCAAAAATCCAGGATCCGTGTAGCCTTATCAAATCATAGAACTATACTGGCAATGAGGTATGATGAGGTCGAGGGTTCCTGCAAACCTATAAACCCCTCCCAATCTCACGGGTGTGCTCCGGATCAAACATCACAGACTCTCAAAGCCGAATAGCAATAATACATTCACCATTTCCGAGAAATGGCTCATGACCAAATCAGGGAATCGGTTAGGCATTATGTACTACTCAGGGAGGCCTCAGCGTGAGTCCAAGAAAAACAAGCATCCTTTATAAGTTCCCAGCTTCAAGCGCTGGAATCGAGAAACAATAGTACATTCATCCCGAAGGTTACAATACTATCGTCAGACGATCAGATGCTTTGATTGAGTTCCTATAAAAGAACCAGGTCATCCTATGCGAGTTCCCAGTGGGCCCTCGGGTGCGAATGGGTTTGCCAAAAAATGTGGTCTGCCACTGTCACCACTGGAGAGGGATGTTTCCACAAAGGTCCTCAATGATCGGTCCCCAGATGCACATAACTATAGAGGTTGTGTATGACCCCAGAAAGATTCTGGCATCAATACATTTCCAAGACAGTCGCAAGTCCAGGTGTGGAACTCACTACTACCAACATAGCAAGATGCCATGAAGCCAAAGTGATTGTCCACTCTAAGTCCTAGGTGTCGCTCCAGGGATTTTCATCCTAGTACAAACGCGAAAGTGGCGCGGAAAAGGTAGAGTCGCCAGCCAGACATTTTTATCCCGGAAGAATGGGAAAGGTAATGTTGCACAAACCTGAGGAAGAAGGAAAGGACAAGGTCCTGCGAACCAAAGATCTGGGTTCGGGAGTCGGTTACGAATTGGGAAGGTATTAGCACCCCAATCCGTCCGCCGTACCCGACGGGATCCATGCTTGCTTGTTTTATTTCAAAGGGTGAGAAATAAAGCTGCTGCTAAATAAAACTTCTAACTGAAAATGAGGATGGGAAATGGAACTGGAATAGAAAGAAAGGATGGGGAAAATGTAGGGAAAATAAAGAATGTGCTCGAACGGGCCCTACCCCGCTGCCTACGTACCTCATCGGGAAAATGAGGATCAGAGTCGACGTAGTTCGCCTAACTAAGGCGGGAACTATTTGTTTGTGTTTTTTACAGCTGGAACTGCGTATGTCTATGCTCAGGTGTTGCAGGCTCGTCTGGTACGAGTGCGTTTATCGTCTTGCATGCGAGACAAGTCGTCGCAAGTTCGCGTTGTGAGTGAATGAGATGAGAAAAGAAGTTCCCGCAGGATAGTCGCTTGTTATTTGTTTTTGTCTTTTATGAGAAGTATTTTGATTTTGTTTGTGAACATTCTCATACTAAGACCTATCCATCGCGGGAAGTATTTACACCTCGCCCCGAAATAGGACGCGTATAAACACTCTGCAACAAAGTCTTGTGTCGTACAAGAATGTATGGTTTTCATTAAATGTTTTATTGCTTTTCTTTATGAGATGGAAAAGAATGATACAAATTGCAAAAGGGAAAATCTAATGGGGACTAAGACACAACCCTAATTTTGTTGATTTATTTACAAGGGAGATCCTATGGTTAATGAGGTTTCTAAGCTTAATGGAGAAAGGACTTAGAACTAATAGAATGCAACTTACTTTCTAAGGAAGATAAGTTGATTCTAAAGCCAAGGGGAACTTATACAAGTGAAATATCAACCAATATACAAAGCATTAAAATTGAATATAAAATTCAAAGCAAAACATTTAAAGGCATAAACCTAAAATAATCTAAATTTATTCTAAGTCCAATTAGTATGAATCCTAAGCCTAAGTTCTAAACTAAGGGCATTACCTAATATTTTCATTCTAAAAAATCAGAATCTAAACTAGCCTAAATCCATATTAAATCCTAAGATTAAATCTTATTAAAACTATTTTTTATGAAAGCTTAATATCCTAGCCTAAACTAATAGAATTTGTATGCATAAAGGCCTAAAGATTAATATCCTAAAAAATAGAAAAAGCTCTGAAAAAATTATGAGATTTATTCTATGGGGTCTTAAAACTACCTATAACATTGTGTTAAAAGGAATCCTAAAAAATTAGAATTTTGCTATGCCTAAAAATCATTTATTTCCACCTAAGAATTAGTCACTATTTTCTAAGGATTAAGCCACTAAAACCTGAGATAAAATGCCTAAAAAATTCCACTAAAATTATTCTAAGTACTATTATGAGTCCTCTAACTATGGTAAAAAGAATGGGCCAAAAAGGTTAATGGAAGACTAAAAAATAAAATCTAAAAATTTATGTTAATTTGAAGGAAATTCATTAAAAACTATTTACATGAAAAATTCAAAATTCAATCTAAAATAAAGTAAATTCAGGAAAATAAAATTCTAAACAACTCTAAATTGAACTAATAGCCTACTTAATTTTTTTGAGAATTTTTCTAAGCTTTTTTTCTATTTTTATGGAATTATTTTCTAAACTATTCTAAACTAAAAATTAATTCTAAAGAAAATAATAGGGGGTGGATTTAGTGATTTATTTAGTTATTTTTTTATATTGGGCTCAGAAAAGGGGAGTGTGATTAGCAGAGGGTTAAGCCCATCCGCGCAGAACTTAAGGGGGGAGGTGCTGGAAGTATTATTTTGTTATTTTTTTCTGTATGGGCCTAAAATAGGGGTGGCAATAGCAAAATGAAGAAGGCCCAAATCCACAGGAATTGAGGGAGGTGCTGGTAGCGTTTTTCCTTTAGTTATTTTCCTGTGGGCCTAGAATTGGGGGTGCAAGTAGCAGGAGAGCAAGCCCAAACGCAGGAGAGGTTGAGGAGCACGGTTTCTACGGTGGGAGTCACACATAGGATTGCAATGTGGTGGTCCAACCGGACGGTGACAAGTGTCACCGCCGGATTGGACCCCAAAAATGATTCTTATCCTCAAGGAAACTAAAGGGACGGTGGAAATGAGATTCTTGTTCTTTATGGTACTTAATGATGAATTAAAGAGGAGATTATAATCTTGATTGTCCATTAATCTCAATTAATCCATATATTATAACTTTAAACAAAATCAAATCAAAAAAACCAATAAATAAAAACAGCAACATCTTTCTCTCTTCCTCACACATTTCATCCTTCTCTCACCTTCTCCCCCCCAAACAAAAACCCTAGTATTATCTCCTCCCAAACGGCGCCGCCGCGGATCCACCCTCTTCTCCCTCTAAACCGAATCAAACACCATAACCTAAACCTCTTCACATTCCATTAACTTACCTTAAGAATTATGTTACAAAATAACCACACAGTCACATATATTGAACCAACAAAACGCTAAATCCTCTTCACCTTCCTCATCGGCTTGATAAATTGGATTGTCGAAGTCATACTCAGCCACTGCAGATGCTTGTTCAGTTTTCAAGGGCTCAAAAGCCTGACATGGAGTCTCAACTATTTTGCCATCCATCTCCACATATTTGAATGAAGCCAGATGACTAACGAAAATATCTTTTTCCCCACTGACAGTTACAATTTGACCCTCCCATACAAACTTTAACTTCTGATGGAGTGTGGACGATACCGCTCCTACTGAATGTATCCAAGGTCTTCCGAGTAAACAATTGTACGCAGGCTGTATATCCATTACGTAGAACATGGTATTGAAGATCTGTGGACCTACTTTGATTGGTAATTCCACCTCTCCGAACACCGATCTCCTCGACCCATCAAATGCTCGAACTACTAGGTCGCTAGGCCTTAGAACCACTCCATCATAATCCAACTTCATCAGTGCTTTCTTAGGCAAGACGTTCAATGACGATCCAGTATCTACCAACACGTGAGAGAGTACTACACCTTTACATTCTAAAGAGATATGCAATGCTCGATTATGAGCACGCCCTTCAGAAGTTAGGTCCAAGTCTATGAAACCCAATCCGTGACTAGTATTGACATTAGATACCACTGCTTCCAACTGATTTACTGAAATATCCTGAGGCACGTACGCCTTGTTCAGAATATTCAGGAGAGCCTTCCTGTGAGAATCAGAACACATGAGCAAGGACAAGATGGAAATCTTCGACGAAGTCTGCTGCAGATGGTCCACAATCTTGTAGTCGCTCTTTTTGATAATCCTCAGGAATTCTTCAGCTTCTTTATCAAAGGTGAGCTCTGGATCTGTTGTTGGTGCAGGATCATTGACAACTACTGGCTGCTTCCCTCTCGCTCTAGCCTGAGCTTATGTGGTGTCTATGGGTGGTATCACATTATTTCTTAGTGTTTCCGGCGCAAACAACCTTCCACTTCTAGTAAAGCCCCCTACTCCAGCATTTTCTACTTGAGCTGGGTTTGTACTAGTCGTGGCCAACTCTTGCTTCTGGCCGTTACAGTATACTTCACCACCATAATTCCAAGGAATATCTCTATCACTCTGATACATTACTGGACCTGCTGTGGTGATGGTTATCGGTGCCGCTCTGGCCCGTGAAGGAACTTGAGATGGATCGTAGAAGATAGTTATTGTGGAGACTTCACTTTCTTTTACAACCTTGTCAAACTGCAACATCCCCTCGTCAATCATACTTTGGATTCCGACTTTCAACTGCTCACAACCATTTGTAGCTTCAGCGCATTCCGGACAATCTTCTTCACACCCAGGGAAGATACCTTTCTTTGACAAGCAAACTTTAACAACACTCAACGGAGTCTGCAGGTCGTTGACATCGCATACCAGGTTAAGATTCTCCCCTTCATCAACTGCCCCAACTGTACCTCCGTAAGGAGGCATGGGGTTCTGAATTACGTTAGGAGTAGGAGTGAAGTTAATCGCTTTGGAATCTACTAGGTCTTGGACTACATACTTCAAAGCCTTACAGTTTTCCGTAGTATGTCCGGGAGCCCCAGAGTGAAATTCACATTTAGCATTTGTATCATACCCTTCAGGAAGTTGCCCTGGCCTCGGGGGTTGCAAAGTTCTGAGTTGAACCAACTGGAGTTGGAGGAGATTCTTCAGAAGTTGTGAATAGGACATGGCGGAGTGTCAAGCTGCCTTTCTCTGGTCCTCTGATACCCTTGCGAGCGTTGCGGCTGTGGTGGTTGGACTTGTTGTTGAACAGGTTGAGCTGAGATAGTGACAGGGGCCACTTGCTGATAAAATCCTATGTTAATTCCTCCCCTATGTGTGTACACTGCACCAGTTTCTCCTTCTCTTCTTTTCATGAAGGATTTCTTAATACCGGAGCTTGAAGCGCCTCCGTTCTGAATCTTCCCTTGCTTGAGCCAACTTTCTATCCTCTCGCCAGTCAAGATGATATTCGAAAATCCACTTGAAGAACATCCAGCTAGCCTTTCCATGAAATGTCCAGGGAGGGTATCCAGGAACAGGTCAACCATTTCTCTCTCCAATAAAGGCGGTTGCACTTGAGCAGCCACTTCACGCCACCTTTGTGCGTAATCTTTGAAACTCTCTGAGCTCCTCTGAGTCAGATTCTGAAGTTGGGTGCGACTGGGCGCCATGTCGATATTATACTGATACTGCTTGAGGAATGCTTCTCCCAATTCCTTCCAGTTTCTTACCGAACTTCTCTCTAGCTTCATATACCATTCCAAGGACCCTCCGGAGAGACTATCCTGGAAGTAGTACATCCAGAGTTTTTCATCCCGAGTATGGGCAGCGATCTTCCGATAGAATGCCTGCAAGTGAGTCTTTGGGCAAGAACTACCATTGTACTTGTCGAAAGCGGGCGGCCTGAATTTGTGAGGAATAACTACCCCGGGGACTAGGCCCATGTCAGACACATCTATCCCCAAAGTATCTCTACACTCGAGGGCTTTGACTTTCTCAGCGAGCACCAAACAATCATTAAGATTTCCTTCTCCAGCAAACCCCGTGTCATTGTTGAAATAATGGAATTGATCCTCCTGCCTGTCTTGTATCTGAACGAAAGTTGCCGTGCCTGGTTCTGGAATATGAGGTCCACCTGGGCCATTGCTGGTGTTGGGAGGAGCCCCTTGCCCGTCAGAAGTGGTCACAGGATTATTAGTATGAGGAGGGTTGAGCCCTTGAATTGCATTCCTTAACTCTTGCTGCCCCTGAGCCATCCCTTGCATCATGGTCATGAACTTTCCCATTCTGGTGCGAAACTCATTAAGCTCTGTTTGCATAGCGTCCATGATTGTCCTCTGATTGCTGCGAGTTGCGTAGCGATGCGGGATATCTTGTCGGAGATGCCAGGTCTTGGCAGCTCTCGCAATCTTTGCCTGCAACACAGATAAATTAAGCATCCTGTAGGAAAACCTGCAAAAACAAAGGAGAAATGCAAATGATGCGTATGCAATGCAGTATGTTCCTTTTATTCCCAAGTTTTTCCCTGCTTCCGGTCCTGGCATTAAGAGAATAATAATTGGGAAGAAGACCCAAGTGATGTTCAAATACAATGATGGCTGTGGAGAATCGGTGCTCATTACCCCGTGTCGGTGCAACAAATAACGAACAAGAGATTCAAAACAAGTCAATCACATAAACTGAAGTTTGAAACAACAAAGTCCCCGAAGGGTGCCAATCAAAAGAACAACAAAGTACATCAAATAAAAGGAATCCCACAACAAACCTGTGGGTAATCCAAGTACAATAGCATGAAACTAAACCCTAGGGAACTCCAAGTCTTGCAGCCTCCAGCTAAGACGCTTGACATTCTGGAACAACTGAATGATATCCGGATGATCAGGCTCCTGGATGAGTGTCTGGATGAGGAGGTCCCTCGTATCAAAGGAAGCATGTAACTCTTCAATCTGCTGCAAGAAAGTTGTCTCATTCTCTTTGCTTGGACCCGGCTCAGCCTTTGACCTCTTCACACCAGCTTTCAATTTCAAGTCTTCTATTTCTTTTTGAGCTTCTTTTAATGCTTGTTGACTTTCTGCTAAACGTTGGAGACGACCCTTCTCTTGATGATAAGCCTTCTGAAGGACCTCTCTCTGTCCATCTAAAGAATCCTGAAGACTCTTGATCTCCAGCTTATGCTTGACGTCCAACTCTTTTTGCTTCTTCAAATTGTCTTCCCATTTTTCCTTCCATAAGGTAACAACTTCATTGGCTTCATTCAGGTCCTTCCTCTCTTTCCAGCGCTGGGCCGCCTTGTGAGTTTCAGCTAATCCCTTTTTCTTGAAGTAAAGCTCTCTCTCTTCGAAGTCCTTCTGCTTGAGATGAACTGTTTCCTCAGCTTGTATAGCTCTATCCTTTAACTGACGGTTATGAATCATCAATTTCTGATAAGAATTATAGGCCTCTTGATTCTCAAACCTAAGCTGCTTGACCAAAGCTTCCAACTTCTGATAATCTTCTAAAGGCACCTTGGTAGGTGGCGGTAACGATGCGGAGAAAGGGATTAGAATCACTTGAGCTTTTTCTCTTACCCACGCTTCAAACTCGGGAAACATTTGGTTATTACTCCTACCCAAGCGTTCTATACCCTTTCTATTAATTAATTTCCAAGCACCTGCAGCTTCCCGTACCAATGAGAAATTGTCCTTCATAGGGAAATAAAAAGTCTGATCCAACTCCGAATCCTTGGGAAAATTCTTCAAAGCGTATCCTAATTGTCTTCTCAAGAGTATGGGGTTGTAGTTAATGCCCCCAGCTACTCCTAAGAGGGGAACATTAGGATACTTTCCACAACTGGAGATGAGCTCTTTCCCTTTTAGCCTTAAGGTGAACCATCTAATGTCTTTGGTGGTCAATGCGCTTAGCTTTTGCGACCATATTACTTTGGGATTCGTGAATACTCCAGTAACAGGGATGTGCCTCATAAACCATGTGTAGAACAATGGGGCACAACATCTAACCAAGCCACCTCGTCTCTTCTCATTCTTATAGTGCAATGAATAATACAAGTCACCTAGGAGAGTGGGCACCGGATTCTTCAACACAAACAAATGAATAGCATTTATATCCACAAATTTGTCCATATCAGCGAATAGGATGATCCCATAAATGGATAATGCCAAGATGGCGCACACTGAATCCCACTGCTTTTCCACGGCACATTCCTCAGCTCTTCTGACCAGAAACTCAAAGGGAAAACCAAGTACTCTTGCCTTGGAGGCAACCAGATTAGCAGATACCTCTGATGGGCTCAAATAAAGAGCTTTGGCGATGTCAGCGTGGGTTGGTCTTGTCATCTCTGAGTTGAAAGGAATCTGATCCTTGATTGACACTTCCAAAATCTCGACATACTCTTCTAGCAATGGACCTAGCTGGAAATCTGGGAATGTGAAACATCAGAGTCTAGGATCATAGTACTGTAGCAAGGTATGGATGGCACTCTTTTGCGAACTATCCAGATTGAACACCATGTCCAGAATATCACCATATTGTTGTTTGAAGAATCCCAAATGACCCGGGGTAATGAGAGACACCATCTGCTTGAGCAAGTCCACCTTGGTATCAAAAAATTTGTAGAAAATATTCTTCTTTCTGACGTCTTCCATTCTGAAGCAATGATATGACCAGGAACCGGGAGTAATGCAAACCCTGAGAATAAAAGAAAGACAAATGATTAATGATGATATGATGCTTATACAAGGCAAGGCATGTGATCAGTGAAGTGTCTGTGATGTGCCAATCATATAATCAGGTGTCGGTGCAATGTCACAATATCCACATGTCACAATATCAATCCCTCTGATCCAGGATCCATATCTTAGAAATAGAAATCCAGAACACAAAACTGACCCAATGGCAAAGCGGGTATGCTGAAGGTCCTAGGGTTCCTGCAAACCTGTAAACCCCTCCCAATCTCACGGGTGTGCTACTCGGGTCAACATCACGGACTCTCAAAGCCGAATAGCAATAATACGTTCACCATTTCCGAGAAATGGCTCATGACCAAATCAGGGAATCGGTTTGGCATTATGTACTACTCAGGGAGGCCTCAGTTGAGTCCGGAAAAACAAGCATCCCTCACAAGTCTCCAGCTACAAGCACTGAGTCGAGAAACAATAGTACATTCATCCCGAAGGGTACAATACTACCGTCATACGAACAATTTGCTTTAACTGAATTCCTATGAGAGAACCAGGCCATCCTATGCGAGTTCCCAATGGACCCTCGGATGCGAGTGGGTTTGCCAACAAATGTGGTCTGCCACTGTCATCACTAGAGAGGGGTGTTCCCATTAAGGTCCTCAAAGATCGTTCACCAGATGCACATAACTATCAAGGTCGTACCCTGAAGTGAGGTAATCCCCACACAAAATAGTTTCAAGACGATCACAATCTGGGTGTGGAACACACCGCCACTTATCATGGTGAGATACCATGGGAGTACAATGTCTGTCCACGCTAATCCTATAGTACACTCAAGCCGGGTAGTTGGCTTATCTCACAGTAACTCCCATCCCACAGAAAAAATGAAAACCAACACAGCCAGACAGTCCAGTATAATATGATGCATGGAAAATAAATACTGAAAGCGGTAAATAAACGCGGTAAAGTAAAGCTGTAAAGTAAAACTATAAATGAAAACAATAAAGCTAAACTAAAGCACACGGCAGCAAACAGATAAACACCCAAAGAAACAAAACCAAACAGGCGCTAGGAGTGACTCTACAAGGGAAACCAGAGATTCTGAGTTCAGTCCCCAGCAGAGTCGCCAGCTGTCACTCCCGGGATTTTCATCCTAGTACAAACGCGAAAGTGGTGCGGAAAAGGTAGAGTCGCCAACCAGACATTTTTATCCCGGTAGAATGGGAAAGGTAATGTTGCACAAACCTGAGGAAGAAGGAAAGGACAAGGTCCTGCGAACCAAAGATTTGGGTTCGGAAGTCGGTTACAAATTGGGAAGGTATTAGCACCCCAATCCGTCCGCCGTACCCGACGGGATCCACGCTTGCTTGTTTTGTTTCAAAGGGTGAGAAATAAAGCTGCTGCTGAATAAAACTGCTAATTGGAAATGAGGATGGGAAATGGAACTGGAATAGAAAGAAATGATGGGGAAATGTAGGGAAAATAAAGAATGTGCTCGAACGGGCCCTACCCTGCTTCCTACGTACCTCATCGGGAAAATGAGGATCAGAGTCGATGTAGTTCGCCTAACTAAGGCGGGAACTATTTGTTTGTGTTTTTTATAGCTGGAACTGCGTATGTCTATGCTCAGGTGTTGCAGGCTCGTCTGGTACGAGTGCGTTTACCGTCTTGCATGCGAGACAAGTCGTCGCAAGTTCACGTTGTGAGTGAATGAGATGAGAAAAGAAGTTCCCGCAAGATAGTCGCTTGTTATTTGTTTTTGTCTTTTATGAGAAGTATTTTGATTTTGTTTGTGAACATTCTCATACTAATACTTATCCATCGCAGGAAGTATTTACAACTCGCCCCGAAACAGGACGCGTATAAACACTCTGCAACAAAGTCTTGTGTCGTACAAGAATTTCTGGTTTTCATTAAATGTTTTATTGCTTTTCTTTATGATATGGGAAAGAATGACTCAAATTGCAAAAGGGAAAATCTAATGGGGACTAAGACACAACCCTAATTTTGTTGATTTATTTACAAGGGAGATCCTATGGTTAATGAGTTTTCTAAGCTTAATGGAGAAAGGACTTAGAACTAATAGAATGCAACTTACTTCCTAAGGAAGGTAAGTTGATTCTAAAGCCAATGGGAACTTATACAAGTGAAATATCAACCAATATACAAAGCATTAAAATTGAATATAAAATTCAAAGCAAAACATTTAAAGGCATAAACCTAAAATAGTCTAAATTTATTCTAAGTCCAATTAGTATGAATCCTAAGCCTAAGTTCTAAACTAAGGGCATTACCTAATATTTTCATTCTAAAAAATCATAATCTAAACTAGCCTAAATCCATATTAAATCCTAAGATTAAATCTAATTAAAACTATTTTTTATGAAAGCTTAATATCCTAGCCTAAACTAATGGAATTTATATGCATAAAAGCCTAAAGATTAATATCCTAAAAAATAGCAAAAGCTCTGAAAAAATTATGAGATTTATTCTATGGGGTCTTAAAACTACCTATAACATTGTGTTAAAAGGAATCCTAAAAAATTAGAATTTTGCTATGCCTAAAAATCATTTATTTCCACCTAAGAATTAGTCACTATTTTCTAAGGATTAAGCCACTAAAACCTGAGATAAAATACCTAAACAAATCCACTAAAATTATGCTAAGTACTTTTATGAGTCCTCTAACTATGGTAAAAAGTATGAGCCAAAAAGGTTATTGGAAGACTAAAAAATAAAATCTAAAAATTTATGTATATTTGAAGGAAATTCATTAAAAACTATTTACATGAAAAATTCAAAATTAAATAAAAAATAAAGCAAATTCAGGAAAATTAAATTCTAAACAATTCTAAATTGAACTAATAGCCTACTTAATTTTTTTGGGAATTTTTCTAAGCTTTTTTCTATTTTTATGGAATTATTTTCTAAACTATACTAAACTAAAAATTAATTCTAAAGAACATAATAGGGGGTGGATTTAGTGATTTATTTAGTTTTTTTTATATTGGGCTCAGAAAAGGGGAGTGTGATTAGCAGAGGGTTAAGCCTATCCGCGCAAAACTTAAGAGGGGAGGTGCTGGAAGTATTATTTTGTTACTGTTTTCTGTATGGGCCTAAAACGGGGGTGGCAATAGCAAAATGAAGAAGGCCCAAATCCACAGGAATTGAGGGAGGTGTTGGTAGCGTTTTTCCTTTAGTTATTTTCCTGTGGGCCTAGAATTGGGGGTGCAAGTAGCAGGACAGTAAGCCCAAACGCAAGAGAGGTTGAGGAGCACGGTTTCTACGGTGGGAGTCACACATAGGATTGCAATGTGGTGGTCCAACCGGACGGTGACAAGTGTCACCGCCAGATTGGACCCCAAAAATGATTCTTATCCTCAAGGAAACTAAAGGGACGGTGGAAATGAGATTCTTGTTCTTTATGGTACTTAATGACGAATTAAAGAGGAGATTATAATCTTGATTGTCCATTAATCTCAATTAATCCATATATTATAACTTTAAACAAAATCAAATCAAAAAAACCAATAAATAAAAACAGCAACATCTTTCTCTCTTCCTCACACATTTCATCCTTCTCTCACCTTCTCCCCCCCAAACAAAAACCCTAGTATTATCCCCTCCCAAACGGCGCTGCCGCGGATCCACCCTCTTCTCCCTCTAAACCGAATCAAACACCATAACCTAAACCTCTTCACATTCCATTAACTTACCTTAAGAATTATGTTACAAAATAACCACACAGTCACATATATTGAACCAACAAAACCCTAAATCCTCTTAAGCTTTCCACCGCCGCTAGCTTCTCATCTTCGTCACCACGGCTTTTCCATCTTCCTCTTCCTTCACCACCTTCATCTCTATGAAACTAACACCTTCATCTTCTTCCATTCCAACAAACCAAAACCCTAACATTAACTCTTCCACCGATTTGAAAACGAACTCCTGGCGACCCTATCTTCAGCAAAGAAAAGGAGCCTAATCACCTCACAAAAAACAAAAAGAGGACGTCGTACCTGGTGGATTGAAGCTATGTAGACGGTATCAGAAGGCTGTCACGTTCGTTGCTTTGACGCCGCCTCGACGAAGATGCTGATATTGCAAGTGATGCGAAGTTCAGGTACGCGCTTCTATTTCACCTCTCGCTCTACTTCCGTCTTCGTCTCTGACTCTGTGTCGTCGTGATTGCAGGTTCTAGAAATTCGCAGTTTGATGCAAATTGGTTCAGAAGAATATGGAGGCCATTCTTGATTATAGACGATGAAGGTTGATGACGAGCTGAGGAAAATTGAGGAAGAACCGAGGAAAATCACAGAAGCCCTCTGTGAACTGAGGAAGAGCTCATGGAGATTGAGGAAGAATTCATGAAGATTGAGGGAGAATTCTGAGCATGGAGGAAGAACTGGTGAAGATTGAGATTGGAGAGAAGTAGAAGAAGAAAAATCGTGAAGATAAAGAATAGTGAAGAATTTGATAAGAAAGGTTGAAGAAGAAGAAGAATAGAAATGGAGCTTCTGATTTATATAGCACGAATTCAGTTTCTGTGAAGCTTTTCAGGTGAAGTTTCTAGATTCATTCTGTTGAGAGTTTGTTAGAAGTTAGTTCTTCTGATTTCTGTTTCTGTTATGAGTTTTGAAGTTTGTTATGATTTTATTTCTGTGATGAGTTGCAATCCTCTGTTTTCACCCTTTTTTAGTGTTCACTAACTCTAATCTCCTTTGTTGTTGCAGATGGAGGGTGGTGATTTCAAGTTGAGGAATTGAAGAAAGAGGGTTCTGGTGTATGAAGCTTTGAAGGTTTAGGATTCTGAAAAAATTGATGAGGAATGGATCCTTTTGGAGTCAGTTCTGAGTTTTTTTGGAGATGTAAGTGTTGAAGCTTTTCGAAAATTTGTTCTTGCCTTCACTGATTTGTTTCTCACATATTTTTTGTATAACTGAAAAAATCCTGTTATTCAACTGATTTCCAGCTTGTCATTCAAAATTTTTTTGCATTACTATTGATTTTTTCTTTTGCAATTGTTTCTGAATTTCCTGTTGTGATCCTTTCCTGGTGTAACTGAATTGGGCTATTACCATTGCTGTAATTAAACTTTGCTGATTCTGAACTATAATTTTTGGTGATGAGTGAACATTGATCAATGCTGTTGATAATTGATGAAATTTCTACTATTAATTCTGTTATCCTCCTCCCCCAACTGCAACTGATTTTTCTTTATGTTGTAATTGAATTTTTGTGAATGCAACTGATTCTGGTCTTCCAACTGTAACTGAGTTTTTTCTTCTGAGTTTGTTTTCTCTTTTTCTGATATATAAGAATCCTCCCCCTTAACTGAATTTCAGTTATCCTTTTTCACTGAATTGTTTGTCATTATATTCTACTTTTGTAATTGAAATTGAGAAAGTGATAGGAAGAAAGTTGCAGAGAGAGTTTGTTGTCTCTGTGTAGAAACGATTTCGTATGAATCAACCTGGTTAATCATTTGATCAATAAGCATAAGAACTCTCCTCAGTGATAACTTTCTACTACAAAAGTTAAAAAAAAGAAAGATCTTCAAGACTAGGTCCAAGCAGATCCATCACTAAGACATTGTAATCTCCCTCCACTCCAAAACATCTAACATTTGGAATTCCAGTTCCTCCCTGGAGAATTCTGTACAACTTCGACTCATACAGCAACTGAGGATGCTTGATCTTGACATTTTCGAGCTTAATTTCAACCTCTTCATTAGTTTGAATATTAGTACCTAAGTAGATCTCCCCAAAGGAGCCGCTACCGATCTTCCTACCAAGACGAAACTTATTACCAACACGAGGTTCCATTGAAAATTAGGAAAAACGAACAACTTCGAAACCCTAAGCTAAGTAGTAACGAGAATACGCTTAGTTAAAAAAAGAAAAGAATAACGGAAGAATATGAAAAATAATAGAAGGAAATTGTGCAAGATCTATGGATAAGGATGAAATTAAGAGTAGAAAAAATGAGGGTTAGGTTAATCTAAATTAATCATTAATCATTAATGATAAAAAAAAGAGTTTGGATGAAAAATAAAGCGTAAGAAGAAGTGTGGGAATGTATTTGGATAATGGTTTAACGGTTTGGAATGGTGATGTTAATGGTAGCAAGAAAAGAAATATTTTAAATATGGTTTTACGGATTATAGAAAATGGCTAGAGCAAATAAAGATGGTAAACAAGGATGTGTCTTGGATTCCAAATGGCTTGCATAATCAATCTTAATATCTTAACACAATCCTCCAACTCAAATCCAACTTATTCTTAATGAATCCCCAACTTCGATAAACTTCAACCTTGAACCTCATTAACTTCTACCACAACAAACAAGCAACCGAGAGAACCATAATAACTTGCTTTTCTTATGAGTCCACCATTAGATCTCCTATACCATGAACATCATGATACCTTTGATATGAAATCCTGAAGCTCAATCTCCATTAATTAACATCAACAAAACCATGCCAGAGATAAGAATCCTTGTATAACTTGTATTGAATGTTCCCCGATGAAGCAAATAGATTTAGTTGTTAACATGAATAATGCCCTAAGCATCAGACACTCCTGAGAAATCTTGAAGAAGATAACTTGGATACTTGATGAACTTCAGCACAAGAACGTGCCTATGATGAGGTGAGCTCAACCTTTATCTTATCTCAAGTGCAATAACCAGATAAATCACCTCTGGATAGGAAAACTCAAATCACCAGAGAATGCCTTGATCCCATGCCTTAGAAGTTTGACGCAAATGCATGATTATGAATGTTAATGACCTGGTGAGAGATGCGTATGAATAAAGCAAAAGCCAGTAAAGGGAATAAATAATGAGGGAAAATTTTGAGGTATTACCATAGGGTGCACTCGAGCCCCGGTTACGAGCTCATCTCTCAGTAACAGTTCCCAATCCCACAGAAAAAAGGAAACCAGCACAGCCAGACAGTCCAGTATAATATATGATGCATGAATATAAATACTGAAAACTGTAAATAAAACTGTAAATAAATTGCACTAAAATAAACACGCAACAGCAAACAATCAACACCCAACGAAACAGAAACATGTCGGCGCTAGGAGAGACTCTCAAGGGAACCAGAGATAACTCAACTGTCACCATCCCCATCAGAGTCGCCAGCTGTTGCTCCCTGGATTTCCATCCGGGTACAAACGCGAAAGTGGCACGGAAAGAGGTAGAGTCGCCAGCCAGGCATTTTTATCCCGAAGGAACGGGAATGGTAATGCTGCACAAACTAGAGGAAAAGAAAAGGAAGGACACGGGTCCTGCGAACCAAAGAATCTGAGCTCGGGAGTCGGTTACGAACTGGGAAGGTATTAGCACCCCAAATTGTCTGCCGTACCCGACGGGATCCACGCTTGCAAAGAAATCTGTTTCAAAGGGTGAAGAAATGAAAGCTGCTGCAAAACTGAAACAGAAACTGGATAAGAAAAGAAAAGAAAGGGGGAAAATGTAGGGAAAATAAAAGAGTGCTCGAACGGGCCCTACCCCGCTGTAGCGGTAAAATCGTGAGTGTAAGCTATTGATTAACTTAACTCAATATACACAGAGTCGCCACCGCGCTTTTATTTATTTCCAAAAGGAAAAAGGCAAAAAGAACGAAGAAAGCCTAATGAATCTAAAAGCAAAAGCTAAAAGACTCAAACAGAGAATGGGTATGGGGATTGGTTACAAATCGGAAAGGTTTTAAGCACCCGACTTGTTCGTGGTACTCCACGGGAACCCTTTGAAATATTTACTGCATTTTTGGTTTGAAATGGTTTGCTTAAAAAAAAGATTGAAGAGATGAGGAGAAGAATGTTTTTTAAGATTTTGGTGTTTGAAGAGACGAACGTCTCATGCCTACGTACCCACAAAGTGCAATGCGAGATCAAAACCTCGTAGTTTGTGGTACAAATTGTGAAAAGGAAAATGAGTTGAATTGATTTTAAAATGTAAAGATAAGTCGTCATTCTTTAGCGAATAATTCCGCTAGAAAGAATGAATCATATCTAAACATAAAAAAAGGGTAAAAGGAAACGTGCACGAGGGCACAAAAACAATTGAATGAGTTTTGAAAGTTTTAAAGTTTTTGAGAAAGAAAGTTTCGATATGCTTATGTAGTTCAGCATTTATTAAGAAAATGAAAGGAAAAGGTAAAAGCACATGACCGAAGTCAAGGTTTGATTGAGAAAAATGTTTGAAGTTTGAAAACAAAGAAAGTTTTGAAAAGAGTAAGGTAAAAATTTAAGAAGATGGGAAGAGATGAAGGGACTATCCTAAGACTTGAAAATAAAAGCTAAAGGAAGAACAATCAAACCATATGGCAAGCATTTTTCGAAACAATCGGATTTCCATCTTCATAATCAAGTAAACTCGATCGGAGCCAAAGTCTTCAATCCATAACAACTCAAGCAAGGGGATAGATCCTAAAATCTAAGTCCGAAACTCCAATGCTAAGGATAGTAACCATAGTCCGAAATTAAAAGTCACCAATTTTTTAGATGTTTAATCCGTTATTAGTGTTTTTGTGTCCAAATGGACAAAGGAAAAATCACAAGCATAATAATATAAACAATAAGCAAATGATATATGATATAGTATAATAAGCATAATAAGAGGGATAGGGAACGAGGAATTGAAATAAAAGGATAAGGTGCGAGAGATTGAATTAAAATGTTAGTATATTCACATTATTATAATATTTACAATATAAGTGGTATGATGAACTTAATCAAGCACAACCACGAAAAAAATAACAAAATCGAGGCAACCGGATCCAAGTGGATCGCATTCCGAATCGGGACAACTTTAGGTCTATGTTAAGCAATCGCCGAGTAATTTACGGAGTAATTACCCTACAAATGAGGCCGGCCACCACTAATTAAAGTGGAGAATATTCGTGTTAATACATGTTAGAGAAACGATATAATGGATCGTTCTCCGAAACATGCCACACTAAAAGAAAAAGGATGGTCTAATCTTAATCGAGATTTTCATTGATTTTATCAAAAAGCAACCTATCACGATCTCAAAGTATGGAGAATGATCCAAATGATCATTCATCCATAGATTTGAAATAATGAAGATTAAACTCTTTGAAAAAACAACAATCACGAATCGGAGATTGTCATCGACCAAAAATAAAAGATGAAGAGAAATGGATCTAAAAGTAGATCCATAAAAAGACTTTAAAATATTTTTTTAAATCATTTTCTAAAACTCTTTTCTTAAATTCTTTTTCTAAATTGTTTTTTAATCCAAAAAAATAACAAAGTCTATTTAAAAACCAAATAAAGAAATGTTGATTTAAAAAAACAAAAAAAAAGAAAGAAACAGAAGAATGGAGAGGGGGGAAGATGAAACCCGCGGGTGAGTGTAGCAAATAAGATCTACTTGGATCTAAACCCAAACCAATATATATTAATTTTTATTAAAAATTAAATAACATCAAAAAATATAAAAAGAAATGGAACAAAAAGCAAAAGGCAGCAACATAGATCTTCTTCTTCTTTCATTCATAGCGAAAAAACAGGGGAGAAGAAATGAGTTTTTCACCTTTCACAAAATCAACCACACTAAACCAAATCACTTCTCCTTCCTTCTTCTTCCTTCGGATTCCTCTCGGTTTCTCTCTCTTCTTCTATAACTCAACGCAAGATCTTCTTCTTTTTCGATTTACGGATCTGATTAGGTTTTGAGAGTTGAAGGAAATGAAAATTTTTGAAGATTAAAGGTGATTTGAGAATGAAGGTTTAATTGAAGGTTGAAGGTGTTTTCGGATTTTGAAAGTTTGATTGAAGGAAAGATTCAAGAAATATTTTGAGAGAGATTTGAGAGGCTTTTTTAAGCTTTTCGGTTAATTGAGAGAGGGGCTTAATTTATAGAGAAGATTAGAGATCAGATTTGAATGAAAGTTGAGTTCCCGTTTTGAAAGTTTTGCTCGTGCGTTTGGAGTCACGGATTTCTCGCTTGCTTCTCAAATTTTTTCTGCGTTTTGCTCTTTTATTTGTTGCATTTTGATAAGTGTTGTATGCTGCGTTTTGTTTTTCATCAGGTGCAGGATGCGTGTGGGAATTTGGCTGCAGGAAATGTTGAAGTTGTGAAGAAACTTGTGATGGTTTGGCGTGTTGGCTAGAGGTGATGCGGCTGGGAAATGTGATGTGAGGCCTGGGAAAAGTGTGGGCTGAGGCTTGTTGGTGACGTACGGCTGGGCTGGTGTAAGCCTGAGGATATACGGCTTGGCAAGATGGATGTAGCTTAACTTGTGAATGTTGAGCAAGGCTTGTTGTGCAGCTGGAGTTTAGTTGCTTTGTGTCACGTGATAGAGATTGGAGAAAGTGCAAGAGGAAGTGGGCCAAAAGTGGGCTGAAGAAGTTTTTGTTTTAATTAATTTTTTCAATTTTTTTTTTATAGAAACTAAGAGGTCCCAATAAAAGAAATGGGCTAATATATTTTTTGATAAATCTTTTTTTTGTAAAAAATCTTGGGTAATATAAAAATGGGATAATGATAAAAATATATGAGTTAAAAAAACTAGAAATGTATAATGAAATTGGATAAAAAGAAATATAAATGGATAATGAAATGAAAAAATGATGATTGGAAATGGTAAAAAAAATGATTTGGATAATCGAAATAGATGGTTTATGGATTGAATATTAAAATGGATAGAAATGGATAATTGGATAAAAAGAGGATCGGAATGGATTTAAAGAAAAAGGAAACTGGTCTTAGGCCCAAAACCAAAGCTTGATCTTTCTTGCACAAACCACTGGTAATGATGAATACAGCCAACATGAAACCACTGAACAACTTGCCAATTCAACCACAATTACTGAAATCTCCTGAAAACTGCTGCTGAGAAAAATAAATTCTCAAATGAATCACTGATAAACTGATGGACAACCTGGGAAATTCAAACCAAATCTCTCACATAACATTGCTCGATAAACTGATGACTTTGCACACAACCCAGCTTGAACTTTTTGAATACACATCATCTGAGAAATAACCCACCGGCACAAATAACTTGCAGTCGAAACAATTTTTTGATAGTTTGACCAAGATTAGGTCAAACGTCCATCTGAATCGAATTGTGACTGATCAAACGCCTCTGAATTGAAATCACTGCCCTATCTTTTAAATCCTGCAACCCAGAGAGAAGAATAGGCAAACGACAACATATTTTTTTGATATTTTGGTTAGAAGTTAGTAAAATATAAACAAATAACAGAAATTAAACATGGTGATCTCCTGCGAAGCATAGACCTGCACCTGAAAAAGGATAAACGAACAGTGCGTGATCTTGTTTGTATGCAAATGCAGATGAGATGCGAAAAATCTTAGGGTCAAAAATTAGGGTCTGACACCCGCTGCCTACGTACCTCATCTGGACACGAGGATCAGAGATGACGTAGTTCCCCTAACTAGGGGTGGAAAGATTTCTTGTGAATTAAGACTTGAACTGCCTATGTCAATGCTCAAGTGTTGTAGGCTCGGACGACGAGTGTGTAACCGTCTTGCAAAATGACAAGTATGAGCAAGTTCACGGACGGAGCGAAGGAGATGAGAAAAGAATTCCCGAAGGAAAGACGCTTATTATTTGTTTGTGTTTTTTAAGAGTTTTTATTTATTGGTGTGGCACAAGAGAATGAACTCAAACTCTTTTCCATGGAATGTGTACTTGCTACTACATTCCAAGATGGAATAATAGAACAAGCACACTAAGTAAGGAGAATTTATCCAAGACTTGTTTCCAAGGGCAAGGGCCTAAATTCATTGACTTGTTGAATTTATTAGGTGTTTTGGTGATTAAAAATGAAGAAGTATTTTTTAGGGTTTTTCTTGATGAAGATGACTTCATGATCCGACTTGTGCATCATGCTAGACAAATTCACTATTCCAAGATGGAATGAATACATAGGCCCCATGGAATAAGGCTATTACACAAGAAGTCACTTCTTTCTTTATTAATGTATTTTAGGTTTTGTTTTGAGATGAGAAGAGAAAGAACCAAAGGAGCAAAAAGGCAAAAGTCTAAAATGCGGAAAGACTAAACCTAAAGTTGTCATGCAAAAGTGGTCCTAAGGTTAGTGAGGTTTCAACAATCCTAAGAGAAAAGAAGAACCAAAGAGGAGCAAGAAGAAGAGGAGGAAAGCTAGAAAGCAACTTAATCCTCTAAAGGAGATAAGTTGCTCCTAAAGGGGGAAGAAAAGAGTTGCCTCACATGATGGCATAAGGTGCATCAAAAACACAAAGAGAAAGAAACTTAAAAAGGAAAGATGAAGAGTTGAAATGTGGATGAACATCCACACTTCTCTTACCATGAACCCCTGCAAGTGTTAGCAAAATCCAACATATTTTCATCAATATAATCATGGAAATGGCATGCTCAAAGCTCACATCAACAAAGATCAAACAACATGCCAAATTTTGCACATACAAGTATGTGTCGAGAACATGAAGCCATGCATCAACCAGCGAGCAAATCACCCTAAACTAGCATGTTCAATGATCATACAATGATCCATGGCATTTAAAACAAGTAAGGGGATCAAACAAGCTCAAAACAGCTCAAATATGGCATTCTGCATCAGTGTTAACCGGTTAACCAAAGCGTTAACCGGTTAACCAGTTCAAACTTGCAGCAAATTACGCAGAAAAGGGATGCGTTAACCGGTTAACCAAAGCGTTAACCGGTTAACACTGTGAAAACAACAACAAAAACCTACAGAAAATCAGCTTAAAACCAGCTTATTCAAATAATTCCACACCAGACCAGCAATCAATTAAGCATGAAATAAATGGATCAATTCACATTAATTAACATCATTAAGCTCATGAACATTAGCACACGGATTCGGTTACAAATCAACCATCAATTCAAGCAATACTAGCAAATACACAAGCACATGGTGGATCTAAAGCACAAGCATGCAAATAAGCTAAAACAGAGCTAGATCTGAATTTAACCAACCTACAAAGCTGAGGTATGCTTTGGTAGTTGTTGATTGAACTGGAAATGAGAGATCTCGCAGAAAAATTTGAAGATCTGGTGCTAAGCTTCACACTACATGCAAAATAAATGCAAGCAAAGGGTCTTGATACAGAATTTTGGATCCAAAAGCACTTCTAATTCCCAAACCAGATCTGAATCACCAATTAAACCAGCAAAATGATGCAAAGGAGCTATGGATGGAGGTCTAGTTCCAAGATCTACACACCTTAAGGCAAGGTTATGTGATCTTCAAAGAGGAACTCTTAGTGAATTTGGAAAATGTGGGAGAGAAAATGAGAGAATAGTGTCAGAGAATAGTGAGAGAGAAGAGTGAAGATTCAGAATGAGAATGAAAAAAAATGAGAGAGCTCCCTCTTGGTTTGGAAAGAAATAGATTAAATATGGTTTAGGTTTGGGGCCCAAAATTTAGGCTTGGGATCCAAAAAATATGGTTTGGTAAAGTGATTAGGATTTAGCAATGGAATTAGGCTTGGATTAATGAACTAGATCCTTCTCCACAATTCAAATGAATAAAAAAATCAAAAAATTGGAAATTTGGAGCCAAAGCACATGCTGAATTTGCTGCTGGAATTCAAAATTCGTAGTCGTTAACCGGTTAACCAAAGCACCGGTTAACGCCGGTGAATTTTGAATTCTCCCTCCTTTTGGTGGGAAAATTCCAGAATAACCCGGCGCCAACTGTTTTGACCTGATTTTGATCCCCAATCCCTTTTAAGGCTTTGACCATGATATCAAACTTGTAACACGCCTTGTGAGCTTTGAATTTCCTTGATGATTGATCATATGCCTTATGCTGGAACATGCAAGTACTATGCTTCATTTTTCTATGCAATATGCTAAGGGTATGACATGCTGATGCTGATTATTATATGATGATGATGCTAAACAGGAGAGGGAAAATTTGGGGTGTTACATCGGCCGATACATTGGAACTTGTTGGTTATATGATGGTTGAACTGCCTCTACATAAGGATGTTGCACGTACTGTGGTTGATAGGCATACTGTTGTTGAGCCACAGGTGGAGGCCTCTGCCAAAACTGATTTCTCCTTTGACCCGTCATCACTGCATTTGTCTCGCCTTCTTTCTTTTTGTGGAAATTGCTGGTAAACTTCTTAGCATTGTTCCCACTATTGTTACTGGAGTTGCTGGATGCACCATTCATATTACCATTCTTCATACCAAGTTCAACCTTGATTCCCACAACCACAAGATCAGAGAAGCTAGCAGTTATGCTTCCTACCATTCTCTCAAAGAATTCTGGTCGTACAGTGTCAACAAACCAGTCATCCAAATCTTTCTCAATTAATGGGGGATCTACTTGAGAAGCGGTCATTCTCCACCTTTGAGCATATTCTTTAAAAGATTCTGAATCTTTCTTGGACATACTCAGCAGCTGCCTCCTATCGGGATCAAGGTCCATATTGTACTTATATTGTTGAATGAAAGCGTCTGTCAGGTCTTGGAAGCAACAAATTTTTGACTGATCTAGAGTCAGGTACCACTTGGAGGAAATTCCTTTCAGACTATCCTGGAAGCAATGGATCATTAGTTTGTCATTGTCAACTTGCGCTTCCATTCTCCGATAGTACATCAAAAGATGGCTCTTAGGACACGTTGCGCCTTCATACATATCAAAGGTGGGTGTCTTAAACTTGGGAGGTATCACTAGTCCAGACACAAGGCACATCTCTCTAGCAGCAGCACCAAAGATCTGGTCACCTTCAATCACCCTCAACCTCTTTTCAAGAAATTCAAAATTATCTTGCATGTTCTCATGTTTCTCATTTCCGTTTTCAGACATGTCTGGCACATTGTACACCTGAGGATCGTTAAAGTACGGTTGGACACGGGTATGCACAATATCTGGTGTAAAGTTAGTAACCACGTGGTTCTCCTCAGTAGTCAAAGTAATAGTTTGTTGAGTGGTAAATCCTTGAGAGGGAGGCACAAAACCTTGGGGAGGAAATACAAACCCATGAGAAGGAGGCGCGACACCTTGAGAAACAAATCCTTAGGAAGGAGGGAAAAAACCTTGAGCAACAAAACCTTGGGAAGGAGGAATAAAACCTTGAGAAACAAAACCTTGGGAAAGAGGTATAAACCCGTGAGAAGCAAATCCTTGGGGAGGAGGTACAAACCTGTGAGGAAGCCTAAAAGGTGGACAGGTTACAGGGGTAGTGATTGATGGTGTAGGCTTAGTCGTTGTAGTGACAATCTCAGAAACCACAGTTTGTTGGGTATCCATCTTTGCTCGAATGACTTGCAGCATTTCCATAATCTGGCCCACATTTCCACGAAGATAAGTAAGCTCCTCATTAACTTTGTCCATCTCTGGGTCTCTGTCAGCCATCTTCTTCCTGGCCTGAGCTCGAGTGGAGTATTTACGTGAGATCCTCAGTGTGACAGTCTGGAAAGGAGGTGACGGGAATGAGTTATTTTTACAAAATGCAAATGCGGAGATGCACTCATGAGTAAAACAAATGCAAATGCTTCAAGGGACTCGAGAAGTTATTGCAAAACATCATAATGGATAAAACTTTCTTATTATTTTTCAAGAACTAATAATCTGAAGTCCATTTATGGTAAAAAAATATGATGTTTGCAACCGACATCTCTTTGTTCCTTGAAGCTCTTACTAAAATGATGCATATGATGCTGAGATGCAAAGATGCAGGGATGCAAGGTGTCACAAGTAAATCTGGAACCCTCTTAATAGGTGGTCTGTAAGAGATTGGTTCTACATTTTTCTAACCATAAATCCCACTCACAGGGTGGTTTCTATGGTGATGGTTTAAGGAAACTCAAGATCACAGACGTTTATCGTATTAACACCCCGCCGCAGGCTAGCTGCATTTTGACGATAATAACGACAAGGTCTACCTTGAGTGGAGTTCTCATGCTAGGCCCTCAAGAGGCGAGCCCTTGGAGACTAACACTACACAACTACCAATATATAAACTGGTTCTTAACAATGGATCCCAGAATCACAGCCCTTTCATGAATCAGGTCACGCGACAGGCTAGCTGCGTTGTGACAAGATCTACAAAAAGTCTAACTATCTAGGGGAGCTTTCATGCTAGGCCCTCAAGAAGTGAGTTCTTGGAGACTAACAAAAATGACTACCAATTCTAACCTAGGTGTTCCCTCTTCTTTTTCCACAACTCAGATTTTACTTGCAATGTGACCTCGAGATTGTAACATTCCAAATTTTCCCTCTTCTTTTTAAGCATCATATCACATCATATTCATCATAAGCATATCATATTCTTGGCATCTTAGCATGGAAAGATGAGGCATAACATTCTCATCACCTAGCATTAGGCATATGATCATCTGTGGAGGGTTTTTTGAAGCATCACAAGCCATGATAAGGGGCCCAATGGATTTTTTCAAGTCCTATGAGGAGTCTACATTGCATTCACAAGCTTAGGGTCATTCACAAAAGCCCGGGAGGTTGGAGGATCATCAAGGAATACAAGCTAGGGCAAAGCTCCTACACAATGATCCCAAATTAGGGTTTGAGTTTCAAGCAGGAAAACCTTGTGACTTTAGCCATTTCATTTGGGAAAAGTCTCTCATATGTTAAGAGGATCCTAGGGATGAAATTTGGTGAGAAAATTCCTTGTGGAAGTCAAGTATTTCTTCAGTTGCTTGTAAATGAAGAAATTGGTCAACTGTGCATTCTAAAAGTCAACTGTGAGATTTCAAAGGGTCCAACCCTAGTTTTCAAGCCAAGGGATGTTCTTATAACCTTAAAAGAGGTTTGGAAATATCAAAGATCAAGAATCAAGAGGTTTTGAGGTGTTTTGCAAAATTGGCATAAGTTTGGTAATGAGAATTTCCATTTTTAGTAATATTTTGCCCTAATTTTCAAGTAAGCATAACTTGGTGAAAAAAGCTTCAAATGGATCACAACCAAACATGAAAGTTGAAGATTAAAGCCTCCCATTTTTAAAAAGTACAAGAGCATTTTCATAGCCCTCATGGTTTGAGAGGAAAGCCCTTCGAAAGTTGATGGATTTTTAGGGCATGGCATGATTTTCAAGTTTTCCACAAAAGCAAAATTTCATTTAACTTGTTTCCAAGTGGTTTGATGGACAAAATAAGGTCATAATGTTTCAATACAAGGAATGAGAAGAATTTTTGCCCAAGGAAGCAAGCAAATTCATGCATAGGATGTGGTGTAATTCATAAGTTGCAAATTTGCATGAACATGAGAAATGCATGATCCTCATATCCAAGGGCCAAGATGATTTCTGTTTTGAATCAAGGGCAGGATGGTGATCACACATGAGAAAAGAGAGAGGGAAATGCACGAGCAAATCACCTCATCACACAAATCTTACAAGTTTTGCAATTTGATCCTCACATTCTCCTCTCACGTGCACTTTCCCTCATTCTTTCAGCATTGAATATTGAGATCATATATAAGAAAACTAGGGTTTCATTTCACCCCAGATCATCACATTTTCATCACTTCAAAGTTTCTTGCACAAGAGCATTTCTCTTTGAATCTCATCACTCTCTCACTCTCTTCACAAACAAATTACATATTCTGAATCCTTGAGGCATAAGGATCATTAATCCACCATTGGTTTAAGCTGAAGCTCAAGATTGCAAGAGGTGCCATTCAAGTGCAGCTGCTCTCAAACCTCAAGACCTAGGAGCATTCAAGACTTCTTTTGCATTTATTTTGCAATAAAAATTTAAAAGGAGTAGATCTGCAGCATCTGAAGCTCTATTCTGGTGATTTAAAGGATCTGCAAGCTCAGGTATACTCTGAAATTCGTGGATCTGGAAATGAAATTAGATGTATGCATTGTGTTGTGCTTGTTGTGCTGATGATTCTATGATGATTGGTTTGAAAAATGAGTGAATATTGAGCTTGATATGTGGATCCAAAGTTTGTTGCATAATCCTGTTTCTCTTCGATCCGAATTATTTTTGGATCCATTGTGATTTTGATGGTTATATTTGGAATCAGCATAGTCTAATTGTTTGATTTGGACATTTTGATGAATTTCTGTTGAGATTTGTTCATAGTTTGTGTTTTCCGGTGCCGGAGCCCTAGCTCCGGTCACCGGATTCTGGGTTTGCCTTGCCTGAGTTTTGTTGGAGAAGATGACTCCAGGACCATTGGATTTGTGATCTGGACGGCCCTCAGCGTGACACCACATAAATGATCCATCATCTCCCTCACGTGCTTTTATGTTTTAAAAATTATTCTAAATTAATCATTGTGTTGCGCACCTCACAATAACTGATGTGTCTCTCACCTCTGACCAATCATTTTAATTACTTGTTTTAATGAGTTGACCAATCTGATGCGTTGGTTTGATCTAATGGTCCTTTGTTTTTCTGAATTTAATTGAATATCCATGTTAACTATTATAAGTTGCGCTGAGACCAATGGGTCTGGATTGCTGTTCACCCCTCCCCTGCGTGTAAGCCCATTGAGATTTAACTGGAAATGCTTGCTGAATGCACCCCCTGGCTTTTTCTCTTATTTTTATTTCTTTTTATTTCCCTTTTATTTTCAGTTTGGTTTTTAATTTTTAAAAATAGTTTTAGGTCTCCAAAAATTATAAACAAATTCATGAATTATTGTTTTAGTTTTCTCTAATTTTTGACATTTTTATTTTCCATTTATTTTTATTTGGCACGTGGAAATTAATTGTTCCTTTTAATTAATTCATTTTTATTTCATTTTGAAGCATGTTGACTTTTCCATTTTCTATCTTGGTCATTATTTGGAATTTTTGAGTGATTCTTTTTGCTCTGGATTCATGATAGGATGTACTTTATTAATGATTTTTGTTCTGATTTTTAGAATCTTGGTTAATTGATTTTGGTCTCTAACTTGTGAGTGAAGCCATCTAACCCTAAGCCATGTTTGAACCCTCATTTGAATGATCAAGCTTCTGATTCTTTCTCCCTCCCTTTGGCATGTTGTTATGGTTTGATTGAAGGTCATTTGTGCAAAGTTGTGGAATTTTTGAATGCTCATTTGATTTGTTTTGAATTTTTGTTCTTGACTTGTCCCACTTTGTCTCTTTTGGATCATTTGTTCTCTCCTTAGCCTAGAAGGGCACTTGTGCCAACTTCTTCAACTTGTTTAGAGCCTTATTAGGATGTTGATACCTCTCTGATCTTGGATTGTGGTTCGTGTCTTAGGAATTTTGTGTTTGTTTGTTCTTGAAATTCATTCACTTGTATGTATATCCACCTCACTCCATTTGCTTCTTCCTTCTCATAATGTAAATGCTTGGCTATGTGCACTTCTTCTCCTCATCTCTCTTGCTTATTAGACACTCTTCTAACATGATTAGGGTTCTGGTCTTATACTTGAGGTTGAAATTTGTTTATCTTGTTTTTCATCTTTTCATGTTTGTTTTGTTTTGCCATGGTAATTCATGTTGCTTCATGTTGGGTTGTATGGTTCTCTTCTCATTCTTGTGACTTGTATTTGAATTGGATGTTTATGTGTATGACTTCACTTCTGGTTGTGTAGCTTTGATATGGCATTTTGTTCATTTTTGTATTGCCTTATACTTGTGTCACTAACCATTTCAGGGGCTTTGGTAAGTGAGAGGTGTGGATGTGATTCCCACATCTCCAAATCTTATCTCTTTCTCTTCTTATTATTATTTGTTCTAACCTTGTGATTGTTGGGCTTAGGCCTTACTTCTCCCCTCTTCTATTCTTCTTTCTTCTCCTTCTCTTCTTCTTTTTTTCCTTCTTTAGGATAGTAAACCTCACTAACTTAGGATTACCATTGCATGACAACTTTAGGATTCATTAGTTCCCCATTAGACTTTTACCTTTGTGATCCTTTTGTTTCTCTTCTCTTCTCATCTCAAAACCCTAAAGAAGACAATTAATAAAGATTGAAGTGATATCTTGAACAATAGCCTTATCCCATGAGACACTTGTAGTCTTCCCATCTTGGGATAGTACAAGCTTGTCTTGTGATGCACAAGTCTGATCAGGATATCATCTTCACCAAGAAAATCATAAAATACACTTCTTCATTGTAAATACCAAAAACACTTAATAAGTTAATGAGTTAGTGAGCTTAAGCCCTAATCTTTGGGTTCAAGTTTTGGGGATCTTCTCCTTACTTGAGTGTGCTTGTTCTATTATTCCATCTTGGAATGTAGTGACAAGTGCACATTCCATGGAAAAGAGCTTGAGTTCACTTCCTTGTGACACACTCATAAAAGCTTCTAAAAAACACAAACAAACAATAAACGTCTCTCCTTCGGGAATTCTTTTCTCATCTCTTTCGCTCCGTACGCGAACTTGCTTCTTCTTGTCACTTCGCAAGACGGTAACGCGCTCGTCGTCCGAGCCTGCAACACCTGAGCATTGACATAGGCAGTTCAAGCCTTAATTCACAAGCAATCTTTACCACCCCTAGTTAGGGGAACTACGACAACTCTGATCCTCATTTTCCCGATGAGGTACGTAGGTAGCGGGGTAGGGCCCGTTCGAGCACAATCTTTATTTTCCCTACATTTTTTTTCTTTTCATTTCTTTTTCAGTTCCCTTTTCGTTTCTCTTATCTAGTTCAGTTCCTTTTCTTTTGCAGCAGCTCTCATTTCCTCACCCTTTGAAACAGTTTCTTTGCAAGCGTGGATCCCTTCGGGTACGACGGACGATCTGGGGTGCTAATACCTTCCCAGGTCGTAACCGACTCCCGAACTCAGATTCTTTGGTTCGCAGGACCCGTGTCCTTCCTTTTCTTTTCTTCGGTTTGTGCAGCATTACCATTCCCGTTCCTTCGGGATAAAAATGTCTGGCTGGCGACTCTACCTTTTCCGCGCCACTTTCGCGTTTGTACCAGGATGGAAATCCGGGGAGCGACAGCTGGCGACTCTGCTGGGGATCGAACCCAGAATCTTTGGTTCCCCTGTGAGTCTCTCCTAGCGCTTGTTTATTTATGTTTCTTTGGCTATTGATTGATTGTTGTTGTCTGTTGTATTTTTACTGTTGTTTATTTACAGTCTTATTTACAACTTTATTTACAGTTTTCAGTATTTATTTTCCTGTATCATATATATACATACTGGACTTTCTGGACTGAATTTTGTGTTTGGTGGGTTTGGGTGATACTGTTTCTGAGAGATGAGCTCATTACCACGGCTCGAGTGCACCTTAGGACTTAGAGTGGTTCCACTTTGGCCTCATGAGATCTTGTCATGGGGGTAGTAGTGAGTTCCACGCCCAGATTTGCGACCGTCTTGGAAATGTCTTGATTTGGGGATCTTCCTCTCTCATTTCATAATCTTGACAGTTATGTGCAGCTGGGGACCGATCATTGAGAACCTTGTGGAAACATCCCTCTCTAGTGATGACAATGGCAGACCACATTTTGTGGCAAACCCATTCGCATCCGAGGGCCCGCCTGGGACTTACATAGGATGACCTTGTTTCCCGGACTCAGCTGAGGCCTCCCTGTGTAGTATATAATGCCAAACCGATTCCCTGATCTGGTCATGAGCCATTTCTCGGAAATGGTGAAAGTATTATTGCTATTCGGCTTTGAGAGTCCGTGATGTCTGACCCGGAGCATACCAGTGAGATTGGGAGGGGTTTACAGGTTTGTAGGAACCCTTGGCCTCTACATACCCTCATTATCAGTGGTTCTTGTTGAGATTTGGTCCTTATGGTTCTGGTTCTAGTTTTCTTGGTGCTATGGTTCTGAGAATTTCTATCAGAGGGTTGTGACTTAGAGGATCTTGCTTTGCAGTTGATCAGAGGGTTCTTATATTCAGTGTACAGTATCCAGATGGTCCCAGATTGATCATATGCCTGCATTGCATTTGCATTGCATCATTCTTGCATTAACTGTTTATGTTTCCATTTTTCAGGTTATTATTCACAGTTAGCATCCAGTTCTGGTAATCTTATCTCCAGATGGAAGAAGTCAAAAGAATTACAAGGAAAAAGAATGGTCACTATACTTTTCTTCAACCTGAAGTCAGGAGTGTTCAGAAATTAGTAGTTTTGATGAAGGACCAAGTCTTGGGGAATTTCAGGAAGAGGTATGGCCAGATATTGAAGTTCGTGGACAAACCTACTACAGACCAGAAGGACAGCTTGCATACCTTGCTTCAGTTTTATGATCCCCTACTGCGGTGTTTCGTGTTTCCAGATTACATCTTGGCTCCTACCTTGGAGGAGACTTCCAGCATTTTGGGCGTTCCAGTCAGAGATACCTTGCCTTTCTATGGGTCTAAGGTTGTGCTTAAGGAAGAAGATATAGCCAAAGTCTATCATTTACCAGCTGCTACAGTCAAGAAGGCTTTGAAGGACAGTGAAGGCAAAGGACTCCCTTGGAGTGTGCTTATACCAGAGGCTGAGAAATATGCTAAAGAGGGTAAATGGGGGATTTTGGTGTTGTGCTAGCTTTGATGGTGTATGGGTAAATGGGAGATTTCTACTACAATGTTCACTACCTGAACGAGAAAGGTAGAGGTGGACTAGTGGGCTGTTGTGCTTCATTGTTTGCTGAGTGGTTTTCCAGACAATTGCCAAAATCAGGTGCTTTCAAGGAGATGAGAGATGAGTGGAGATGGTCTAGAAGGCTGATGGGGCTAACTTCTGAGGACATAGCTTGGGGATATGACAGAGATCTGCTGGGAAAGGAGTTGCTGGTCAGTTGTGGAAGATTTGTTGGGGTGCCTTTTCTAGGAAGGAAGGGTGTGATCAGTTATTATCCAACATTAGCCAGGAAGCAATTTGGTTATCCTCTAAGAGATCCACCAAATATGGAAGAGTTTGCTGAGTCTTTGTACTTTCCTGTGGAGGAAGCCAAGGAGTTAGTTCTACAAGCATCTCAGGCTTGGGCTCACAGAGCGAGCAAGGGTAAGAAAGACTTTGGCAGAGTAGATCCCAAGATGTATCCTCCTTTTGCTACATGGTTGCAGAAACGTGTAGAGGAAGTTCTCATGTCGTTCTCAGTAGAAGCTCCACTATATCCAAGGGAAGTACCATGTCAGAGTACTGTCCCTTGAAGAGTATAAGAAATTGGAAGCTCAGCTACACGAAGTCCGAGTGGAGAATGCTGAAATGGTTAACCTGTATCATCTTGCCAACCGGGCCAAAAAGGAAGCAGAGGGAAAGCTGCAGAAGATGCAATCCTCCTTAGAAGCTAAAGAGAAAGAATTTGCTAGAAGGGAAGCTCACTTTCAGAGGTTGGGTCTGATGGAGGTAAAAAGAGAAGCGGAGCGCAAAAAGACTTTGAAGACTCTCAAAGAAGCTCGCCAGTCCATTGTTTGGTTGCAAGGCCAAAGGGAACAGGAGCAGAAGAAGTTTAAAGAAAAAGAAGAGTTTTTCGAGGTACAAATGGCCTTCAAGAAGGAAGAAGTGGAACAAGTCCACAACATACGAAGGGAAAAAACTCAGCAGTTGGCACAAAGCCAGATAGCCTTGGAGGAGGCACTGAAGGAGATTGAAGAGCTCAAGCTGAGAGCAGGTGTAAAGAAGAATAGGACAGAGGTGGCTGCAAAAGAGCCTGGGTCTTTAGTTTAGTTTATTTATATTTGTTCAGACTACCTACAGACTTGTTGTAGGAGTCTTGCTTTAGTCTTTTGTCTTTTGTAATGACTTGTAACCCTTTGGGGAATTTTTGTTTGTGCTCTAGCTTTTGGCCGGCAGTGGGTTGTCCATGATATACAATGTTAATATGCAAATTACCATTTCTGAATATGCAAGACTCGTTTGTCTGATACTGCTAAGATCTGAACACTCTTCAAAAGAGAAGGTCTGAAAACTAATACTCAAAGTGGTTGTCTGGAGCAAATACCAGAACTGGGGCATATAAATGCCTAAACTTGGAAACATGAGCAGTTACATTGCATGCATATAACGTGTTTGTTTGTTTTGCAGGTAGTGCTTCAGTTTCTAACGTTTATGTCCTTTCAGGCACTATAGCTCCCAGGAAGGTTCGAGAACAGCCAATCATACACAGATATCCCACCAGAGTTAACAGAGAAAGAGTCATGGATCAAATGCAGGTTGATTTAGCTGACTTGAGATTAAGGATGGACAATTTTATGACCCTTATGGCAGGAATGGGTCAGAATCAGGAACGTCTTCGTGAGTTGGTTGAAAATAATCAAGCCAGGAACAACGGTACCGCTGATAGAGGTAATCGTAACGGTGCGGGCGCCCGTCAGGTTGAAATCCCTGTAGCACAGCCAGGGGTCACCATTATCAATGATGGGCTGAACAATGTATAGATGGACGGTCAAGACGAACAGTTTACTCTGCTGGACAAAACTGAAGGCCAAGGGGCTGAGATGAACAGAAAATTTGAAGAGATGGCTGAACAGATCAGGGCCATTCAATCTCAAAACTCTTTGGGGTTCGACATTACTGACTTGGGCTTGGTTCCAGGGGTTAGAATCCCTTACAAGTTCAAGGTTCCGACTTTTGAGAAGTACAACGGCACAGCGTGTCCAAAGACTCACCTCCAGTCCTTTGTAGGAAGGATTGCTGCCCATACTGAAGATGAGAAGCTATGGATCTATTATTTCCAGGACAGCCTGGTTGGGGCCTCCTTGGAATGGTATATGAAGCTAAGTAGGGTCAACATTAAAAGCTGGAAGGACTTGGCAGAGGCGTTCGTGAAACAATACCAGTACAATTTGGACATGGCTCCAAATCGCACTCAACTGCAAAACATGTCTCAAACTGCTAAGGAGGGGTCTAAAGAGTATGCTCAAAAGGGGCGTCAGCTCGCTGCCAGAGTGCAACCACCATTGCTGGAGAATGAGATGGCTGATATGTTCATGGGGACATTGCAAGGTGTGTTTATCGAGAGATTGGTGTCTTGTTCGGCTACCAAGTTCAATGATATAGTAATAACAGGTGAGAGGGTCGATACTTTGTTAAAGATGGGAAAGATTCAGGATACCAGTGCATGCAGCTCGAGTGGCATAAGAAAAGCTTTCAACGGACCCCCAAGAAGAAGGGAAGGTGAAACCAATGCTGTGTTTGGCCGAGGACGGGGCCGAGGATATAGAAGATCATATGAGCAAGTGGCAGCTGTCACTATCCCTTCCAGTCCTGTGCAGCAGGTACAGCCTCAACAACAACAATAGTTACAACGTAACAACTATCAACAAAGACCTTATCAGCCAAGACAAGCACGTCCGGCTAATAGGGTGCTCGAAGCAATTCCCATGACATACACTGCATTGCTGCAGAGATTGCTAGACCTGAATTTTATACAACTGAGGACACTAGCACCACCACCCCCTGGAGAGCTTCCAGTGGGATACGATGCCAATGCTAGATGCGTTTTCCATTCAGGGGCACCCGGGCACTCAACTGAGAAGTGCAGGGCGCTGCAACATAAAGTTCAAGATTTGATCGACTCCAAGGCGATTAACTTCGCACCACCGCCCAATGTTACTTCAAACCCTATTCTGAACCATGGAGGGGCTAGAATCAATGCTGTTGAGGGTGGTGAGAAGTTAAGTTTGATTCTGAGCATAGAAGAAGTGAAGAATCTGCTGTTGGTGGTGAAAGAAAGGCTGTTAAAAGGACAGGTGTTTCCGGGATGTGGTTCTTATTGTGAGATGTGTTTGAATTCAGTGAACGGTTGTGAAGACCTGAAGATAGGGTTGCAGAATCTGATTGATGAAGGGTCATTGCAGTTTGACAAAGTTGATAATAAAGGTGATTGTGTGTCCACTATAACCATTTTTTATGACCCAGCTGAGATGCCTACTAGAAGAGAACCTGTGACTATTTATGCTCCTGAAGTCAGTCCTGTCACTATCACTGTTCCTGGGCCTGTTCCTTATACAGATGATAAAGCCATCCCATGGCATTACGGCTCAGATGTGTACGTGGAAGGACAGAAGGTGGAGAGTAAGCCAGTTGCTATTGACCCGACTGTAGTGAACGTTGGAGGAGTTGGAAGTTTTACGAGAAGTGGTCGTCTTTTTGCTCCCCCAGTTCTGAGAGGAGATTCTGAAGCTGAGGTTGTGGAAAAGGCTAAAGGAAAGCAAACAGCGACTGAAGAAACGACAACTCCTGCTACTGGACAAGGTACCTTTGAGAAGGAAGTGGAAGAATTTATGCGGATAATTAAAAAGAGTGATTATAAGGTGGTTGAACAGTTGAACCAGACGCCGTCCAAAATATCCATTTTGTCTTTGCTGATGTGTTCTCCAGCACATAGAGAAGCCTTGCTGAAAGTGTTGCAAATGGCATACGTTCCTCAAGAAATAACTGTTAATCAACTGGAAGCTGTAGTGGGAAGTGTGAATGCAAGCCACGGGTTGGGCTTCACAGATAGAGACCTTACTTCAGAGGGCCGTAACCATAACAAAGCACTGCATATTACTATGGAGTGTAAGGGTGTTGTTTTGTCGCATGTCCTGGTTGACACAGGCTCTTCTCTTAATGTACTCCCGAAGAAAGCATTAATGAAGTTGAATGTTGATGGTATCGTACTACGACCCAATGATTTGATAGTGAAAGCTTTTGATGGGTCCAGAAGGTCAGTGTTCGGAGAAGTTGAGTTACCTGTGAAAATAGGGTCTCAAGTGTTCAAGAGCACCTTCTACGTCATGGACATTCAGCCCGCGTACAGTTGCTTACTGGGACGTCCTTGGATTCATGCTGCCGGAGCAGTAACTTCCACTCTACATCAAAATCTAAAGTACGTGGTTGATGGTCAAGTAATCACTGTGTGCGGAGAGGAAGATATCTTTGTGAGTCACTTATCAACTTTCAAATATGTGGAGATGGACGGAGAGATCCATGAAATGTTGTGCCAGGCCTTCGAAGCGGTTAATGTCAGTATTTTGACTCCGGTGGAGAGGAACAATGAGAAAGAAGGTACCTCCATTCACTCCTACAAGCAGGCTAAGGAGGTGGTTCAGTCGGGAAGCGCCCAGGGCTGGGGCAAGCTGCTAGAGTTAGAAAAGAAAGATGACAAGTTTGGGCTTGGTTATCAACCTGATGGGTCTAATTGCCCTACAAGTGGTAAAGCTATTACTTTCACAAGAGCCGGGATGCTCGACCGCAACCATATCTATGCAACAAGTGAAGATGGAGACAATGATGGTGACTGGGACAACTGGATTCATCCGTGTGCACCCGGAGAGGAGCTAAAGAACTGGTCTGCTGAAGACATCGTCCAAGTTACCTGGAAATCAGAGTAATTTATTTGTTTCCTTTTCTTATCATGATGCATTGTCAAATCATGCACTCTTCCCAAGGTGCAAGGATCCATTGTAGGGCCACCATGCTTTGTATGCATTTATTTTACCATGAAATAAAGGACATTTTTCAGACAAAATTGTGTTCTCTTTCTTTCGTTTTAAATTTTTCACAAAAATAAAATATATAAAAAGGGCAATGTGTTTTCTTTTTGTTTGTATGTTTGTGTCTCTTTTTGAAAAAATAAACAGATTCTGAAATAAGGACATCGTCTGTGCAGTGTTGATCATCCGGATTCTAGTGATAACGTTCCTGCTATGACCACGCATGACTTTGACAATCCTATCTACCAAGCTGATGAAGAGGTTGAGGAAGACTGTGAACTCCCTGAAGAATTGGTCAGATTGTTGAAACAAGAGGAAAGGGTCATTCATCCTCATCAGGAAGAAATAGAGATCATCAACATCGGAACAGAAGATGTGAAGAAAGAGATCAAGATTGGGGCCAGCCTGCGGGCCGAAGTAAGGAAAGAGTTGATTGGTATGCTACGTGAATATGTGGATATCTTCGCCTGGTCGTATCAAGATATGCCAGGACTAGATACCGACATTGTTGTGCATAAGCTACCATTGAGAGAAGACTGTCCTCCTGTGAAACAGAAGTTGAGAAGAACTTGTCCTGACATGGCGATGAAGATCAAGGAGGAAGTTCAGAAACAGTGGGATGCCGGATTCCTTGCTGTAACTAGTTACCCACCTTGGGTAGCTAAAATTGTGCCTGTAGCAAAGAAGGACGGCAAAGTTAGGATGTGCGTTGATTACCGGGATTTAAATAGAGCGAGCCCAAAAGATGATTTTCCATTAACTCACATTGATGTGCTGGTAGATAACACCGCTCAATTCTCGGTATTTTCCTTCATGGATGGCTTCTCCGGATATAATCAGATTAAGATGGCACCAGAAGACATGGAGAAAACAACGTTCATTACCCCGTGGGGGAAATTCTGCTACAAGGTTATGCCCTTTGGTTTGAAGAACGCCGGGGCAACGTATCAGCGAGCTATGGTCACGTTGTTCCACGACATGATACACAAAGAGATAGAGTGTTATGTGGACGATATGATTGCCAAGTCCCGAGACGAAGAAGAGCATCTGGTCAATCTCAAGAAAGTGTTTGATAGACTGATAAAGTATAAGCTGAGGTTGAATCCAAACAAGTTCACTTTCGGAGTGCGTTCCGGAAAACTGTTGGGTTTCATTGTTAGCCAGAAAGGAATCGAGGTGGATCCTGCAAAAGTAAAAGCAATACAAGATATGCCTGCACCGAAAACAGAAAAAGAAGAATGCGGGTTTTTAGGGAGGTTGAACTACATTTCACGGTTCATATCTCATCTAACTGCCATGTGTGAACCGATATTCAAATTGCTGAGAAAAGAGCAAACGGTCAGGTGGAATGAGGACTGCCAAAGAGCCTTCGATAAGATAAAAGAGTATTTGCAGAAACCTCTGATTCTAATGCCTTCAATTCCAGGACGGCCTCTTATCATGTACTTGACTGTGCTAGAAGGGTCAATGGGGTGTGTTCTAGGCCAACATGACGAGTCTGGTCGAAAAGAGTACGCTATTTATTACCTTAGCAAAACGTTTACCGACTGTGAATCCCGTTACTCACTGCTCGAGAAAACTTGCTGCGCTTTGGTATGGGTTGCTCGCCGACTGAGACAGTATATGTTGACCCATACCACACTGCTAATTTCAAAAATGGATCCTGTCAAGTATATCTTTGAGAAACCAGCATTAACCGGAAGGGTTGCTAGGTGGAAAATGATCTTAACAGAGTATGACATACAATATACTTCTCAGAAAGCCATCAAAGGAAGTGTATTGTCATATTACCTTGCACAGCAACCTCTTGAGGATGACTATCAGCCAATGAAGTTTGATTTCCCTGATGAGGACATCATGTACCTCCAAGCAAAAGATTGCGAGGAACCACTTCCAGAGGAGGGGCCAGACCCTGAATCCAAATGGAAGTTGATGTTTGATGGGGCAGTCAATATCAATGGACGTGGAGTTGGTGATGTTCTTATTACTCTTGATGGTGTTCACTTTCCCTTCGCTGCCAGAATTACTTTTGGTTGCACCAATAATGAAGCGGAATACGAGGCATGCATAATGGGAATAGAGGAGGCTATTAATCTTCGGATTAAGACCCTCGATATATTCGGAGATTCAGCCCTCATCATTAATCAGGTTACCGGCAAGTGGTATACACATCAAGAACACTTAATTCCTTATAGGGATTATGCCAGAAAACTGTTGACGTTCTTCACAACAGTTAAACTGCAGTACATACCACGTGATGAGAATCAATTTGCCGACGTATTGGCTACTCTTTCTTCGTCTATCAAAGTCTTGTGTTGGAATTATGTGCCCAGGATTGACATTTCCAAGTTTGACGCACCAGCTCATGCTTTCTCTGTAGACGCAATGTCTGATGAGAAACCTTGGTACTTTGATATCAAGTTATTCCTGGAAAAGCAAGAATACCCAGTTGGGGCATCATCCAATGACAAGAAGACCTTAAGGCGACTTGCTGCTAGTTTCTTCTTGAATACAGACGGGGTTTTGTATAAGAGGAACTTTGACATGGTCTTGCTCAGATGCATGGATAGACACGAAGCAAGCCTGTTAATGCAGGAAGTCCACGAGGGATCGTTCGGTACTCATGCAGGAGGACATGTGATGGCTAAGAAATTGTTGAGATCGGGGTATTATTGGATGACAATGGATGCAGACTGTTGTTCGTACGCCCGTAAGTGCCACAAGTGCCAGATTTATGCAGACAAGGTGCATGTTCCTCCAAGACCGCTCAACGTCATGTCATCTCCTTGGCCCTTTTCTATGTGGGGCATTGACATGATCAAGAAAATAGAGCCTACTGCTTCAAATGGTCATCGCTTCATTTTGGTTGCGATCGATTACTTCACTAAGTGGGTTGAAGCAGCATCTTATGCCAATGTCACTCGTCAAGTGGTAGCCAGATTTTTGAAGAGGGACATCATTTGCATATACGGAGTGCCCGAAAGAATCATTACTGACAATGGTTCTAACTTGAATAATAAGATGATGCAGAATTGTGTCGGGACTTCCAGATTCAGCACCACAATTCTTCTCCTTACCGACCAAAGATGAATGGTTCGGTGGAGGCAACAAATAAGAACATTAAGAAGATTGTGCAAAAAATGGTTGTCACTTACAAAGATTGGCATGAGATGTTACCATTTTCATTGCATGGGTACCGAACGTCAGTCAGGACGTCAACCGGGGCAACTCCTTTCTCATTGGTATATGGTATGGAGGCAGTCTTGCCTGTTGAAGTAGAGATTCCTTCATTGCGTGTGATGATGGATGTGAAGCTTGATGAGGATGAGTGGGTACATACTCGTTATAATCAGCTATGTCTAATTGAGGAAAAGAGATTAGCGGCTATCTATCATGGTCAGCTTTATTAGAGGATAATGAAGCGGGCATTCGACCAACGAGTACGTACTTGGGAGTATCAAGTAGGAGAGCTTGTGCTCAAGAGGATCATTCCTCCAGGTTCAGATCACAGGGGCAAGTGGACCCCAAACTACGAAGGACCATTCATAGTGAAGAAAGTTTTCTCAGGCGGAGCACTGATGCTCACCACTATGGATGGAGAGGATTTCCAATCCCCCGTTAACTCGGACGCAGTTAAAAAATACTTCGTATAAAAAGACCCTCTGGACACAAAAACAAAATTAAAGTCCAGGCAAGAAAAGGGCATCCCGGCGAGCTAAAACCAGAATAAAAAGCTCGGGCAAAAGTTAGGGAAATAAATAAAAAATGTACACACGCTGAGTTGAAAAGCCACATCGGACAGCTCAGGCAAAAAAGGGTATCCCGGTAGATTGAAAACCCGAAAGGGAGATCCACGCAAAACAAGGGAATAAGCGAACGACTGCGATCCGAGTAATCTGAACCAAATCATCGTTTCGTACAGCTTGACAATATCAGAAGGATAGGAATCAGTCCCCTCATCTCCTCAGAAAGCAAGGGCAAGAATGGGGAGTTTTGAAGACATGCTGGTCATAGCAAGAAGGAAACGCATTGGGATGTCGTGTCCATTGCCATTAGGATAGTTTATTTTCTCAATTTTATGGTGGCTACCTCTTTCCAGGTGGTTTCTTCCTGATGTAAAAACTTTGCCTATTCAGGGGCCTTTCAATAAAAGAATATTCAGTCAAAAAGTTGTGTTGCGTTTATTTTTGTTTGCAAAAATGTCCTGAATTTTGGCAAAAAATAGCATTGCATCTAAAACATGGTGATTGTTTTATAAAAGAAAAATGACATTGCAGGGAAACATTTGAAATCCTCTTTGAGTGTCGGGCGACGATGGATGAACAGATCATACCATGCAAGTCCCTGGGGCACATATGTGTATTTTGTTGTTGCAGGTTGCAGGATGGCGTCACATTCTCTCAAGCAGAATCTTCCCCAGCTAAGTCATGGCAGGTGGGATCCCTAAGCAGTTTATTTTCCACAAGTGGAGTATGCCAGCAGGAAGCTGAATGCCTGATTTCCCCGCAAGGTTCATATTTGGGTTTCACTCCCATCAGTGAAATATTCCCCAGAGAAGTCTCCAATTTATTTTTGGTCAATGTGATGATGCAAACAGTTATTCATCCCCCTAACCAAAGTTAAGTGTCAAAGCCTCTTGACTTGGTTCTCCCCTGCAGGGTTGTAATTATTGTTGCTCGTCTACATTTCTCAACACTCGTCTGTGTTTGAAGTTTGGTATCGCTCGTCTGCACTCCCTAGCACTCGTTTGTGTTTGTTATCTGTTTGAAGCTCGTCTGCATTGTTGGGATACTCGTCTGTATCATCCCTCACACTCGACTGTATCAGCCTCTATCCATATGCATTGATTTGATAATTACTATGGTACTCATATGTATTGCTACTCCAAATGCTCGTCTGTGTTGGATTTCTGGTACTCGTCTGTATTGCTACTCCAAATGCTCGTCTGTGTTGGGTTTCTAGTATTCGTCTGTACCAGTGGATGATATTCGTCTGTATCATCGCCTGAATCGCTCGTCTGCATTTCTCAGATTGTCGTCTGATATTCATTTGTATCATTGACTTTATGGCACTCGTCTGTGTTCTCTTGATGATCATCCAATACTCGTCTGTGTTGAAGAGGTTTGAAATCCTGACGGTGGGATTAAACGTCAAAATGGTTACTGGACCTGGCGTAACAGGTTTATCCGAAGGAGATTCGTCTGTCTCAGGTACCACTTTATTTTTGTTGCACCTAGCGTAACAGGTTTATCCGAAGGAGATTCGTCTGTCTCAAGTACCACTTTATTATTGTTGCACCTGGCGTAACAGGTTTGCTCGAAGGAGATTCGTCTGTCTTAAGCCATATATCCACGGATAATATATGAAGAGGGTTCGTCTATCCTGATTATGCATGTCTATCCCACAGACTTAAGTGCATCACCGGTCCTAGCGTAACAGGTTTATCCGAAGGAGATTCTTCTGTCTCAAGTCATATGTTTTGCAAAGTATTTGAGGACTCGTATGTCCAGTTCTTGGCGTAATAGGATTGTTAGAAGAAGACTCGTATGTCAAAGTGTTCTTATTCCAAATAACAGTTTCAACTTGGAAGGAGCTCGTCTGATTTCTCTCCACTTCAGTCACCAAAGCGTCATTTGGTTGGGTTTATTTCCCAGTTTTTGCATTCTCCATCAGAGTGCAAATTTCAGGTCTTCTTGGTATTCAACCACAGTTTATCTTGAACGGTCGATAGCCCGTGCTACCGTCCTTTTCAGATTAACAGTTGCTTGAATAGGGGCAGCTGTAACATTCCAAATTTGCCCTCTTCTTTTTAAGCATCATATCACATCATATTCATCATAAGCATATCATATTCTTGGCATCTTAGCATGGAAAGATGAGGCATAACATTCTCATGACCTAGCATTAGGCATATGATCATCTGTGGAGGGTTTTTTGAAGCATCACAAGCCATGATAAGGGGCCCAATGGATTTGTTCAAGTCCTGTGAGGAGTCTACATTGCATTCACAAGCTTAGGGTCATTCACAAAAGCCCAGGAGGTTGGAGGATCATCAAGGAATTCAAGCTAGGGCAAAGCTCCTACACAATGATCCCAAATTAGGGTTTGAGTTTCAAGCAGGAAAACCTTGTGACTTTGGCCATTTCATTTGTTCAAAGTCTCTCATATGTTAAGAGGATCCTAGGGATGAAATTTGGTGAGAAAATTCCTTGTGGAAGTCAAGTATTTCTTCAGTTGCTTGTAAATGAAGAAATTGGTCAACTGTGTATTCTAAAAGTCAACTGTGAGATTTCAAAGGGTCCAACCCTAGTTTTCAAGCCAATGGATGTTATTATAACCTTAAAAGAGGTTTGGCAAGATCAAAGATCAAGAATCAAGAGGTTTTGAGGTGTTTTGCAAAATTGGCATAAGTTTGGTAATGAGAATTTCCATTTTTAGTAATATTTTGCCCTAATTTTCAAGTAAGCATAACTTGGTGAAAAAAGCTTCAAATGGATCACAACCAAACATGAAAGTTGAAGATTAAAGCCTCCCATTTTTAAAAAGTACAAGAGCATTTTCATAGCCCTCATGGTTTGAGAGGAAAGCCCTTCGATAGTTGATGGATTTTTAGGGCATGGCATGATTTTCAAGTTTTCCACAAAAGCAAAATTTCAGTTAACTTGTTTCCAAGTGGTTTGATGGACAAAATAAGGTCATAATGTTTCAATACAAGGCATGAGAAGAATTTTTGCCCAAGGAAGCAAGCAAATTCGTGCATAGGATGTGGTGTAATTCATAAGTTGCAAATTTGCATGAACATGAGAAATGCATGATCCTCATATCCAAGGGCCAAGATGATTTCTGTTTTGAATCAAGGGAAGGATGGTGATCACACATGAGCAAAGAGAGAGGGAAATGCACAAGCAAATCACCTCATCACACAAATCTTGCAAGTTTTGCAATTTGATCCTCACACTCTCCTCTCACGTGCACTTTCCCTCATTCTTTCAGCATTGAATATTGAGATCATATATAAGAAAACTAGGGTTTCATTTCACCCCAAATCATCACATTTTCATCACTTCAAAGTTTCTTGCACAAGAGCATTTCTCTTCGAATCTCATCACTCTCTCACTCTCTTCACAAACAAATTACATATTCTGAATCCTTGAGGCAAAAGGATCATTAATCCACCATTGGTTTAAGCTGAAGCTCAAGATTGCAAGAGGTGCCATTCAAGTGTAGTTGCTATCAAAACTCAAGATCTAGGAGCATTCAAGACTTCTTTTGCATTTATTTTGCAATAAGAAGTTAAAAGGAGTAGATCTGCAGCATCTGAAGCTCTATTCTGGTGATTTGAAGGATCTGCAAGCTCAGGTATACTCTGAAATTCGTGGATCTGGAAATGAAATTAGATGTATGCATTGTGTTGTGCTTGTTGTGCTGATGATTCTGTGATGATTGGTTTGAAAATTGAGTGAATATTGAGCTTGATATGTGGATCCAAAGTTTGTTGCATAATCCTGTTTCTCTTCGATCCAAATTATTTTTGGATCCATTGTGATTTTGATGGTTATATTTGGAATCAGCATAGTCTAATTGTTTGATCTGGACATTTTGATGAATTTCTGTTGAGATTTGCTCATAGTTTGTGTTTGCCGGTGCCGGAGCCCTAGCTCCGGTCACCGGATTCTGGGTTTTCCTTGCCTGAGTTTTGTTGGAGAAGATGACTCCAGGACCATTGGATTTGTGATCTGGACGGCCCTCAGCATGACACCACATAAATGATCCACCCTCTCCCTCACGTGCTTTTATGTTTTAAAAATTAATCTAAATTAATCATTGTGTTGCGCACCTCACCATAACTGATGTGTCTCTCACCTCTGACCAATCATTTTAATTACTTGTTTTAATGAGTTGACCAATCTGATGCGTTGGTTTGATCTAATGGTCCTTTGTTTTTCTGAATTTAATTGAATATCCATGTTAACTATTATAAGCTGCGCTGATACCAATGGGCCTGGATTGTTGTTCACCCCTCCCCTGCGTGTAAGCCCATTGAGATTTAACTGGAAATGCTTGCTGAATGCACCCCCTGGCTTTTTCTCTTATTTTTATTTCTTTTTATTTCCATTTTATTTTCAGTTTGGTTTTTAATTTTTAAAAAAAGTTTTAGGTCTCCAAAAATTATAAAAAAATTCATGAATTATTGTTTTAGTTTTCTCTAATTTTTGACATTTTTATTTTCCATTTATTTTTATTTGGCACGTGGAAATTAATTGTTCCTTTTAATTAATTCATTTTTATTTCATTTTGAAGCATGCTGACTTGTCCATTTTCTATCTTGGTCATTATTTGGAATTTTTGAGTGACTCTTTTTGCTCTGGATTCATGATAAGATGTACTTTAATAATGATTTTTGTTCTGATTTTTAGAATCTTAGTTAATTGATTTTGGTCTCTAACTTGTGAGTGAAGCCATCTAACCCTAAGCCATGTTTGAACCCTCATTTGAATGATCAAGCTTCTGGTTCTTTCTCCCTCCCTTTGGCATGTTGTTATGGTTTGATTGAAGGTCATTTGTGCAAAGTTGTGGAATTTTTGAATGCTCATTTGATTTGTTTTGAATTTTTGTTCTTGACTTGTCCCACTTTGTCTCTTTTGGATAATTTGTTCTCTCCTTAGCCTAGAAGGGCACTTGTGCTAACTTCTTCAAATTGTTTAGAGCCTTATTAGGATGCTGATACCTCTCTGATCTTGGGTTGTGGTTCGTGTCTTAGGAATTTTGTGTTTGTTTGTTCTTGAAATTCATTCACTTGTATGTATATCCACCTCACTCCATTTGCTTCTTCCTTCTCATAATTTAAATGCTTGGCTATGTGCACTTCTTCTCCTCATCTCTCTTGCTTCTTAGGCACTCTTTTAACATGATTAGGGTTCTGGTCTTATACCTTGAGGTTGAAATTTGTTTATCTTGTTTTGCATCTTTTCATGTTTGTTTTGTTTTGCCATGGTAATTCATGTTGCTTCATGTTGGGTTGTATGGTTCTCTTCTCATTCTTGTGACTTGTATTTTCATTGGATGTTTATGTGTATGACTTCACTTCTGGTTGTGTAGCTTTGATATGGCATTTTGTTCATTTTTGTATTGCCTTATACTTGTGTCACTAACCATTTCAGGGGCTTTGGTAAGTGAGAGGTGTGGATGTGATTCCCACATCTCCAAATCTTATCTCTTTCTCTTCTTATTATTATTTGTTCTAACCTTGTGATTGTTGGGCTTAGGCCTTACTTCTCCCCTCTTCTATTCTTCTTTCTTCTCCTTCTCTTCTTCTTTTTTTCCTTCTTTAGGATAGTAAACCTCACTAACTTAGGATTACCATTGCATGACAACTTTAGGATTCATTAGTTCCCCATTAGACTTTTACCTTTGTGATCCTTTTGTTTCTCTTCTCTTCTTATCTCAAAACCCTAAAGAATACACTTAATAAAGATTGAAGTGATATCTTGAACAATATCCTTATCCCATGAGACACTTGTAGTCTTCCCATCTTGGGATAGTACAAGCTTGTCTTGTGATGCACAAGTCTGATCAGGATATCATCTTCACCAAGAAAATCATAAAACACACTTCTTCATTGTAAATACCAAAAACACTTAATAAGTTAATGAGTTAGTGAGCTTAAGCCCTAATCTTTGGGTTCAAGTTTTGGGGATCTTCTCCTTACTTGAGTGTGCTTGTTCTATTATTCCATCTTGGAATGTAGTGACAAGTGCACATTCCATGGAAAAGAGCTTGAGTTCACTTCCTTGTGACACACTCATAAAAGCTTCTAAAAAACACAAACAAACAATAAACGTCTCTCCTTCGGGAATTCTTTTCTCATCTCTTTCGCTCCGTACGCGAACTTGCTTCTTCTTGTCACTTCGCAAGACGGTAACGCGCTCGTCGTCCGAGCCTGCAACACCTGAGCATTGACATAGGCAGTTCAAGCCTTAATTCACAAGCAATCTTTACCACCCCTAGTTAGGGGAACTACGACAACTCTGATCCTCATTTTCCCGATGAGGTACGTAGGTAGCGGGGTAGGGCCCGTTCGAGCACAATCTTTATTTTCCCTACATTTTTTTTCTTTTCATTTCTTTTTCAGTTCCCTTTTCGTTTCTCTTATCTAGTTCAGTTCCTTTTCTTTTGCAGCAGCTCTCATTTCCTCACCCTTTGAAACAGTTTCTTTGCAAGCGTGGATCCCTTCGGGTACGACGGACGATCTGGGGTGCTAATACCTTCCCAGGTCGTAACCGACTCCCGAACTCAGATTCTTTGGTTCGCAGGACCCGTGTCCTTCCTTTTCTTTTCTTCGGTTTGTGCAGCATTACCATTCCCGTTCCTTCGGGATAAAAATGCCTGGCTGGCGACTCTACCTTTTCCGCGCCACTTTCGCGTTTGTACCAGGATGGAAATCCGGGGAGCGACAGAGATCCCGCAGACAAGTAATATAATGAGAAAATAAGAGAAAGCGGTAAAATAACAAATAAACAAACATAAATAATAAACATAGAGAAGAGAAAAAGATAAGATCAAACAAAATAAACACACAAAGCTAAGTTAGGCTCGACCCTCTCTAGCATGGAGTATGTCCCCAGCAGAGTCGCCAAGCTGTCGTACCTCGAAAAAATACGATCCTCGCGATTGGACGCGGAAAGAAAACAACAGAGTCGCCACCTAATTCTATTTATTCTACGAGAGAAAAGGGAGATATAGATACAACCTAAAGGAAGGATAAGAAATGGTTTACAAAACCAAATTCTAAGTTCGGGAGTCGGTTACGCAAGGGGAAGGTATTAGCACCCCTCATGTCCATTGTACTCAACGGGAACCTCTTAGCTTAACTATGCGATTAAATGTTGATCTAAGTATTTGTCTTCTAAATGGTTATCAATATGTTTGTTTTAAGGAAATAAGTTTTTAAATTAATATTACGGGGAAAAGATTGAATTTTTTATTATTGTGCTCGCGAAGGATTAAAATCTCTGTGCCTACGTATTCCCTTGTGCAATGGGAAAGTCAGATCTTCGTAGTTCGTGCAACTATGGTTTGTGTTTTTTATTGAACAATGGTTTAAAACGCATTCTACTGCTAAGTGTTGGCTTATACTCGCGGTGGAGGCTGAAGCGCTAGCTTGTTTGCGAGATAGAAAGATTTATACAATATTCATTTTAAAAAATGATGTTTGATCTTTATTTAAGTGTTTTGAAACGAAAGGGCGAATGAAATACAACTCGAGGGCTAGCCTCAAGAGTAATTTCATTCAAGGACCCGTGGAGTGCTGGACTCCAGAGTTCAGTTATTCATTGACTAACAATGAAATGATTTGCGTTTATTGGTAAGTTTTAAGTTATATTCTTTAGTATGAAAGGGCGAACAAAGTACAACTCAAGGGCTAGCCTCAAGAGTAATTCAATTCAAAAACCCGAGGAATGCTAGATTCCTGAGTTTAGTTCTTTCACGATTTTAATTAGAGATTTAGATGTTTTGAAAACGAAAGAGCAAATGAGTTACAACTTGAAGGCTAGCCTCGAGAGTAATTCGATTCAAAAACCCGAGAAATGCTAGATTCCTAAGTTTAGTTCTTTCACGATTTTAATTAGAGATTTAGATGTTTTAAAAACAAAAGACCGAATAAGTTACAACTCTAAGGCTAGCCTCAAGAGTAATTCGATTCAAAAACCCGAGGAAAGCTAGATTCCTGAGTTTAGTTCTTACGTTAATTAATTATGCGTATTAAGTATTGTGTTTTGTTTGAATACTTGTTTTTAAAATGATTTAGGTTTTAAAATTTTAGAAACGAAGGAGTAAATGAAACACAACTCGAAGGCTAGCCTCAAGAGTGGTTCATTAAAGAACCCGCAAAATGCTAGATTCCGAAGTTATGTTCCTCGTTAATTAAATAAGACGCGTACAGTCGTGCAGATGGCAATCACTTAGTGACCGACTTACGTGTGTGCGGAGCGTAGGCGTAAATGTTTACTTGGCGTTGGACCAAGAGATTTAATTGTCTTTTGAAATGATTTATGTTGTGGAGATCGCATTCATATCTTACTTAGAAAATTATGGCCGTGTGAGTGTAAACCAAACAAGTTCGAACAAGACATGTTGTTAATGTATAACCAAATAATAAGCAATGACAAATAAAGGTTCACACATTCAACCAAAAATTAAGACTAGCAAACCAAACACGCAAAAATTAAAAGATAGAAAAGTAAGATTAGTAGTATGAACTAATTAAGTTCTGATAAAATTTATTTCCATACCCTGTTTAAAAAAAAATCTAAACAAACTTAACTTATTTGAACATATTATTATTAGAAAATTTATTTAACGCCTGGAAGTGATAAAAGTAATAAGAGCTCAATGGACTTAACTCGGTTATTCGGCCCAAACCAATGATGGAAAGCAAATAGCTCAAAAGTCTAATTTAAAATTAAATGGAAATAAAACATGGATCAACAAAAGAAACTTGATGGTCTCGAGCAAACCAACTCCACTATACATCATGATTTGTGTACCACATGGCCATGAAAATACTATAGCCGACATTGATATTAATAAAGCATTGAAGAGTCACACAAAAAAATAGAAAATAACTAGAAGATAATCAAGTGGATACCGAAGAATCTCTAAGAGACAGTTGGCATTTGATGATCAGTCCAAAGTTCATTAATACAATTTTTAAAAGAAACAAACAAAACACATAGACCATAAAAACCATTTTCGATACCTTTCCATGAACCCAACCCCATTTCACAAAACGAATAGAAGCGAGGCTCTCCCATAAATGGATGAAATCAGAAAACAAATTCTTAAATCAACAAAGCATGGAAGGCAAGAATCTAGTCCGAAGGAGGAGTTCATACCTAAATCAGAGAAAATCTGATTTCAATCTTCAATGTAAAAGGTACCCTTCTATTTCCCCTTTTTAATGTCTTTGTCGCTTCCCCTCGCCTACCTCTTCTTGTATCTCTCCTTCTTGTTCAAATTCCTCTTCTTTTCATGTTGTTGTTGTTGAATACTGAACGAAGCTCTTCGATGGTGGCGTTTAGGGTTTTTTGTGTATCCGGATGCCGCCGTTAGGGTTCTCCTTTTTTTTAACGATGTGGTCTCTCCCCTTTTATAACATGAAATTAGGGTTTGTGCTTTTTGGGAATTTTGCTAAGAAATCAACAATTGGTAGTGTCTGATATGCCTTTTTGCATCAAGGATTTCTTTTTCTAATTTCGTGAAAAACTTGGTCTTGCAATTTTCTGACATATCTGTTTATTTCTGCCTTGCTACTGAGCTATTTTGACTCGGTATCTTTGTTTTGAAATGAACTGAACGAATCTAATTTGGACTAAATTAGTTTGCTTCTCTTTTTTTTTATACCGCCACTAATTTCTATTTTCACCGCTTGTCATCTGTTTTACTGCTGCAAACTTGTTCCTTCCCCTGTTATTGTTTATATCGCTTTTGAACTTCAACCCTTGCCAATGTCTTGTTGCTAATGCTTTAATTATGACAATTCAATTAGGTTTGGTGTTTCAATAACACTTATGATGCTACTGAGTGTCGCTCCCAGGATTTTCATCCTAGTACAAACTCGAAAGTGGCACGGAAAAGGTAGAGTCGCCAGCCAGGCATTTTTATCCTGAAAGAATGGGAAAGGTAATGCTGCACAATCCTGAGAAAGAAGGAAAGGACAAGGTCCTGCGAACCAAAGATCTAGGTTCGGGAGTCGGTTACGACCTGGGAAGGTATTAGCACCCCAGATCGTCCGCCGTACCCGACGGGATCCACGCTTGTTAGTTTTGTTTCAAAGGGTAAGAAATAAGATACTGCTGCTGAACAAATGAACTGCTAACTGGAATGGGAACGGAAATGAGAAAGGGAACTGGAGAAATAGAATAAAAAGAAAGAATGGGGAAAATGTAGGGAAAATAAAGAATGTGCTCGAACGGGCCCTACCCCGCTACCTACGTACCTTATCGAAATAATTAGGATCAGAGTCGACGTAGTTCACCTAACTAAGGCAGGAACTTTATTTGTGTTTTTTATAGCTGGAACTGCGTATGTCTATGCTCAGGTGTTGCAGGCTCGTCTGGTACGAGTGCATTTACCGTCTTGCATGCGAGACAAGTCATCGCGAGTTCGCGTTGAGAGTGAATGAGATGAGAAAAAAATTTCCCGCATGATAGTCGCTTATTGTTTGTTTTTGTCTTTTAAGAGAAATGTTTTTTGAATTTGTTTGTGAACATTCTCATACTAAGACCTATCCATCGCGATAGGTACTTACACCTCGCCCTAAAACAGGACGCGTATAAGTACTCCGCAACAAAGTCTCGTGTCGTACAAGAAAGTTCGGTTTTTATTAGGTATTTTATTATTTTTATTTGTGAGGTGAGAAAGAAAGACTCAAGTTGCAAAAGGACGAACTAAGGGGGACTAAGACACAACCCTAAGTTATTTATTATATACAAAAGGTGATCCTAATGGTTTGTGATGTTTTCTAATCCTAAGGAAGAAAAGAATAGAATGTAACTTACTTCCTAGAGAAGTTAAGTTGATTCTACAAAAGAGGGGGCAATCCTACCAAACACAAGTATGAAAAGAAGGAAATGAATTAAATGCATAAAGAAAATGCATAAAAATAAAATAAAGGATAAGGTAAGGAAACTTACCTCAATCTTCCCCTCTACAAAACAAAGGTTAATGTACATTTTTTTTATTTAAAATAACAAGGCAAACATACCCTAATTAAATCCTAATAATTCTAGGACCTAACTTCTAGACTCTATCTTAATTCTAGAGGACTAAAAAATGCTAAGACAAAAATACAGCACCTACTACAACCCCTAATACACAAACAGCTATCAAAACAATGCATAACACAAAGCAACTTTTTACAGCCAGCATGCATCATGAAAAGATAGGTGTAGAAGGTTACAAACAGCATGCAAACATAACAAACAACATGTATTTTACAACACCTATATGCAAAAACAGCTATGAAATGCAAAATCCAGATTTGGTTATTTTCATTTTTGTGCACAAAGTGAATGATAAACAACACATTAATGTCACTTAACATAAATCTACATGCATCACAAAATGAACTCAAACATGTGAATTTATTTACATCATTTATTTGATTAAAAATGACAATGATCCATCAAGAACAAACATACTTTTTCATGCTGCACAAATGAGCATTTTATCATGAGATTGAACAAGTATCACTACAAGCATCAATTGTTACACATGCATGGCATAAAAATCAGAATTGAACTCATGTTAAGATATGATCAATTAAGCACAAGAAACTTGCATGAACATGTGAAGCATTTAATCACTTTTGGCAAAAAATCAACATGGTACTTTAATCACTTTATCAATCAAGCAAGCAATGACAATAATCATGAAGCATATGTTGAATTTAAGCAAGCAATTAACATGTGAAACAAATGATTTAAGTGTAGCAAAACACATCAAGAATAAATTATATCACATTTGCACATTTAACACAAAACATGGAAAAGTGAACGGAATCACGTCGAAACGACTCGAAACAAATGATTGGCTACTGGAAATAGACCCAAAAATTCCCTAAAATCAATACCTAAACATACATGAACCTTAAAAGCACTAGGAAGCAAGATTGAGCAAGAAAATAAGCTAAAAACCCAAAAACTAACAGCGTTAACCGGTTAACCAAATTGGTTAACCCTTTAACGGACCCTGGACAGCACTAAAAATGGCCAAAAACGCATGCGTTAACCGGTTAACCAAATGCGTTAACCGGTTAACGCTGAACAGAAAGTGAAAAATGCTTTTGAAATAAGTTACTTTGGCAACAATCTTCCTTCTAAACAACCCTAACCCCCACCTAATCATGCTAACACATATTTCTACTCAATTAGGGCTTATGAACACATGCTAGAATCTATAACAAGCTACAATCCTAACTTCTAATCCATCAAAACCACAAATCGCAAGCAAAACTTAACGAACACGTATTCAAACATAAGCAATACGAAAAGCACTTAAAGAATGCCGAAATGGCGAGATGAAGAGAATAACTTAAAGAAAAAGTGATTTAGATCACAAACCTACGAAGCGAAGAAGTGCTTCGATGAATGTTGCAAGAATCGGAGCTTGATCGAAGAGAAAACCAAGAAAACCGCGAAACCGCAAAATAAATGCGTTCTTGATGCTTGAACCTTCGTGTGCTTCCGATAAGTCGAAACCTTCACCAAAATTCAGTAGCTTCTTCTTCCATAATCCACAAAATCAATGGAGGTTGGGGCTAAGCTTCAAGATCTTCAAGTTTCAATGTGAAACTTGAAGAGCGTATTCAAAAATCTTTGGTGAAAAAAAGGGAAATGGGGGAAAAGTGAGAGAGAAAAAGTGATTGTGAGAGAATGAGAAATTTGGAAATGAAAATTGTGTGTCTCATCTCCTTTGGTTTGGATGAAAATGGATTAAATAAGGCTTAGGTTTGGGGCCCAAAAATTAGGCTTGGGATCCAAAATTATGGTTTGGTAATGAGGTTAGGATTTAGCAATGGAGTTAGGGTTGGAGAAGGAATATTCTAGAAGATGGTAGAACATGGTAGAAGCTTCCAAGGGAAATGGAGTGGAATTGAAATGGAAAAACAAGAGGGAAAGAATGAAAGGAAGTGTGGAAAGAAAGTGTGGAAAGAAAGTGGAAGGAAAAGTGGAGGGAAATATGAAATCAACCACTTTTCAAATGATTTTTCTTTTTTTTTGATTTTTTTTATGATTCCTCCATCATTTCTTGACCAAATTTGAACCATAGGATCATTGTAACCCTAATTTCATGATATCGATCTTACAAGTCAGGAATCGACCCTTTTTACCTAGCTCGGTTTCCTTTTCCCCGATTCCTCGATTTTCAATTGTCTGGCCAGTCGAACCCCTTCCAAAATGAATTTGTGGATGACATTTGAACCCTAGGCACTTGACACCATATATGAGACAATGGAATCCTCTTTGAACCAGAACTTCATGCAGAAGCCTCGTAGAAATGAAACCCTAATTTGGCCCTTTTCATCAGGAAACATAGCACTGCTTGCCTCCTCCGATCAAATCAAATCTTTCCATGGCTTGTGGCTTCAAGTGAAGACTTGTGGGATACTGTGAACCCTAGGTTGAGAAGCTTTGTGACCCTTTGATTGCCTTTATAATGCCGTCAATTGCTCCAATCATTGATCACATACCTATGCCTTAGCTATGCTACACATGATGTAGTATTTTTTATTATTATTTTATGAATTTATGAATGCAAAATGTTGAGGAAATGAGAGGGAAAATTTTGAGGTATTACCGTTGCCCCTATTCAATCATCTGCAGGCCTGAACGAATAATTGCAAGAGCTTTTAGACGTTCAAGGTATAGAGTGATTGAATACTCGAATAAAACTTGGAAATTTGAACTCGGTGGATAGCAGGAATGCCATTTGCCTCTTTTTTATATTTTCATTTTGACCTCTGAATAGGTATCGGAAATAGAACCAGGACCAAGCCACAAAGAAAACATGCGAATGCTGGGAAGGACCAAGCCACGGAAGGTGTCTGTTGGCGAAATAGGACTTAACGAGACCATTAGCGGAATGGAACTCAATCAATATGACTGTTGGGAAGGACCAAGCCATAAAGAAAACACGCGACTGCTGGGCAGGAACAAGCCACGGAAGGTGCCTGTTGTCGAAACAGGACTTAACGAGACCATTAGCGGAATGGAACTCAATCAATATGACTGCTGGGCAGGACCAAGCCATAAAGAAAACACGTGACTGCTGGGCAGGACCAAGCCACGGAAGGTGCCTGTTGTCGAAACAGGACTTAACGAGACCATTAGCAGAATGGAACTCAATCAATATGACTGCTGGGCAGGACCAAGCCATAAAGAAAACACGTGACTGCTGGGCAGGACCAAGCCACGGAAGATGCATGTTGGCGAAACAGGACTTAACGAGACCATTAGCGGAATGGAACTCAATCAATATGACTGCTGGGCAGGACCAAGCCATAAAGAAAACACGCGACTGCTGGGCAGGACCAAGCCACAGAAGAAGCCTGTTGGCGAAACAGGACTTAACGAGACCATTAGCGGAATGGAACTCAATTAATATGACTGTTGGGCAGGACCAAGCCATAAAGAAAACACGCGACTGCTGGGCAGGACCAAGCCACGGAAGGTGCCTGTTGTCGAAACAGGACTTAATGAGACCATTAGCGGAATGGAACTCAATCAATATGACTGCTGGGAAGGACCAATCCATAAAGACAAAACACGCGACTGTTGGGCAGGACCAAGCCACGGAAGGAAAATAACATTGACTGGGAAGGACCAAGATGTCTGGCAAATGGCATAAGTATCTTCTGCGGGGAATACTTCAGGTTGAAAATGATGTTATAGGTTGAATGTAACACCTCAAAACTGGTCCATGCTGGCATGCACATGTTGGATTTATGGCGTAATGCTCCATGAAGATGGAAATGCTATGCTTTGGAGGATGCAAATGTAATGATGATTATGCATATGCAAATACAAAGAGATCTCCTGATAAGGAGACTGCAAGCATCCCAGATGGCTTGACTGGGGAGAACTGGTGATCACTGCATTGATCTGGTCCATCCTGGTGAGGAAGAAACAACTCTGCGGGGAAGGTTGTTAATGATACACCGGCCCTGAACAGCCGCCATTGCCAAAAATAAATTGGACTTTGAGATTGGAGCTCCAGGACCCTGCTAGAGATGGACCCTTCTTGAAATCTGATGGGGAAGTGGAGACCTCCTGACTTAGCTAGGAACCAGAGGCATGACATTGCTGAGGAAGCAAACTGCTGGGGAGGAATGACACTCCTTATACCGCTGGGAATTGCCCCTGTCTAAAGGGAAACTTCTGCTTGGGGAGAACACCCACATTTTGCTACCTTGCTGGGAGAAATTTCATCTTCCACTTTACTGGGGATAATTGGAGACACCCTGGGAGACACCTGCTCTTGTTCATCCATAAAGAAATGCTCTTCCTGGGAATTTGCTTTTAGCTCTGTTAGCAACACTGGTACCTGTACCTGCATGAAGACAATTGATAGTACCTGCAACATGGAGAGTTAGTTTGGGACCTGCCTGCCCCAGGTTCGTAGTATGAATCATTATCTGGGTATTTCGACACCCTTTTAGAGTTGTATTAAATGTTTATGTCCTCCTGCATGAGTTAGAAAGCATTCAAATGTTCACAACACAATGTAAATCACAATTTGCTGGACGTTTTCGCAATCAATCAATGTTAGATGAAAAACAAAAACAGAAAGCAAACAGTCACAAGTTGACTGAAGTTGAATTTTTATTGATTCGGAAAAATGGCCATGAATAGGCAATACAAAGGAAGCAGTTCCCTGGAAAGAGGAAACAGCCAAAAAGGAAAACAAACTATCCTATTGGCAATGTGAGAAGTGGATCTCATCAAGTTTCAACCCGGTTATGACTTGTATGTCTTCAAGACGCTCCGCTCGCTCTCCCCCTTGAGAAACGTAATTGAACTGATTTTCAACCCTTAGACTAAGCTCAGCTGCAGATAGGTTACGGATCTCGCAGATCGCAGTCGTTCGTGTTTATCCCTCTTTTGCGTGGATCGCCTTTTCAGGTTTTCAATCCACCGGGATACCCTTTTTGCCTGAGTTGTCCGATGTGGCTTTTCAACTCAGCGGGTGTACATTTTTTTTCAAGATTTACCTAACTTTTGCCCGAGCCTTTTATTCTGTTTTTGGCTCGCCAAGATGCCCATTTTTTCCTGGATCTTTATTTTGTTTCTATCCAGCGGGTCCTTTTTACACGAAGTATTTTCTTACTGCGTCTGCGTTGACAGGGGATTGGAAGTCTTCTCCGTCCATGGTTGTCAGCATCAAGGCTCCACCTGAGAAAACCTTTTTAACCACGAACGGTCCTTCATAGTTGGGTGTCCACTTGCCCCTGTGATCTTTAAGAGGAGGAAGAATCCTTTTCAGCACCAAGTCAACTGGAATGTACCTCTGTGGTCGCACCTTCTTGTCAAAAGCCTGCTTCATTCGCCGTTGATACAACTGTCCATGGCATACAGCTGCTAGACGCTTCTCTTCAATGAGGTTCAATTGATTGTATCTGGATCGGAGCCACTCAGCTTCATCTAGCTTTATGTACATCATCAACCTCAACGAGGGGATTTCCACTTCAATTGGTAGGACTTCCTCCATACCATACACCAGTGAGAACGGGGTTGCCCCTGTTGAAGTACGTACTGACGTTCTATACCCATGCAACGCAAATGGTAGCATCTCATGCCAGTCTTTGTATGTTACAACCATCTTCTGCACGATCTTCTTGATGTTCTTATTGGCCGCCTCGACGTCGCCATTCATCTTCGGGCGATATGGAGAAGAGTTGTGATGCTCTATTTTGAAATCTCGACACAAGTCAGCCATCATCTTGTTGTTGAGATTAGAACCATTATCAGTAATGATCCTTTCAGGAATTCCGTACCGGCAAATGATGTCTCTTTTAATAAATCGGGCTACCACTTGTTTAGTGACATTGGTGTATGACGCCGCTTCGACCCACTTTGTGAAATAGTCTATAGCAACCAGGATGAAGCGATGATCATTCGAAGCTGTCGGCTCGATCTTGTCAATCATATCAATGCCCCACATAGCGAACGACCATGGTAAAGACATGACACTCAACGGATTCAGAGGCACATGGACCTTATCGGCATAAATTTGACACTTGTGGCATTTACGGGAGTACTTACAGCAATCGGATTCCATGGTGATCCAATAACATCCCGATCTCAACAATTTCTTGGCCATGGCATGTCCCCCAGCGTGGGTACCAAAGGAGCCTTCATGGACCTCCTGCATCAACAGGTCTGCTTCGTGTCTATCCACGCATCTGAGTAGAACCATGTCGAAGTTTCGTTTGTATAGCACACCATCTTGATTCAAGAAGAAACCTCCTACCAGTCTTCTAAGGGTCTTCTTGTCCTTGCTGGGTGCCCCAGCCGGGTATTCTTGAGCCTTCAGGAATTGCTTGATATCATGATACCAAGGCTTGCTGTCTTCACAACTGTCAACTGCAAAGACATAAGCAGGTTTTTCAAGACGGGAGACCGTAATTCGAGGCACGAAATTCTCTTGACAAACTTTAATCATGGACGACAAAGTTGCTAGAGCATTGGCGAATTAGTTTTCATCTCGAGAAATATAATCCAATTTGACTTTGGTGAAGAAAGTTAACAGCCTCCTGACATAATCTCTGTAAGGAATCAAATGAGGTTGATGAACTAGCCATTTTCCATTGACTTGATTCACCACCAAAGCAGAGTCTCCGAAGATCTCGAGGTTTTTGACTCGCAAGTCGATTGCCTCTTCAATCCCCATGATACAAGCTTCATACTCTGTCTCATTGTTAGTGCATTCGAAAGTCAACCGAGCAGCTAAAGGTGTATGGACCCCTTTTGGCGAGATGATAACAGCACCTACTCCACTTCCATTCATGCTCACAGCTCCGTCAAACATCAACTTCCATTTGGATTCAGGGTCTGGCCCCTCCTCCGGAAGTGGTTCTTCATAGACTTTCGACTTGAGGAACATGTTGTCCTCATCCGGAAACTCGAACCTCATGGGTTGATAATCCTCGATTGGCTGCAGAGCCAAGTATTCTGATAATACACTTCCTTTGATTGCTTTTTGCGAAGTGTAATGTATATCATACTCTGTTAGTATCATCTGCCACTGGGCTACTCTTCTTGTCAGAGCTGGCTTTTCAAAGATGTATTTCACAGGATCCATCTTGGAAATTAAGAAAGTAGTGTGAGTCAGCATGTACTGTCTTAGTCGGCGAGCAGCCCATTCCAAAGCACAACAAGTTTTCTCAAGTAGTGAGTAGCGCGTCTCACAATCGGTAAACTTTTTGCTAAGGTAATAAATGGCGTGCTCTTTTCGACCAGACTCGTCCTGCTGACCCAGCACACATCCCATCGATCCTTTAAGCACGGTAAGATACATAATCAAAGGTCTCCCTGGAACTGGAGACATAAGAATTGGAGGCTCTAGCAGGTATTCTTTGATTCGGTCAAAGGCTTGCTGACAGTCTTCATTCCATTTAATGGCCTGATTCTTCCTCAGAAGCTTAAAGATGGGCTCACACGTGGCCGATAGGTGAGATATAAACCGTGCAATGTAGTTTAGTCTCCCTAAGAAACCACGTACGTGCTTTTTAGTCTTCGGCTCAGGCATCTCTTGGATAGCTTTCACTTTGGCTGGATCAACCTCAATTCCCCGCTCACTAACAATGAAGCCAAGTAGCTTGCCAGAACGGACCCCGAAGGTACACTTATTCGGATTCAACCTCAGTTTGAACTTCCGGAGTCTGTCAAACAACTTTGCTAGATTAACCAAGTGCTCTTCCTCCGTTTGGGATTTTGCTATCATATCATCAACATAAACCTCAATTTCATGATGAATCATGTCGTGAAATAGCGTCACCATCGCCCGTTGATAAGTGGCTCCAGCTCCAGCATTCTTCAAAACAAATGGCATGACCTTGTAACAGAAGGTGCCCCAAGGAGTGATGAAGGTTATCTTTTCCATGTCATCGGGAGACATCTTAATCTGGTTATAACCAGAAAATCCGTCCATGAAGGAGAACACGGAAAACTGAGCAGTATTATCGACGAGCACATCTATGTGAGGTAGAGGGAAGTCATCTTTGGGGCTGGCCCTATTCAAATCCCTGTAGTCTACACACATCCTGACTTTACCGTCTTTCTTGGGAACCGGCACAATGTTGGCAACCCACGGAGGGTAACTGGTCACAGCCAAGAAGCCAGCATCAAACTGTTTCTGTACTTCTTCTTTCATCTTGATTGCCATATCAGGACGCGTGCGCCTCAACTTCTGCTTCACTGGAGGGCAACCTTCTCTGAGAGGCAGCTTGTGCATCACAATGTCAGTGTCTAAACCAGGCATATCTTGGTAGGACCATGCAAAGACATCAACATACTCTCGAAGCATAGCAATTAAACAAGTCTTGACATATTCTTCCAATGCGGCCCCGATCTTGACTTCTTTCTTGTCCTCTTCGGTACCCAGGTTTATCACCTCGACGGATTCTTCATGCGGCTGAATCATCTTCTCCTCCTGTTTAAGCAGTCTGGCCAATTCTTCAAGTAGTTCGCAATCCTCTTCACCTTCCTCATCGGCTTGATAAATTGTATTGTCGATGTCATACTCATCCATAACAGGACCGTCATTGATAAGATCCGGTGACGAGTACCTGCATGAATGGTGATTCATGCAAGGCTTTAGCAAAAGCTTGAGAAAATGAGAAACATTGCCATTTTAAAACTTTTCTTTCTTATTGAAAAACAAAAGCAAAAATGAAAGACAAAGAACAACATGAATGAATGTGAAACGTCAGCTTTATTTATGATTATGAATTGTGTTAAGAACAAAAGAACCCTTACAAAGAGCTACTATGCCCCGGGCAAGGCATATTGAAAAAACAGAAACAAAAAATATTACTCTTCGAAAGAGGTGACTGAAATAAGCCTTTTTGATGTCCAATTGCTAAGCTGAGTCCCTGGAACGGAAGGCCTGATCCACTCATCTAGGTCATGGTCACTATCAAGTGTGTCATCCTGCACGGCACTGATGTTTCCATAATCCACCACTCCCGCACTCGTGAAAGTAATTGGGCCTTGACGACCTTTAGCATTCGGTTCAGACGATGACTTCCCAGGATGGTAACCAATTCCGAACATATTTTTCTTTTCTGGCACTTCTACTAGACTGCCCCAGCCTACTCGTATCCCAGATTCTACCAACTCAAGCGCTTGCTTATAAGAGGCTATGGAAACCCCCTTCTTCGGTTCTTTAGGAGAAGCTGCCACTGCAGATGCTTGTTCAGTCTTCAAGGGCTCAAAAGCCTGACATGGGGTCTCAACTATTTCGCCATCCATCTCCACATATTTGAATAAAGCTAGATGACTAATAAAAATGTCTTCTTCCCCACTGACAGTTACAATTTGACCCTCCCAGGCGAACTTTAGCTTTTGATGAAGTGTGGACGATACGGCTCCTGCTGAATGTATCCAAGGTCTTCCAAGCAAACAGTTGTATGCAGGCTGTATATCCATTACGTAAAACGTGGTATTGAAGATTTTTGGACCTACTTTAATTGGTAAATCCACCTCCCCGAACACTGATCTCCTCGACCCATCAAATGCTCTAACCACCAGGTCGCTGGGCTTTAGAACTACCCCATCATAATCCAACTTCATCAGTGCTTTCTTGGGCAAGACATTCAACGACGATCCAGTATCTACCAACACATGAGAGAGTACTGCACCTTTACATTCTAAAGAGATATGCAGTGCCCGATTATGAGCACGCCCTTCAGAAGTCAGATCCAAGTCTGTGAAACCCAATCCATGATTGGCATTGACACTAGATACCACCGCTTCCAACTGATTTACTGAAATATCCTAAGGAACATACGCCTTGTTCAGAATATTCAAGAGAGCCTTCCTGTGAGAATCAGAACACATGAGCGAGGACAAGATGGAAATCCTCGACGGAGTCTGCTGCAGATGGTCCACAATCTTGTAATTGCTCTTTTTGATAATCCTCAGGAATTCTTCAGCTTCTTTATCAAAGGTAAGGTCTGGATCAGTTGCTGGTGCGGGATCATTGACAACCACTGGTTGCTTCCCTCTTACTCTAGCCTGGGCTTCCGCGGTGTCCCTGGGTGGTATCACACTATTTCTTAGTGTTTCCGGCGCAAACGACCTTCCACTTCTAGTAAAGCCCCCTACTCCAACATTTTCTACTTGAGCTGGGGTTATACTAGACGTGGCCAACTCTTGCTTCTGGACGTTACAGTATACTTCACCACCATAATTCCAAGGAATAGCTCTATCGCTCTGATACATTACCGGTCCTGTAGTGGTGATGGTTATCGGTGCCGCTCTGGCCCGTGAAGGAACTTGAGATGGATCGTAGAAGATAGTTATTGTAGAGACTTCGCTTTCCTTTACAACCTTGTCAAACTGTAACATTCCCTCGTCAATCATACTCTGGATCCCTGTTTTCAACTGCTCACACCCATCAGTAGCTTCTGCACATCCTGGACAATCTTCTTCACATCCAGGAAAGATACCTTTCTTTAACAAGCAGACTTTAACAACATTCAACGGAGTCTACAGGTCGTTGACATCACACACCAAGTTTAGATTCTCCCCTTCATCGACTGCCCTGACTGTACCTCCGTGAGAAGGCATAGGGTTCTGTATTACATTAGGAGTAGGAGCGAAGTTAATCGCTTTGGAATCTACTAGGTCTTAGACTACATACTTCAAGGCCTTGCAGTTTTCCGTGGTATGTCCGGGAGCTCCGGAATGAAATTCACATCTAGCGTTCATATCGTACCCTTCAGGAAGTTTCCCCGACTTCGGGGGTTGCAAAGTTCTGAGCTGAACCAACTAGAGTTGGAGGAGATTCTTCAGAAGTTGTGAATAGAACATAGGCGGAGTGTCAAACTGCCTTTCTCTGGTCCTCTGAGAATAGTATGGACGGGGAGTTCTTTGTTGATACCCTTGCAAGCGTTGCGGCTATGGTGGTTGGACTTGTTGCTGAACAGGTTGAGCTGAGATAGTGATAGGAGCCACTTGCTGATAAAAACCTCTGCTACTTCCTCCCCTCTGCGCGTACACTGCACCAGTCTCTCCTTCTCTTCTTTTCACGAAGGGTTTCTTAATACCAGAACTTGAAGCGCCTCCGTTCTGAATCTTCCCTTGCTTGATCCAACTTTCTATCCTCTCGCCAGTCAAAATGATATCTGAGAATCCACTTGAAGAACATCCAGCTAGCCTTTCCATGAAACAGGTCTACCATTTCTATCTCCAACAAAGGCGGTTGCACTCTAGCGGCCACTTCACGCCACCTTTGTGCGTAATCTTTGAAACTCTCTGAGCTCCTCTGAGTCAGACTCTGAAGTTGGGTGCGATTGGGCGCCATGTCAATATTATACTGATACTGCTTGAGGAATGCTTCTCCCAATTCCTTCCAGTTCCTTACAGAACTTCTCTCTAGCTTCATATACCATTCTAAGGACCCTCCGGAGAGATTATCCTGGAAGTAGTACATCCAGAGTTTTTCATCCCGAGTATGGGCAGCGATCTTCCGATAGAATGCCTGCAAGTGAGTCTTTGGGCAGGAACTACCGTAGTACTTGTCAAAAGTCGGTGGCCTGAATTTGTGAGGAATAACCACCCCGGGGACTAAACCCATGTCAGACACATCTATCCCCAAAGTGTCTCTACACTCGAGGGCTTTGACTTTCTCAGCAAGCATCAAAAAATCATGAAGATTTCCTTCTCCAGCGAACCCCATGTCATTGTTGAAAGAAGGGAACTTGTCCTCCTGCTTGTCTTGTACCAGAATGAAAGTTGTTGTTCCCTGCTCTGGAATTTGAGATCCTCCTGGGCCATTGTTGGTGTTGGGAGGAGCCCCTTGCACATCAGGGGTAGTCACAGGAGAATTAGTCTGAGGAGGGTTGAGTCCTCGAATTGCATTCCTTAACTCTTGTTGTCCCTGAGCCATCCCTTGCATCATGACCATGAACTCTCCCATTCTGGTGCGAAACTCATTAAGTTCCATTTGCATAGCGTCCATGACTGTCCTCTGGTTGCTGCGAGTTGCATAGGGATGTGGGATATCTTGTCAGAGATGTCGGGTTTTGGCGGCCCTCGTAATCTTTGCCTGTAACACAGATAAGTTAAGCATCCTGTAGAAAACCTGCAAAAACAAAGAAGAACATGCAAATGATGCGTATGCAATGCAATATGTTCCTTTTATTCCCAAGGCTTTAATTACTTTCCCATTCTGGTGTTAGGAGAATAATAATTGGGAAGAAGACCCATATGATGTTCAAATAACGTGACGGTCGTGCAAAATTGGTGCTCATTACCCCGTGTCGGTGCAACAAATAACAAACAAGAGATTCAAAGCAAGTCAATCACATAAACTGAAGTTTGAAACAACAAAGTCCTCGAAGGGTGCCAATTAAAAGAACAACAAAGTATCAATAAAAAGGAATCCCACAACAAGCCTGTGGGTAATCCAAGTACAATAGCATGAAACTAAACCCTAGGGAGCTCTAAGTCTTGCAGCCTCCAGCTAAGACGCTTGACATTCTGGAACAACTGAATGATATCCTGATGATTAGGCTCCTGGACGAGTCTCTGGATGAGGAGGTCCCTTAGATCAAAGGAAGCATGTAGCTCTTCAATCTGCTGCATGAAAGTCGTCTCATTCTCTTTGTTTGGATCTGGCTCGGCCCTTGACCTCTTCACATCAGCGTGAAGCTTCAGTTCTTCAACTTCTTTCTGGACATCTTCAGCTATTTGTTGACTCTTTGTCATCCGACGAAGATACTCTCTCTGTTGCTCTTGTGCTCTCCGAACTAGCTTCTCTTGCTCAACCAAAGCATCCTGGAGGTTCTTGATCTTCAACTCGAATTCAACTTCTACCTCCTTTTGCTTCTTCTGACTATCACTTCACTTCTCTTTCCAAAGTGTGATGGCTTCATTAACCTCATTTAGTTCTTTCTTATCCTTCCGACGCTGATTCTCCTTATGGATCTCAGCCAATCCTCTCTTCCTGAAGTATAGCTCTCTTTCCTCAAAGTCCTTCTGTTTAAGACGAACCGTCTCTTCAACCCGATGAGCTCTATCTTCTAACTGATGGTTTTGAATCATCAATTTCTGACAAGAATTGTAATCCTCCTGATTCTCAACCCTAAGCTGCTTGACCAGAGCCTACAATTTCTGATAATCTTCTAAAGGAACTGTGGTAGGTGGTGGTAACAGTGCGGAGAAAGGGATTAGAGTCACTTGAGCTTTCTCTCTTACCCAAGCTTCAAATTCGGGAAACATTTGGTTATTACTCCTGCCCAAGTGTTCTATACCCTTTCTATTAATCAATTTCCAAGCACCTGCAGCTTCCCGTACAGATGGGAGATTGTCCTTCACAGGGAAATAAAAGGTCTGATCCAACTCCGAATCTTTGGGAACATTCTTCAAAGCATATCCTAATTGTCTTCTCAAAAGTATGGGGTTGTAATTAATGCCCTCAGCTACTCCTAAGAGGGGAACATTAGGATACCCTTCACAACTAGAGATGAGCTCTTTCCCTTTTAGCCTTAAGGTGAACCATCTAATGTCTTTGGCGGTCAACGTGCTTAGTTTTTGCGACCAGATTACTTTGGGATCCATGAATACTCCAGTAATAGGGATGTGCCTCATAAACCATGTGTAGAATAACGAGGCACAATATCTAACCAAGCCACCTCGTCTCTTCTCATTCTTATAGTGTACTGAATAATACAAATCTCCCAAGAGAGTGGGTACAGGATTCTTCATCATGAACAAATGAATGGCATTCATATCCACGAACTTCTCCATGTCAGCAAACAAAACTATCCCATACACAGATAATGCCAAGATGGCGCAAACTGAATCCCACTGCTTTTCCACGGCACATTCTTCAGCTCTTCTGACCAGAAACTCTAAGGGAAAACCAAGTACTCATGCCTTGGTGGCAACCAGATTAGAAGATATCTCTGACGGGCTCAAATAAAGAGCTTTAGCGATGTCAGCATGAGTCGGTCTTGTCATTTCTAAATTGAAAGGAATCTGGTCTTTGATAGGCAGTCCCAAAATCTCAACATACTCTTCTAGTAATGGACCTAGCTGGAAATCAGGGAATGTGAAACATCGGAGTCTAGGGTAATAATACTGTAACAAGGTATGGATGGCACTCCTTTGTGAACTATCCAGATTTAACACCATGTCCAGAATATCACCATATCGCTGTTTGAAAAATCCCAAATGACCCGGGGTAATGAGAGACACCATCTGCTTGAGCAAGTCCACCTTGGTATCAAAAAATTTGTAGAAAATATTCTTCTTTCTGATATCTTCCATTCTGAAGCAAGTATACGACCAGGAACTGGGAGTAGTGCAAACCCTGAGAATAAAAGAAACACAAATGATTAATGATGCTATGATGCTTATGCAAGGCAAGGCATGTGATCAGTGAAGTGTCTGTGATGTGACAATCATATAATCAGGTGTCGGTGAATGGTCACAATATCCACATGTCACAATAACAATCCCTCTGATCCGGGATCCATATCTTAGAACCAAAAATCCAGATCACAAAACTGAACCAAAGGCAAAGCGAGTATGCTGAAGGTCTTAGGGTTCCTGCAAATCTGTAAACCCCTCCCAATCTCACGGGTGTGCTACCCGGGTCAACATCACGGACTCTCAAAGCCAAATAGCAATAATACGTTCACCATTTCCGAGAAATGGCTCATGACCAAATCAGGGAATCGGTTTGGCATTATGTACTACTCAGGGAGACCTCAGCTGAGTCCGGAAAAACAAGCATCCCTCACAAGTCCCCAGCTTCAAGCACTGAATCGAGAAACAATAGTACATTCATCCCGAAGGGTACAATACTACCGTTATACGAACAGTTTGCTTTAACTGGATTCCTATGAGAGAACCAGGCCATCCTATGTGAGTTCCCAATGGACCCTCGGATGCAAGTGGGTTTGCCAACAAATGTGGTCTGCCACTGTCATCACTGGAGAGGGGTGTTCCCATTAAGGTCCTCGAAGATCGGTCACCAGATGCACATAACTATCAAGGTCGTACCCTGAAGTGGGGTAATCCCCACACAGAATAGTTCCAAGATGGTCGCAATCTGGGTGTGGAACACATCGTCACTCATCATGGTGAGATACCATGGGAGTACAATGTCTGTCCATGCTAATCCTATAGTGCACTCAAGCCAGGTATTTGGCTTATCTCACAGTAACTCCCATCCCACAGAAAAAATGAAAACCAGCACAGCCAGACAGTCCAGTATAATATGATGCATGGAAAATAAATACTGAAAGCGGTAAATAAATGCGGTAAAGTAAAGCTGTAAAGTAAAAACTATAAATAAAAACAATAAAGCTAAACTAAAGCACACAGCAACAAACAAATAAACACCCAAAGAAACAAAACCAAACAGGCGCTAGGATTGAGTCTTCGAGGGAAACAGAGATTCTGGGTTCGATCCCCAGCAAAGTCGCCAGCTGTCGCTCCCGGGATTTTCATCCTAGTAAAAACGCGAAAGTGGCGCGGAAAAGGTAGAGTCGCCAGCCAGGCATTTTTATCCTGAAAGAATGGGAAAGGTAATGCTGCACAAACCTGAGGAAGAAGGAAAGGACAAGGTCCTGCGAACTAAAGATCTGGGTTCGGGAGTCGGTTACGACCTGGGAAGGTATTAGCACCCCAGATCGTCCATCGTACCCGACGGGATCACACTTGTTAGTTTTGTTTCAAAGGGTAAGAAATAAGATACTGCTGCTGAACAAATGAACTGCTAACTGGAATAGGAACGGAAATGAGAAAGGGAACTGGAGAAAGAGAATAAAAAGAAAGAATGGGGAAAATGTAGGGAAAATAAAGAATGTGCTCGAACGGGCCCTACCCCGCTGCCTACGTACCTCATCGGGATAATGAGGATCAGAGTCGACGTAGTTCACCTAACTAAGGCGGGAACTTTATTTGTGTTTTTTACAGCTGGAACTTCGTATGTCTATGCTCAGGTGTTGCAGGCTCGTCTGGTACGAGTGCGTTTACCATCTTGCATGCGAGACAAGTCGTCGCGAGTTCGCATTGAGAGTGAATGAGATGAGAAAAGAAGTTCCCGCAGGATAGTCGCTTATTGTTTGTTTTTGTCTTTTAAGAGAAATGTTTTTTGAATTTGTTTGTGAACATTCTCATACTAAGACCTATCCATCGCGATAGGTACTTACACCCCGCCCCGAAAAAGGACGCGTATGAGCACTCCGCAACAAAGTCTCGTGTCGTACAAGAAAGTTCGGTTTTTATTAGGTATTTTATTATTTTTATTTGTGAGGTGAGAAAGAAAGACTCAAGTTGCAAAAGGACGAACTAAGGGGGACTAAGACACAACCCTAAGTTATTTATTATATACAAAAGGTGATCCTAATGGTTTGTGAGGTTTTCTTATCCTAAGGAAGAAAAGAATAGAATGTAACTTACTTCCTAGAGAAGTTAAGTTGATTCTACAAAATAGGGGGCAATCCTACCAAACACAAGTATGAAAAGAAGGAAATGAATTAAATGCATAAAAATAAAATAAAGGATAAGGTAAGGAAACTTACCTCAATCTTCCCCTCTACAAAACAAAGGTTAATGTACATTTTTTTATTTAAAATAACAAGGCAAACATACCCTAATTAAATCCTAATAATTCTAGGACCTAACTTCTAGACTCTATCTTAATTCTAGAGGACTAAAAAATGCTAAGACAAAAATACAGCACCTACTACAGCCCCTAATACACAAACAACTATCAAAACAATGCATAACACAAAGCAACTTCTTACAACCAGCATGCAGCATGAAAAGATAGGTGTAGAAGGTTACAAACATCATGCAAACATAATAAACAACATGTATTTTACAGCACCTATATGCAAAAACAGCTATGAAATGCAAAATCCAGATTTGGTTATTTTCATTTTTGTGCACAAAGTGAATGATAAACAACACATTAATGTCACTTAACATGAATCTACATGCATCACAAATGAACTCAAACATGTGAATTTATTTACATCATTTATTTGATTAAAAATGACAATGATCCATCAAGAACAAACATACTTTTTCATGTTGCACAAATGAGCATTTTATCATGAGATTGAACATGTATCACTACAAGCATCAATTGTTACACATGCATGGCATAAAAATCAGAATTGAACTCATGTTAAGATATGATCAATTAAGCACAAGAAACTTGCATGAACATGTGAAGCATTTAATCAATTTTGGCAAAAAAATCAACATGGTACTTTAATCACTTTATCAATCAAGCAAGAAATGACAATAATCATGAAGCATATGTTGAATTTAAGCAAGCAATTAACATGTGAAACAAATGATTAAAGTGCAGCAAAACACATCAAGAATCAATTATATCAAATTTGCACATTTAACACAAAACATGGAAAAGTGAATGGAATCACGTCGAAACGACTCGAAACAAATGAATTGGCTACTGGAAATAGACCCAAAAATTCCCTAAAATCAATACCTAAACATACATGAACCTTAGAAGCACTAGGAAGCAAGATTGAGCAAGAAAATAAGCTAAATAACCAAAAACTAATAGCGTTAACCGGTTAACCAAATTGGTTAACCCGTTAACGGACCCTGGACAACACTAAAAATGGCCAAAAACGCATGCGTTAACCGGTTAACCAAATACGTTAACCGATTAACGCTGAACAGAAAGTGAAAAATGCTTTTGAAATAAGTGCTTTTGGCCACAATTTTCCTTCTAAACAACCCTAACCCCCACCTAATCATGCTAACACGAATTTCTACTCAATTAGGGCTTATTAACACATGCTAGAATCTATAACAAGCTACAATCCTAACTTCTAATCCATCAAAACCACAAATCGCAAGCAAAACTTAACGAACACGTATTCAAACATAAGCAATACGAAAAGCACTTAAAGAATGCCGAAATGGCGAGATGAAGAGAATAACTTAAAGAAAAAGTGATTTAGATCACCAACCTACGAAGCGGAGAAGTGCTTCGGTGAATGTTGCAAGAATCGGAGCTTGATCGAAGAGAAAACCAAGAAAACCGCGAAACCGCAAAATAAATGTGTTCTTGATGCGAACCTTCGTATGCTTCCGATAAGTCGAAACCTTCACCAAAATTCAGTAGCTTATTCTTCCATAATCCACAAAATCAATGGAGGTTGGGGCTAAGCTTCAAGATCTTCAAGTTTCAATGTGAAACTTGAAGAGCTTATTTGGAGGAAAAGTGAAAGAGAAAAAGTGATTGTGAGAGAATGCGAAATTTGGAAATGAAAATTGTGTTTCTCATCTCCTTTGGTTTGGATGAAAATGGATTAAATATGGATTAGGTTTGGGGCCCAAAAATTAGGCTTGGGATCCAAAATTATGGTTTGGTAATGAGGTTAGGATTTAGAAATGGAGTTAGGGTTGGAGAAGGAATATTATAGAAGATGGTAGAACATGGTAGAAGCTTCCAAGGGAAATGGAGTGGAATTGAAATGGAAAAACAAGAGGGAAAGAATGAAAGGAAGTGTGGAAAGAAAGTGGAAGGAAAAATGGAGGGAAATATGAAATCAACCACTTTTCAAATGATTTTTCTTTTTTTTTTTGATTTTTTTTATGATTCCTCCATCATTTCTTGACCAAATTTGAACCATAGGATCATTGTAACCCTAATTTCATGATATCGATCTTACAAGTCAGGAATCGACCCTTTTTACCTAGCTCGGTTGCCTTTTCCCCGATTCCTCGATTTTCAATGGTCTGGCCAGTCGAACCCCTTCCAAAATGAATTTGTGGACGAGATTTGAACCCTAGGAACTTGACACCATATATGAGACAATGGAATCCTATTTGAACCAGAACTTCATGCAGAAGCCCCGTAGAAATGAAACCTTAATTTGGCCCTTTTCATCAGGAAACATAGCACTGCTTGCCTCCTCCGATCAAATCAAATCTTTCCATGGCTTGTAGCTTCAAGTGAAGAATTGTGGGATACTGTGAACCCTTCGCACAAGGTTGAGAAGCTTTGTGACCCTTTGATTGCCTTTGTAATGCCTTCAATTGCTCCAATCATTGATCACATACCTATGCCTCAGCTATGCTACACATGATGCAGTGTTTTTTTTAATTATTTTATGAATTTATGAATGCAAAATGCTATGCAAAATGTTGAGGAAATGAGAGGGAAAATTTTGAGGTATTACAGTGAGGTTGTGGAATTGATAGCTTGAGGATGATGAACCAACCGATAATTTGTAATCGTGTAAGATTTTCTGGATTTTGTTCAAATCTATTCTTTTTTCTCTCTTTTACTATGATCGTTGTGGTTCAAAACAACATATACGCCCCTGGAAATTCGCTTTGCATGGTGACCTACTTTTGGTTTAACATCTATTTATGATTGATGCAGGTTTCTTTATAACCAGTGCTGCCCCCCAAAGACGTTTTGACAAGGAGTCCCATAATAATGTCGTCGTGCGAGGTGACCAAGTCTTGACATGATTTTGATGTTCCTTTGACAACCTAGGTTCGTAACCGCTTGCTCTTTGTAAGCCTCTTCCCTTTTTTAAAACATTATGATATAATGGAATGTGATATGATTATGTATGAACGACATTTTGAACATGCTAGATGAATGAATGTTGTGACATGATTTTGTGGAAATCTATTTTGACATTGGAATGCTAATGTAATGCATATGTTATAATGATAGTAGAATGATGAATTTTTTTTATGGTTATATGCAGAATGGTTGCTGAAGAAAGGCCAATTTGGAAGAGTAGCTAATATGGCGAGAACTACACTGCCAGCATATGTGAAGAGCAATGTTTGGAAAGAAACCAGGAAATGTCCAGCTCTAAATGAAATCACAGCAAATGTAAACGGCATTATCTGCGTCAGTTGCTCTATTGACGTCTGCTTTTTCCAATCCATCCGAAATTTTTTGAATCGGTGCGACTGAATAACCAAGGACCTTAGTTCTCTAGACCTTAAAATTTGTAATATTTGTAAATCTGAACACATTGTAACGATAGGATTTACTATGAATTGTCATAATAGACCATGCTGAGTTTTCAAAAGTCGGAATGAGCCATGTTTCCACATTTGTCAAACCAGTGTATTTCTTTAATATTTCACCAGAAGCTTTTGTTATAAATACCGCATGTATTCTTATGCCAGCAGCATTTATGCCATTGCAACTAGGATACCGCCTTCTTCGTTATCATAGATTATTGCAGCTTTGTAGCCAGCCTTTTGTGCCATCCTAACCTTGTCCTCAAAGCTACACCCTCCTCTAATCATCAAAAGAAAAGTTGAACTAGCATTTGGAAGTTTTTTAGCTTTATTTATAACTTCTGTACATGCATCTAGCGGCTCTGCCGAGAATAACGCTCCATATTCTCCAGACCCTTTGACCGACGGAGAGAAATTAACTTCAATATCATCGAACGAGAGAGTAATGTTATTCCCAATCATAACCACCTTAGCAGCCGCCATAGCAGACAAAATCATCAGAGAGAAGAAAAACAAGCAAAGATTCGAGGTACCCATTAAAGCAATAGAATCGAAAAGCACGAAAGAAAATATTTTGGGATGAAAATCAACCAAAACTGAAGAAATTGGGAAATTTGAAAATTAGAATTGGAATAAAAATTGGATTTAGCGTTTGGTGCTTGAATTTGAACCAAAGCTTGAAATGTGGACTAGAACTTAAAATAAAACTTAAAGATTGACTTGAAAACTTGAAATGAATTTGTGACATAGAAATTATGACAAAAAACTTGGGATAAGATATGAGGAGTGAATTAAAAAAAAGTGTGAATTGAAACTTGAGATTGGAATTAAACTTTAAGAAAATGAAATGGGGACTTGGGAAAGAATTAAAGAAAATGGATTTGAGTTTTAAATTTGAAATTTGAAGTGGAAATTTAACATGAATTCGAAATTTGGAAGTTTGAATTTGAGCAAAGAAAGGAAATCTTGGGAATATCACGTCCTGTTCTTAAACTTTATATGGATTCAACAAAAATTGAAATCCCTTGGAATAGCTGTCCAAAAGTCACCTTGTAATAAATGCTTATATCGTGGAATACTTTCAAAGCAATGTCTGATCAAACACTCTAACTTGGAGACAAAATTTTAACATCCTTCGAGACCTTGTCAATTGATATTGAAAATTCATAAACAAATCTTTATTGCCAATTCTAATAGTAAAGAACCAAAGGTTCGAGGTCCACATGACCCAGTTGAAAGCCATTCCTCAGGATTTATCCTCTCCTCAAAATAAACCCACAAGTGGCTTGAAGTCTTGAACACGTCCAGGATTCAAACTTGAAATTCCATAATCCATAGCTTTAGGAAATCAATCCACCAACATAAACTTCAAAGCACAAAACCCTAATTTCGAACCAGACAATCAGATCTCCAATATTTGTTACAAAAACAACAAATCCTTCTTGCCATTCCTGCAAAACTTCAAAATGCTTGGTATGCACTTGGTATGCTGATGATGAGATGAAAAATATGATATGAAAGTTTATGGGTAAAATTTGGGGTGTGACAGTTGCCCCTATTTAAATAATTTTACCAGATGGCATGAGGAATGTTAATCCTCATAAAATCATAGTGAAAGGTATTTAAATATAGAAATAACCGAAAAAATTTCCCCTAAATGCAATGGCATGCTATGAACTTATGAAGGACTCCTTTGTTTTGCTGGGGATATGACATGTGAGATGCCATGAACCTTAGCATGCTGATTCTTTTAATGATTAATATGTTGAATATGGTATGCGGGAAATGATGAAAATAAAATTGTAATGGTGATCCACAGAAACAAAACTAAGGGTGAAGACTGACTGGGGATAACAATATGTTGGGGACCACGAGACGAAAATAGGAAGTACTCAAAGTGATAGATCAACAGGTTCAAGTGTAACTGTTGGCACTAAGAATAACGAATGACGGGAAACAAAACAGAAATCTGGAACAGGCGATTAATGAACAGGCTGATACCTACGATAGCAAGAAAATAGTTCAAAGTAAAAGCATAATGGCTTGACGCGCCCAACTGACACTATGAACGAGAAGAGACTATCTGAAGTGATGAGTTAGCAAGTTCAAAGATGACTGCTGGGGGTCCCAATACAACAACTTGGTGATTGAGAAAGATAGTTGAAATGACATCGACTCGGCAGTCGGGAAAACAAACTCGACTCGGTGATTGGGGAGTTAAACAAATGAAATTGACACGGCGGTCGAGAAGGCAAACACAACACAGAGGCTGAGGAAATAACATTGTTTTGACAAATAACCAAAATATTGAAGACGAAGTTTTAAAGTATTATGAGGAGTTTATGGGGAGAGAGGATAGGATCCTCCAACAAATTAACTTTAGTGTTATGAGAGCTGGTGCTCAGCTCAACCAGGACCATAGGCATGATTTGATACCTCCCATTAATGAGAAAGAAGTGTTTGATGCTCTGCATGATATAAAGGATTCAAAGGCTCTAGGAATTGGTGGCTTTAATGCTAATTTTCTCAAAAGTTGTTATAATATTGTGAAGAATGACCTTCTCAATACAATCTGGTATATGTTCGGGTATAATATTATGTCATTCGCTTTCAAGAACACCTTTGTCACCCTGATACCTAAGAAATATGAAGTAAAATATATAAATTACTATATGCCCATTACTTGTTGTACCTAGGTCTACAAAATTTACTCTAAAATTCTAACTGCCAGACTTGCCAAAGTCATTGGTACAATTTCCAGCCACCATCAGGAAGCTTTCATTCATGGTCAACAGATCCACAACCATATCCTTTTGGCTTATGATCTCATCAAAGACTATTCTGGGAAAAATGGTACTCCTAGGTGTCTTTTGCAGCTGGACTTACAGAAAGAATATGATATGCTTAATTGGAATGCCCTAGAAACTATCCTCCTGGAAACTGGTATCCCTGATCAGTTTGTGAAATGGGTCATGAATAGTGTCACAACTGTTGTAACACCCCAAATTTGCCCTCTCCTGTTTAGCATCATCATCATATCATAATCATCATAAGCATGTCATATCCTTAGCATTTTTTCATAGAAAGATGAAGCATAGCACTTGCATGTTCTAGAATAAGGCATATGATCAATCATCCAGAAAATTTGAAGCAGTACAAGTCAAAGTCAAGGCATGTTATACAAACTCTGTATCATGTTCAAGGACCTAAAAAGGGATTGAGGATCAAAATAAGGTCAAAACGGTTGGCGTCGGGTTATTCTTGAGGTTTCCCACCAAAAGGAGGGAGAATTCAAAATTCACTAGCGTTAATCAGTTAACGCTTTGGTTAACCGGTTAACGGCTGCGAATTTTGAATTCCAGCAGCAAATTCAGCATGTGTTTTGGCTCCAAATTTCCAAATTTCCAATCTTCTGATTTTTTTTATTCATTTGAATTGTGGAGAAGGATCTAGATCATTAATCTAAGCCTAATTCCATTTCTAAATCCTAATCACTTTCCCAAACCATATTTTTTGGATCCCAAGACTAAATTTTGGGCCCCAAACCTAAGCCATATTTAATCTATTTCCCTCCAAACCAAGAGGGAGCTCTCTTGTTTTTCACTTCTCATTCTGAATTTTCACTCATCTCTCTCACTATTCTCTCATATTCTCTCCCACATTTTCCAAATTCACCAAAAGTTCCTCTTTGAAGATCACATAACCTTGCCTTAAGGTGTGTAGATCTTGGAACTAGACCTCCATCTATAGCTCCTTTGCATCATTTTGATGGTTTAATTGGTGATTCAGATCTGGTTTGGGAATTAGAAGTGCTTTTGGATCCAAAATTCTGCATCAAGACCATTTGCTTGCATTTATTTTGCATGGAGTGTGAGGCTTAGCACCGGATCTTCAAAGTTTTCTGCGGGATCTCTCATTTCCAGCTCAAACAACAATTACCAAAGCGTACCTCGGCTTTGTAGATTGGTTAAATTCAGATCTAGCTCTGTTTTTAGCTTATTTGTATGCTTGTGCTTTAGATCAGCCATGTGCTTGTGTTGCTTGAATTGATTGGTTGATTTGTAACCGGATCCGTGTGCTAATGTTCATGAGCTTAATGATGTTAATTAATGTGAATTGATCCATTTATTTCATGCATAATTGATTGCTGGTCTGGTGTGTGATTATTTGGATAAGCTGGTTTTGAGCTGGTTTTCTGCAGGAATTGTTGCTATTTTGACAGTGTTAACCGGTTAAAGCTTTGGTTAACCGGTTAACGCATCTGTTTTATTTGCTGTTTTCTGCAGGTTTGACATAGGTACCCGGTTAACACTTTGGTTAACCGATTAACACTGAAGCAGATTGACTTTTTTGAGCTATTTTGAGCTTGTTTGATCCCCTTACATGTTTTAATTGCCATGGATCAGTGTATGATCATTAAATATGATTGTTTAGGTTGATTTTCTTGCTGGTTGATGCATGTTTCCATGTTCTCGACACATAAATGCTTGTGTGCGCAATTTAACATGTTGTAAAATCTTTGTTGATGTGAGCTTTGAGCATGTCATTTCCATGAGTTTTTGTTGATGAACATATGCTAGATTTTTGCTAACACTTGCAGGGGCTTATGGTAAGAGAAGTGTGGATGTTAATCCACATTTCAAATCTTCATCTTTCCTTTTTAAGTTGCTTTCTCTTTGTGTTTTGATGCGCCTTATGCCATCATGTGATGCCGTCTCTTTTCTTCCCCCTTTAGGAGCAACTTATCTCCTTTAGAGGAGTAAGTTGCTTGCTAGCTTTGGATTATCCCCATGGGGTACATTCTGTTATAAGGTTATGCCCTTTGGATTGAAGAATGTTGGGGCAACGTATCAACGGGCTATGGTAACTTTGTTCCAAGACACGATAAAACAAAGAAATTGAGTGTTATGTGAACGATATGATTGCCAAGTCCCGGGACGAAGAAGAGCATCTGGTCAATCTCAAAAAGTTGTTTGACAGATTGATAAAGTACAGACTGAGGCTGAATCAAAACAAGTGCACTTTCGGAGTGCGTTCTGGTAAGTTTCTGGGTTTCATTGTTAGCCAGAGGGGGATTGAGGTAGATCCTGCAAAAGTAAAAGCAATACAAGAGATGCCTGCACCGAAAATAGAAAAAGAAATGTGTGGGTTTTTAGGGAGGTTGAACTATATTTCTCGGTTTATATCTCATCTAACTGCCACGTGCGAGCCAATCTTCAAATTGTTAATAAAAGAACAAACAGTCAGGTGGAATGAGGACTGTCAAAGAGCCTTTGAAAATATAAAAGAATATTTGCAGGAGCCTCCGATCCTAATGCCTCCAGTTCCAGGACAGCCACTTATCATGTACTTGACTGTTTTAGAAGGGTCGATGGGGTATGTTCTAGGCCAACATGGCGAGTTTGGTAGAAAAGAGCATGCTATTTACTACCTTAGCAAAAGGTTTACCGACTGTGAATCCCGTTACTCACTGCTTGAGAAAACTTGATGCGCTTTGGTATGGGCTGCTCGCCGACTGAGACAGTACATGTTGACCCATACCACATTGCTAATCTCAAAAATGGACCCCGTCAAGTATATTTTCGAGAAACCAGCATTAACCGGAAGGGTGTCAAGGTGGCAAATGATCTTAACAGAGTATGACATACAGTATACTTCCCAGAAAGCCATCAAGGGAAGTGTATTGTCAGATTATCTTGCACATCAACCACTTGAAGACGACTATCAGCCGATGAAGTTTGATTTCACTGATGAGGACATCATGTACCTCAAGGAAAGAGATTGCGAGGAACCACTTCCAGAGGAGGGGCCAGACCCTGAATCCAAATGGAAGTTGATGTTTGATGGGGCAGTCAATATCAACGGACATGGAGTTGGTGTTGTTCTTATCACTCCCGAAGGTGTTCACTTTCCCTTCGCTGCCAGAATTACTTTTGGCTGCACCAACAATAAAGCGGAATACGAGGCGTGCATAATGGGAATAGAGGAGGCTATTAATCTTCGGATTAAGACCCTCGATATATTCGGAGATTCAGCCCTCGTTATCAATCAGATTACCGGCAAGTGGTATACACATCAAGAACACTTAGTTCCTTATAGGGATTATGCCAGAAGATTGTTGACGTTCTTCACAACTATTAAGCTTCAGTATATACCCCGAGATGAGAATCAATTTGTTGATGCATTGGCTACTCTTTCTTCGTCCATCAAAGTCTTGTGTTGGAACTATGTACCCAGGATTGACATTTCCAGGCTTGACGCACCAGCTTATGCTTTCTCTGTAGACGCAGTGTCTAATGAGAAACCTTGGTACTTTGATATTAAGCTTTTCCTGGGAAAACAAGAATACCCAGCTGGGGCATCATCCAATGACAAGAAAACCTTGAGACGACTTGCTGTTAGCTTCTTCTTGAATGCAGACGGAGTTCTGTATAAGAGGAACTTTGACATGGTCTTGCTTAGATGCGTGGATAGACACGAAGCAGACTTGTTAGTGCAGGAAGTCCACGAGGGATCTTTCGGTACTCATGCAGGAGGACATGCAATGGTTAAGAAGTTATTGAGATCAGGGTACTATTGGCTAACAATGGATGCAGACTGTTGTTCATATGCCCGTAAGTGCCATAAGTTCCAGATATATGCAGACAAGGTACATGTTCCTCCTAGCCCGCTCAACGTCATGTCATCTCCTTGGCCGTTTTCTATGTGGGGCATTGACATGATCGGGAAGATAGAGCCTACTACTTCAAACGGTCATCGTTTCATCTTGGTTGTGATTGATTAATTCACTAAATTGGTTGAAGCAGCATCTTATGCCAATGTCACTTGTCAAGTGGTAGCCAGATTTCTGAAGGGAGACATCATTTGCAGATACGGAGTGCCCGAGCAAATCATTACTGATAAGGTTCCAACTTAAACAACAAGATGATGGCAGAACTGTGTCGGGACTTCAAGATTCAACATCACAATTCTTCTCCTTACCGACCAAAGATGAATGGCGCGGTAGAGGAGCTAACAAGAATATTAAGAAGATTGTGCAGAAGATGGTTGTCACTTACAAAGATTGGCATGAAATGTTACCATTCGCACTACATGGGTACTGAACGTCAGTCAGGACGTCAACTGGGGCAACTCCTTTCTCCTTGGTGTATGGCATGGAGGCAGTCTTGCCTGTTGAGGTAGAAATTCCTTCATTACGTGTGATGATGGATGTGAAGCTTGATGAGGCTGAGTGGGTACGTGCCCGATATAATCAGTTGTGCCTAATTGAGGAAAAGAGATTAGCGGCTATCTGTCGTGGTCAGCTTTATCAGAGGAGAATGAAGCGAGCATTCGACCAACGAGTACGTACTCGAGAGTATCAAGTAGGCGAGCTTGTGCTCAAGACGATCATTCCTCCAGGTTCAGATCACAGGGGCAAGTGGACTCCGAATTACGAAGGCCCATTCATAGTAAAGAAAGTTTTCTCAGGTGGGGCGTTGATGCTCACTACTATGGATGTAGAAGATTTCCAGTCTCCTATTAACTCGAACGCAGTTAAAAAATACTTCGCATAAAAAGACCCGCTGGACATAAAAACAGAATTAAAGTCCATGCAAGAAAAGGGCATCCCGGAGAGCTAAAAAAAGAATAAAAAGCTCGGGCAAAAGTTAGGGAAATAAATGAAAAGATGTACACTCGCTGAGTTGAAAAGCCACATCGGACAGCTCAGGCAAAAAGGGGTATCCCGGTGGATTGAAAACCCGAAAGGGCGATCCACGCAAAACAAGGGAATAAGCGAACAACTACGGTCCGGGTAATCTGAACCAAATCACCGTTTCATGCAGTCCGACAATATCAGAAGGATAGGAATCAGTCCTCTCATCTTCTTCAGAAAGCAAAGGCAAGAACAGAAAGTCTTGAAGACATGCGGGTCATAGCAGGAAGGAAACTCATTGAAATGCCGTGCACATTGCCATTAGGATAGTTTCTTTTCTCAATTTTATGGTAGCTACCTCTTTCCAGGTAGTTGCTTCCTGATGTAAAACTTTTCCTATTCAGAGGCCATTCAATGAATGAATATTCAGCCAGAAAGCCGTGTTGTGTCGTGTTTACTTTGTTTGCAAAAATGTCCTGAATTTTTGGCTAAAAGAGCATTGCATATGAAACATGTTGATTTTTCTTAAAAAAATTGACATGGCAGGGAAACAATTAAAACTATCTTTGAGTGTCGGGTGACAATGGGTGAACAGATCATACCATGCAAATCCCCGGGGCACACGTGTGTATACTGTTGTTGTAGGTTTTGCAATGTGGTGTTACACTTCCCCAAGTAGAGAGTTATCCCCAGCTGAGCTATAACAAGTGGAATCCTCGTCGAAATTTCAAACATAATCAAAGAGGTGCCCTCCCCAAGCGGTGGTTGTTCTTCACAAGAAAGACGTAGTTATCCTAAGTAGAGTTTAGATGGAACCTTCCCCAGCTGAGTTAGAGTAGAGTGGTATCCCCAGCAGAACTTCAAACCCACTTGAAGAGGTTTATCCCCAATCGGGGTCTTTGTGTCAGAATGGGCTATTCCCAGCGAGCAGCTGAATGCCTATTTCCCCGCAGAGATGTAACGGCCAGAAATCTTTCCCTAGCAAAGGCTATTTGACTAGGTATTCCCCCCAGCCGGGTTGGAAGTTCGTCTTTTCCCCGCAGAGTTCACGATTTGGATTTACTCCCCATTGTTGAAGTATTCCCCAGAGAAGTCGCCAATTTATTTTTGGCTATGGTGATGATACAGACAGTTGTTCATTTCCCCAACCAGAGTATCGCGAAAGCCCCTCAACCTGGTTCCCCGGCAGAGCCGTGATTATTGTTGCCAATCAGGGCACTTCATTTGTTGCTTAGTTGCTCGTCTGTAATCCCTAGCATTAGTTCGTGTTTGATGTTTGATATCTGCTGGATGTTCGTCTGCATTCCCAGCACCCGCTCGTTTGTGAATTATTCTTCGTTCGATTTTCCCTGGCAAGGTTGTGTTTCTTACTAGGCACTTAATGCTCGTAGGTTTTCCTCAGCACCCGTCTGTGTTGGATTCTTGTTTGATTGCTCGTCTACATCCCCAGCACTCGTATGTGTTTGCAATCTGTTTGATGCTCATCTACATTTTCCCAACACTCGTCTGTGTTCTAACTTTGTTGTAGCTCGTTCGCTTTCCCCATCACTCGTCGGTGTTTGATCTTCATCTTTGCTCGTCTGCACGCCCCGACACTCGTCTGTGTTTTTGATCTATTCAAAGCTTGTTTTCATTTGTTAGATACTCGTTTGTATCATCCTTCCCCACTCGTCTGTGTTAGCTTATATTCATATGAATGCTGATTTGATAACCTCTCTAGTACTCGTCTGTTTTGCTACTCCAAATGCTTGTTTGTGTTGGATTTATGGTATTCGTCTGTATCAGTGGTTAGTGTTCGTCTATATCATCACCTGAAGCGCTCGTTTGTGTTTCTTAGATCATCGTCTGATATTCGTTTGTATCATTGACTTATGGCACTCGTTTATGTTCTCTTGATGATCATCCAATGCTCGTCTATGTTGAAGAGGTTTGAAATCCTGACGGTGGGATTAAACGTCAAAATGGTTACCGGTCCTGGCGTAACAGGTTATCCAAAGGAGGTTCGTCTGTCTCAGAGACCACTTATCTACGCAAGATTTGTGAAGAGGGTTCGTCAAATCATAATGTTGCACCTGGCATGACAGGTTTACTCAAAGAAGACTCGTCTATCTTAAACCATATATCCACGAAAAATATATGAAGAGGGTTCTTCTATCCTGATTATGCATGTCTATCCCACAGACTTAAGTGCATCACCGGTCCTGGCGTAACAGGTTTATCTGAAGGAGATTCGTTTGTCTCAAGTCATATATTGCAAAATGTATGAGGGCTCGTATGTTCAGTCCCTGGCGTAACAGGTTTGCTTGAAGAGGGCTCGTATGTCCAGTTCCTGGCGTAACAGGTTTGCTCGGGGAGACTCATTTGTCTAAGTTTTTCTATCCGATGTAAAAGGGATTGAGGATCAAAATCAGGTCAAAACGGTTGGCGTCGGGTTATTCTTGAGGTTTCCCACCAAAAGGAGGGAGAATTCAAAATTCACTGGCGTTAACCGGTTAACGCTTTGGTTAATCGGTTAACGGCTGCGAATTTTGAATTCCAGCAGCAAATTCAGCATGTGATTTTTGCTCCAAATTTCCAAATTTCTGATTTTTTATTCATTTGAATTGTGGAGAAGGATCTAGATCATTAATCCAAGCCTAATTCCATTGCTAAATCCTAATCACTTTCCCAAACCATATTTTTTGGATCCCAAGCCTAAATTTTGGGCCCCAAACCTAAGCCATATTTAATCCATTTCCCTCCAAACCAAGAGGGAGCTCTCTCATTTTTCACTTCTCATTCTGAATTTTCACTCATCTCTCTCACTATTCTATCATATTCTCTCCCACATTTTCCAAATTCATCAAGAGTTCCTCTTTGAAGATCACATAACCTTGCCTTAAGGTGTGTAGATCTTGAAACTAGACCTCCATCCATAGCGCCTTTGCATCATTTTGTTGGTTTAATTGGTGATTCAGATCTGGTTTGGGAATTAGAAGTGCTTTTGGATCCAAAATTCTGCATCAAGACCATTTGCTTGCATTTATTTTGCATGGAGTGTGAAGCTTAGCACCCGATCTTCAAAGTTTTCTGCGGGATCTCTCATTTCCAACTCAAACAACAATTACCAAAGCGTACCTCGGCTTTGTAGGTTGGTTAAATTCAGATCTAGCTTTGTTTTTAGCTTATTTGCATGCTTGTGCTTTAGATCCACCATGTGCTTGTGTATTTGCTTGTGTTTCTTGAATTGATTGGTTGATTTGTAACCGGATCCGTGTGCTAATCTTCATGAGCTTAATGATGTTAATTAATGTGAATTGATCCATTTATTTCATGCATAATTGATTGCTGGTCTGGTGTGTGATTATATGGATAAGCTGGTTTTGAGCTGATTTTCTGTAGGAATTGTTGATGTTTTGACAGTGTTAACCGGTTAACGCTTTAGTTAACCGGTTAACGCATCTGTTTTTTTGTTGTTGTTTTCTGCAGGTTTGACATGGTTAACCGGTTAACGCTTTGGTTAACCGGTTACCACTGAAGCAGATTGACTTTTTTGAGCTATTTTGAGTTTGTTTGATCCCCTTACATGTTTTAATTGCCATGGATCAGTGTATGATCATTGAATATGATTGTTTAGGTTGATTTGCTTGTTGGTTGATGCATGCTTCCATGTTCTCGACACGTAAATGCTTGTGTGCGCAATTTGACATGTTGTATAATCTTTGTTGATGTGAGCTTTGAGCATGCCATTTCCATGAGTTTTTTGTTGATGAACATATGCTGGATTTTTGCTAACACTTGCAGGGGCTTATGGTAAGAGAAGTGTGGATGTTCATCCACATTTCAACTCTTCATCTTTCCTTTTTAAGTTGCTTTCTCTTTGTGTTTTGATGCGCCTTATGCCATCATGTGATGTCGTCTCTTTTCTTCCCCCTTTAGGAGCAACTTATCTCCTTTAGAGGAGTAAGTTGCTTGCTAGTCCTCTTCTCTTCTTCTCTTTTGGCTCATCTTTGGTTCTTCTTTTCTCTTAGGATAGTTGATACCTCACTAACCTTAGGACCACTTTTGCATGATAACTTTAGGTTTAGTCTTTCCCCATTAGATTTTTGCCTTTTGCTCCTTTGGTTCTTTCTCTTCTCATCTCAAAACCAAAACCATAAAAAAACACCCTAATAAAGAAAGAGGTGACCTTTTGTGTATAGCCTTATTCCATGGGGCATATGTATTAATTCCATCTTGGAATAGTACACTTGTCTAGCATGATTCACAAGTCTAATCATGAGGTCATCTTCATCAAGAAAACCATAAAAAATACTTCTTCATTCTTAATCACTAAAACATCTAATAAGTTCAACAAGTTAGTGAGCTTAGGCCATTGCCCTTGAAAACAAGTCTTGGATAAATTCTCCTTACTTTGTGTGCTTGTTATATTATTCCATCTTGGAATGTAGTAGCAAGTACACATTCCACGGAAACGGACTTGAGTTCACTTCCTTGTGTCACACTCATAAAAAATTCATAAAAACACTGGACAAAGAATAAGCGTCTCTCTTTCGGGACTTCTTTTCTCATCATCCTCACTCTTTACGTACGAACTTGCTCCTACTTGTCACTTTGCAAGACGGTAACGCACTCGTCGTTCGAGCCTGCAACACCTGAGCATTGACATAGGAAGTTCAAGCCTTAAGACACAAGCAATCTTTTCCACCCCTAGTTAGGGGAACTACGGTGACCCTGATCCTCATGTCCAGATGAGGTACGTAGGCAGCGGGGTAGGGCCTGTTCGAACACTCTTTTATTTTCCCTACATTTCCCCCTTTCTTTTCTTATCCAGTTCAGTTCCTTTTCTTTGTAGCAGCTTTCATTTCTTCACCCTTTGAAACAGTTTCTTTGTGAGCGTGGATCCCGTCGGGTACAGCGGACGATCTGGGGTGCTAATACCTTCCCAGTTCGTAACCGACTCCCGAACCCAGTCTCTTTTGTTCGCAGGACATGTGTCCTTCCTTTTCTTTTCTTCTGGTTTGTGCAGCATTACCATTCCCGTTCCTTCGGGATAAAAATGTCTGGCTAGCGACTCTAACCTTTTCCGCGCCACTTTCGTGTTTGTACCAGGATAGAAATCCAGGGAGCGACAACTGTATCTTATAGATATATCATTAATGGTGAAAACTCTAGATTAGTGAAAGTCAAAAGAGGCATCAGACATGGTGATCCCATCTCACCATTTTTATTTGTAGTTGTTATGGAATATATGAGTTGATTACTTTACAAGATGCAGAAGAACCCCAACTTTAACCACCATTCAAAGTGTGAAAAGATGGAGCTCACTCACTTAACATTTGTTGATGATATCTCCTATTTTTTAGAGGTGATCAAGGGTCTATGGAGATACTGACCAACAATATACAGCAGTTCTCCAACTCCACATGCTTGGTTGTTAACCCTTCAAAATGTAACATTTTCTTTGGAGAAGTGGAAGAGGTTGATTAACAGAGCATTCTCTGGCTGACTGGCTATAATAAGGGAACCCTCCCCTTCAGGTATCTTGGTGTTCCATTAACTAGAAAGAAACTTTATGTGAATCATTATCTCCCCCTCATTGAGAAAATTCTACATAGAATTGTGCATACTCGCAAGACTTCTAAGTCAAGCGGGTAGTGTCCAGTTGTTGAATGCAGTGAGTTTTGCCATAGCCAATTATTGGTTCCAATGCTTCCATAGTCCTAAGATTATGCTCAAGAGGATCCAGAATTCTTGTAGAACCTTTATATGGACTGGTGGCATCTCCCCTAGCAGAAAAAGCCCAATTTCTTGGAAGAAGGTCTTCAGGGCAAAAAAAAAAGGGGTGGGTTGAACATCCTGGATCTAGACATGTGGAATTCCATAACTACGATGAAGTTGTTATGGAATATTAGCAGGAAAAATGATTGTCTATGGGTTAAATGTTTGCACATGTATTTCATTAAAAATAATGATGTGATGACAATGGATATTCCTAAAAGCTCCTCGTGGATATTCAAAGGCATTATGAAAGTCAGATAGTTAATCCCTGATGTGCAGAATTACTAGGATCAAAGTTGTAGAATTTGAAATTTTAAAATGGGATATATGTGTACAAGTTATTGCAATACCAGAATAGTGATATTAATTGGTATGGTATGATTGCTGGCAACAGAGCCAGGCCCAGGTTAGTGATGTGTTTGTGGCTTGCTTGACATAGGAAGCTAGCAACAAAGGATAGACTTGACAAGTGGGGTATGATAAATGAGAAGAATTGTTGCTTCTGTCAGGAAAATAAGAATATAGATCATCTTTTTTTTATGGCAGGGTGATGAAAGAAATATGGTCAGAGGTACTCAAATGGATTCAAGTGGATCACATTCCTAGGCATTGGGAAGAGGAGATGAATTAGATCAATACCTACTGCAGATGAAAAGGGAAGAGAGTAGGAGTGATGAGAATAACCATTGCTGAAGTGGTATATCACTGCTAGAATTTGAGGAACAAGACTTGTTTTGATAAAACTTATAGAATTAACAATCATTAAGTTGTAAATAATATCATAGAGATGATAACCTAAATGGGTTGGCATAATAGGAAGTATAAGGATTACATAGTTATGCTAATTATGTAATAGGGTTTTTGGTTGGTTGGATCATTGTAATAACTGTTTTTTTTTAATTTAATCATATTTTATTGATTAAAAAATATATATTTCATAGGACATTTGATATAAGCGAATTGTCTAGTCCATTGGTCAGATTGTGTTTGAAGTCTCTTGAGTGCAATTTTTTTTAATGTTTTAATATATCATCATAGTTTAGGGGTGGGAATAAGTCAGACCAACTAACAAGGGCTTAAGGTCTACATAGGTCAAGGTCAGACCAGTTTTTTTAAAATAGAAAAGACCGGAGCTTTTTTAAAAGCCTACTTAGTTAAATAGGTTAGGCCGCTGGCTTTAGAAAAAATCTTATAAGCCTATCAGGTTGGTCTATTTATTAAATATGAATGAATTTATTGTTTTTATATTGTATTTTATTCTTTATATTAAAATACAAAAATAAAACTTAGTTATATTTAAGAACTTATGAAAATTAGTTGAAAGAAATCCTATGAATAATGTTTTAAGGTGTTTTCATAAGGTCTCTCAAACAAATCATCTCACAAAATTTATGATAATAGGTAAGCTCATATAAGTCAATGGAAACAAACATTTAGTCTCATTATACTTTTGATTCTCTAGTCTATTTAAATATTTGTTGAATTTCTTATTTACACATATTTAAATGATATAGACTTTTTAAGTAGGGTAATAGACCAATCAGACCTTCGAAAAGGTCAAACTCAGATCAAAACATAAGTCTTTGATAGACTACAGGTCAGTCTTAGGCTTGAAATTTTTTAGCAGACTCGGGCTTGACAAAACCTAACTCGGTGCAACATATTCTCACCCCTAATCATAGTTTAAGAAAATGAAACTAAAAATACAAGGTGAATTAAAAAAAAAATGAAAAATGAAAAAAAAAGTTAAATCAATAAGAACAAAAAATCCAAGGTGAATTAAGAAAATGAAAAATAAAAATAAAAAGTCAAATTGACAATCCAATTAATAAGATAAAATAAAATTTGTTTGACGCGTGATTTTTTTTTACTAAGTTTAATTATGAAACACAACAAAAGAATTTTTATAAGCCAATGAAGAAATTTAGAAAATAGATATAATTAATGAATATCAAATAACTAAGGAGAAAAATATATTTAAGTTAGATCAAAGAAATGATTAAGATGATGATTAAATATAAGAAAAGAAAAGACTTTTAGATATAATTTCTTAAGTGTATTTTTATTATTTTTTAATAAAATTATGACAAATGTATAATTTTTAATCATGCATTTGTAAGTTTTTTTCTACACATGTAATTTCCAATAAAAATGTATACTTATCATACTTTCATTGAAAAATACTAAAAAAATCATTTCTAAGAAATTGTATTTAAATTTTCTCCTAAAATCTATTAATTTTGTAAAAGAAGAATATTAAAAGAAAAATGAAAACATAATTATATGAATGAGAGTTATTCGATGAACTCAATGGACATATTTTAAGGTGTGTTTTAGAAATGACACTGTTAATTTTTTTTTTTTTTTCTTTTTCTAATCTATGACACAAAATTGATGATGTGGTAGCTATAGGATTTATGATTCTATTTTAATAAATTATAAATAGATCATTAAATACAATAAGTAATTATAACCAATATTATCAGGTTTTCATCACGTGATGCTGATGTGGATATGCTTATTAAAAAGTTTATAAAATTTTGATGATTAACTTTACACATTAAATATAACAACTATTTTTAAAACACATTTTGAAAGTAAAATATATCAGATTTGTTTCTCTTCTTCCCCCAAACAAATTAAATTAGGTTTCATCCAATCATGAACTGTGAAATTTTTCATCTAACTTTAATTTCATCTATTATGCAGGAAGTCGAACAAACTTCAATTTCAATTTCATCTAATTTCAGTTTCATCGAATTTCAATTTCAGTATCATCTAATTTCAATTTCTCCTTTCGTGTTCACAATCTGCAAAATGGAAAAACATATTTGTTCAAATAGGTCATACGAACAATCCATGGAAACGACATGAATGGTTTCATATTTAACATGAATAAGCTTTACATAAATACTAGCCTCGCATTGATCAAGCACGGGAACTGATGAAAAGGAACAATCTGAAAGATTTTTCTTGCATCCTTGACGGTAACAGAACTGGTAAAGCAAAGGTCCTACACTGCAAAGTGAACGCCCGTGTGGTTGATATGTAAAGAGTCTATGATTCTTGATATTGATGAATACGGTTGAGCTTAATGTGCTTACTGGGAGTCCAACTATTTCAGATTCCGCATTTTGTCCTGATTCTGGACCAAAGAAAAGTTCTACTACAGGCTTAGAAGTTTCTATGTTTCCATAATTAATCTTCAATACTCTATTTTCAGCTACCAAGTAAATCTGCAATTGACTGATAAGAATTAATAACTACTATCACCATACTCTCCCAGAATTATGTTAATGAATGAGTAAAATTGGTGCAGAATAAAAATAGATCAAGCAAAAAGTAACCTTACAACAGCAAAATCATGAAATTGACAACAAGACAAGTAGTAGCTGTAAAACAAGAACACATTACATTCTTGAAATTCAATTATCAATTTGTATTGATTAATGGCTAATAGTTGTGAAACAATAACACGTTACCTTGAAATTCAATTATCAATTTGTATTTCGAAATTCAATTATCAATTTGTATTGATTAATGGTTGAGGCTTACTCTCAAAAGGTGTTTTAAAAGGTTGATATATTTAAGGGATAATTATACAAATCCCCCTACCATTAGGGCAGGCGTGATTTGATATTCCCCCTTAAAGTTTAATTTTAATAGAGACTATGTGCCATCATCACCACCATCAATCCCCTCAACCCAGAAATCGCATATCCACGCTTTCATTCTCAGAAACTCTCTCCACAACAATCTCAACCTCCTCACCATTCCACCACCACCTTCTCGCTTCACCCTCAAACCTCCATGTTCTGATTCACCGGAAATCATCAACTCATGGGAACTCATCAGCGTTTGATGCATTTGGTATTCAAATCTGCGAGCGTGATGTTGGGTGAAGTTCTTGAAGATCTAGGGTTTTCAATTGGGATTTCATTGAGAGTGCTGATTCCGTTGAGAGTTTCGATTGAAGATCTAGAGTTTTCGATTGGGTTTTGATTGGAGATCTAGGGTTTTCGATTGAGTTTTCTGGTTTTTGATTTGTTTATGTTGTGGATTAAATTGAGGATATTATTGTATGAGAAATTATTTTTGTGTCATGTCCTTTGTCCAATTATTTGAGTTTTTGCGTGGAATCAATGATGCCTTACCACACAGTTACTGCTTTTGCTTTTGCGCTCATGACATCCATGCTTTCGGTTTCGAGCCGCAACTACAACTTTCAGAAGGTATTATCAATCAAACTGTTTGATAATACTTTTAGAAAATTCAATGTGTTCGGTGCAATTTGAATTGTTTTTCTTTAGTTGCATTGTTAATTGTACACAAACAAGTATAAATTAATCACAACGGATTATTCATTTGGATTTGAATACTCTCTCTGGATTTGAATACTCTCTTTGTAGCATGAGGTGCATTTTGATGAACACGATGGATTATTCATTTGGAAATTTAGGGTTTGTTTATTAGTTATGAAAAGGGGCAATGAAGGTTTGTTTATTAGTTATGAAAAGGGGCAATGAAGAAGATGAAATAGAGTCCATTTGGAAATTTAGGGTTTGTTTATTAGTTATGAAAAGGGGCAATGAAGGTTTGTTTATTAGTTATGAAAAGGGGCAATGAAGAAGATGAAATAGAGTCAGCAATCCAGTCAGCAACCCAATTAGCATTGAGGGTAATAGAGAGTGGTAAATTCTAATTTTTGATTTTATGAGAGGATCTAATAATAAGGGGGAAAAACAAAATCTCGTCCTAATAATAACATAGGGTTTGTATATTTATCCATATATTTATTGTGAGATTAATTATCAAAAGAAAGGTGATTGATTGATAAAGAATTATGCTTAGAAACAAGGGGAACTCGGGTTTGAATCTTGATGTGGGCAAAAAATTTATAAGCTTTTTAACAAGCATATCCACGTCAACGCCATTTTAATAAATTATAAATAGATAAATAAATATAGTAACAGTAATTATAAGCAACATCGTTTTCAAGTTTTGCACCCATATTAAACTTTATACATGCATGTACAAATACTTGTTTGATCTTCCTGGTCAATATTCAATCTATTCTTCCTACTTTTCATTTTGCAGTTGTTACCAACAATAGCCAACTAAATTGAATTTATTTCTCCAAATTGTAATTCTCTTCTGGTTCCTTCCAATTATTGTGACGAAGTTTCCTTGCTAGATTTCATTTCTGGAGTTCCTTTCTCCTTTTATTCCTAGTTTTTGCAGCTGTTCTTTCGATATACTAAAACCAGTCTTAGGGTTCCTGAGTTAACTCTCATTATTGATGGTATCAACCCTAACTTGATTGGTGGCTTTTATTTCTTTCATTCCTGAATTTAATCATATTTTATTGATTGGTGGTTATTCTGCAAGCTCCACTGAAAAAGCTTCTACTAATAATCTCACATCTATAGGTTCATTTTAGAGCATTACAGTCATCCCCATCATCATGATCATCGTTGTTGTCTTTTTTTGTCAGATCCTAACACAGCATTTTTCCGTTAAAGGCATTATTATAACCTAGGAAATGTTTGTCGAGCGAGAATTTTATTCAACAATTCCTTCCTCAGTATCTTTCCTGCTGCATTCTTAGGTATGGAATGGACAAATACCACACGCCTTATCTTCTTGTATGGTGCAACCTACATAATCGAGCAAAATACATCTAAAAATACAACAATTTATATTTTCATCAAGCATACAAGAAAATTTACTGATTTTGGAAAAGAAAACTGAAATATCAACTAGAAGAATAAAAAGGTTCAAGAAAATAACACCTGTTTGGCTACAAAATCTATTATTTCTGCTTCACCCATGGAGCTTTGAGGTTGCCTTACCACAAAAGCTAGGGGAACCTGGCCAGCATCTTTATCAGGGTATCTGTAATAGAATTTCAAAGGTCATGCATTCTATCCTAGCTAGATAGCACAGACTATAAGTTGCCTTTTTCTAAGAACATAATTTATAAAAGATTATTGTGTGAGAAGAATTTGAAAGAGAAAAAAGTGGGTTCGTGAGACTAGTGAAGAAATGAAGACATTACGGAACAACTGCAGCATCTTTTATCTCTGGGTAAGACTGGAGTAGTTGTTCCAGCTCTGCAGGAGCCACCTACACAAGTTGTAAAAAAAATAACAGACCCGTCATAATGTTTTTTGGAATGACAGAATGTCGGAATGTTAGTGTCAATGTTTTTTGGTTCTGAACCGTGAACAGCTAACCTCGGTATCACCCAACTCCTCATTATCTCTCCAGTCCTCACCTCAACTACCAAGTCATAACATAAAACTTAGATGGATCTAACATTAAAACATGAAACTTCATAATTTTTGCGAAGTTTAAACAAAAAAATTCAATTGCATATTTGCAGTATTTTAACTTTTTCTTTGCTATCCAATGCATCCTTACATGAAGCTGCAAAGACTAGTCCCTCAAAGTAATTGAAATTGATTTTAAGGGTTGACATCTCCCAAAAGATGTTTTTCCATAGCAATGGTTAGCATCAAATCCCTGACAAAATGACTAGGGAGCAAAGTATCAATGACTTGTGAAAAATAAAATACTAAAATGTATTTTTTGCTTAAGTTTTTGTTTTCATTTAAGATTGACTCCGATTGAGAGTTCTTATCATTTAAAGCACAAAATATCATGTCTAAAATTTATGTAGCCTTTGAAGTGGCTTGACATGACAGTCACAAAAGAGAACAATTTTTAATTGAACACATTCTCAACAATTGTACAACTTGCTTAAATTAGGTAAGAGCATAAATAAAGTTCTTGCATTTGGGAGAAAATATGTAGAAGTTCGTAATTCCCATGTGACATTTTTTAGCATGCATAAGGGAATTAAGAATCCAATTTTATTCTTTGATTGGGAAACTCTAAGAAATGTTCACAACTATTATATTTTTTTAAAAAAATACACTAGTTTATAAAACGCACAAACAAATCTGCAGATAATAACAAATTAAGCTAGCAGTGCCCTCTTGTTTTGGGCCTTTGGCAATATCATGGATTGAAGGCCTAAAAAGTAGATAGTTTACCTGGTAACCTTTATATTTGATCAGTTCTTTCAACCTGTCTACAACATACACGAAACCTTCATTGTCAAAATAGCAAATATCGCCAGTTCTCAACCATCCATTCACCAAAGTAACAGCAGTAGCCACTGGGTCATCAACATAACCTGCTAAAATTCCAAATGCACAATTACAAAATACCAAAGCAAATTGTCACTAATACAAGAGTTTGATTGATAGGTATGTTCAATGTAAAAAAGTTTTACCACATGTATCTAACTATATCACGATTCATGAGTAGGGATCCTCTTCATTTCTTTAAGAAATGGAGAGTTCCATTATTATAGTTGTGTGTGTATAAAGTCAAATAAATATTAAATATATGTCATATGTATTAGAACCTGTGTGCTATTTTATTTACACACAACTGTATAAATGGAGAAAATGAAGAGAATGGAAAAAAGAGAGGATCTTAATCCTTATGCCACTTTGATAAAACAATTTTACCTCCACAACTATGTACATGTTAAGATGTGACTAGATGCATCTTGAAAAAAAAATTACAATTAAACTCATAATCTAAGTATCAATAATTATTAGTTTCACAAAAAATAGATACAAGACAAAAAAAAAATATTTTTGCATTTATGAATGTGCATGCCTTTCATTATTGGAGGTCCTCTAACCCAAAGTTCTCCATGTTCACCAGGAGACATGGACACTCCAGTGTTGGGATTCACTATTTTAGCTTCCATCCCTGATACCAGCCGACCTGTAGTACCTGCACGGCTAGCCTCATCTGGACCTACTATTCGGATAACACCGGCAGTTGATTCAGTTAACCCATATCCCTATAATAAAAAATATATATTAATCTTTTAAGATAATGATTACAAATACAAATAAGGTTTTGAAAAAATTTATCTAGTTAATTGATAATTTATATAGATAAATTGCTCAACAATTATTTTTTCAAAATAAATTCATATAAAAAATTCAAGGAATAACAATTTCTTTTTGTTATCAAAAAGTAATAACATTTGCCACTACGCAAATGATGATGACACCAACTGCTGGTTTTATAAATATAATATTAGTGCAGCATTTTATAGTAAATAGGAGAGTTTACTTGTTTTGGGTGCATTTCAATGGTGCAAATAGCTCCTTTGTAAAAAGTCTTATGCATGACATTGTAGTTTCTACCGGATTAGTTTTTTTTTAACAGTCTATAAGTTTACTTAAGAAGGCCATAGTTAATTAGTTAGTAAAACTGAATTGACAAAGGGTCATTCAATTTGATCAATCGCTTTGTTCATGTCTAATTTTAGAGCAAGCATCCCTTCCTTTGGTTATATGGCCAGAGGCACTTCAGTCTGTTTGTGATCACTTAGGTAACAATTTTCAGTTTTGTAACAAATGTGGTTACTCATACTTTCGGGACGACCACTAATAAGGCTAGTTATCATAGTTTTTATTCCGGATTACAACAAGCCCCACTTGAGTTAACAAACATTGCCTAACTCAGGGTATCACGTAAAAGACTACTCAATTACACTTTAGCCCGTGAGGCAGAGAAAGAGAAAGATACCCGGTGGCCAAATCAGGACCCTCTAATACTGATCAGAGGATGCTCCAAACACACTTGAAATAGTGGATCTTTTGCGTAGAGTGCAAGAGGCTCATGCATAGCAATGTTATGTTTATCACCTAGGACAATGAATGTAGTTTGTTAGAGAATTCGTTTTGCACTTTTGCTATATAAAGATGAATGGTGGTGCAGTTTGTTGTCCGTTTACGCACTATTTCTGTATAATATTGATTATATTTTGAATATATTAATTTCAAATCTGAAAGCCATAGTACAATCAAACCTACTAGAAGTTAAAAGGTTGGAAAGTTTGAGAAGAAACCTGGAGGATGGATACTTGAGTGAACTTTGCTTTAAAAGCATCGAAGTTGTCCTTTCCCAAAGGAGCACCACCACAAGCCACCGATTTCAATGACGACAAATCATACCCCTCCGTCGCTCTCTCTTTGCACATTGCCACTACTACTGGCGGCGCCACCGCAAGATTAGTGACTCGAAACCTTTGCAAAACACCCAGCATTTTCTCCAATCCAAACCTCTCCATCACAACCAACATTTCCAACATAGCCATCGACTTCAAAAGGTAGGTAAAACCATACACGTGAAAATAAGGCACCGTAGGCAAACACACGGCAGGGCTCTCCGTCGGAATCCTAACGGCGTGGTACGCCGCCACCGACGCCATAATGTTCCGGTGAGTGAGCATTACGCCTTTTGATTTCCCCGTGGTCCCTGAAGAGTACAGAATAGCAGCCACGTCGGATTGATTAACAACCGGGGACACCAGCGAACTGTTATCTTCCGTCGTGAGTGAGTCGAACTCGGGCGAGTCAATGAGAATCGTTCCGAATGGGAGTTTTGGAAGTTTGTGAAATGAAAACGACGTCGTAAAAGCGATGATCGGTTTTGAGAGGTTAATGAGGTGAGAAATCTCGGAGGGAGAGGAAGCTGGGTTAACGGGCGAAACGACCACGCCCATGGAGAGTAGTGCGAAGTAGAGGATTGGTACCTGGATAATGTTTGGCGAAAGTACCAATGCGGTGTGGTTTTTTGTGAGCCCATGGAGAGTGGTGAGGTTAGTTGCGAGGGTTTTTGAGCGTTGGATGAAGTTAGAGTGAGAGATTTGGTAAGATGTGGTTGAGTCGATGAGGAAAGTGAGTGAGTCGGAGAAAGGCGATTTGTGGCGGAGGGAGAGAATGTAGGTTGCAGCGGAGATTGTGGCGTGCGGGGGAGGAAGGTCGAGTGGAGGCCGTAGACTATGGAAGGTTTTGGATGTGGAGTTGAACCCGCTTTTTGGATCCATCGGATTGGAGGCACTGTCTTCTTCCATGAGAGCGAATTGAGGGAGAGTCCTGTATCTCTCCAGAATTTATTATTGAGGGAGGATTAGGCTAATCGTGAAGACAGCATTGTGCTCTCATATCCAATAACTACCTTATAAGGAAAATGAGAATGTTGTTCCTACATCAAATTATACACTACATCTTATTTACTTTTCATCAATAGGGTAAATAGTAAAATATTATAATAATAAAATATCTTTTATTTTAAAATATAAAAATTATTTTGTTTTTTTATATTCGGGTATTTATTAACCAATTTCATATCATTATTAACCAATTTTTTATATTATATTAACCAACTTTATTTTACTACTAAAATTGTTTTTATAACTGGATAGTTATTAACCAATTTTATAACTTAATTAACCAATTTTTTTATACTATATTAACCAACTTTGTTTTAATAATAAAAATTATTTTTCATAAATTATTTTTGGGACACTGTTCACGAATATTGTTCATCACTGTTCACATGGTACTGTTCACGTACGATTCTACTGTTCACGTACTGTTCAATGTATTTGTGAACAGTACATGCGATGTAGGTGTATAATGTGGTGTAAATGTAGCATTGCGAAGAAAAATTGAGATTATAGAAAAGTCACAATTGTTCTATCTTCTAATTTTGCCACCTCCCCAAAATGGGAGTATTTTGTGTCTAAAAATGTTTTTTTTCAACTAATGATGTCACTTCGTTCTATTTCAATTACAAAGTTATTGTTTTTTTTTGTCTTTGATCATTATGTTTGAGTGGATTGATGATGTCACCTAGTCTAGATTTAAATTTAAGTATTTCCCTAATTTCTCTTCTTTCATTGTAGACTTAAATTCAAAATTCAAAAATCAGATGATTGGCTCTCTCTCTCTCCCTCTCTCGTCATTTTGCTTGATTATGTCTCCATTCTCTTTCTCTCTCTCCACTATGGACCGAATGTCCTTCTTCATCCTATTCGCCAAATGTTTTATGTCTTCTTCTTCTTCCTCTTCCTCAACCATCATTATGTAACAACATCAACACCATCCTATTGTGTTTCCGAGAGTGTTAGCTTTACCGGTGTTCGGGTTGACGGTGGTAGATTTGCGGTGTCAACATCGTGTTTCCGACAAATGAACGTGATGGTGGTGAGATTCGAAATCGATTATTTAGGACTTTTTGGTTTAGGTTTATGTCTTGCTATTAACTTACCCTCCATTAAACTTTTTGAGTTTAGGTTGATTTATCATTTTCATCTTCATTCTCTTTATTTTTATCTAACGTTGACGAAAAACCCTAATCCCGAATTTTTTAATTTCTTCTATTTATCACTTTTTCATTATTTTCATGGTTTAACCTAATTTGGTATTGTTTTTGTCATTCTTATACGAGTTTGAATGATATGCATAAATGTCATTTTCAACTTATTTTCCATAATAGAAGATGATTGCAACTGATTCTTTTATTGAGTTTTGTAAATATGTGATAATCTAGTCTTGGATTTTAATGAGTAGCTTTGTCTTTACAGCGGTGTCGAAAGGTTGGTTTTCATAGATTCGGTATTGCAGTTTGATCTGTGAATTTTCAGTGAATAACTTACGGTGCTGACATTAGGAATTTTCAAACACAATTGTTTTTACCAAGTTCATGTCATTAGGAACTGGTATTACTGTGAACCTGGTTTTTTAAGGTTCATAATTCTAAGTATTTAATGTTAAGTATTGTTGGTGGTTGTTATTTCATATTTGTGGTTGTTTGTCGAAGGTGCAATAAGTCTTGATGGTGAATGAAATAGAGATGGATTGATCAAGCACTATAGGTATGAAATTTATCTAAAGCCGAGGGTTGTGTTGTTTAACTTTCTACCATCTCTTACTCTGTTGAAAAATATATTGAATGTGCTCTAGCTTCCAGGAAACAATATTTATGGGGATGTTGTGAGGGAAACCCTTATAAAATTGCATAAATTAGGTTCTCAAGAAGGTGCAGCTTACATACTTCTACAAAGGATATTTCCAAATATTTCTGCAACACTTTTGATGCGCAATGGTTCTTTGCACAAGGACCATGCAATCTCTAAACAAGGTATGATTAGTAACTCAACATAATAATATTGATCAGTTCATTAGATGAGTTTTAACTAAGCTTATATTGTTGGTTGTTATTTTTTTTCTAGATAAATAAAGGATCAATGGCACCACCAAGGAATTCTAAAAGTGTGAATAAAAGCCTTACAAATACAACTGATCGTTCTCTATTTTCAATTATGCTAAAGGCAGAGATGATGATGATATTGTCGTTTTCCAAAATATGTTGATTTTTTTAACAAACACATTTGCACACATGATTTTAATGTTGTTTGTGCAAAGAGTGTTTTGCAACTGTTTGTGGCAATCGAAGAAGAGTGTTTTGTAGCTATGTTCAGTGAGGAAAATGGAAAATTCAGAATATGCATGAAGTTCTTTGATAATTTCTTTATTCTTCTCTATGAACTATAAAACCTGCTTATTTGAACTAGATAATTTTATTTAGCATTGGCAAAGCAAGGTGATGAGATAAACCTGTAGTATGTTGGGACTAATGCTCTCAAAGGGGACTTAGTTAGGTTTGAAAATTTAATGTAATTAATGAATCCTATGTTTTTCTGTTTCCTTATGTCATACTGGTAAATTTTGGATTTATGATGCAAATATGTAAATAAAACATTAGCTGGATTGATGTTATAGCAGGTATGTGGAGGGTCTGACGTTTTCAGTGATTTTCACGGCAATGTGCAATTTCGCAATGGTGAATTTGACTTTTTTACGGCGACGGTGGTGGTGGTCAAATTCGAAATTGTGTTAATTTCGTGTTTTCATGTTTTAATTTTTCTGAATGTATATTTTTATGATAAACTTTTTTTTCTTTGGAATTGTAGGATTAACCAAAAATTATGTGACTGAGATTCTTTTTAGTTATAGTGAAACATTAAAGTAACTAAATTATTGTTACCAATAGTGTCATGTTTTTTTTGAGTTTTAAAGTTAGTTGTTATGTAACCAAGCATTGGGCTCGAGTGGTAAAGAAACTTCTACTAAGGAACGAAGATTTAGAAAATATTAAGTTCGATTCCTGATGGAAACAATACTTAGACAGTGTCATGACCTCTCGGCACGAACTCTGGACTACTAGAATCATTTCTCTTAGTAAGGGTGAAAAACCAAAAAAAAAGTTAGTTGTTATGTTAGAATTAGGGAGTTACTTCAAAACAAATTGCTTTGGCAATTGATGTTGCTAGTTGTGCATTTGAAGCACTTGCATCCTACTGGTGTTCACTGCAAAGGAGTCAGAAGTATTTCCATCACCTACACTCTTTAAAGAACGTATGATTATTATGAGGATAATGAATTCTTTTCAAAAATGAGGAAAGAATTAGATTTTGCAGAATTAAAAAGATATGTTGACAGGTAAGTCAGTGTTTTGATATTTGCTTATTCCAATGGTTTTGTTTCACATTTTTTTTCATGAAAATTTTCTGATTTAATTGCACAAAATCATAACGATTGTTGATGCCTTGGCTTTCAATGGTTTTGTTTCGCATTTATATTGGAAATTTTTTCCCACCTGCCATGTTTTTAAAGGATATTATCCACAATACCATATTTTTTTACTTTAAATCCCATTATGCCATCTTTCCAAATAAAAGAGTTTTTTTTTGTCTTTGCTGCCTATTGAATGGGCGGTAGTGTACAAAATTTTCATGTACCGCACAATCAATGGGCGGCAGTGTACAACGTATTTTTTTTCTTTTTTAATTTTCTTATGTATTTTTTATAAAAAAATAAATTAACAAAAATCTTAAAATCTTAATATTAATTAATAATAATATTTAATATTAAAAAAATAATAATATTGAATAATAATAATATTAATATAAATATTCAATTACAATAATATTAATAAAAATAATATTGAATAATAACAAATATTATTACAATTAATATTGAATAATAATAATATTAATATAAATATTCAATTACAATAATATTCCCTCGATTCCTTGTTGGTCCTGATTCACACTCATCCACGACTTTTACCATATACCCCTACCATTAGACCTATACCCCTACATAAAATTTCCACCAAACTTCTAAATTTGAAATTTTTAATATTACTAAATTTTATTTGAAAATAAAGGAAACTAATATATTATCTTAAATTAATATTAGTTACAGTGTTATCAATTTAATTTTTTATAAAATACAACATTTAAAATTTTATTAAGTTATTGATGTAATTGGTATCATGTTATATTTATTTTTTAAATTACTATAAATGACTTTTATTGAATGACATTTCTATTACTATTATATACTAAATATGTTTTGCTTTTAACATAAAAAGAAATAGATATAACATGATATCAATTATATCAATAAATATAACATCAATAAAAAATAAATATAACATAATACCAATTACATCAATAAAAAATAAATATAACATGATATCAATTACATAAATAAATATATCATGATATCAATTATATCAATAAAAAATATTATATTTATTGATGTAATTGATATCATGTTATATTTATTTTTTATTGATGTTATATTTATTGATTCTACTATTTATAAATGTAATTGATATCATGTTATAAATTTTTTTTGTAGGGGTATAAGTCTAATTTGATATCATGTTATATTTATTTTTTTATTGATGTAATTGATATCATGTTATATTTATTTTTAATTGATGTTATATTTATTGATGTAATTGATATCATGTTATATCTATTTTTTTTATGTTAAAAGCAAAACATATTTAGTATATAATAGTAATAGAAATGTCATTCAATAAAAGTCATTTATAGTAATTTAAAAAATAAATATAACATGATATCAATTACATCAATAAATTAATAAAATTTTAAATGTTGTATTTTATAAAAAAATTAAATTGATAACACTGTAACTAATGTTAATTTAAGATAGTATATTAGTTTTATTTATTTTCAAATAAAATTTAGTAATATTAAAAATTTCTTTGTCAATATTAAAAATTTAGAAGTTTGGTGGAAATTGAATGTGAAGGGGTGTATCCTCTCATCTCTACCTTATATGTGCACCACTGGAAAAAAAATTAATAAAAAAACATTTTTTGTTAAAACAAAAATTAGTAAAATAAATTAATTAAAAAAAAGGTTGAAAACCGGAAGACTTGTAAAAAGACTTCCGGTACACTGTTTTCCCATACTAAATCAAATGACTTCTTCCAAGTCTTCTGGTATGCATTGTAAAAAAAATCAAACCGTCTTCCGGTATGCATTGTAAAAAAAAAACAAACCGGAAGACTTAATGGAAGTTTTTCGGTATGCACCACAAATATTTTTCAAACCGGATTACTTAGAATTGTCTTCCGGTATACTAATTACAAAAAATTTCAAACCGAAGGTATTTTATATAATAATTATTATTTATTATTTTTTAATTATATTAATAATTAATATAAACAAAAATAAAAGAATATTAAAAAAATAAAATAAAAAAATAAATCCGTCTACATTGCCGTCCATTGAAAGGGCGACATATATCACTTTTACACATTACCGTCCATTCGCCTATTCAATGGGCTGCAGAGACAAACTTTAATTTTTTTTTTTTGAAAAGATGGAGTTTTGATATATACGTGGGAAAGTGTGGTATTATGGAACTATTGGTGAAAACAATGGCAAAACAGTAAAAAATTCTTTATATTATGTTGAACTTAGAGAGCTCTTGACAACTAAGCTCCTGTCAAGCTGTCAAGGTAACTTTTCCTGTCAAGGTAATCCAAATACTATGGCTGAAGTTCCAAACTTTTTATGCATTGTACCTCTATAATTATCAGTAAAGAGTGCTTATATTACCTGATGAAAGCAGGACAAGATTTTGATGAAAGCAGGACAAAAATATTATAGTCAAAAGTTGTGAGTGTCTTATCAAATCCACTATTTCAATTAATCTTGTCAACTTTATTTCAATTTTTCATCAAATCACTCTACGCTCTATCTCATAAATATATACAAAATATATTATTTATATGCTCTAGAAAGATAACATGTCATCATCTTCTTTCTCATAATAAAATCAAGATACGTCATCTTCTTTGATCAGTATTATTCTTTTCAAAATTTCATCTATTGTTAAATGTTCATCTACTGTACCCTACACCGTATATTTATACCTAGAATGTATAAATTCTACTTTTTAAATGATTTTTTATGTCTTGATTTCTGTACAATATTGTTTTACTTTGTTAGAGAAATGTTATTTTTACACCAAAATCATACACCTACACCGTATTTTACTGTTCACCAATACGGTGAATAGTGAAATATTATAATAATATATATATTTTTTAAAATAATATAAAAAATTATTTTTTAATACCTTTTAATTTTTCTGAATATTTATTAACCAACTTTATTACTGCATTAACCAAGTTATTGCATTAACCAACTTGTTTTACTATTTTTAAAATCACTGTTCATGAATATTGTTCACGTGTACTGTTCATGTGTTGTACTATTCATATGACACTGTTCATGTACGATTTTATTATTCACCGACACTATTCATTAAAAATATTTTTTTAATTGAACAATACACTGTTCACCGTATAAATACGATGAACAGTACATACGATGTATGTATTGGTGTACAAATTGGGTGTAGGAATAGCATAGATGACTTTGTTAATATGCATGGTGTAAGATACGGTGTAACAAAGGAGTGTTAAGATAGCACAACTCATCTTTGAAATACAAAGAGTCCATTGAATATTTTATTGCAGCAATTCATCTTGATTAATGTGTAGTGAGAATAGTCATCATATTATTGAATAGACTGCTATAATATATATTCAGGAATGATATTTTCACACCATAAAGTGACATATACACCGTATATTTGTACCAATAATACTGTATCACTATACATATATTATTTTGTAAATCAAGTAAAAACTTAAGGGCAACTTGGTAATTTGTGATTTAAATTAGGTTAGATTTCCCTTTCCACTAGCCATTTTCATCTTCACCCTCACTCTCTCCACTCTCTCCCTCCCGCAAACTGAGTTCATCTTCGTCATTTTCGTCATTCTTCTCCATTTTCGTCTTCATCATTCTTCTCCATTTTCGCTCTCTCACGTTCGCTCGCTCACGCTCGCTCTCTCACGTTCGCTCTCTCACGCTCGCTCTCTCACGTTCGCTCTCTCACGCTTGCTCTCTCAATCGGACGAGACTCTCACGGCTTCCTCCCTCAACCGGACGCAAAGGTTTCTGTTTGTTATCGAGGTAACCATTTTTTATTTCCGTGTGACTTTTCTTATTTTCGTTTCCGTTTAGGGTTTATTGTGGTATTTGTTACATTTAGGGTTTTGTTGTTTGTACTGATTATGCCATTATTTGGGTTCTGTTTTGTTATTAGATTAATTTGAGACTATGGCATCAACAAAAATGATGAACGAATCTGATGTAAGTAATATGCTAAAGTTGAAATTTTTGTTTGTTTTGTTAATTTTGTTGGATTATCAGTGAAAATTGATTTTGTTTCTTTTGTTTTCGTCAATGTAAGGTGCGGATGAGGCATAATTGTATCCCGCAGAATTTGAGCACCATCAATGAAAAGTTAACACCGGCTCAACGTGCTCACATCGAATGCACCCCATTCAAATGGGCGATGTATATTTCTAACAACATGTCAATCTCGGGTGGTTTATTATGGGAGTTAGTCAGTAGATGGGACGTACGTAGTAGGGGATTTAGGGTTAGGGATAGGATAGTTCCGTTTACTCCGGTTGATGTTTGTTTCGCGCTTGGATTGTCTATCGTTGGTAAGCCTCTAGTAGTAGAAGAATACCAACAATGTCAAACATTAGATCTATTTAAAGGGGCTGAAGTAACCATTCACAATATTCGCAAACATCTTCGGTCCCACAAGAAAAAATTAGTTAACTTTGTTAGACTTTACATATTGCTTGCATTTGCGGAGTTTTACTTTCCCAAAACTGGGATTAAGGTCTTTACGGGATTTATGAAGCAGTTGGATGATTTGGATTCACTTGATACATTTAGCTGGGGACGTGCCGTTTATGATTTTGTGGTTTCTAGTTTATGTGAGTCTTCTATTGTGTTGAAGGAGGGAAAAAACAAGGCACAAAGACATTTAAACGGATGTGCTGCCATATTGCAGGTAAAAAGAGGTTATATAACATTTAGTTCATCATGTCTTTTGTTCATTTAAGTTTCTGACTTTTACATTTGTTGTAGATTTGGGCATTCAACCACCTATCTTTGGGGAAACCACCTGCTGTTTCTTGTTTCTCGTTTCCACGGGTATTGAGTTGGCCAACTATTACTATGCAGAAGAAAACTCTTGAAAAGGCATTTGACAAAAATATGGTAATATTTTTTGTGTTTGAATGGAGCACAATATGTTATTTGTTGTATGTTTTAACTTTTTGTTTATTTAATGTTTAGATAATTGATAGAGTGGTTGCAACAGAGGAAGAGCTAAAACATGACATAATCAATGTTGCTTTGTTTGAACAAGGACAACAATTTGTCGATGTGTATGATTATCACAGATTGGTGGAAGAGCATAAAGATTTCAAAGAGAGGTTAGCAGTTCTGGAGGAGGAAATGAGGATGTTGAAAGAAGCGAGATTTAACGCTCCATCTCAGCACGAGGATGTTTGCGATGATCGACAACTTGTGAACGTTTGCACCGAAGAAGCTTTAGATACATCGGCTGGAGATGCTGGACATTACACTCCACCTAATGATGATGTCATTATTGAAGAAAATCAATCTAAGTCTAAATCAAACATGGCTACAAGAATGAGGAAGAGACCAAGGAAGCGTGGAAAGAGAACTAGATTGAATTTGTAATTTATTAGTGTTGAAGAATGTTGTTAAATATGCATTGTAGACTGTGGTTGAATCATGTTATGTACTAGTGTAGAACTAGATTGGTTGCCATATGTTGTATTTAAGAACTAGAACAATGTGTTGCTTATAATATTAGTTCATTTTGTATTTAATCTGTTGAGTATGCTATAGTTTATTGTTGTTTTAATGCAGTGAGTATGTTGAGCATGCTGTATAAGCATTGTTGTTTTAATGCATTGTTGTTTCAGTGTGATTGGAACTGGATCTGCATAATGCAGTGGGTATGTTGAGCATGTTGTATAATGCATTGTATAATGTTGTATAATGCATTGGAACTGGATCTGCATAATGCAGTGGGTATGTTAATGCATTGTTGTTTGAGCATGCTGTATAATGTTGTTCCTTTAAAAAAATTCAGTGTGATTGGTAGTCTGGATCTACATTAACCATTGTACACAAAGTATTAACCAAGTTCAATTAATGTATTGACCACTTATCTGTAGAACAATTTTATTTATTTTTAATCCTGGAACTGCGTTAACCAAGTTACACACATTATTAACCAGTCTCCAGCACAGTATTAACCAAGTCTGGGACTGTTAACAATTTTTTATGTTTTGAAGCCTGGAACTGTGTTAACCAGGTTACACAGATTATTAACCAGTTTCCAGCACAGTATTAACCAAGTTTGGGACTGTGTTAACAATTTATTTCTATTTTAAAGCCTGGAACTGTGTTAACCAGGTTACATACATTATTAACCAACTTCCAGCACAGTATTAACCAAGTCTGGGACTGTAATAACAAAATTATATTATATATTATATACACCAAGTTCCAAGTTTAGTACAATTGTTACATAACAAAAATAAATTTACAATATTGCAACATTGCACTTGTATGAACACCATACCATTATAAAACAAAAATTCCCAAAGTGAGTCATATATTTGTACAGACTTGGGATGAACCCGTCAAGGGTGTTTCACATGTTGTCAAGAGATCCATGAATGTCATACCATTTCCAACCTGTCAAGAGATGATAAATTAGTATTACAATATATCCTCAACTAATACATATGAATTCGTACAATACGTTCCTCAAATAATACATATAAATTTAAACATTATTCAGTACAATCTTATAATGAACACAAACCACAATACTGGAATCTAAGAAATTTCCCCCACTAACAACCTCAAGAGATGATTCTACACAAACATTACTTCCAAATTGATTTCCCACCATTCCAATATTGCACTCCTACATGTTTATAGAAACAAAATAGTTAGATTCCATTAATATAACCAATTGTATAAGATATAATTTATGAGTGAAAGTATATATATACCGTAGTAAGCTCAATGTGATCACTTGTTTTTGTTCGCTTCCTTGACCTCTTAGCAATCGTTTCAGCGACAGATGTCTTTCTTTTAGATGGAGGACGACATTTGCGCTTGACATGTTTTGGACTGCGAATTCTACTACTATTGATTGGATTAGAATCATCATTCAGATTTCCTTCAATAAGTGTAGTATCCTTTGTGGACATATTAGAGCTAAGCAAACGTAATGTTTCATGGAGGTCTTCGGTAGTCTCTTCTGACTCAGCAGCTACTTCAGCCACCTCATAAAAATGCTTGCATAATTTGTCAAACCTGTCCATTTGTGGCTTCAACTCTGTTACACCATAACTAGTCTTAATATATGAATGCTTCCTTTTAATGTTTTTCTTCCATCTCGGTAAAACATACTTATCTGGTAGACTTATAATCCTCTCTTAACTACACACAGATAACACATGCCGACACACAATACCTCTAAACTCAAATAATGAGCATTCACATTGAAAATCATGGTTTTCCTTATCAAGCACAACTTTTAAAACTCGCTCTTTGCGTATTCCTCCAACTAATACCTCCTCCCACACCTGATACGTAGCAAGGCAACCTTCCACACTAATTAATGAGGCAGAACAATTCATCTTAGATCTGAATTCCACTTGAATTTCCTTAAATTTTGCATTTGTAAACTCACTTTGAAATTGCTTCTCAATGGCTGAGTTTGACCCACATGGAATTGTTGTATCCATCGAATTAAAATCAGCTTCAAATTCCTTTTCTGCCCGACTTCTGAGAGCATTATCATATTGTTTCACAAACTGATTTAGACTTGTTGTAGAATTGATATATCCATCAAAGAAAGCATGTATGCTCTCACTACTTTGCGTAGTTGACATACCAGCCCAAAAATATTTCCTTAACAAAGTTGGTGCCCATCTATGACGCTCAAAATACAGCCCACTCAACCATTCATTTTCTTGAAGATCAAATTTTTCTATGAACGAAAACCATTTTTGTTCAAAATCAAGTGTTATGAATGTATCATAGACGACTTCTTTCATTGCATACTTGGTCCTTTTGTATTCACCATAGCCGCAAAGCTTTTCTGGAACTTTTTTCATTATATGCCATAAACACCACCTGTGACGAGTTGTAGGGAATACTAACTCAATAACATTTTTCATAGCCTTACATTGATCGGTCACAATACCCAAAGGTGCCTTATCTAGCATACACCGAAGCCATGACTGGAACAACCACATAAAAGAATTTGTGTCTTCACCTGATAGTAATCCACAACCAAGTAATGTTGATTGACCATGGTGATTCACACCCACGAATGCAGCAAAAGGCATGTCATGTTGGTGTAAGCCCTAGAGGCCAATACTTTTTGGTACTTGTATCGGATTATTCGTTTAATAATAAAAGGCATTTCTTTATTATGTTTGTCTTTCAGAATAATAAAGTCCCTAGAATAGTTAGTCTGTTTAATGAAATGTTAAGTGTGACTTAATCATGAGATCCCATTAAACATAAAGACATTATTCTTAAAATATCCGTAGTCAAGCTTTATTGCAAAGTGGGATAACATTAAAGCATTGAGACTATTATGAAGATAGACTGATGATCACATCTCATGGATCATGGATAAAGGGTTATCAAGTCTTGACATAGGTATAAATATTAGGAGTAATATTTATACCGGATTGACCCGCTATGAGAATACTACATAGTATGTTATGCAAAGTGTCATAAGTTATTCTCATGGTGATAATGGTGTATTACCACCCTTCGACCTGAAACCACTATGGACCCTAGATGTAGAGTCGGGTGCTTTATTGCTGATCAAACATTATCCGTAACTGGATGATCATAAAGACAGTTGATGGGCACTCCACGAAGCATGCTGAGGGACATGAGTGTCCTAGATGGAATTTGCCAATCCTGCATAACAGGAGAAATGTCTAAGGGCCCAATATTGAACTGGACAAGGATGACACAGTGTATGCCTTGTGTTCAATATAGACATAGGGGCAAAAGGGTAATTGTACAAACATATATTATCACGAAAAAGGTTTTGTCAGATCACATGACATTTTCGTGACTTGGGTAGCAGTGATGTGTTGCTAGATACCGCTCACTGTTTATTATGTTAAATATATAATTTAATATAATTACCAACGTTACGAAATCCTACAGGGTCACACACATAAGGACAGTTTGATGAGAGATAGAGAAATCAAAGGAACACCGTAAGGTACGGTGCACTTAAGTGAAAAATAGAAATTCGGATAATATAATAATAATTATTGTTATTTTATAATGGTTATAAAATAATAATAAAATAAATATATTTATTATAATAATAGTTATTATAATAATATATAATATTATTATGGATCATGTGAATTGGGCTTTTAGCCCGCAGCCCACAAGAGAGTCTATAAAAGGAACCCTTGTGATGAAGCTTTTACTTGATGCAATTTCGTTTTTGATTCTCACTCAAATAATTCCGTTCGTAAGCAGCTAGCACTGTGACCGGAAGCTGTTCGTGTGGACTGAGTAGAGGCGTTGCACTTCATCAACGCTTGTGATCGCTGCATCAAAGATCTGAATCGCCACAAAGAGGTAACGATTCTATCACTGACCATGCTCATTCGTAAGGATCACTAAAGGAAAATTTTTGTTTTCCGCTGCGTTTAGATCGCAATTTTTTCCTTCAGTGGTATCAGAGCCACTTACGAAACCATGGATCTGATAGCTGTTAAATTTCCGTTTTTTTTTTCTGTATTTGATTCGATTAAAACACAGAACGAATTTAACAATAAACGATTAATTAAATTTGGCATCTGTTGTGTACGATTTGGATGATTGATGTTGATTATGCTTCGGAATCCGACATTAGTATGGTGAAGTTGTGCGATACATTGATCATCCATAGGTTACACAATTAGATCGATCACTTTTATATAAGATATAAGAAATTCTGATGCAAAGATGGTATATGGGATATACTGTTTTGATTTCATCCATTCAATCACATAAGGATTGTAATTCTTTTGAAAGATCATCATTTTCATTCGCTTCGGAATCCGACGTTAGTATGGTGAAGCAATGACATGTTGATCTATCATATTGAGTTATCAATCGAGTTGTGTTTGACGGCATGAAATTGTTGCATTAGGATTAATGGCAGTACAAGTGTTGTATTGCCGCAGACTTTTCCGGTTGGGGTTGTAAATGCACAAAAGTTGTGCAGGAAACGACGTGAAATACAATCTTATAATGAACACAAACCACAATACTGGAATCTAAGAAATTTCCCCCACTAACAACCTCAAGAGATGATTCTACACAAACATTACTTCCAAATTGATTTCCCACCATTCCAATATTGCACTCCTACATGTTTATAGAAACAAAATAGTTAGATTCCATTAATATAACCAATTGTATAAGATATAATTTATGAGTGAAAGTATATATATACCGTAGTAAGCTCAATGTGATCACTTGTTTTTGTTCGCTTCCTTGACCTCTTAGCAATCGTTTCAGCGACAGATGTCTTTCTTTTAGATGGAGGACGACATTTGCGCTTGACATGTTTTGGACTGCGAATTCTACTACTATTGATTGGATTAGAATCATCATTCAGATTTCCTTCAATAAGTGTAGTATCCTTTGTGGACATATTAGAGCTAAGCAAACGTAATGTTTCATGGAGGTCTTCGGTAGTCTCTTCTGACTCAGCAGCTACTTCAGCCACCTCATAAAAATGCTTGCATAATTTGTCAAACCTGTCCATTTGTGGCTTCAACTCTGTTACACCATAACTAGTCTTAATATATGAATGCTTCCTTTTAATGTTTTTCTTCCATCTCGGTAAAACATACTTATCTGGTAGACTTATAATCCTCTCTTAACTACACACAGATAACACATGCCGACACACAATACCTCTAAACTCAAATAATGAGCATTCACATTGAAAATCATGGTTTTCCTTATCAAGCACAACTTTTAAAACTCGCTCTTTGCGTATTCCTCCAACTAATACCTCCTCCCACACCTGATACGTAGCAAGGCAACCTTCCACACTAATTAATGAGGCAGAACAATTCATCTTAGATCTGAATTCCACTTGAATTTCCTTAAATTTTGCATTTGTAAACTCACTTTGAAATTGCTTCTCAATGGCTGAGTTTGACCCACATGGAATTGTTGTATCCATCGAATTAAAATCAGCTTCAAATTCCTTTTCTGCCCGACTTCTGAGAGCATTATCATATTGTTTCACAAACTGATTTAGACTTGTTGTAGAATTGATATATCCATCAAAGAAAGCATGTATGCTCTCACTACTTTGCGTAGTTGACATACCAGCCCAAAAATATTTCCTTAACAAAGTTGGTGCCCATCTATGACGCTCAAAATACAGCCCACTCAACCATTCATTTTCTTGAAGATCAAATTTTTCTATGAACGAAAACCATTTTTGTTCAAAATCAAGTGTTATGAATGTATCATAGACGACTTCTTTCATTGCATACTTGGTCCTTTTGTATTCACCATAGCCGCAAAGCTTTTCTGGAACTTTTTTCATTATATGCCATAAACACCACCTGTGACGAGTTGTAGGGAATACTAACTCAATAACATTTTTCATAGCCTTACATTGATCGGTCACAATACCCAAAGGTGCCTTATCTAGCATACACCGAAGCCATGACTGGAACAACCACATAAAAGAATTTGTGTCTTCACCTGATAGTAATCCACAACCAAGTAATGTTGATTGACCATGGTGATTCACACCCACGAATGCAGCAAAAGGCATGTCATGTTGGTGTAAGCCCTAGAGGCCAATACTTTTTGGTACTTGTATCGGATTATTCGTTTAATAATAAAAGGCATTTCTTTATTATGTTTGTCTTTCAGAATAATAAAGTCCCTAGAATAGTTAGTCTGTTTAATGAAATGTTAAGTGTGACTTAATCATGAGATCCCATTAAACATAAAGACATTATTCTTAAAATATCCGTAGTCAAGCTTTATTGCAAAGTGGGATAACATTAAAGCATTGAGACTATTATGAAGATAGACTGATGATCACATCTCATGGATCATGGATAAAGGGTTATCAAGTCTTGACATAGGTATAAATATTAGGAGTAATATTTATACCGGATTGACCCGCTATGAGAATACTACATAGTATGTTATGCAAAGTGTCATAAGTTATTCTCATGGTGATAATGGTGTATTACCACCCTTCGACCTGAAACCACTATGGACCCTAGATGTAGAGTCGGGTGCTTTATTGCTGATCAAACATTATCCGTAACTGGATGATCATAAAGACAGTTGATGGGCACTCCACGAAGCATGCTGAGGGACATGAGTGTCCTAGATGGAATTTGCCAATCCTGCATAACAGGAGAAATGTCTAAGGGCCCAATATTGAACTGGACAAGGATGACACAGTGTATGCCTTGTGTTCAATATAGACATAGGGGCAAAAGGGTAATTGTACAAACATATATTATCACGAAAAAGGTTTTGTCAGATCACATGACATTTTCGTGACTTGGGTAGCAGTGATGTGTTGCTAGATACCGCTCACTGTTTATTATGTTAAATATATAATTTAATATAATTACCAACGTTACGAAATCCTACAGGGTCACACACATAAGGACAGTTTGATGAGAGATAGAGAAATCAAAGGAACACCGTAAGGTACGGTGCACTTAAGTGAAAAATAGAAATTCGGATAATATAATAATAATTATTGTTATTTTATAATGGTTATAAAATAATAATAAAATAAATATATTTATTATAATAATAGTTATTATAATAATATATAATATTATTATGGATCATGTGAATTGGGCTTTTAGCCCGCAGCCCACAAGAGAGTCTATAAAAGGAACCCTTGTGATGAAGCTTTTACTTGATGCAATTTCGTTTTTGATTCTCACTCAAATAATTCCGTTCGTAAGCAGCTAGCACTGTGACCGGAAGCTGTTCGTGTGGACTGAGTAGAGGCGTTGCACTTCATCAACGCTTGTGATCGCTGCATCAAAGATCTGAATCGCCACAAAGAGGTAACGATTCTATCACTGACCATGCTCATTCGTAAGGATCACTAAAGGAAAATTTTTGTTTTCCGCTGCGTTTAGATCGCAATTTTTTCCTTCAGTGGTATCAGAGCCACTTACGAAACCATGGATCTGATAGCTGTTAAATTTCCGTTTTTTTTTTTCTGTATTTGATTCGATTAAAACACAGAACGAATTTAACAATAAACGATTAATTAAATTTGGCATCTGTTGTGTACGATTTGGATGATTGATGTTGATTATGCTTCGGAATCCGACATTAGTATGGTGAAGTTGTGCGATACATTGATCATCCATAGGTTACACAATTAGATCGATCACTTTTATATAAGATATAAGAAATTCTGATGCAAAGATGGTATATGGGATATACTGTTTTGATTTCATCCATTCAATCACATAAGGATTGTAATTCTTTTGAAAGATCATCATTTTCATTCGCTTCGGAATCCGACGTTAGTATGGTGAAGCAATGACATGTTGATCTATCATATTGAGTTATCAATCGAGTTGTGTTTGACGGCATGAAATTGTTGCATTAGGATTAATGGCAGTACAAGTGTTGTATTGCCGCAGACTTTTCCGGTTGGGGTTGTAAATGCACAAAAGTTGTGCAGGAAACGACGTGAAATACAATCTTATAATGAACACAAACCACAATACTGGAATCTAAGAAATTTCCCCCACTAACAACCTCAAGAGATGATTCTACACAAACATTACTTCCAAATTGATTTCCCACCATTCCAATATTGCACTCCTACATGTTTATAGAAACAAAATAGTTAGATTCCATTAATATAACCAATTGTATAAGATATAATTTATGAGTGAAAGTATATATATACCGTAGTAAGCTCAATGTGATCACTTGTTTTTGTTCGCTTCCTTGACCTCTTAGCAATCGTTTCAGCGACAGATGTCTTTCTTTTAGATGGAGGACGACATTTGCGCTTGACATGTTTTGGACTGCGAATTCTACTACTATTGATTGGATTAGAATCATCATTCAGATTTCCTTCAATAAGTGTAGTATCCTTTGTGGACATATTAGAGCTAAGCAAACGTAATGTTTCATGGAGGTCTTCGGTAGTCTCTTCTGACTCAGCAGCTACTTCAGCCACCTCATAAAAATGCTTGCATAATTTGTCAAACCTGTCCATTTGTGGCTTCAACTCTGTTACACCATAACTAGTCTTAATATATGAATGCTTCCTTTTAATGTTTTTCTTCCATCTCGGTAAAACATACTTATCTGGTAGACTTATAATCCTCTCTTAACTACACACAGATAACACATGCCGACACACAATACCTCTAAACTCAAATAATGAGCATTCACATTGAAAATCATGGTTTTCCTTATCAAGCACAACTTTTAAAACTCGCTCTTTGCGTATTCCTCCAACTAATACCTCCTCCCACACCTGATACGTAGCAAGGCAACCTTCCACACTAATTAATGAGGCAGAACAATTCATCTTAGATCTGAATTCCACTTGAATTTCCTTAAATTTTGCATTTGTAAACTCACTTTGAAATTGCTTCTCAATGGCTGAGTTTGACCCACATGGAATTGTTGTATCCATCGAATTAAAATCAGCTTCAAATTCCTTTTCTGCCCGACTTCTGAGAGCATTATCATATTGTTTCACAAACTGATTTAGACTTGTTGTAGAATTGATATATCCATCAAAGAAAGCATGTATGCTCTCACTACTTTGCGTAGTTGACATACCAGCCCAAAAATATTTCCTTAACAAAGTTGGTGCCCATCTATGACGCTCAAAATACAGCCCACTCAACCATTCATTTTCTTGAAGATCAAATTTTTCTATGAACGAAAACCATTTTTGTTCAAAATCAAGTGTTATGAATGTATCATAGACGACTTCTTTCATTGCATACTTGGTCCTTTTGTATTCACCATAGCCGCAAAGCTTTTCTGGAACTTTTTTCATTATATGCCATAAACACCACCTGTGACGAGTTGTAGGGAATACTAACTCAATAACATTTTTCATAGCCTTACATTGATCGGTCACAATACCCAAAGGTGCCTTATCTAGCATACACCGAAGCCATGACTGGAACAACCACATAAAAGAATTTGTGTCTTCACCTGATAGTAATCCACAACCAAGTAATGTTGATTGACCATGGTGATTCACACCCACGAATGCAGCAAAAGGCATGTCATGTTGGTGTAAGCCCTAGAGGCCAATACTTTTTGGTACTTGTATCGGATTATTCGTTTAATAATAAAAGGCATTTCTTTATTATGTTTGTCTTTCAGAATAATAAAGTCCCTAGAATAGTTAGTCTGTTTAATGAAATGTTAAGTGTGACTTAATCATGAGATCCCATTAAACATAAAGACATTATTCTTAAAATATCCGTAGTCAAGCTTTATTGCAAAGTGGGATAACATTAAAGCATTGAGACTATTATGAAGATAGACTGATGATCACATCTCATGGATCATGGATAAAGGGTTATCAAGTCTTGACATAGGTATAAATATTAGGAGTAATATTTATACCGGATTGACCCGCTATGAGAATACTACATAGTATGTTATGCAAAGTGTCATAAGTTATTCTCATGGTGATAATGGTGTATTACCACCCTTCGACCTGAAACCACTATGGACCCTAGATGTAGAGTCGGGTGCTTTATTGCTGATCAAACATTATCCGTAACTGGATGATCATAAAGACAGTTGATGGGCACTCCACGAAGCATGCTGAGGGACATGAGTGTCCTAGATGGAATTTGCCAATCCTGCATAACAGGAGAAATGTCTAAGGGCCCAATATTGAACTGGACAAGGATGACACAGTGTATGCCTTGTGTTCAATATAGACATAGGGGCAAAAGGGTAATTGTACAAACATATATTATCACGAAAAAGGTTTTGTCAGATCACATGACATTTTCGTGACTTGGGTAGCAGTGATGTGTTGCTAGATACCACTCACTGTTTATTATGTTAAATATATAATTTAATATAATTACCAACGTTACGAAATCCTACAGGGTCACACACATAAGGACAGTTTGATGAGAGATAGAGAAATCAAAGGAACACCGTAAGGTACGGTGCACTTAAGTGAAAAATAGAAATTCGGATAATATAATAATAATTATTGTTATTTTATAATGGTTATAAAATAATAATAAAATAAATATATTTATTATAATAATAGTTATTATAATAATATATAATATTATTATGGATCATGTGAATTGGGCTTTTAGCCCGCAGCCCACAAGAGAGTCTATAAAAGGAACCCTTGTGATGAAGCTTTTACTTGATGCAATTTCGTTTTTGATTCTCACTCAAATAATTCCGTTCGTAAGCAGCTAGCACTGTGACCGGAAGCTGTTCGTGTGGACTGAGTAGAGGCGTTGCACTTCATCAACGCTTGTGATCGCTGCATCAAAGATCTGAATCGCCACAAAGAGGTAACGATTCTATCACTGACCATGCTCATTCGTAAGGATCACTAAAGGAAAATTTTTGTTTTCCGCTGCGTTTAGATCGCAATTTTTTCCTTCAGTGGTATCAGAGCCACTTACGAAACCATGGATCTGATAGCTGTTAAATTTCCGTTTTTTTTTTCTGTATTTGATTCGATTAAAACACAGAACGAATTTAACAATAAACGATTAATTAAATTTGGCATCTGTTGTGTACGATTTGGATGATTGATGTTGATTATGCTTCGGAATCCGACATTAGTATGGTGAAGTTGTGCGATACATTGATCATCCATAGGTTACACAATTAGATCGATCACTTTTATATAAGATATAAGAAATTCTGATGCAAAGATGGTATATGGGATATACTGTTTTGATTTCATCCATTCAATCACATAAGGATTGTAATTCTTTTGAAAGATCATCATTTTCATTCGCTTCGGAATCCGACGTTAGTATGGTGAAGCAATGACATGTTGATCTATCATATTGAGTTATCAATCGAGTTGTGTTTGACGGCATGAAATTGTTGCATTAGGATTAATGGCAGTACAAGTGTTGTATTGCCGCAGACTTTTCCGGTTGGGGTTGTAAATGCACAAAAGTTGTGCAGGAAACGACGTGAAATACAATCTTATAATGAACACAAACCACAATACTGGAATCTAAGAAATTTCCCCCACTAACAACCTCAAGAGATGATTCTACACAAACATTACTTCCAAATTGATTTCCCACCATTCCAATATTGCACTCCTACATGTTTATAGAAACAAAATAGTTAGATTCCATTAATATAACCAATTGTATAAGATATAATTTATGAGTGAAAGTATATATATACCGTAGTAAGCTCAATGTGATCACTTGTTTTTGTTCGCTTCCTTGACCTCTTAGCAATCGTTTCAGCGACAGATGTCTTTCTTTTAGATGGAGGACGACATTTGCGCTTGACATGTTTTGGACTGCGAATTCTACTACTATTGATTGGATTAGAATCATCATTCAGATTTCCTTCAATAAGTGTAGTATCCTTTGTGGACATATTAGAGCTAAGCAAACGTAATGTTTCATGGAGGTCTTCGGTAGTCTCTTCTGACTCAGCAGCTACTTCAGCCACCTCATAAAAATGCTTGCATAATTTGTCAAACCTGTCCATTTGTGGCTTCAACTCTGTTACACCATAACTAGTCTTAATATATGAATGCTTCCTTTTAATGTTTTTCTTCCATCTCGGTAAAACATACTTATCTGGTAGACTTATAATCCTCTCTTAACTACACACAGATAACACATGCCGACACACAATACCTCTAAACTCAAATAATGAGCATTCACATTGAAAATCATGGTTTTCCTTATCAAGCACAACTTTTAAAACTCGCTCTTTGCGTATTCCTCCAACTAATACCTCCTCCCACACCTGATACGTAGCAAGGCAACCTTCCACACTAATTAATGAGGCAGAACAATTCATCTTAGATCTGAATTCCACTTGAATTTCCTTAAATTTTGCATTTGTAAACTCACTTTGAAATTGCTTCTCAATGGCTGAGTTTGACCCACATGGAATTGTTGTATCCATCGAATTAAAATCAGCTTCAAATTCCTTTTCTGCCCGACTTCTGAGAGCATTATCATATTGTTTCACAAACTGATTTAGACTTGTTGTAGAATTGATATATCCATCAAAGAAAGCATGTATGCTCTCACTACTTTGCGTAGTTGACATACCAGCCCAAAAATATTTCCTTAACAAAGTTGGTGCCCATCTATGACGCTCAAAATACAGCCCACTCAACCATTCATTTTCTTGAAGATCAAATTTTTCTATGAACGAAAACCATTTTTGTTCAAAATCAAGTGTTATGAATGTATCATAGACGACTTCTTTCATTGCATACTTGGTCCTTTTGTATTCACCATAGCCGCAAAGCTTTTCTGGAACTTTTTTCATTATATGCCATAAACACCACCTGTGACGAGTTGTAGGGAATACTAACTCAATAACATTTTTCATAGCCTTACATTGATCGGTCACAATACCCAAAGGTGCCTTATCTAGCATACACCGAAGCCATGACTGGAACAACCACATAAAAGAATTTGTGTCTTCACCTGATAGTAATCCACAACCAAGTAATGTTGATTGACCATGGTGATTCACACCCACGAATGCAGCAAAAGGCATGTCATGTTGGTGTAAGCCCTAGAGGCCAATACTTTTTGGTACTTGTATCGGATTATTCGTTTAATAATAAAAGGCATTTCTTTATTATGTTTGTCTTTCAGAATAATAAAGTCCCTAGAATAGTTAGTCTGTTTAATGAAATGTTAAGTGTGACTTAATCATGAGATCCCATTAAACATAAAGACATTATTCTTAAAATATCCGTAGTCAAGCTTTATTGCAAAGTGGGATAACATTAAAGCATTGAGACTATTATGAAGATAGACTGATGATCACATCTCATGGATCATGGATAAAGGGTTATCAAGTCTTGACATAGGTATAAATATTAGGAGTAATATTTATACCGGATTGACCCACTATGAGAATACTACATAGTATGTTATGCAAAGTGTCATAAGTTATTCTCATGGTGATAATGGTGTATTACCACCCTTCGACCTGAAACCACTATGGACCCTAGATGTAGAGTCGGGTGCTTTATTGCTGATCAAACATTATCCGTAACTGGATGATCATAAAGACAGTTGATGGGCACTCCACGAAGCATGCTGAGGGACATGAGTGTCCTAGATGGAATTTGCCAATCCTGCATAACAGGAGAAATGTCTAAGGGCCCAATATTGAACTGGACAAGGATGACACAGTGTATGCCTTGTGTTCAATATAGACATAGGGGCAAAAGGGTAATTGTACAAACATATATTATCACGAAAAAGGTTTTGTCAGATCACATGACATTTTCGTGACTTGGGTAGCAGTGATGTGTTGCTAGATACCGCTCACTGTTTATTATGTTAAATATATAATTTAATATAATTACCAACGTTACGAAATCCTACAGGGTCACACACATAAGGACAGTTTGATGAGAGATAGAGAAATCAAAGGAACACCGTAAGGTACGGCGCACTTAAGTGAAAAATAGAAATTCGGATAATATAATAATAATTATTGTTATTTTATAATGGTTATAAAATAATAATAAAATAAATATATTTATTATAATAATAGTTATAATAATATATAATATTATTATGGATCATGTGAATTGGGCTTTTAGCCCGCAGCCCACAAGAGAGTCTATAAAAGGAACCCTTGTGATGAAGCTTTTACTTGATGCAATTTCGTTTTTGATTCTCACTCAAATAATTCCGTTCGTAAGCAGCTAGCACTGTGACCGGAAGCTGTTCGTGTGGACTGAGTAGAGGCGTTGCACTTCATCAACGCTTGTGATCGCTGCATCAAAGATCTGAATCGCCACAAAGAGGTAACGATTCTATCACTGACCATGCTCATTCGTAAGGATCACTAAAGGAAAATTTTTGTTTTCCGCTGCGTTTAGATCGCAATTTTCCTTCATCATTTGCATCATAAACCTAAAAATCCCTCTTCTTCTCTCAAACCCTAAAAACTTCACAATGCCTCCAAGAGTCATGGTTCCAAGAGAAAGAAGCAAGAGAAAAGGAAAGGAACATATTGGGTCTTCTTCTCAAGCTCCTTCTGTTCCAGAAATCCCTCCATCCGGGGCTGCTATCCTTCATCCGGCTGTCATTGAAGAATTTGAAACTTCCTTCAAATCAAGGTTAGTTATGAAACCTCATATGTTTGATCCTAGTGATGCACGTACTCTAGGATTAGAAGAAGTTGCTGATTTGGTTGATGCACAAAACCTTGGTTTCTTTTTATATGTTAAAGATGAATATCATGAGGATTTTATACGTGCTTTCTATGCTGGTGTGAGAACTGCAAGAGGATATATGTTTAAATGCTTGATTGGAACAAGAACATATCGATTTGAAGCTGCTGACTGGGCTACTGTGTTCGGTATGCCATCTGAGTTGGACGATTTACAGATGTGGCATGACCAAAATTTCGAAACTGAGTTCAAATTGAAGGAATTCTGTGCATCCATCTCTAAGTTGGATAGACCCCTTGCTGATGATGAGCAACTAACTTCAGGGATGATCAAAAGTGTACCACGGATTCTGCATTGGATTCTTTCGCACATACTGCGTCCAAGGTCCGGTGGTCATTCTCGTCTGGACAAGCCAGATATTCATTTGCTATACATCATGCAGAAAAAGATTCCATTAAATTGGGCAAATTACTTTGTCAAACGCATCTTCCTGACACGAAACAGCTCCAAGAACATAACTCTTGCTTATGCTTCTCAAATCATGAGGATTCTAAAGTTTTGGAATGTTACTTTTCCTCCTGTGCCTCTTATATCAGTCTCAAGTGTGCAGGAATTCAACAATGCTACACTTTCTCATATGGGGTATCGATGGGACATCGAGCGTCGGTGTTACTACTTCTTTGAACGTAGCACACGTACTCGCATCTACAACTTTGATAACCCGGCTGAACACATATATGTCGAAGAAATCAGAGATGAAGATATGGAAGAAGCTGAAATTCCTGCTCCCGATGCACCGGAAAACACCGGTTGGGGTGAGTGGATACCACAAAGGTGGTCTCCCACTAATTATGATCTTGCTCTCTCGACGGCTGCACCGACTTCCTCCACTACTGCTCCAACTTATCTCACCGACATGTTTGCACAGATGGAAGTGGCAAACAATGCCCGGCATGAGGAAGCTCGTTCTTGGCATGTCCAGCAATCTGAATGGCATAAGGAGCATCGTGAGTGGCATGACGAACATACTCGCATGTACCACAATCAATATTCCTGGCATACGGAGCTAGTTAAGTGGCATCAAGTGTTTTATAATGAGATGTCAGGCTTTATGGATGACTGTCGTTCGCACCCGGGTATCATGGAAAGGTTTCAAAGTACCGAAGTCCAGAGGCGTTTTCGGCGTTATGCGTTTATGGGGCAGAATCCAGATGAGATGCCTCCTCCACCGCCTCCTCCAAGCTTCCGTGACCCTGACCGTGATGATGCGGAGTAGTGTGGTGGCCATACCCCTCATTGAAGCATTTCATTTTTCATTTCATATTTGTGTGTTGCTTAAGACATAGTTTGCATTTCATGTTTGAACAATTTGTTTCGGTTTGGCTTTGTAATTCGTATCTTTTCTAGACAATTTCACTGCTTGTTTATGTTATTTGCTTTTGTTTCAATTGTTTACGCCTTCTTTTTCATTCTTTGTGAGTGACTTTTGCCATTATATCTTAGTCTTGCTGTTTTTCACCCATCCTCTATAACCCTTTCTTGCTGTTGACAAAGGGGGAGAAAACATGTGACAACAATGATGAGCACAAACTCAGGGGGAGTTCTCTCTCTCTCTCTCTCACTTCAAAATTTGTCATCATCAAAAAGGGGGAGTTTGTGAGCCTCTTAGTTTTTGATCGATTATGAATTTTAAAGTGTTTTATGATTGATTCTATGTTATGCCATATGTTTTTATCTCTTTCGTTCTTTTGATCTTCTTTGTTTATGAATTTGCTGAAAAATACGCATAATGAATCGATTCATTATGGCTTGAATCGATTCATGCTGTAGTGTGAATTCTGGTTTTCATTGCTTATGCATTTGCTGAAAAATACGCATAATGAATCGATTCATTATGGCTTGAATCGACTCATGCTGTAGTGTGAATTCTGATTTTCGCAAAATGAATCGATTCATCTTGTGATGTATCGATTCATACAGTTTAATCAATTCTGTTTTTCTAAAAATCAATCAGTATGAATCGATTCATGCTAACTGGGATCGATTCATTCTTCTGTTATTTTGACTAACAGTTTCTGCAATATATATGCATTTGCTTTTCATTTTCAAAAAATATAGATCACAGATTACAGAAATTGTGCATACGAATTTTCAGTAGTGATTGAACATTGAAGAACACATCAAGATAGGGTTTGTGGTGTGTTGGAACTTCAATTTTGTTGAGCAAGCTTGAAATCTAGAATCAAGACATCTTCATCATCTTCTCAAAGATCTTATTCAAGAACATCAACAAGAGTGTTTGCTGTCCTGTGAATTGAAGACTTTAGAGACAACGTTCAGTGGTACGATCGTAGATATAGCTGAGTTGAAGATTGATAGAAGATTTCAAGGGAAAAACCAGCTGGGTTTTCCTTCAAGAATGGACGTGTTCTTGAGGGTTTTGTGAGTCAAGTTTACAAGTCAGATTCAGCCGCAGCGAGAGTTTTGGGAATCGGTGGATTTCGCAAATAGGTCGTGGAACCAGTGGATTGATTGTAAAGCTTGCAGGAAATCTCGATTGGGCTCAAATCGAGTGGAGGTTGATACAATAGGAAATTCTAGGAGTTTAGAATTCTGGATTTTGTATTCGAACCTTGTAATCAACAGATTCAGCAACTTTGATATAAGATTTCTCAATTTCGATTTGAAATTGAGAGGGAGACGTACCCACACGCGAGGACGACCGTGGGGAACTTCCTTACCAAATCTCGGCGTATTGTTTCTTCTCTTTATCTTTACTTTCGTATTAAATTTGTTTTTCGATTCATTGGAAATTGATTTAGTGATAGGTGCATTCAACTGTTTTCATATCGTGTGGTTTATTCTTTATCATAGCAATCGTTAAAATCCAGCACGTTATCGCTTGTCTGGTCTTCTAGTGGCCGGTTCAGAATAGACGCTTATTCTATTCGGGACCTTTGCTTCCATAATACTTTGAAAACTCTGAAAAAGTTTTAAATCCGTGAAAACAAGGGTGTGATCCATTCACCCCCCCTCTAGATCACTCGCCACAGCGTCTAACAGAATAGAATTATTGCAATAACCTGCAATGCTACTGTTGAGCGAATCAAGCCACAAAGAGGACGCCTGTTGGTGAAACATGGCTTAACGAGACCGTTAGCGAAACAGAACTCGACAATGTGACTGCTGAGCGAATCAAGCCATAAAGAAAGGTGACTGTTGGCGAAACAGGGCTTAATGAGACCATTAGCAAAATGAGACTCGAAAATGTGACTGCAGAGCGAATCAAGCCACAAAGAAAACACGTTACTGCTGAGCGAGTCAAGCCACGAAAAGAATGACAAACATTGACTTGAAAATACAAAGATGCCTGGAAAATGGTATAAGTATCTTCTGTGGGGAGTACTTCAGGTTGAGAAGATGTTTTAGATTGTATGTAATATACCTCAAAACTGGCCATGCTGGTATGCACATGCTTGAATTTATGGCGTAATGTTCCATGACAATGGAAATTCTAGGCTTTGGGAAGATGCAAATTCAATGATAACTATACGTATGCAAATGCAAAAGGATCTCCTGGAAGGTGACTGCAAGTATCCCAGATGGCTTGATTGGGGAGAACTGATGATCACTGCATTGATCTGGTTAATCTCCGTTAAGAGAAAACAACTTTGCGGGGGACATTGTTAATGATACACCGGCTCTGAACTGCCGCCACTGCCAAAAATATATTGGACTTTAAGATTGGAGAGCCAAGACCCTACTGGAGATGGAACCTTCTTGAAATATGATGGGTAAATGGAGACCTCCTGACTTGGCTGGGAACCAGAGGTATGGCTCTGCTGAGGAAGCAATCTGCTAGGGAGGAAAGACACTTCTTACACTGCTGGGGATTGCCCCTATATTGAAAGGGAACCTCTGCTTGGGGAGGACAAGCGTCTTTTGTCATTACTGCTGGGGAAGAATTCCAACTTCACTTCTACTGGGGATAATAGGAGACACATGGGAAGGCACCTGTTCTTGCTCAAGTACGTTGTTGAAATATTCCTCTGGAAATCTGCTTTAACTTTGTTAGCAACATATACACCTGTACCTGCGTAAACACAACTGATAGTACATGCAACATGGAGAGTTAGTTCTGGACCTGTATGCCCCAGGCTTATGGTATGAATCACTATCCCAACCACTTAACCTTTTTAGAGTTGTATTAAATGTTTTGGTCCTCCTACATGAGTTAGAAAGCATTCAAATGTTCACAACACAATATAAATCACAATTTGTTGGACGTTTTTGCAATCAATCAATGCTAGATGAAAAACAAAAACAAGAAGCAAATAGTCACAAGTTGACTGAAATTGAGTTTTATTGATTTGGAACATGGCCATGAATAGGCATTACAATAGGAAGCAATTCCCTGGAAAGAGGAAATAGCCAAAAAGGAAAACAGACTATCCTATTGGCAATGTGAAAAATGGATCTCATCAGGTTTCGACCCGGCTATGACTTGTATATCTTAAAGACTGTCCGCTTGCTCTGCCCCTTGAGAAAGGTGATTGGAATGGTCTTCAACCCTTAGAATAACCTTAGTTGCAGATGGATTACGAATTTTCGCTGGCATACATCTGTTAGGCATTTTTCTTCAATGAGGCTCAGTTGATTATACCTGGACCGGAGCCACTCAGCTTCATCTAGCTTAATTTCCATCATTAACCTTAACGAGGGGATCTCCACTTCAATTGGTAGGACTGCCTCCATACCATATACCAATGAGAACGGGGTTGCCCCTGTTGAAGTACGCACGAATGTTCGGTACCCATGTAGCGCAAACGATAGCATCTCATGTCAGTCTTTATATGTCACAACCATCTTCTGCACGATCTTCTTGATGTTCTTGTTGGCCGCCTCGACGCCGCCATTCATCTTCAGGCGATATGGAGAAGAGTTGTGATGTTCTATTTTGAAATCCCGACACAAGTCAGCCATCATCTTGTTATTGAGATTAAAACCATTATCAGTAATGATTCTTTCAGGAATTCCATACCGGCAAATGATGTCTCTTTTAAGCTACATAGCATATAAGATCCCTTAAGACTTGACTTTAGGCCTAGAAGTTCATTAATGCCCTTATGAGTTAGTGTGAATTCTTCTTTGAATTTTTCCATGCCATAATTGTTCAAATATCTTCATCATGCTAACATTTGTTTTGTAGGGGGGTAGATGAGGTAATCATTCTTCATTCCTATTTCTTATACATTTTAATTGTGTTTTCCTTAGCACTTGGTGCTTTGTTCATAGGTTTTTCCTTTTGTTCTTTAGATTCAACTTAACTTCCTTAGGAAGTAAGTTGAGCTCTAACCATTCTTTTCTTTTCCTTAGGTTTAGAATACCTCACAAACCATAGGATCACCTTTTGTACATAATAAGATAACTTAGGTTTGTATCTTAGTCCCCCATTAGCTTTGACCTTTTGCCTCTTGATTCTTCTTCTCTCATCTTCAAACAAAATAAAAAACACTTAATAAATGCATGAAAGAATCTCTTGTATATAGCCTTATTCCATGGGGCACATACACTCATTCCATTTTGGAATAGTGTAGGCTTGTCTAGAATGATGTACAAGTCTTACCAAGAGGTTATTTAACAAAGAAAATCTAAAAGACACTTCTTCATAAAAGCTACAAAAACATGTAATAATTTCAACAAGCTAGTGAACTTAGACCCTAATCCTTGGAAATAAGTCTTAGACAAATCCTCCTTCCTTGGTGTGCTTGTTCTACTATTCCATATTGGAATGTAGTAGCAAGTACACATTCCATGGAAAAGAGTTTGAATTCACTTCCTTGTGCCAAATTCATAAAAACTCTTAAAAAGCAAACAACAAACAATAAGCGACTTTCCTGCGTAAACTTATCTTCTCATCTCATTCATTTTAAATGCGAACTTGCAACGAATTGTCTCGCATGCAAGACGGTAAACGCACTCGTACTAGACGAGCCTGCAACACCTGAGCATAGACATACGCAGTTCCAGAGCATAAAAAAACACAAACAAATAGTTCCCACCTTAGTTAGGCGAACTACGTCGACTCTGATCCTCATATTCCCGATGAGGTACGTGGGCAGCGGGGTATGGCCCATTTGAGCACACTCTTTATTTTCCCTACATTTCCCTCTTTCTTTTCATCCTCCATTCCATTTCCCTTTCTCATTTCGCATTCCTATCCCAGTTAGCAGTTCTTTTATTCAGCAACAACTTAATTTTCTCACCCTTTGAAACAAAACAAGCAAGCGTGGATCCCGTCGGGTACGACGGACAGTCTGGGGTGCTAATACCTTCCCAGGTCGTAACCGACTCCCGAACCCAGATCTTTGGTTGGCATGGCCTTGTCCTTTCCTTTCTCTCAGGTTTGTGCAACATTACCTTTTCCATTCCTTCAGGATAAAAATGCATGGCTGGCGACTCTACCGTTTCCGCGCTACTTTCGCTTTTGTACTAGGATGAAAATCCCGGGAGCGACACTGAGATTTTATAGTGGTTTTTAGCATGTGTGCTTCAGAAGGAAAAGGAGGATTCAGTTTGGTTTTGTTATAGAAGAACATTTGTTCTTGCTATTTTTGTTCCTGTAATTTAGGAACTATTTATTCTAAATTGTGTGCAAGTTCAGCAGGCCCAATGCCCATTGGAGTTTCTATTTAAAGCTGCTCAACCCTAGTGTGAACGTGTGGAAAATAAGGATTGTATTTTTAGTTTTTTTTTCACGTGTGTGTTAGTTTTTCTTGTGAGCCAAGAAATTGTCTTTTGATGATTGTTTTGGACTAGGTGCTCATTTGTATTTTGTCCACTCGAAGCTTTTAAGAAAGAGTGTTTGTATTTGACTGAAGCTTTTAAGCAGGTCAAAGATTTCCTTGAAGAGTGTCTTCATTTTCTTGGTGTTGTTATTTAAGATCATTAACTGTGATTGTGTAGGAAGTGAGAGGGGTCTCATATCTAGGAGTTCCTAGGTAGAACTTTCATTGGGTAGTGATTAAGTGAAAATATTACAAACTGTAGGTGTTTGATGTGGATCTTTGAATTGATAGTAATGATAGTGAAGTTCCTTCTTGGCTTGGTAGCCCCCCGAGTAGGTGTGATTGCACCGAACTGGGTTAACAACTTTCTGTGTCTTTTATATTCTGTCTTTTTCATTTACAGTTTTATTGTTGTCAAGTGTCGTGACATTGTGTTCGACATTGTGTGGTTGTTTCCAGAATTTCAATTGGCATCAGAGCAGGCACCCTTATTGTTTTACTAGGTGAGATCTAGGGACAATATTCTGGTACCATGGACAAGGAAGAAGGATTTGGACACAGACCACCCATTTTGGATGGTTTTAACTATGATGACTAGAAACCTCGCATGATTGCCTTCTTAAAGTCTTTGAACAAGAAGGCTTGGAAAGCTGCGAATAGAGGATGGGATCATCCTACCATCACTGATAAAGACGGGAATATAACTTTGAAGCCTGAGGATGATTGGAGCAAAGAAGACGATGAGCAGGCACTATGGAATTCTAAAGCACTGAATGCCTTATTCAATGGAATTGATAAAAACATATTCAAACTCATGCATCATTGTCAAAAGGCCAAAGACGTTTGGGACATTTTCAGAACCATTCATGAAGGAACCTCTAAAGTCTAGATGTCAAGACTTCAGATGCTTACCACCAAATTTGAGAATCTGAGAATGAAGGAAGATGAGACTGTTCATGATTTTCACATGAAAATTCTAGATATTGCTAATTTCTCAAGAGCCTTAGGAGAAAAGATGTCTGATGAAAAGCTAGTGAGGAAAATTCTTAGATTTCTTCCCAAGAGATTTTCTATGAAGGTGACTGCAATAGAAGAAGCTCAGGACATTTGCAACATGAAGGTAGAAGACCTTATTGGATCCCTTCAGACTTTTGATATGGGACTCAATGATGTACCTGAAAAAGAAGAACAAAAGCATAACTCTTATGTCAAATACTGAGGAGGGAGCAGAAAGAAGTGAGGTGGAGAATGAGGAAAGTCTTAAAGATGTTGTTGTCATGATGGGAAGACAATTCAACAGGGTCATAAAGAGGATAAATTTTGGGTCAAGATCAAATGTCAATAACATTGCCTCTGACATCAGTAGATCTATTGAGTCAATCACGAAATCTTAAGAGAAGTCAAGTCAAAACAGAAGAGTTCAATGCCATGGGTGTGTTGGTTTTAGCCATATTAGAGCTTAATGTCCTACCTACCTGAAGGGGAAAAAGAAAGGCCTACCCGTTACATGGTCTGATGGAGATTTTGAGAGTGATTTTGAAGAAGAATCAGCTATGCATATCATTGTCTTTACAGGGACATGTATGCCTGATGAAGACTCCAAGGAAGAAGATCTGACGTATGAAGAACTTGTTGATATGTATAACAAGATATGCATGAGATGTGATCAAATGCTGCTAGAAGGAGAAAAACAACAGGATATTATTGCAACTCTAGAGGCTGAAAGGACAGAGAATCTTTCTACTATATCTCTTCTGAATGATGAAGTATCTTTACTCAACTTCCAGCTTGATCAAATGACTAAGTCAATCAGATTGTTGAACAATGGATCTTAAAAACTTTATGAAATTCTTCAGATAAGAAGAGGTGCTAAAGACCTACCAGGGATTAGATTTGTTGGCTCTAAAAATGAGTTTTTCAGAAGTAACAAACCTAAGCCTTAGGATGATGGTTCTAATCAAATGTTAAAACCTGTATCTCAACATCATAAACTTAGAAGACCTGCTCAACAAAGGAGAAGGTATCAAAGATGGAGATGTCAGTACTGTGGCAGGTTCAGGCATATCAAAGCTTTTTGCTTCAGGCTTCATGGATATCCTGCACAAAAATCACAGCCCAAATCGAAGCAGAGTATTGTCGTCAAGAAACAACAATGAACTCCCAAGAATGTTGCCTTGATAGCTCATACATCTCTTAAAGTTTCAGCTAAAGAGGATTGGTACTTTGATAGTGGATGCTCTAAACTTATGACTGGAATAAAAAATCTAGTGGTTGACATCAAACCACATTCCACCAGCTATGTTACCTTTGGCGATGGAGCTAGAGGAGAAATCAAAGGGGTAGGAAAACTAATTTTCTCAAGTGTTCCAAACCTTGATGGAGTTCTACTGGTGAAAGGTTTGACTGCTAATCTCATCAGTATCAGTCAGTTGTGTGATCAAGGGTTCAAAGTCAACTTCATAAAGGCATAGTGCATTGTCACAAATGAAGAAAATGAAGTAATCATGAGGGGAGTCATATCTAGAGACACTTGATATCTTTGGATAAATCAAGACATCAGCTATACTTCTGTTTTCTCTCTATCCAAAGAAGAGGAGTTAAAGTTATGGCATCAAAAGATGGGTCATCTTCATCTAAGAGGTATGAAACGAGTCATAACTTTGGAAGCAGTAAGAGGAATTCCCAAACTTTAGATTGATGAAGGTAAGGTGTATGGTGAATGTCAAGTAGGCAAGCAAATCAAGATGTCACATCCAAAGGTTCAACATCTCATAACCTCCAAAGTTTTGGAGTTACTTCACATGGATTTGATGGGACCTATGCAGGTTGAAAGTCTAGGAGGAAAAAGATATACTTATATGGCGGTGAATGACTACTCAAGATTTACATGGATAAACTTTGTCAGAGAAAAATAGGATGTCTTTGATGTGTTCAAAGATTTGTGTTAGAGAATTCAAAGGGAAAAAGATAGCAGTGGGATAAGAATTAGAAGTGATCATGGTAAAGAATTTGAAAATCAGAAATTCTCTGAATTTTGTTCTTCTGAAGGTCTAAGTCATGAATTCTCTTCTCCTATTACTCCTCAATAAAATAGGGTAGTGGAAAGGAAAAACAGAACCATTCAAGAATCAGCCAAATCCATGATTAATGCAAAGAAACTTCCTCTGTACTTTTGGGCTGAAGCAATGAACACTTCCTATTATGTTCATTATAGAGTCACTCTAAGAAAAGGAACTTCTACCACTCTTTATGAGATCTGGAAGGGAAGAAAGCCTAATGTCCAATACTTTCATGTTTTTGGTAGTAAATGCTACATTCTGACAGATAGAGAGCAAAGAAGAAAGATGGATCCTAAAAGTGATGAAGGAATATTTCTGGGTTATTCTACTAACAGTAGAGCCTACAAATTTTTCAACTCTAGAACTAGAGTCATGATGGAATCCATAAATGTGGTTATTGATGATCTGTTCAAAGAACCGGATGTCACATATGATATTAGAACATTCTATGACACTCCTGTAGAAGTTGCTGACAAAGAAGATGATACCAGTCCAACTACACCTGTTATTGAGCCAGAATCAGCAGATAAAGCTCCATCAACCCTAAACCCTAAACCCTAAAATATAAACCTTAAATCCTAAAACCTAAACCCTAAACCCTAAGGGATTTGTTAATCAAAATATTTATGATCATGTCTACAGGTTGAAAAAGGCCTTGTATGGATTAAAACAAGCTCCAAGAGCTTGGTATGAACGGTTAACCGAGTTTCTCCTCAAAATACAGGAAAGGTGGAATTGATAAAAATCTATTTGTCAAAGATGAAGAAGGAAAAATTATGATTGCTCAGATTTATGTGGATGACATAGTGTTTGGTGGAATGTCAGATGAAATGGTCCAACATTTTGTCAAACAAATGTAGTCTAAATTTGAAATGAGTCTTGTTGGTGAATTAACCTTTATTTTTGGCCTGCAAATTAAACAAATGGAAGACTCCATTTTCTCTCTCAAAGTAAATATGCCAGAAACATTGTTAAGAAGTTTGGAATGGAGAGTGCCATCCACAAAAGAACACCTGCCCCCACTCATTGTAAGATGACTAAAGACGACAAAGGTGTTAGTGTGTATCAAAGCTTATATAGAAGCATGATAGGTAGTCTATTATATCTTACTTTTAATAGACCTGATATTGCATTTGTTGTTAGAGTATGGGCCAGATATCAGGCAGAACCTAAAGTCTCTCACATCAATCAAGTTAAGAGGATACTAAAATATGTGAATGAGACTTGTGACTATGGAATGATGTACTCTCATAGTAGTAATCCTATTTTATCTGGATATTGTGATGCTGATTGGGCCGGAAGTGTAGATGACAGAAAGAGTACTTCTGGTGGATGTTTCTTTATAGGTAACAATCTTATTTCCTGGTTTAGCAAGAAGCAGAAATGTGTCTCCTTATCTATTGCAGAAGCTGAGTATATAACAGTTGGTAGCAGTTGTTCTTAGTTATTATGGATGAAACAAATGTTATCTGAATATAATGTCACTTAGGATGTCATGAAATTATATTGTGATAATCTCAGAGCTATCAATATCTCCAAAATCCTATTCAAAACAGTAGGACAAAACATATTGATATCAGGCACCACTTTATTAGAGATCTTGTGGAAGATAAGGTAATTAAGTTGGAGCATGTTGCTACTGAACTACAGTTAGCTGACATATTCACAAAGGCCTTGGATGCTACTTAGTTTGAAAATTTAAGAGGCAAGTTGGGGATATGTTTATATGAGGGTTTGTAGCAATGAGCTAAGCCTGTTCGTCCAGTCAGAGAATTTAGATTGAAGAAAAAGTTACAAATGACTTGGATGGTGACAAAGAACAAGTTATTGTTTGTGGTTGTTGGGACTCTTAGTTACCTAGCCTGGTTTCTTTTTGTGTACTTATGGTTTTATCTGTTTCTTTTTCTCTATGATTGTGTTCCTGTTTGGCCAAATTTCTGGCTAAAAAGAGGAGTGGAATTAGATAGGATTTCTTGCGTGTGTGCTGATAAATACTATATATTTTAGTATTGTCAGTTGGTTTGCTGCAGGGCTAGTGTTTATAGGTTGATGGGGAGATGAAATCTCTTTGGTTTTTCTTGGTGCAGCTGATACAATGTACCTGCTGGTACAATTCTGTTCTGACGAGTTTCTGATGTGTGCACAGACCTTGTTCTAATGCTTCTTCTACTGTGTTAATGTTGTTTCTTGTGATGTGCTCTTACAGCTGCTGTTGAGGGGGAGTCCTCAATTTTGTGCTTCTGCTAGATGCTTTTGTGTTTATTGCTTTCTGATTTGTTTTAGCTGATAATGCTTAAATTGTTTTAGCCAAAAATATGCCAAAGGGGGAGTTTATAGATGTTTTGATTGCCTATATTTTGTGGTAAAAATCTTGTGTGTTTCAGGATGTCATAAGAAATGTTATGACATGTGATTTAAGCATTATGCAGGTGTGTAGTCTGTTTGTGCAGATGTTTGTTTTCAGGATGTCAAGACTGATGCCATGACATCTGTGATTGGGCCTAAAGACCTTGTTGAATCCTAATTTGTGTGTACATCTTGCTGTCTTTATTGCTTAAATATTATTATGGTTTTTAGTGGAGTGCTTCAGAAGTAAAAGGAGGTTTTAATTTGGTTTTGTTATAGCAGAACATTTTTTTGTTCCTGTAATTTATGAACTATTTATTCTGAATTGTGTGCAAGTTCATCAGACCTAATGCCCATTGGAGTTTCTATTTAAAGCTGCTCAACCCTAGTGTGAACGTGAGGAAAATAAGGATTGTATTTTTCAGTGTTTTTCACGTGTGTGTTAGTTTTTCTTATGAGCCAAGCAATTGTATTTTGATGATTTTTTTGGACTAGGTGTTCATTTGTATTTTTTCCACTCGAAGCTTTTAAGCAAGAGTGTTTGTAGTTGACTGAAGCTTTTAAGCAGGTCAAAGATTGTCTTGAAGAGTGTCTTTGTTTTCTTGGTGTTGTTATTTAAGATCACTAATTGTGATTGTGTAGGAAGTGAGATGAGTCTCATATCTAGGAGCTCCTGGGTAGAACTGTCATTGGGTAAGGATTAAGTGAAAAGATTGCAAACTGTAGGTGTTTGTTGTGGATCTTTGAATTAATACTACTGATAGTGAAGTTCCTTCCGGCTTGGTAGCCCCAAGAGTAGATGTGATTGCACCGAACTGGGTTAACAACTTTCTGTGTCTTTTATATTTTGTCTTTGTCATTTACAGTTTTATTGTTGTCAAGTGTCGTGACATCGTGTTCGACATTGTGTGGTTGTTTCTAGAATTTTAGAACTAGTGGGGAAGATGCTCTAACTTGTATTGTTTGTTTCAAATATTGGAAACTTGGTCATAAGAGTAATGTGTGTACTACTGAAGTGAAGAGGTGTTTTCATTATGGCAAGACTGGGCATGCAATATCTGAATGCAAGCATAAAAAGATGATTTGCTTCAACTGTGGTGAAGAGGGACACATTGGTAGCCAGTGTGAGAAACCAAAGAAGATGCAGACTGGAAAAGTGTTCGCGTTGATTGGGACTCAGACAAATAATGTGGACAGGCTCGCCAGAGGTACATGTTTCTTAATAATACTCCATTAATTACTATTATTGATACTGGTGCTACACATTGTTTTATTGCTAATGATTGTGTTAAAAGATTGGGTCTTAAGTTGTCTGCTATGATTGGAGAATTGGTCATCGAGATTTTGGCTAAGGGATCCGTGACTACTTCTCTTGTGTGTTTAAAGTATTCGTTGTCTATCCTCGATAGAGACTTTGCTGTTGATTTGGTGTGTTTTCGTTAACCGGAATGGATGTGATTTTAGGAATGAACTGGTTAGAATATAACTATGTTCATATTAATTGTTATAGTAAGTCAGTGAGGTTTTCTACTCCTGAAGAGGGAGGAGTTGGGTTGTTGTCTTTTAGAGAGTTGCAACAGTTGATGAAAGAAGAAGCTCATATGTTGTCTTTTAGAGAGTTGCAACACTTGAAACTAGTATTGAATGTTTTGAAAGAGAAGAAGTTGCATGTGAAGTTGTCTAAGTGTGAATTTTTGTTGAAGGAATTTAGTTTTCTTGGGCATGTCATTTCAGGTAGTGGCATTTCTGTGAATCCATCTAAAGTAGGTGTTGTGTTGCAGTGGGAAACTCCAAAGTCGGTTACTGAGATTAAAATATTTTTGGGTTTAGTTGGTTATTATCAGAGATTTATCGAAGGTTTTTCTAATTTGGCACTTCCGTTGACTAAGTTGACTTGTAAGAGTAAAGCTTTTGTGTGGGACATCCAGTGTGAAGCAAGTTTTATGGAATTAAAGAATAGATTAATGTCGGCTCCAATTTTGACATTACCGAATTCAGGAGAACCGTTTGTAGTATATTGTGATGCTTCTATGATGGGTTTAGGAGGTGTACTTATCCATAATAATAAGGTGGTTGCTTATGCGTCAAGGTGTCGCTCCCACCAAATGACACCTGGTCAAATAGGGTACAGACGCGAACGGTTGGCGAAAGGAGAAAAGAAAAAGAGTCGCCAGCTAGGCATTTTTATCCCGAAGGAAAGGTAATGCTGCATAGACCTAAGAAAAGATGGATAAGACGGTTGTGAACCAGAGATACTGAGAAAGGGGGTTGGTTACAACCTGGGAAGGTATTAGCACCCAGATTGTCCGTCGTACTCGACGGGATCCACGCTTGAAAGATTTGTGTTTAAAAGGGGTAATGTTAGTGCAATCTGTGTATCAAAGCTGGAAAGAAGGAAAGTGTCAGTTCTAAAAGAAAGTGAAGTGAAATATGTGAAGTGTCAGTGCTGGAACAGGAGTGCAAGGCTCAAGACTATGAGGCTTAAAGGATAATGCTGAAAGGAGGGGGAATATACAGAGACTTTTGTTCGATAACAGTTAAGTTATGCCTACGTATCCTCTCGTGCAATGAGGAAGTCAGAACACCGTAGTTCGACTCAAAGAGACTGGAAAATAAATTGACTGATGAACTGCTTACTTGTTTATGCTCAAGTGTATGACCTGTCTGGCTCAGGTGCAAATTGTCTTGCATTAGACAGAAGAAGCAAGTTCTCGTTTGTGAGTGAATGAGGTGAGAAAAGAATCCCTGAAGAGACGATTATTGTTTGTTTTTGAGTTTTCAATCTTTTATTGCTTTTTTTTGGTGTTTGTTATAAGTTAATGAGCTTAAGCCTAAACCGGGGGTTAGTAAACTCATCACATCCTCCCTCTAATTAGGGGTAATGAGAATACCTTAAGTGTGAAGTAAGCACCTCACACTTAATCACCATGATGTAGGATTAAGATTATTAACCTACTTGTAATTATTTAGATGTTTTTGGAGTTTTTGTTTAGTGTTAAGTAATGAGTTTAAGCCATAATCAAAGATTTAATGGACCCATTACACCATCCTAATAGAAGGATGATAGATGAGAACATTTAAGCTGAGGAAGGCTCCTCAACTTAATCCATGATTAGGGATTAACCTCATGACAAAACAAAGCCTTTATTAAGTGGATTTTAGTTAATGACAAGATTAAGAAGTGAATTTTATGGTTTGTAAGACAACTTGAGGGGGACTTGTCCATTAACACTAGGGTTAGTCCTTCTTAACCAATTAAGGAAGAATTAGAACCCTAGTGCAAGGCCCAAGTTACAAGCTTGATGTCTTAGTGATTATTAAAGTGGATTGATTAAAGGAGTTAAACACATTAAGGGTTTAACACTTAGGATTAAAGTTATACACTCCATCCTAATAGAAGGATACAGGCATAACCCTAATCACAAAGCCTTAAAACCTTTAAGGTTTAGTCCTTGATTAAGAGATGAGAAGAGAAGACTCAAAGATGACACAAAGGTAAAAACTAATGGGGGACTAATCAAACCCTAATTGTGATCATGCTTGGGTGTTCCTAGGGTTTATGAGGCTTGCAAGAAGATCTTCAGGAGAAGCCACCAAGGAAGAAGCAAAATGGAAGGAGGAGAAGCAGAAAGAAGCAACTCAACTTATTTCACTTAAGAAGATAAGTTGCTTGAAGAAAAAAAGTGAGGAGGGAGCATGAATGAGCAAGCTCACTCTAATACACATACAAAATGCAGCAAATATGCATAAGAAATATGAGAAGAAAATGTGAGAAGTGAAGGCAAATTCATTTCTCAAAATAACTTACCACCTGAAAAGTTAGCAAAGGAAAATGAAATGGAATGAAAATGAAATGAGATGGAAAGATGAAAACCAAAACCAGAAGCATGTTCATGATGTCAATGATGCTAAGAGATGATACAAATGTGTGTCATGAGATACAAATGATCATACAAGTGATGAAGATGCAAATGAGACAAGTAAGAAGCATGAAAGTTCATGGAAACACATGACATGTAATGAAAGCAAAAGCATGGCAAATGAATGATGCAATGATCAAACATGACTCTAATGTGTCCTAAGATGTCTTAAATGTCATGTGGATGCACAAAATGTCATGGTAAGTTCATATATGCAAGCATATGAAGAATGAATGCAAATGAAGACAAAGATTAGGGTTTATGCATAACATGCAAAGCAAAATTCAAAATCAGAAGCAAATGACAAGATAAAAAATTGAAAATGGGATCAAAGGTACCCTAAACCTATACAAGTTCACTGCCTAAAGGAGGAGACCTAAACCTTAACCTAATGGATGTTATGATTTTCTCAAGTTTTCTAGGGTTTTAGGATACCTCTCAAAAGATAAATGCAAAACAAATTGAAAATGAGATATAAATCCAAACCAAGTTTATGCTAGAAACTACATGACATGAGGAATGCAATGCAAAAAGAACCATCATCAAACTCTTCATGGTTAGGCAGAATGGATTTTTCTAAGTTAGGGTAAAAATATTGACTTTTAAAAACCCTAATTCCAAAGAAAAATGTCAAAGTAGGTCAAGAACCAAAAAGAAATTTGTGTGAAGGGTTTGATAATGTTTCTAAATGTATCAAGATGCAATGTGATTTTTTTGGTGATTTTTAGAAACTTAAATGGTATTTTAATTAATTAATTCTCATTAACTAATTAAAATAAACATTTAAATATTTTAAAAATACGAAATTTATGCAAAAAATAAAATAAAAATTATTTTCAGAATGAGAAAAATATTTTAAGTCATGATGCAAAAAACGAAATTTTTTAGAAGGGTTTTGCTATTTTTAATAAAATGAGCAAAGAAATGCAATTAAAATGAAAATAAAAGTAATTTAAATGCAAAGTCAACAGATCCAAAGGACCTGGTTTAAAGTTGAGACGCGGGAATTGACCAGCGCGAGCTAATGGACGGCTCACATTCAAACTCACTAATTATGTCATTAAGCCCTAATCTGAACCCTAAACACTTTCAGGTGACCGGAACAGTGTTCCGGTCATCTTCTCTGGCTAGCCTCTCAAGCTATCTCGCTCAATACGCAACCCCAAGCCCTAAAACTCTCCAGAAATGATCCTCTCCTCAACCCCAACAAGAATCAGCCATCAAAATTCATTTATTCAACATCAAATGCACGAATCAAAGCAAAACGGAAAACAACTCAGAAATTTCAGAAGCTTATGAAATGCTTATTTCTCAACTATTTTCGAAACCAAACATATCATGGCAATCAGGGGAACACATAGAATCATTCTATAACATAAAATGAGAGTTCTGGAAAAATGAATGCCATGGCTACCTGAAGTTGAGCTTTCGAAACAGGAGCTTTCTGGCCAGTTCTTTACCTCAAATCCACTCCAATGATTCCCCTCAAGAGCTTGTGATGCTTGGTTGGAGTTTAAATGGCCTCAAAATGAAGTTGGCAGAAGTTCAGTTCATGAAATGTTGAAATCGTGTTTTTGATTCTGAGTGTTTTAGGGCCAAATGAAGGGTGGGAAATGATCAGTGATGATTATGGAGTTGTTCTATGGAATTTGTTTTGAGGTTTGATGGCTAAGTTGTGAAATTTGAAGGCTTTTGCAAATTTGGGGATTTTTGTGTATGTTGTGTTCTTGGAGGTTTTAGCTTGTGTTGTGTTATGTGTTGGGTTGCTTTTGGTACACATATCATGTTTGGATAGGTCAGAGGGTGGGTGCTGGCCTATGTTGATTGGTATGGGCAAGTTGCAAAAACGCCACCAACTTGTGTACTTGAGGTATGGGCTGGTTCAGTGGCTGTTTCAAGGCATGGCTCGAGTCAGCTTGCTTCAAGGAGGTCCATGGAAGTCATAGTTTGTAGCTAGCACAAGTGGCTGAAGAGATTTGATCCATTTTGCAATTTTGGGGAAGTTTGGCCCCTTTTGAATTACTTGAAGTTCAAGGCATGAAACTTGGGGTTTCTTTGTGCAATTCTGAATTTTAGGTCATGTGTGATGTTTGTGCAATGCTTATAAGTCAATTAGAGGTCACATTTGGCTTTGGCAAGTGTTTTTGCAAACTTCCCTCTTTGGTGCATAAGTGAAATTTTGTGATTTTTCCCAACTTTGCAAGGCCATAACTTAAGATCTATGATGAATTAGATCAATTTCTTGTACTTTTTGAAAAGGGAATGATCCAATCTACAACTTTCATGACCAAGAATTTTTCATTTGAAGCATTTTTGAATCAAAAAGAGGAGGTTGAAAAAATTTCCCAAAATGGCAATTTTGCATTATAAGTCACTTTCCCAAAATGGCAACTTTGCAAATGACTTGAAATTATTCAATTTTGTGAACTTCTAACTTCTTCTAAGATCAAATAAAGATCATATACATCCAAAATGATGGAGAAGCCCCTTTGGTTGGATGATTGGGGGCCTCAGATGCCCTGATTTTGCACTGACTTGCTCAAGAAGTCATCTATTGATCAGATGCCTTCCCCATTGAATTTCTTCATGAAAATTGGTATGCCTGATCCTCATATCATATAGAGACCAATAGAAACAAGAATGGCCAAAAAATTTGGAGTTATGGCCTCTGAACCCAAAACCCTAATTTTAGGTCATCTGTGCAGTTAAGCCTGACTCTGTTTCCATGCCTTGCCAGTTCTTGTGATTTTTTGACTTCCTTGATCTTTTGAGGATATAATATGATGATTGAACCTACATGGACCTTCTTGGAATGATTGAAGACCTTTGGGGTGGCTCAGATAGCTCATGGATTGCTCAGGTCACAAACCCTAGATGCAGATGACTTTGAACCAATGCAGTGAAGCAAAAATGCAATGTGAGATGCTATGATTGAACTTATGCAAATGAAAAGATCACAAGCCATGGTGTGAAATGAGTGAGGGAAAATTTGGGGTGTTTACAGATGCCCCTATTCAAACATGAGTTAGCTGTTCAGGATGTAAGCAACGGCTTAACAGGCAAACAAGATGACTTGTGGTTGAATACCAAAGACAGTCCAAAATTTGCACTCAATGAATGAAGAAGAAAAGGTATATAGATTGTAAAATAAAATAAAGTATGATTATAAAGTGCGGGCGACGGAGGACGACTGTCGAGCAGAGGACGACTGCTGGGGATAAAGCAATGACGGGGACGGCCGACAAGCTGGGGAAATAAAGCAGTGAATGAAAATTTCTGGGGATTAAAGGTAAAGTCCATGATGGGGACGACCATCAAGTTTGCAAAGTGTAAATGAAATAAATGATGAGGTACGGTCATCAATGGTGATGGACGATCACCTGATAGGGGACGGCTGCTCTGTTGGGGAGAAAGATGAGGGACAGTCATCTAAGGTGAAGGACGATCACCTGGCAAGGTACGGTTGCCGAAAGTATCGCGACATAGGACGAATGCCGGATAATAAGATCAACGATGGGGACGGCCATCGGGTAAGCATGATGAAGGACGATCATCAAGAGGTGAAGGACGATCACCTAGCAAGGTGCGGCTGCTCTGTTGGGGAGAAAGATGAGGGATGGTCATCTAAGGTGAAGGACGATCACCTGGCAAGGTACGGTTGCCGAAGGTATCGTGACATAGGACGAATGCTGGATAATAAGATCAACGATGGGGACGGCCATCGGATAAGCATGATGAAGGACGATCATCAAGAGGTGAAGGACGATCACCTAGCAAGGTGCGGCTGCTCTGTTGGGGAGAAAGATGAGGGACTGTCATCTAAGGTGAAGGACGATCACCTAGCAAGGTACGGTTGCCGAAAGTACCCCGACATAGGACGAATGTCAGATAGAAAGGAAATTTGCTTTTTACTGGGGGTTTGCGGGGAACTCTTCTGGGGATAGGTAGACACAGACGAATGTCTAGATTCTAGAAGGATAAGGTATAAATGTTTGACACAGTGTATAGATTAAAGATGCGGACAAGCGTCTTTAAGACCATGATACTGACGAGTATCGGTAGAAACAAACGCTGACGCATGTTCAGAGATGATGATACGGACGAGTATCAAATGGTTAACAAAGAACACGGACGAGTGTTGACTCTGAAGGGAAATGAAAGGTGTATACAAGATACGGACGAGTACCTGTGTGAACAAACATGTATAAGTATATTACAAATAAATGTTTGGATTTACAAAGTGTTTAGGCAACTATGCTGGGGATAAGTGACACGGACGGGTGTCAGGAGAGTGTATTAATATGTCTTTGTGAGTGCAAAGGGGACGCGTTGGCTTTCTGCAGGGGATATCGAGAGGTATTTTGTATATTGTTGATGTAATATTGTCGTTTTTTACAGGTGTTTGATTCAAGACATGGCTCATGATTATGCAATATGTTTGATTTTTGCCATAATGCTCCGTATTAGACGGAATGCTACGCTCTGGGGAAAGTATGATGCGAATGCTATGTTTATGCAAAGATACCGATCCGGGATTCGGATCCTATTGCCGTGGAGATCTCTGGCTGATCTGCTTTACAAGAACATCCCAGCTGGGGATGAGATCATTGGTAGACCTGATATATATGACTCTGCTTGGGGAAATAGGTCACTAATAGACCTATCTTGGTAATGAGGGGCCCAGCTGGGGGATGCAGAAGCTTTCGTCACTTTGTTGTGAGATCTTCAGACATTGCTCTCCTGGATAGAGGTTGGAGCTCTGCGGGGAGATGGTTCCTTGTCTAGCACTCGGCCGGGGAGGAATGATCACTGAACGACCTTCCTAGTGATTTCTGTAGAGGATCCTGCTGAGGATGATGAAATTAGTTGGGGAAAAGAGCTCCTTCTGATGCTGTTCTGTTTGGGGAAAAGCTTTCATGCCCCCATGCTGCGCTTTGAATACCTGCAACCCTGTTATGACAAAGAAACACACAAGTTTCCCGAGGTATCCTTTACTGGATCCCATCATAGGAGTTTAGACACTCCCGGGAGCAAATATATTTCCTGTAAGCATGTAATTTAGAAAAGAAGCATCTGTATTTATGCAATTAATATATCAAGGATATCGGACATTTTTGAAAATGAAAATAAAATGTACGAGACGAAATATGACTGAAAATTTGACTTTATTAACTTGTGTGCCCTGAATTGGCAAGTACAGTCAAAGAAACAGATCCCCTGAAATGAGGAGATTGTTACAAATTGAGAAACAAAAAGGTGCTGGCAATGTTGATGATGCTTCAGTGCTTCCCTTTTTGCTATGACTTGTATGACATTTGACGTTCTTCTCATCTTGCTTTTGAAGAGTGTCTGACCCTGACCGATGCTTTAACCTTTCGAAACTTGTCGTGTCGTGGGTTATACAGACGAATTCAGGATCCAGTTGTTCGCTTATTCCCTGATTTTGCGTGGATCGCCCTTTCGGGTTTTCAATCCACCGGGATACCCTTTTTTTGCCTGAGCTGTCCAATGTGGCTTTTCAACTCAGCGGGTGTACATTTTTTATTTATTTTCCCTTATTTTTGCCCGAGTCTTTTATTCTGTTTCTGACTCGCCGGGATGCCCTATTTTTGCCTGGACTTACATTCTGTTTTTATGTCCAACGGGTCATTTTATGCGAAGTATTTTTTAACTGCATCTGAATTCACAGGGTACAGGAAGTCTTCACCATCCATAGTGCTGAGCATCGGTGCTCCGCCAGAGAATACTTTCTTTACTATGAACGGACCTCCGTAATTCGGAGTCCACTTGCCCCTGTGGTCTGTATGAGGAGGGAGGAGTCTCTTCAACACAAGATCTCCTACTTGGTATTCCCGAAGTCTGACTTTCTGATCAAAGGCTTTCTTCATTCTTTTCTGATATAACTGCCCATGACAGATTGCAGCTAATCTCTTCTCTTCGATCAGACTCAGCTGTTCGTATCGGGATCGGACCCATTCTGCTTCATTCAGTTTGACATCCATTAGTACCCGCAAGGAGGGTAATTTAACTTCAACAGATAGGACTGCCTCCATACCATACACAAGCTGATACGGTGTTGCCCCAGTGGATGTCTTGATTGATGTACGGTACCCATGCAAGGCAAATGGTAGCATTTCATGCCAGTCTTTGTATGTGACCACCATCTTCTGCACAATCTTCTTGATATTCTTGTTAGCTGCCTCAACAATGCCATTCATCTTTGGCCTGTAAGGAGAAGAATTGTGATGTTGGATCTTGAAGTCCCGACACAGTTCTGTTATCATTTTATTGTTCAAGTTGGAACCATTATCAGTAATGATTCACTCGGGCACTCCATACCGACAAATGATGTCTCTCTTTAGAAATCGGGCTACCACTTGCCTGGTGACATTTGCATATGAAGCTGCCTCAACCCACTTGGTGAAATAGTCAATGGCTAACAGGATGAATCTGTGGCCATTTGAAGCAATCAGTTCAATCTTGCCAATCATATCAATGCCCCACATGGAAAAGGGCCAGGGTGAAGACATCACATTCAAAGGATTTGGAGGCACATGTACTTTGTCCGCATAAATCTGGCATTTATGACACTTCCTGGCGTAAGCACAACAATCTGCATCCATTGTGATCCAGTAGTAACCCGATCTTAGCAACTTTTTAGCCATAGCATGCCCTCCAGCATGGGTACCAAAAGATCCCTCGTGCACCTCGTGCATCAACAAGTCTGCTTCTGCCCTATCAACACATCTGAGGAGTACCATATCAAAGTTTCTCTTGTACAAGGAACCATCAGTATTCAGGAAGAAACTACCAGCTAGCCTTCTTAATGTCTTCTTGTCATTGGATGACGCCCCAGGTGGGTATGTTTGATCCTCTAAGAAGCATTTGATGTCGTAGAACCAAGGCTTTTCATCTTTGACAAGGTCTGCTGAGAACACATATGCTGGTCTGTCAAGTCTGGATACTGAAATTCGAGGCACAAAGTTGGCAGCTTGAACTTTAATCATGGATGAAATGGTAGCCAGAGCATCTGCAAACTGATTTTCATCTCGAGGTATATACTCAAGCTTGACTGTAGTGAAGAATGTGAGCAATCTCCTCGTATAATCCCGGTAAGGTATCAGATGCTCATGGTGAGTGTACCATTTGCCATTGGTTTGATTGATTACCAGAGCTGAATCTCCGAATACAGTTAAAGTCTTGATCCTGAGGTCAATGGCTTCCTCAAGACCCATAATACAAGCTTCGTATTCAGCTTCGTTGTTAGTGCAGTTAAAGGTGAGTTTTGCCGAGAAAGGCATGTGAACCCCCTTAGGTGTAATGAGAACTGCACCAACACCACGACCATTCATATTAACAGCCCCATCAAACATCATAGTCAATCCTTCTTCAGGGTCAGGCCCTTCAGTGTGAATAGGCTCTTCATGATCTTTTGCTTTTATGAACATGATGTCTTCATCAGGGAAGTCAAATCTCATAGGCTGGTAATCATCAATGGGTTGCTTAGCAAGATAATCGGATAACACACTGCCCTTGATGGCTTTTTGGGATGTGTATTGAATGTCATATTCTGTGAGGATCATTTGCCATCTTGAGACCCGTCCGGTAAGTGATGGCTTCTCAAAAATGTACTTAACTGGGTCCATCTTGGAGATTAATAAAGTGGTGTGGGTCAACATATACTGCCTTAGTCGGCGAGCAGCCCACGCTAAAGCACAACAAGTTTTCTCGAGCAGTGAATAATGTTGTTCACAGTCGGTAAACTTTTTGCTTAGGTAGTATATTGCATACTCTTTTCGACCAGACTCGTCATGCTGGCCCAGCACGAACCCCATTGACTCTTCTAATACTATCAAGTACATGATTAGAGGTCTTCCTTCAACTGGAGGCATAAGAATTGGAGGCTCTTGTAAGTATTCCTTGATTTTGTCAAAAGCCCCCTGGCAGTCTTCGTTCCACCTGACCGTTTGTTCTTTCCTTAACAATTTGAACAAGGGCTCACAGGTTGCTGTAAGGTGAGATATGAACCGTGAAATATAGTTCAATCTACCTAGAAACCCCCAAACTTCTTTTTCAGTCTTCGGTGCAGGCATTTCTTAAATGGCTTTAACTTTATCAGGGTCAACTTCAATCCCTTTCTCACTTACAATAAATCCCAGCAGCTTACCGGACCGCACCTCGAATGTGCATTTGTTGGGGTTCAACTTCAATTGGTACTTCCTCAGACGCTTGAACAACTTCAACAGATTCACCAGGTGATCTTCTTCTGTGAGGGACTTGGCAATCATGTCATCCACATAACATTCAATTTCTTTGTGGATCATGTCGTGGAATAATGTTACCATAGCCTGTTGATAAGTGGCACCAGCATTCTTCAGTCCGAACCGCATTACCTTATAACAAAATGTGCCCCAGGGTGTGATGAAAGTTGTCTTCTCCATGTCTTCAGGTGACATCTTGATCTGATTATATCCTGAAAATCCATCCATGAAGGAGAACACCGAGAACTGAGCCGTGTTGTCGACCAATACATCAATGTGAGGTAATGGGAAATCATCTTTCGGGCTTGCTCTATTCAGGTCCCGGTAATCCACGCACATCCTCACTTTTCCATCTTTCTTTGGCACAGGAACAATGTTAGCAACCCACGGCGGGTAACTAGTCACAGCAAGGAAACCGGCGTCCCACTGTTTTTGTACTTCTTCTTTTATCTTCATGGCCATATCTGGGCGAGTTCGGCGCAACTTCTGTTTTACTAGCGGACAGTCTTCTTTCAGAGGCAGCTTGTGCATAACAATGTCGGTGTCCAACCCTGGCATATCCTGATAAGACCAAGCAAAAACATCCATATACTCCCGAAGCATGTCAATCAGTTGCTCTTTCACTGAATCTTACAGGCAGGCCCCGATCTTGACTTCCTTCAAGTCTTCTTCCGTACCAAGATTTACCGTCTCAACTTCCTCCTGATGAGGAGTGATAACCTTCTCCTCTTGTCTCAACAACCTGGCTAGCTCCTCTGGTAGCTCATAGTCTTCTTCAACCCCTTCATCGGTTTGATTAATCGGATTGTCAAAGTCATACGAAGTCATAGCGGTGTTGTTGTCGGTGCAGTCTGAAGGGCATTCTCTACAAGGGTTTAGATTTGTTCATTTTAGTGATCAATTTTATCTTGTTTAGAAAAAGTGAAAAATGAAGTTTATTATTTTGAAAAACATTGCCATTTTATTTTTGTACAAAAAATGAAAAATGAAAAACAGTGAGCAGAAAAGAAAAGACTCATTTTCAAAAGATGTCCTGATATTCATTAATTGATCTTTGCACAAAATACAAGATGGCATGATTACAAAATAAGCCCTGACATCTTGGGCAAGATGCAAGACTTGATGCATGCTTTAAAGACAGGAAATAATAATTACTCTGCAGGAGTAACCCTTATAATTTCCTGGGAAGACCAGTTTGAGACATGGCTCCCCGGGATCCTTGGACGTATCCAGCTTTCCAGGTTGCGCTCGTCTTCTGACTCATCTTCCAAGCTATTCACAGCATCCGGGGTGAGCATCCCCCCACTAACAAACTTGGGATCCGTTGCAGCCTCTGGTTGATCTTGTCGAGTTGGTCTGTAACCCAACCCGAATCGGTCTTCTTTCTTTTCAACTAGCAGCAGCTTGCCCCAGCCTTGAGCGGTACCTTCCTCAACAACCTTCCGGGCTTGTTGATATGATGTGATGGAAGTCCCAAGCACAGCAGATGTTTCATTAATATTCAGGGCCTCAAACCCCTGACTCATGGTTTCATGGATCTCCCCATCCATTTCAATATATTTGAAAGTAGCCAGCTGGCTAACAAAAATATCCTCCTCCCCACAAATGGTAATGACTTGACCCTCCCACTCAAATTTTAACTTCTGGTGAAGGGTTGACGTCACGGCGCCAACGGCGTGTATCCATGGTCTACCCAATAGACAGCTGTAGGCGGGCTGTATATCCATCACAAAGAAGGTCGTTTTGAAAATCTGTGGGCCAATCATTATAGGCAACTCCATCTCTCCCAGAACTGATCTTTTAGAATCGTCAAAGGCTCTCACTACCAAGTTGCTTGGGCGTAGTGCCAATCCATCATGTTCCAGCTTCACAAGGGCTTTCTTAGGTAGGACATTGAGTGATGACCCTGTGTCTACCAGTACGTGAGAAAGAACTGCACCCTTACACTCCAAGGTAATGTGCAAAGCCTTGTTGTGATTGTGACCTTCCGTTGTCAGATCAGTGTTGGTAAATCCTAGTCCATGACTAGCGTTGACATTTCCAACCACAGCCTCTAACTGATTGACGGTAATCTCCTCCAGCATATAAGTTGCGTGCAGGACTTTTAATAGTGCGTTCCGATGAGCCTCAGAGCACATTAGTAATGATAGTATGGAGATTTTGGAAGGAGTTTGGTGAAGATGGTCTACCACCTTATAATCACTTTTCTTTATGATTCTCATGAATTCATCAACCTCTTGATCGAAAGGAGTCTTCAAAGCTTCTTTAGCAACTGGTTCTTCTTGCACCATGCTCTTCCCTTTCGCCTTAGCAGCAGCTTCTGCTTCAGCAATGGGTCTTGGTATTTGCGAGGCAAAGAGACGTCCGCTTCTAGTGAAGCCTCCGCCTCCCCCCACGTTGTCTATCTGAGGTGAAGAAGTTGATGATTCTAAAGTGATTTTCTGCTCCTCGCAGTATAGATCTGAGCCATAATGCCAAGGGATGGCATTATTGCTTTCGTAAGGAACTGGCCCAGGCACTGTGATAGTAACCGGACTGATAGCAGCTGCAGAGGGGACCACAATGGTGTGTGGATCATAGTATATGGTAACTGGTGCTCTGACAGGAGAAGCATTTTGTTGTGAGTTGTTGGAAGGAACATTCGCGGGATCGTAGTAAATCGTAATCGTTGAGACACTTTCATTAATTGTTGTTGATGTTGTAGAAAGTGTTGAAGTTGTAACAGGAACTGATGGAATAACGGGTGTTGTCGTTGTAGAAGAAATGGTGACTGAACTTGCATCCGTTGAAGTGATTGATTGAACAGTTGTTGGAGTTGTAGTAGAATCTGTTGGAACAATGGTTGCTGACGTTGTAGGAGTATCTGTGATTGTTGATGAAGGAATTGTTGGAGTTGTAGTTGTTGTAGTTGTAATCTGAAGGATACCATCCTTAATAAGATTGTCTATGTCGTTCCTCAGTCTCTCACATCCATTGACATTAATATTGCAATATCCACAGCCAAGTTCACATCCGGGGAACACTTGGCATTCTAACAGCTGAGCTTTGATTTCAACCAGAGGTGTTCGGATCTGTGCAATGCTACTAATCAATGTGGATGGTTTGCCTTCCTCAATATCATTAATCCTAGGCCCGTTGTGACTAGGCATTGGGTTTCTTGTGACATTCGAAGGAGGTGCAAAATTTAGAGCTTTTGAATCCACCAGATCTTGGACTTTCATCTATAGGGCCCTGCATTTTTCAGTATTATGCCCCGGTGCGTTTGAGTGAAATGCACACCTGGCATTTGCATCATAGTTCTTTGGCATATTGGTGGGATCCGGAGGTGCCAATGTCCTTAAATCAACTAGGTTGAGCTTCAGGAGTTGTGGCAAGAGTGCAGCATACGGCATTGGGATTGGGTCAATTACCCTGTTTGCCTGTGATGGTCTTTGCTGGAAAGGACGCTGTTGTTGGTTATTGTTGTTGTTGTACGACCTTTGTTGCGGATAATGAACTTGTTGTTGATACTGTGGTTGTTGCTGTTGAGGATATGCTGATTGTTGAGGAATCGGAGCTGGAATGGTAATTGCTGCTACTGACCGGTGAACATACTGAGGCCTGCCCCTGCTTGCATGAATGGAATTTGTTTCACCAGCCCTTCGGGGTCCCACAAATGGTTTTCTTGGATTGCTGGAGGAACTTGCACCGCTGTCGGAGATTTTGCCCATCTTTAAGAGGCTTTCAATCCTCTCACCAGCTATGACCACATCAGCAAAACTGGTAGAGGAGAAAGCAGCCAATCTATCAATATAGGTCCCTTGCAATGTATTCATGAACATGTCAGCCATTTCCCTCTCTGACATGGGTGGTTGGACAGCAGCAGCAAGCTGTCTCCACCTTTGGGCATATTCCCTGAAGCTCTCTCTGGAAGACTGAGACATGCCCATTAGAAGAGTTCTATTGGGAGCCATGTCCAGGTTGTACTGATATTGTCTAATGAAAGCTTCAGCCAAATCTTTCCAGCATCTTATGGTGGCCCTAGACAAATGTGAATACCACTCTCTCAAAGCTCCAGTCAGACTGTCCTCAAAGTAGAACATCCATAGCTTTTCATCCATGGTATAAGCCTTGAGCCTACCCAAGAAAGATTGCAGGTGAGTACGTGGACAGGAGGTTCCATTATACTTTTTAAAGCATGGGGGTTTGAATTTGTGGCGAATTCTCACCCCATCTACTAGTCCCATGTCCATCACATCGAAGCCTAAAGAATTCTGAGACTCCAAAGATCTTAACTTCTCAGCAATTTCGTCCAATCTCCTGTCATATACTTCATCTCCAGCCCCCATAACAGTAAATTGTTCTTCTTGGGGATCCTCTTGCAGGATTCTCCCCCCAACAGTATTACCTTGCACATTTCTCGGGATATTAACCTCTGGATCCAGATGAGGTCCAAATACTGGTGGGTCAATACGAGGCTGGCCCCGTTCATTGTTACTAGTTCCTCCTGTTCCAAGGTGAGGCTCCTCAGGAGTTTGTCTTTCCACCAGCTCTCTTAACCTTTCTTGACTCTAGGCTAAGCCAGTCATCACTGCCATGAATTGAGACATCTGATTTCTCATCTCCAATCTCTCATTGGTCATCTGATTTCTGACCTCAGTCAGATCTTGCTGTACTTGTTCCATTTGAATACCGGGAAGGTTGTTACGAGTCGGGTACCGGTGCGCGCGGTTGACAGGGAACACTCGGCGACGAGCAATGTTTCCTGAAGTCACAACAAAGTTAGAAACAATAATAATAATGAAACCTACAAAACAAAAACAAAGTTAGTATGCAATGCAGTATGCTTATTTGTTTTCCAAGGTATCCGGTTTGGTTCTTGGTTTTGACCTTTCCAGACCTCGAGGAAGATACTTGATGTTGTTGAGAGAAACCCAAATAGAAACAAACTAAAATATATTACAAATGGAGAATAATACATAGTTTGTTTTACAACACATGCCCATGAAGGGTCAAAATACAATAAAGGGAAAAGTACATCAAATGGAAATAACAACAAACAAAGAATCAGACATCCAGTCCAAACTCATCCTCTTTGACCTCTTTCAGGAGTGCCTCAGTCACTGGACCAGCTGGGTGCTCAGTAATGGTCCTAATGAGGAGGTTCCTGGTAGCAATGACAGTGGTCAGCTTCTTATGCTTGTCTTGGTCCTTTGATCTTTTCAATCCTGCTCTAAGCTTCAACTCTGAAATCTCCTTTTGGGCTGCCAATAAAGCTTCCTGCTGCTTCTTCTCATTGGCCTCTAGTTGTTCAATCCTGGCTTGAGTTTTCTGGTCTTCTTGTGTACGGGCTCCGGTGATCCTGACCCACCTAGCCTGACTCTCTTGCAAATAGTGCTCAGCCCTAGCCTTCTGAATCTTATCCTCCTTGCAGGCATTCTTTAATATCTGTTCTCCAGCCCTTGCTTTCCTTATGTAGTCCTCTGTCCTTTCAATTTTGGTCAGATGCTCAACCTTGAGCTTTTCCAATCTCTCAATGTCCAGACGACCATCACTCCTTTCCCAAAGAGTTTTCTTCAAAGCCTCAGATAACTTCTCATTCCTTTCCTTCAGCTTCTCAAATTCTTCTAGGCTGACAGTTGCTGCTGGCTATACAGTGGATGGTCCAGGCACGTCTTCCAAGATGAAAGGCATTCTGGTAATTTGAGCTCTAGTATGGGACCCGTCATAGTATTGAGCTGAAGCAACATTATTACACCTTCCAAGAATAACCATCCCTTTTGTCTGGATGTTGTCCCAAGCCCAAGATGCTTGTCTGACAGCAGCTGAATTAGGTTTCACTTCACAATACAGGGTCTCAGCTAAATCTTGTCCTCTGGGAGGGTGAACCAAAGCATAGCCCAGTTGTCTCTTAAACAGCAAAGGATTGTAGTTGATGCAACCCTTTACTCCTATCAGAGGTACATTTGGGTATTGTCCACAGCTGGAGATAATGTCCTTGCCTTTGGTGCTCTGGGTGCACCATCTAATATCATCTGAAGTCAAGGCAATGAGCCTCTTGGCCCAATTCTTCTGTTGGTGGGGATTCAAGAAAGCATCTGACTTAGGCAAGTGTCTGAGCAGCCATGTGTAAAACAAAGGAGCACAACATCTCACCAACTTCCCCCTTTGTTTCTCATTCCTCTGATGAATGGAGTAATAGAAATCTCCTAGTAATGTAGGTACTGGGTTCTTCAGAAGAAAAAGATGGATGGCATTCTTGCTGACAAATTTAGGCTCATCTGCAAACAGTATAGCCCCATATATGCTGAGGGCTAATAGTGCATAGACTGCCCTCTATTCTCCCAATGAAGCTTTCAGGATGGCTTGAGAAATCAAGAAGTCCAAATGCAAACCAGGGATCCCAGCTTTTGTTGTCATACTTTGCTCAATCAAGGCAGGCTCCAGGTACAATGCCTTTGCTATCTCTTCATTTCTGGGAGCTGGCATCTCTGGGTTAAAGGGGATTCCACCTCTGATAGGTACACCAATCAATAAAGAAAACTCTTCCAGCAGAGGCCCTTGTAAACACCCCAAATTTTCCCTCACCCTTTCACACCATGGCTTGTGATCTTTTCATATGCATAATTCAATTATACCATCTCATATTGCATTTTTGATTCACTGCATTGCTTCTAAGTCATCTGCATCTAGGGTTTGTGATCTGAGCTATCCCTGAGCCATTTGAGCCACTTCAAAGATCTTCAATTACTTCAAAGGGGTCCATGAATGTTCAAACATCATATTATATCCTCTCAAAGTCAAGAAAGTCAAAGAATCACAAGAACTGAGAAAGGCATGGAAGCAGAGCCAAGTTTAACTGCACAGATGACCTAGAATTAGGGTTTTGGTTTCAAAGGCCATAACTCCAAATTTTTTGGTCATTCTTGTTTCTATTGGTCTCTATATGTCATAAGGATAATGCATATCAATTTTCATGAAGAAATTTCATGGGGAAGGCTTCTGATCAAGGGTTGACTTCTTGAGCAAGTCAGTGTAAAATCAGGGCATCTGAGGCCCCCAATGACCTAACCAAAGGGTATTCTTCATCATTTTGAATGTGTATGATCTTTATTTGATCATAGAATATGTTAGAAGTTCACAAAATTGAAGAATTTCAAGCCATTTGCAAAGTTGCCTTTTTGGGAAAATGACTTGTAATGGAAACTTGCCATTTTGGGAAAGTTTTTCAACCCTTTCTTTTTGATTCAAAAATGCTTCAAATGAGAAAACTTTGGTCATGAAAGTTGTAGAATGGATCATTCCCTTTTCAATAAAGTACAAGAACTCATTCTAATTCATTTTGGATCAAAAGTTATGGCTTGTCAAAGTTGAGGAAAATCACATAATTTCAAGTTTTGTACCAAAGAGGCAAAGTTGCAAAACCTCTTGCCAAGGCAAAATGAGACCTCAAAGTGACTTCTAATCTTTGCACAAACATAAACCAATGCCTAAAAGTCAGAATGCACCAAAGGTTTGCCCATTTTCATGACTTATGGATCAAGAAATCACAAAAGGGGCAAAATTGGACAAAGTTGCAAAACATCATACAAACCCTAATCCACTTGCTAATTGGCTTCAAGACTGATCCCATGGTTCTCCTCATTCCTTGCTATGCAGGACACCCCTTTGTCCTTGGCCTACCAATGACTCATACCTCTCTTACACAAAACATTGACTTTATGCAAAAGGGCCATACCAATCAAGATAGGCCACACCAACTCCACAGACCTATCACAGTGTGATAAGTGGACAAAGAACAACTCAAAGCAACACACACACAAGCCTGAAACACTCTCCAAGCCATAGCTCCAAGCTTTCACCTCTTATGAATTTTCATTCGAAACACACTCCACAAGACACAAACACAAAAACAAACTTCATAGAACATCTCAGCATGTTCCACTGATCATCCCTGACCCTTCACCTTGTCCTGAAATCCCCTGGAATCAAAACACGATTCTCACCCCTCACTGAATAGAACTCCATAAAACTCACAAATCAGCCACTTTCCAATCCAACTAAACCTCAAAACATCTTCAGGAGGTCCATTGGAGAAGCTTTGAAGCAAGGAGGCAGCCTGAAAGCTCCAAACTGAAAGCTTCACTTCAGGTAGCTTCGAAAATTATTTTTTCCAGAAACCTTGTTTTAAGTTACTAAAATGATCTACATGCTTCCCTGAGTGCAATGAGCTTTGAATTTTTTAAAATGGTGTAGAAATGAGGATGTATGGTCTGTCTGAAACTTTGCCCGTGAATTTGATTTTTGCTTGTTCTTCATGATTCATGAAAAATAAATAAGTTTTGTTGCTGGATTCTTGTTTAGGATATTTGGTTGAGTGGATCTGGAGATTTTGGCATGTTTTAGTGAGGTTTTGAGAGAGATAGGTTGAAGGTCTCGCCGGAGAAGACGACCGGAAGTCTTCTCCGGCCACCTGAGGGTCATTAAACCCTAATCTATGTAATTAATCAACTTTGAATTTGGACCCTGGATCCTGTTGACTTCCATTGACTCCCGCGTGAATGAACGCACCAGATCTTTCATTAAACCCTAATTCAGATTAATTAGGTTAATTAATTAGGATTAAAATTTGAATTTTCCAGAATCAATCCTAGCCACTCAAACGCGCGCCAGTCAACTCCCGTCCTCTGACTTTGAATCTCAGCCTTAGATCCTGCATACTTTCCATTTAATTTCATTTTTATTTCATTTTTATTCATTTTTCTTTCATATTTATTTTAAAATAGTTAGAAAAATCCTAAAAATATTTCCCTTTGCATTTTTGTTTCAAATATGTTTCTTAATCAGAAAATGATTTTTATTTTATTTTTTGCATTAAAAATTATTTTTAAATCATTTAAATGTTTATTTTTAATTAATTAAGGGAATTTAATTAATTAAAAATACATTTAGGTATTTAAAAATCAAAAAAAAATTCACATAACATTTAAAAACATTTAGAAACATTGTTCAACTCTCAAACCAAATTTATTTTTTGTTCTTGATTCCTTTTGATCATTTTCATTGGATTTAATTTCATTTCAAGGCAATATTTTGTTTCAAACTTCAAAAACTTCTTCCTGCCTAACCATTGAGAGTTGAATGATGATTCTTCTTGCATTGCACTCTTCATAGCATGTAGTTTATAGGATAAAATTGGTTTGAATTGATCTTGCATTTTCAATTTGTTTAGCATTTTTCTTGACAAGGTACCTTAAAACCCTAGCAATCTTAGGAAATTCATAACTTACAATAGGTTAAGAGTTGGATCCTCTCCTTTGGGCAGTGAGTTTGTATAGGTTTAGGGTATCTTTGATTTCATTTTCAAAATTTTATCATGTCATTTGCTTCTGGTTTTGGATTTTTGCTTTGCATGATGTATGTAACCCTAATTTATGCCTTCCTTTGCATCCATCTTTCATTTGCTTGCATCCATTGACTTGCCATGACATTTTGTGCATCTACATGATTCATGATACATCTTAGGACATATTAGAATCATGTTTGATCATTGCATCTTTCATCTGCTATGTTATATGTCATTTGCATTTCATAACTTTTCATGTACATTCATGGTTCAAGGCATGATCCATTTGCCTCCTTATGCTTGTTTGATCATTCTCATCTCTTGTCATGTGTTTGCATCATCTCTTAGCATCATTAACATAATGTAATTGCTTCTGACTTTGGTTGGCATCATTACATTTCATCTCATTTGCATTTCATTTCATTTTCTTTTGGCTAACTTTTCAGGTGGTAAGTTGTTTTGAGAAGTGAATTTGCCTTCACTTCTCACAATCTCTTCTCATCTCTCTTGCATCTTTGCTGCATTTTATTTTGTGTAATGGATTGAGCTTGCTCATTCAAGTTCATCTAACTTTCTTCAAGCAACTTGTCTTCTTAAGTGAAGCAAGTTGTTTTGCTTCTTCTTTCTCCTTGCTCCTTTCATCTGCTTCCTTCCTGGTGGTTCCTCTGAAGATCTTCTTGCAAACCTCATAAACCCTAGGATCTCCAAGCATGATAACAATTAGGGATTGATTAGTCCCCCCGTTTAGTTTTACCTTTGTGTCATCATTGAGTCTTCTCATCTCATCTCATAATCAGGGACTAAACCCTAAAGGTTTTAAGGCTTTGTGATTAAGCTTATGCCTGCATCCTTCTATTAGGATGAAGTGTATAACTTTAATCATAAGTGTTAAACCCTTAATGTGTTTAAATCCTTTAATCAACTCACTTAATAATCATCAAGACATCAAGCTTGTAACTTGGGCCTTGCATTAGGGTTCTAATTCTTCCTTAATTGGTTAAGAAGGACTAACCCTAGTGTTAATGGACAAGTCCCCCTCAAGTTGTCTTACAAACCATAAAAATCATTTCTTCATCTTATCATTAATTAAAATCCACTTTAATAAAGGCTTTGTTTTTTCATGAGGTTAATCCCTAATCATGGATTAAGTTGAGGAGCCTTTCTCAGCTTAAATGTTCTCATCTATTATCCTTCTATTAGGATGGTGTAATGAGTCCATTAAATCCTTGATTATGGCTTAAACTCATTACTTAACACTAAACAAAAACTCCAAAAGCATCTAAAATAAATGCAAGTAGGTTAATGATCTTAATCCTACATCATGGTAATTAAGTGTGAGATGCTGACTTCACACTTAAGGTATTCTCATTACCCCCTAATCAGAGGGAGGATGTGATGAGTTTACTAACCCTTGACTTAGGCTTAAGCTCATTTTCTTATGACAAACTCCAAAAAGTAATAAAAGATTGAAAACACAAAAAACAAACAATAATCGTCTCCTCCGGGATTCTTTTCTCACCTCATTCACTCACAAACGAGAACTTGCTTCTTCCGTCTAAATGCAAGACAGTTTGCACCTGAGCCAGACAGGTCACACACTTGGGCATAGACAAATAGGCAGTTCACAAGTCAATTTACCTTTCAGTCTCTTTGGGTCAAACTACGGTGTTTTGACTTCCTCATTGCACGAGAGGATACGTAGGCATAACTTAACAGTTATCGAACAAAAGTCTCTATATATTCCCCCTCTTTCCATTATTATTCTTTGAGCCTCATAGTCTTGAGCTTCATACTCTTTTCTTACACTGACACTTCACATACTTTACTTCATTTCTTTTACACTGACACTTGCATTCTTTTCCAGCTTTGATACTAAAATTACACTGACACTACCCCTTTTAAACACAAATCTTTTAAGCGTGGATCCCGTCGAGTACGGCGGACAATCTGGGTGCTAATACCTTCCCAGGTTGTAACCAACCCCCTTTCTCAGTCTCTCTGGTTCGCAACCGTCTTATCCATATCTTTCTAGGTTTATGCAGCATTACCTTTCCTTCGGGATAAAAATGCCTAGCTGGCGACTCTTTTCTCCTAAGTTCACCCCTGTGTGTTCTCTCCCTCTTTCGCCGACCGTTCGCGTCTGTACCCCTCTTGGCCCCGTGTCATCAGGTGGGAGGGACAGCTTGGCGACTCTGCTGGGGACCCTTATACTGTAACCAGGGCTTCTGGTTCTTTTTGTGGGTTCCTCCTAGCGCTTGTTTGATTTGTGTTTACTAGGGTGTTATGTGCTAATTGTGTTTGTATATTTGCTTTATTTACTGCTTTATGTACAATTATTTATTGCTTTCTTTACAGCTTTATACATCATACTGTCATATTGTCATCTGGCTGGATCTGGTTTTTGTTTTGATGGGTGGGGTTCTATTGAGAGTTTAAGGTCCTATACTTGGGACCTGAGTGACACCTAGGCTAGAGTGGTTCATGTTCTTTCCCATTCCATTTCGGTCTGGTGCGGGAATATGAAACACAGTTCAGATGTGGGTTTCTTCTTGAGAACTCTGTGCTACAGATTTCCTGTAGTGCTAGGGCTATCTGGGAAGCCTGCTAAGTCTGGATGACCTTTATTATGACCTTCAGAAACTGAGGTGAATTAGAGGAGGATCTTTTATGGTTATTGTAAACACTGTACCTCCGGGTTAGAAGTGTTTACACTTCTCATAACTGATCCAAGTCTGAGGATCCTTGTTTTAGAACACTACCTGTGAGGGGTTGGGCTGTTTACAGGTTTGCAGGTACCATTGGCCACATCATACCCTGTTACTGTTTGGTTTAAGAGTACCTCACTTTGGACAGTTCTTGTGATTTAAACCATGGACATGTGACTCTTTATTTGAGTCCCCCTACCTTGGTTACTGGATTTCTGAACCTCCATCTGGACTTCCTGAACATACATGGACTTATATCAAGGCAGTAATCAGATCCAGCTTGATCACAAACCCTTGCATATCATTTGTATACTCATCATTTGCATCATTTAACATTTGCTTATTTATTTTTCAGGGTATCCACATTGTATCTGGCTTGGTTTTGACCCCTTCATCTGCATAGACTTCTGTTCATCAGTTATCTGCTTCAGCTATCTTCATCAGTTGCCTGCTTCAGCTACTTTTATCACCAGCCTCAGCCTATCAGTGGCTCATCTCCAGTATTAGTCTTCATCATCAGCATTTTTTTCCAGCTCTTCATCGGCAGTCATGGCACCCAAGAAGAGCAACATTTCATACCATTTCTTTGAGCCTGTGCTGACTGGCATCAGACAGGTCCAGGCACTTATCACTCCAGACCACATCCCATTATTCAGAGAGCATTATGGAGGCATCCTTGATATGGTTATGGACCTGGACCCTTCTCAGAGGAGTTTGATCCACACTTGCCTACAGTTTTATGACCCTCCTTTGAGATGCTTCACTTTCCAGAACTTTCAGTTAGGACCTCTGCTGGAGGAATTCTCATCATTGATTGGAATACCTGTCAGGGGTGGTGTCCCCTTCAACCCAGAGACGACTTCTCCCAGCAATGGAGAAGTGGCAAAGGCACTGTACCTAGAGCCTATATTGATCGAGAAGAACATGACCACAAATGTTGGAATCCCTGGTTTGCACTTAGACTTTCTGACTTCTCAGGCCATCCTGAAGGCCTCCTTGGGGGAATGGAGGGCAGTCTATGCATTGTTAGCCCTCAGTATATGGGGTTATACTATTTGCAGATGAGCCCAAGTTTATCAGCAAGAGTTCCATTCATCTCTTCCTTTTGAGGAACCCAGTACCCACATTGCTGGGAGATTTCTATTATTCTGTTCACCAAAGAAATGAGAAGCAGAGAGGAAAGTTGGTGAGATGTTGTGCTCCTCTATTTCACACCTGGCTGCTTAAACACTTACCTAGGACTGATGCCTTCCTGAATCCTCACCAACAGAAGAATTGGGCTAAGAGACTTATTGCTTTGACTTCAGATGACATCAGATGGTGCACCCAGAGCACCAAGGGCAGAGACATAATCACTAGCTGTGGGCAGTACCCCAATGTACCTCTAGTAGGAGTGAAGGGTTGCATCAACTACAATCCTTTGCTGTTTAAGAGACAATTGGGCTATGCTTTGGTTCACCCTCCTAGAGTGCAAGATTTAGCTGAGACCCTGTATTGTGAGATAAAGCCTAATCTAGCTGTTGTCAGGCAAGCATCCTGGGCTTGGGACAACATCCACACCAAAGGGATGGCCATTCTTGGGAGGTGCAATAATGTGGATTCAGCTCAGTATTATGAATGGTCTCATGCTAGGGCTCAGATTTCTGGGATGCCTTTCACCATTGAGGATGCACCTGGACCATCCACAGTACCACCTCCAGCCACTGTCAGCCTGGAAGAATTTGAGAAGCTGAAGGAAAGGAATGAGAATCTGTCTCAAACTCTGAAGAAGACCCTCTGGGAGAGGAGTGATGGTCGTCTAGACATTGAGAGGTTAGAGAAGCTTAAAGTAGAGCATCTAGCCAAGATTGAGAAAGCAGAGGACTACATCAAGAAATCAAGAGCTGGGTTGCAAATATTGAAGAATGCCTGTAAAGAGGCCCAGTTTCAAAAGGCTAGGACTGATCTCTATCTGCAAGAAAGTCAAGCTAGGTGGGTCAGGATCACTGAAGCTCGCACTCAAGAAGATAAGAGAACTCAAGCTAGGATTGAGCAGTTGGAGGCCAATGAAAAGAAGCAACAGGAAGCTCTGCTGGCAGCCCAGAAGGAGATTTCAGAATTAAAGCTTAGGGCTGGCTTGAAGAGATCAAAGGATCAGGACAGGCACAAGAAGCTGACCACTGCTATTGCCACCAGAAATCTTCTTATCAGAAACATTATAGAGCATCCGGCTGGTCCTGTAACTGAAGCACTTTTGAAGGAGGTTAAGGAGGATGAATTTGGATCAGATGTTTGACTTCTTTGCTTGTTGTTATTTCCATTTCATGTACTTTTCTTTTTTACCCTTCAGGGGAATTTGTTGTAAAAACAAACTATGTATGATCCACCATTTGTAATGTATTTGTAAGTTTGTTTCATTGAGTTTTCTTTCTCTCAAGCAGCATCAAAGCATCTTCCTCAGGGTCTGGAAAGGTCAAAACCGAGAGCCAAGCCGAATACCTTGGAAAATAAATAAGCATACTGCATTGCATGCTAACTTTTGTTTTGTTTCGTAGGTTTTTGTTTTGTTTGTTACTAACTCTGTTGTGGTTCAGGAATTATTGCTCGCCGTCGGGTGTTCCCTCTCAACCGTCTGCACAGGTATCCTACTCGCAACAATCTTCCTGGTATACAAATGGATCAAGTACAGCAGGATCTGACAGAGGTCATGACTCAGATGGCTAATGAAAGGCTGGAGATGAGAAACCAAATGACCCAATTCATGGAAGTAATGAATGGCTTGGCCCAAAGTCAAGAAAGGTTGAGGGAATTGGTAGAAAGACAAACCCCGGAAGAACCCCATCTGGGAACTGGAGGAACAAGTAATAATGAAAGGGGTCAGCCTCATGTTAATCCACCAGTATATGGGCCTCATCTACATCCGGAAGTCAATATCCCGGGTAATGTGCAAGGAAATACTACTGGGGGAAGGATCTTACAAGAAGACCCCCAAGAAGAGTAGTTTACTGTAATGGGAGCTGGAGATGAAGTTTATGATAGAAGGTTTGATGAAATCGCTGAGAAATTGAGATCTCCGGAGTCTCAAAATTCCCTGGGTTTTGATGTCATGGATATGGGGTTAGTGGATGGGGTAAGGATTCCCCACAATTTTAAACCCCCGTGCTTCGAGAAATACAATGGAACTTCCTGTCCACGAACTCACTTACAATCCTTCCTGGGAAGACTTAAAGCATACACCATGGATGAAAAACTGTGAATGTTTTACTTTGAAGACAGTTTGATTGGGGCTTCAAGGGAGTGGTATTCACACTTGACCAAAGATACTATTAGATGCTGGAAGGACCTAGCTGAAGCCTTCATCAGGCAGTACCAATACAATCTGGACATGGCTCCTAACAGAACCCTTCTGATGGGAATGTCTCAATCCTCCAGGGAAAGCTTTAGGGAATATGCCCAAAGGTGGAGATAGCTTGCTGCTGCTGTCCAACCACCCATGTCGGAAAGAGAAATGGCTGACATGTTTATGAACACTCTACAAGGAACATATATTGATAGGCTAGCTGCCTTTTCTTCCACCAGCTTCGCTGACGTAGTTATAGCTGGAGAAAGAATTGAAAGCCTTTTGAAAATGGGCAAGATTTCTGATAATGGTGCTAGTTCGTCCAGTAATCCCAGGAAGCCTTTTGTGGGACCTCGAAGAACCGGTGAGACAAATGCCATTCATGCCAGCAGGGGCAGACCTCAGTATGTTCATAGGTCAGTGGCAACTGTCACTATTCCAGCTCCGATTCCTCAGCAACCAGCATATCAACAACCACAACAAACACACTATCAGCAGCAAGTCCAGTATCCGCCACAAAGAACCTACAACAACAACAACAACAATCAACAACAAAGACCCTTTCAGCAAAGACCATCACAGGCAAATAGGGTGATTGATCCTATCCTTATGCCTTATGCTGCCTTGTTGCCACAACTCCTGAAACTCAACCTGGTTGAGTTAAGGACATTGGCACCACCAGACCCCTCCAATCTGCCAAGAAATTATGATGTCAACGCCAGATGTGCTTTCCACTCCAATGCACCTGGCCACAATACGGAAAAATGCAGGGCTTTACAAATGAAAGTACAAGACCTGGTGGATTCTAAAGCCCTCAACTTTACACCCCCTCCAAGTGTCACCAAGAATCCCATGCCCAATCATGGAGGGCCAAGAATTAATGCCATTGAGGAAGACAAGCCATCTTTCTTAATCACCAGTGTTGGACAGATTCGAACACCTCTGGTCAAAATTAAAGCTCAGCTTCTAGAATGCCAGATGTTCCCCGGGTGTGAGCTCGGTTGTGGTTATTGCAACATTTCGGTCAACGGGTGTGATAATTTGAGAAGCGGCATAGATGGTCTTATCAAAAGTGGTATACTTCCGATCACAACAACGACGCCTACAAATCCAGCAATTCCTTTGACAACCATTCCTGATTCTTCTACAACAGCAGCAACAATCATTCCAACCGATTCATCAATATCATCAACAATGGCTTCATCTATCACCTCAACAAATCAGATGTCAACAACCATTTCTTCTACAACATCAGCATCCATTTATTCAACAGAATCTTCTACAACACCAGCAAGGCTCGATGAATATATCTCAGCAGTCACAATTTACTATGATCCATCAAATGTTCCTCCAAACAACAACTTTCAACAACAAACAGTGGCACCTCCTGCCAGATCACCGGTCACCATTTACTACGATCCGCACACCATTTCAGTACCTTCCTCTGCAGCAGTCAGTCCAGTTACCGTCACGGTGCCTGGACCAGTTCCATATGAAAGCAGTAATGCCATACCTTGGCATTATGGCTCTGACCTCTACTGCAACGGGGAGAAAATCACCTTGGACTCTTCAACTTCTTCTCCACAGATTGATAATGTGGGGGGAGGCGGAGGCTTCACCAGAAGCGGACGCCTTTTTGCCTCACAATTGCAAAGACCTAATGCCGAAGCAGAAGCTGCTGCAAAAGCAAAGGGGAAGAGTGTGATACCTGAAGAACCAATTATCAAAGAAACTCAGAAGACATCTTTTGAGCAAGATGTAGACGAGTTTATGAGAATTATAAAGAGAAGTGATTACAAGGTGGTGGATCAGCTTCACCAAACTCCCTCAAAGATCTCCATATTATCCCTGCTAATGTGTTCTGAAGCTCACAGGAATGCATTACTGAAGGTCTTGCACGCAGCATACGTGCCAGAGGAGATCACTGTTAATCAGCTAGAAACTGTGGTGGCAAATGTCAACACCAGTCATGGACTGGGCTTTACCAATGCTGACTTAACAACTGAGGGGCGTAACCACAACAAGGCTTTACACATCACTCTAGAATGCAAGGGTGCTGTTCTATCTCATGTACTGGTGGATACTAGGTCATCGCTCAATGTTCTACCAAAGAAAGCCTTAGTGAAGCTGGAGTATGATGGCTTGGCACTGCGTCTGAGTAATTTGGTGGTAAGAGCATTTGATGGCTCTAAAAGATCAGTGCTTGGAGAGATTGATCTACCAGTGATGATTGGCCCGCAGACTTTTAAAATTACCTTCTATGTGATGGACATTCAGCCGGCCTACAGCTGTTTGTTGGGTAGACCCTGGATCCATGCCGCTGGCGCTGTTACGTCTACCCTTCACCAGAAGCTGAAATTCGAGTGGGAAGGCCAGATCATCACCATCTGTGGTGAAGAAGACATCTTTGTTAGCCATCTGGCTACGTACAAATACATTGAGATGGATGGAGAGATCCATGAAACTATGAGCAAGGGGTTTGAGGCCCTGAACATTAATGAAGCATCTGCTGTACTGGGAACCTCCATAACGTCATATCAGCAAGCCAGGAAGGTTGTTGAAGAGGGTACTGCCCAAGGCTGGGGCAAGCTGCTGCCCGTGGAGAAGAAGGAGGACAGATTTGGGTTGGGTTACAAACCAACTCAACAAGATCAATCAGAGGCTGCCAAGAAGCCCAGTTTTGTCAGCGGGGGAATGCTCACCCCAGATGCAGTGAACAACTTGGAAGACGAGGATGAAAGCGACCGCAACCTGGAGAGCTGGATACGTCCAAGGATCCCGGGGAGCCAAGTCCATAACTGGTCTTCCCAGGAAATTATAAGGGTTACTCCTGCAGAGTAATTATTATTTCCTGTATTTTTAAGCATGCATCAAGTCTTGCATCTTGCCCAAGATGACAAGACTCATTTTGTAATCGGGCCATCTTGTAATTTTGTGCAAACAGATTAATCAATGAATATCGGACATCTTTTGCAAATGAGTCTTTTTCTTTCCCGCTCACTGTTTTTCATTTTTCTTTTTGTACAAAAATAAAATGGCAATGTTTTCCAAAATGATAACTTCATTTCACTTTCTCTAAACAAGATTTAAATCAGTCACTAAAATGAACAATCTAAACCCTTGCAGAGAGTGCCTTTCAGACTGCACCGACAACAACATTGCTATGGCTTCGTATGACTTTGACAATCCAATCAATCAAGCTGATGAAGGGGTTGAAGAAGATTATGAGCTTCCTGAAGAGCTAGCCAGGTTGTTAAGGCAAGAGGAGAAGGTTATCACGCCTCATCAGGAGGAGATTGAAACGGTTAATCTTGGTACGGAAGAAGACGTGAAAGAGGTTAAGATCGGGGCCTGCCTACAAGATTCAGTGAAAGAGCAACTGATTGATATGCTTCAGGAGTATGTGGATGTCTTTGCTTGGTCTTATCAGGACATGCCAGGGTTGGACACCGACATTGTCATGCACAAGCTGCCTTTGAAGGAAGATTTCCCACCAGTAAAACAGAAACTGCGCCGTACTCGCCCAGATATGGCAATGAAGATTAAAGAAGAGGTACAAAAGCAGTGGGACGTCGGGTTCCTTGCTGTAACTAGCTATCCGCCGTGGGTCGCTAATATTGTACCGGTACCTAAGAAAGACGGCAAGGTGAGGATGTGTGTGGATTACCGGGATCTGAACAGAGCCAACCCGAAAGATTATTTCCCTTTACCTCACATTAATGTATTGGTTGATAATACGGCTCAGTTCTCGGTGTTCTCCTTCATGGATGGATTTTCGGGATACAACCAGATCAAAATGTCACCTGAAGACATGGAGAAGACAACTTTCATCACACCCTGGGGCACGTTCTGTTATAAGGTGATGCCATTCGGACTGAAGAATGCTGGTGCAACTTATCAACGGACTATGGTAACATTATTCCACGACATGATCCATAAAGAAATTGAATGTTATGTGGATGATATGATTGCCAAGTCCCTCACAGAAGAAGACCACCTGGTAAATCTGTTGAAGTTATTCAAGCGTTTGAGGAAGTACCAACTGAAGTTAAACCCCAACAAATGCACATTCGGGGTACGATCTGGTAAGCTGCTGGGATTTATTGTAAGTGAGAAAGGGATTGAAGTTGACCCTGATAAAGTCAAAGCCATTCAAGAAATGCCTGCACCAAAGTCAGAAAAAGAAGTTCGGGGGTTTCTAGGTAGATTGAACTACATTTCAAGGTTCATATCTCACCTTACAGCAACCTGTGAGCCCTTGTTCAAATTGTTGAGAAAAGAACAAACGGTCAGGTGGAACGAAAACTGCCAGAGAGCTTTTGACAAGATCAAGGGATACTTACAAGAGCCTCCAATCCTTATGCCTCCAGTTGAAGGAAGACCTCTAATAATGTACTTAACAGTATTAGAAGAGTCAATGGGGTGTGTGCTGGGCCAGCATGACGAGTCTAGTCGAAAAGAGTATGCAATATACTACCTAAGCAAAAAGTTTACCGACTGTGAACAACGTTATTCACTGCTCGAGAAAACTTGTTGTGCTTTAGCGTGGCCTGCTCGCTGACTAAGGCAGTATATGTTGACCCACACTACTTTATTGATATCAAAGATGGACCCAGTTAAGTAGATTTTTGAGAAGCCAGCGCTTACCGGACGGGTTGCAAGATGGCAAATGATTCTCACGGAATATGACATTCAGTACACCTCTCAAAAGGCCATCAAGGGCAGTGTATTGTCTGATTATCTTGCTGAGCAACCCATTGATGATTACCAGCCTATGAGATTTGACTTCCCAGATGAAGACATCATGTTCATAAAAGCAAAAGATCATGAAGAGCCTGTCCACACCGAGGGGCCTGACCCAGAAGAAGAATGGACTATGATGTTTGATGGGGCTGTTAACATGAATGGTCGTGGTGTTGGTGCATTACTCATTACACCTAAGGGGGTTCACATGCCTTTCTCGGCAAAGCTCACCTTCAACTGCACTAACAACGAAGCTGAATACGAAGCTTGCATTATGGGTCTTGAGGAAGCCATTGACCTCAGGATCAAGACTTTAACTATGTTCGGAGATTCAGCTCTGGTAGTTAATCAAACCAATGGCAAATGGTACACCCATCAAGATCATCTGATACCTTACATGGATTATACAAGAAGGTTGTTGACTTTCTTCACAACGGTCAAGCTTGAGTACATCCCTTGAGACAAAAATCAATTTGCAGATGCTTTGGCTACCATTTCATCAATGATCAAAGTTCAAGCTGCCAACTTTGTGCCTCGGATTTCAGTATCCAGACTTGACAGACCAGCATATGTATTCTCAGCAGATGTTGTTAAAGACGATAAGCCTTGGTTCCATGACATTAAGTGCTTCTTGGAGGATCAAACGTACCCACCTGGGGCATCTTCCAATGATAAGAAGACATTAAGAAGGCTAGCTGGTAGTTTCTTCCTGAATACTGATGGTTCCTTGTACAAGAGAAACTTTGATATGGTACTCCTCAGATGCGTTGATAGAACAGAAGCAGACTTGTTGATGCACGAGGTGCACGAAGGATCCTTTGGTACCCATGTAGGAGGGCATGCAATGGCTAAAAAGTTGCTAAGATCAGGCTACTACTGGATCACAATGGATGCCGATTGTTGTGCCTATGCCAGAAAATGCTATAAATGCCAGATCTATGCGGATAAGGTGCATGTGCCTCCAAATCCTCTGAATGTGATGTCTTCACCCTGGCCCTTCGCCATGTGGGGCATTGATATGATTGGCAAGATTGAGCTGACCGCTTCAAATGGCCACAGATTCATCCTGGTAGCCATCGACTATTTCACCAAGTGGGTTGAAGCAGCTTCTTATGCAAATGTTACAAGGCAAGTGGTAGCCCGATTTCTGAAGAGGGACATCATCTGTCGGTATGGAGTGCCCGAGCGAATCATTACTGATAATGGTTCCAACTTGAACAATAAAATGATGGCAGAGCTGTGCCGGGACTTCAAAATCCAACACCACAATTCTTCTCCTTACAGGCCAAAGATGAATGGCGCTGTTGAGGCAGCTAATAAGAATATCAAGAAGATTGTGCAGAAGATGGTGGTTACCTATAAAGATTGGCATGAAATGCTGCCATTTGCCTTGCATGGGTACCGTACGTCAATCAGAACATCCACTGGGGCAACACCGTATCAACTTGTGTATGGTATGGAGGTAGTCCTACCTGTTGAAGTTGAATTACCCTCCTTGCGAGTACTGATGGACGTTAAGCTGAATGAAGCAGAGTGGGTCCGATCCCGATACGAACAGCTGAACTTGATTGAAGAGAAGAGATTGGCTGCAATCTGTCATGGGCAGCTGTATCAGAAAAGAATGAAGAAAGCCTTCGATCAGAAAGTCAGGCTCCGAGAGTACCAAGTAGGGAATCTTGTGCTAAAAAGACTCCTCCCTCCTCATACAGACCACAGGGGCAAATGGACTCCGAACTATGAAGGACCATTCGTAGTAAAGAAAGTTTTCTCTGGTGGAGCACTGATGCTCAGCACTATGGATGGTGAAGACTTCCATTCCCCTGTGAATTCAGATGCAGTTAAAAAATACTTCGCATAAAATGACCCGCTGGATATAAAAACAAAATGTAAGACCAGGCAAAAATAGGGCATCCCGGCGAGTCAAAAACAGAATAAAAGACTCGGGAAAAAATAAGGGAAAATAAACAAAAAAATGTACACCCGCTGAGTTGAAAAGCCGCATTGGACAGCTCAGGCAAAAATGGGTATCCCGGTGGATTGAAAACCCCAAAAGGGCGATCCACGCAAAATAAGGGAATAAGCGAACAACTGCATTCTGAATTCGTCTGTATCACTTGCAACGTGGTAAGCTTCGAAAGGTTCGAGCGTCAGTCAGAATCAGCCTTCTTCGGAAAGCAAGACGAGAAGAACGTCAAATGTCATACGAGTCATAGCAAAAGGGAAGCTCCTTGAAGCGTCATCAGCATTGCCAGCATCTTTTGTTTCTCAATTTGTAACAATCTCCTCATTTTAGGGGATTTGTTTCTATGACTGTATCTTGCCAATTCAAGGCACACAAATTAATAAAATCGGATTTTCAGTCTTGTTTCGTCTTATACATTTTATTCTCGTTTGCAAAATGTCCGATGTTTTTAAGATATTGATTGCATAAATATAGATGCTTCTCTTAATACATGCTTACAGGAAATATATTTGCTCCTAGGTTGCCTAAACTCCTATGACGGAATCCAATGAGGAATATCTCGGGATGCTTGTACGTTTCTTTGTCTTTACAGGATTGCAGGTGTTCAGAGTACAACATGGGGCATAAAAGCTTCACCCCAGCAAGCTGGCAAATCATTATCTACTCAGTCCATCTCCCAATTAGCACCAGAGGTGTTTTCTCCCCTGCTGAGTTGTCAAATATCATCCTCAGCAGGATCAACACAGAGATCTCTAGGAAGATCTTCCAGTGATCTTTCTTCTTCCCCAGCCAAGTGCTAGACAGGGAACCATCCCCACAGAGTTTCAGCCTCTATCCAGAAGAGCAACGCCTGAAGGTCTCACAACAGAGTGAAGAAGGCTTCTACAAACCCCAGCTGGGTCCCCCATTACAAGGATAGATCTATCAGTGATTTATTTTCCCCAAGCAGATACAACTTATCAGATCTACCGATGATCTCATCCCAGCTGGGATGTCCACTTCAAGCAGATCAACCAGGGATCTTCACAGCAACGGGATCCGAATCCCGGGTCGTTATCTTTGCATAATCATAGCATTCGCATCATATTCTCCCTGCAGAGCGTAGCATTCCGTTTAATACGGAGCATTACGGCAAAAATCAAACATATTGCATAATCATAAGCCATGTTCTGAATCAAACACTTGTATATAGCTGGCAATTCATCAACGATATACAGGAAACTTCCCAAATTCCCCACCAGAGAGCCAAAGCATTTGCCTTACGCTCACAAATACAGATGCACACTCCTTTTGGCACCCGTCCGTGTCATCATTCCCCAGTAAAGTCGCCCGAGCATTCTTTACAAATAGACCACTTATATTGCAGATACTTCTTGACACCCGTCCGTGTCATACCCCCAGTAGGAAGCCAAAGCGTCCCCTTTGCACTCACAGATATATATCTATACAAATTCCCTGACACCTGTCCGTGTCACCATCCCCAACATAGTTACCTAAACACTGTGTAAACCATGCACCTGTTTATATTACACTTTTCTCTTTCTTGACACTCGTCCGTGTCGCTCTCCCCAGCAAGTTAAATACCCGTCTATACACCACTCATACTTGTTACTCCTGTTTTACTCATACAGATACTCGTCCGTGTCTTGTATACACCACTTATATCCCCTCAGATCCGACACTCGTCCGTGTTCTTTGTTAACCGGTTGGTACTCGTCCGTACCATCATCTCTGAACATGCGTCAAGCGTTTGTTTCTACTTGATACCCGTCCATATCATAATCTTAAGGAGGCTTGTCCGCATCTTTAATCTATACGTCGTGTCAAACACTTATGTCTTCTTGAATTTAGACACTCGTCTGTGTCTACTTTTCCCCAGAAGAGTCCCCGCAGAATCAATACTCGTCCGTGTTCTTTTTTAACTAGTTGATACTCGTCCGTATCATCATCTCCGAACATGTGTCAGCATTTGTTTCTACTAATATTCGTCCGTATCATAGTCTTAAGGATGCTCGTCCGCATCTTTAGTCTATACACAGTACCCAAACACTTATACCTTTCATTTCTTGGGTGTAGACACTCGTCCGTGTTTGCTTTTCCCCAGCGAAGTCCCCAACAAGACTTGTTAAACTATTTCCTTTCTATCTGACATTCGTCCTATGTCATGATCCCTTTTCGGCAGCCGTACCCTGTCAGGTGATCGTCCTTCACCTTTTTGATGATCGTCCTTCATCACCCCCGGTGGAGTCTCTATTTCATTAGAACCCCTTCCTATCCGACAGTCGTCCTATGTCGTGATATTTTTAGCAGCCGTCCCCTGCTAGGTGATCGTCCTTCACCTCCTGATGATCGTCCTTCATCATTTTATCCGATGGTCGTCCCCATCGTTGATCTTGTTATCTGACATTCGTCCTATGTCATGATAAACCCCGAGAGCAGCCGTACCCTGCTAGGTGATCGTCCTTCACCTCTTGATGATCGTCCTTCATCATGCTTATCCGATGGCCTTCCCCATCGTCGACCTTTTTCCGGCATTCGTCCTATGTCGCGATACCTTTGGCAACCGTACCTTGCCAGATGATCGTCCTTCACCTTAGATGACCGTCCCTCATCTTATCCCTAACAGAGCAGCCGTCCCCTGCTAGGTGATCGTCCTTCACCCTTTGATGATCGTACCTCATCGTTTACTTCATTCACCTATAATCCCCAGAGAGTCTTGTAGCTTTTCTTGATGGTCGTCCCCATCATAACCCCTTATATCCCCAGCTTGTCGGCCGTCCCCGTCATAGCTTCATTTCCCGCATCTTCCCCAGCATGTCGGTCGTCCCCGTCATTGCTCTTTCCCCAGCAGTCGTCCTCTGCTCGACAGTCGTCCTCCGTCGCCTGCACTTTATAATCATACTTTATTTTCCTATCCCTTTTCTTCTTCATTCTGTGAGTGCAAATTTTGGACTGTCTTTGATATTCAACCACAAGTTATCTTGTTTGCCTGTTAAGCCGTTGCTTACATCCTGCACAGCTAACTCATGTTTGAATAGGGGCAGCTGTAAACACCCCAAATTTGACCTCACCCTTTCACACCATGGCTTGTGATCTTTTCATATGCATAATTCAATTATAGCATCTCATATTGCATTTTTGATTCACTGCATTGCTTCTAAGTCATCTGCATCTAGGGTTTGTGATCTGAGCTATCCCTGAGCCATTTGAGCCACTTTAAAGATCTTCAATTACTTCAAAGGGGTCCATGAATGTTCAAGCATCATATTATATCCTCTCAAAGTCAAGAAAGTCAAAGAATCACAAGAACTGAGAAAGGCATGGAAGCAGAGCCAGGTTTAACTGCACAGATGACCTAGAATTAGGGTTTTGGTTTCAAAGGCCATAACTCCAAATTTTTTGGTCATTCTTGTTTCTATTGGTCTCTATATGTCATAAGGATAATGCATATCAATTTTCATGAAGAAATTCCATGGGGAAGGCATCTGATCAAGGGTTGACTTCTTGAGCAAGTCAGTGTAAAATCAGGGCATCTGAGGCCCCCAATGACCTAACCAAAGGGTATTATTCATCATTTTGAATGTGTATGATATTTATTTGATCATAGAAGATGTTAGAAGTTCACAAAATTGAAGAATTTCAAGCCATTTGCAAAGTTGCCTTTTTGGGAAAATGACTTGTAATGGAAACTTGCCATTTTGGGAAAGTTTTTCAACCCTTTCTTTTTGATTCAAAAATGCTTCAAATGAGAAAACTTTGGTCATGAAAGTTGTAGAATGGATCATTCCCTTTTCAAAAAAGTACAGGAACTCATTCTAATTCATTTTGGATCAAAAGTTATGGCTTGTCAAAGTTGAGGAAAATCACATAATTTCAAGTTTTGTACCAAAGAGGCAAAGTTGCAAAACCTCTTGCCAAGGCAAAATGAGACCTCAAAGTGACTTCTAATCTTTGCACAAACATAAACCAATGCCTAAAAGTCAGAATGCACCAAAGGTTTGCCCATTTTCATGACTTATGGATCAAGAAATCACAAAAGGGGCAAAATTGGACAAAGTTGCAAAACATCATACAAACCCTAATCCACTTGCTAATTGGCTTCAAGACTGATCCCATGGTTCTCCTCATTCCTTGCTACGCAGGACACCCCTTTGTCCTTGGCCTACCAATGACCCATACCTCTCTTACACAAAACATTGACTTTATGCAAAAGGGCCATACCAATCAAGATAGGCCACACCAACTCCACAGACCTATCACAGTGTGATAAGTGGACAAAGAACAACTCAAAGCAACACACACACAAGCCTGAAACACTCTCCAAGCCATAGCTCCAAGCTTTCACCTCTTATGCATTTTCATTCGAAACACACTCCACAAGACACAAACACAAAAACAAACTTCATAGAACATCTCAGCATGTTCCACTGATCATCCCTGACCCTTCACCTTGTCCTGAAATCCCCTGGAATCAAAACACGATTCTCACCCCTCACTGAACAGAACTCCATAAAACTCATAAATCATCCACTTTCCAATCCAACTAAACCTTAAAACATCTTCAGGAGGTCCATTGGAGAAGTTTTGAAGCAAGGAGGCAGCCTGAAAGCTCCAAACTGAAAGCTTCACTTCAGGTAGCTTCGAAAATTATTTTTTCCAGAAACCTTGTTTTAAGTTACTAAAATGATCTACATGCTTCCCTGAGTGCAATGAGATTTGAATTTTTTAAAATGGTGTAGAAATGAGGATGTATGGTCTGTCTGAAACTTTGCCCGTGAATTTGATTTTTGCTTTTTCTTCATGATTCATGAAAAATAAATAAGTTTTGTTGCTGGATTCTTGTTTAGGATATTTGGTTGAGTGGATCTGGAGATTTTGGCATGTTTTAGTGAGGTTTTGAGAGAGATAGGTTGAAGGTCTCGCCGGAGAAGACGACCGGAAGTCTTCTCCGGCCACCTGAGGGTCATTAAACCCTAATCTGTGTAACTAATCAACTTTGAATTTGGACCCTGGATCCTGTTGACTTCCATTAACTCCCGCGTGAATGAACGCACGAGATCTTTCATTAAACCCTAATTCAGATTAATTAGGTTAATTAATTAGGATTAAAATTTGAATTTGCCAGAATCAATCCTAGCCACTCAAACGCGCGCCAGTCAACTCCCGCCCTCTGACTTTGAATCTCAGCCTTAGATCCTGCATACTTTCCATTTAATTTCATTTTTATTTCATTTTTATTCATTTTTCTTTCATATTTATTTTAAAATAGTTAGAAAAATCCTAAAAATATTTCCCTTTGCATTTTTGTTTCAAATATTTTTCTTAATCAGAAAATGATTTTTATTTTATTTTTTGCATTAAAAATTATTTTTAAATCATTTAAATGTTTATTTTTAATTAATTAATGGAAATTAATTAATTAAAAATACATTTAGGTATTTAAAAATCACAAAAAAAATTCACATAACATTTAAAAACATTTAGAAACATTGTTCAACTCTCAAACCAAATTTCTTTTTTGTTCTTGATGCCTTTTGATCATTTTCATTGGATTTAATTTCATTTCAAGGCAATATTTTGTTTCAAACTTCAAAAACTTCTTCCTGCCTAACCATTGAGAGTTGAATGATGATTCTTCTTGCATTGCACTCTTCATAGCATGTAGTTTATAGGATAAAATTGGTTTGAATTGATCTTTCATTTTCAATTTGTTTAGCATTTTTCTTGACAAGGTACCTTAAAACCCTAGCAATCTTAGGAAATTCATAACTTACAATAGGTTAAGAGTTGGATCCTCTCCTTTGGGCAGTGAGTTTGTATAGGTTTAGGGTATCTTTGATTTCATTTTCAAATTTTTATCATGTCATTTGCTTCTGGTTTTGGATTTTTGCTTTGCATGATGTATGTAACCCTAATTTATGCCTTCCTTTGCATCCATCTTTCATTTGCTTGCATCCATTGACTTGCCATGACATTTTGTGAATCTACATGATTCATGATACATCTTAGGACATATTAGAATCATGTTTGATCATTGCATCTTTCATCTGCTATGTTATATGTCATTTGCATTTCATAACTTTTCATGTACATTCATGGTTCAAGGCATGATCCATTTGCCTCCTTATGCTTGTTTGATCATTCTCATCTCTTGTCATGTGTTTGCATCATCTCTTAGCATCATTAACATCATGTAATTGCTTCTGACTTTGGTTGGCATCATGACATTTCATCTCATTTGCATTGCATTTCATTTTCTTTTGGCTAACTTTTCAGGTGGTAAGTTGTTTTGAGAAGTGAATTTGCCTTCACTTCTCACAATCTCTTCTCATCTCTCTTGCATCTTTGCTGCATTTTATTTTGTGTATTGGATTGAGATTGCTCATTCATGTTCATCTTACTTTCTTCAAGCAACTTGTCTTCTTAAGTGAAGCAAGTTGTTTTGCTTCTTCTTTCTCCTTGCTCCTTTCATTTGCTTCCTTCCTGGTGGTTCCTCTGAAGATCTTCTTGCAAACCTCATAAACCCTAGGATCTCCAAGCATGATAACAATTAGGGCTTGATTAGTCCCCCCATTTAGTTTTACCTTTGTGTCATCATTGAGTCTTCTCTTCTCATCTCATAATCAGGGACTAAACCCTAAAGGTTTTAAGGCTTTGTGATTAAGCTTATGCCTGCATCCTTCTATTAGGATGAAGTGTATAACTTTAATCCTAAGTGTTAAACCCTTAATGTGTTTAAATCCTTTAATCAACTCACTTAATAATCATCAAGACATCAAGCTTGTAACTTGGGCCTTGCATTAGGGTTCTAATTCTTCCTTAATTGGTTAAGAAGGACTAACCCTAGTGTTAATGGACAAGTCCCCCTCAAGTTGTCTTACAAACCATAAAAATCATTTCTTCATCTTATCATTAATTAAAATCCACTTTAATAAAGGCTTTGTTTTTTCATGAGGTTAATCCCTAATCATGGATTAAGTTGAGGAGCCTTTCTCAGCTTAAATGTTCTCATCTATTATCCTTCTATTAGGATGGTGTAATGAGTCCATTAAATCCTTGATTATGGCTTAAACTCATTACTTAACACTAAACAAAAACTCCAAAAGCATCTAAAATAAATGCAAGTAGGTTAATGATCTTAATCCTACATCATGGTAATTAAGTGTGAGATGCTGACTTCACACTTAAGGTATTCTCATTACCCCCTAATCAGAGGGAGGATGTGATGAGTTTACTAACCCTTGACTTAGGCTTAAGCTCATTTTCTTATGACAAATTCCAAAAAGCAATAAAAGATTGAAAACACAAAAAACCAACAATAATCGTCTCCTCCGGGATTCTTTTCTCACCTCATTCACTCACAAACGAGAACTTGCTTCTTCCGTCTAAATGCAAGACAGTTTGCACCTAAGCCAGACAGGTCACACACTTGGGCATAGACAAGTAGGCAGTTCACAAGTCAATTTACCTTTCAGTCTCTTTGGGTCGAACTACGGTGTTCTGACTTCCTCATTGCACGAGAGGATACGTAGGCATAACTTAACATTTATCGAACAAAAGTCTCTGTATATTCCCCCTCTTTCCAGTATTATTCTTTGAGCCTCATAGTCTTGAGCTTCATACTCTTTTCTTACACTGACACTTCACATACTTTACTTCATTTCTTTTACACTGACACTTGCATTCTTTTCCAGCTTTGATACACAAATTGCACTGACACTACCCCTTTTAAACACAAATCTTTTAAGCGTGGATCCCGTCGAGTACGGCGGACAATCTGGGTGCTAATACCTTCCCAGGTTGTAACCAACCCCCTTTCTCAGTCTCTCTGGTTCGCAACCGTCTTATCCATATCTTTCTAGGTATATGCAGCATTACCTTTCCTTCGGGATAAAAATGCCTAGCTGGCGACTCTTTTCTCCTAAGTTCACCCCTGTGTGTTCTCTCCCTCTTTCGCCGACCGTTCGCGTCTGTACCCCTCTTGGCCCCGTGTCATCAGGTGGGAGCGACAGCCCTAACTGGAAGTCTGGAAATGTGAAGCATATCAGTGGTGGGTCATAAAACTGCAAGCATGTGTGGATCATGCTCCTCTGAGAGGGGTCAAGGTCCATAACCATATCCAGGATACCTCCATAGTATTCTCTAAACAATGGGATGTGGTCAGGTGTGATGAGTGACTGGACCTGCCTGATACCAGTCAACACAGGCTCAAAAAAGTGGTAGGATATGTTGCTCTTCCTGGGAGTAGCCATGAGTACTGCTGAAGAAACTGAAGATAAATGCTAATGAAGATCACAGACTGATGCTGGAAATGAGCCACTGACAGGCTAATGCTGGTGATGATGCAGATAGCTGAAGCAGATAACTGATGAAGACAGCTGGAGCAGAGGTCTATGCAGAAGAAGGGGTCAAAACCAAAACCAAGATATAATGAGATGGATACCCTGAAAAGAAAATAAACAAATGTTAAATGATGCAGTGATGACATATGCAAATGATATGCAAGGATTTGTGATCAAGCTGGATTTGATTATCTGTTTTGACAAATAAGGCCCATGTATGCTCAAGAAGTCCAAATGGAGGTTTGAGAAATCCAGTAACCAGGGTGGGGGACTCAAATAAAGAGTCACATATCTAGGGTCAAATCACAAGAACTGTCCAAAATGAGGTACTCTTAGACAAAATAGTAACAGGGTATGTTGTGGCCAAGGGTTCCTGCAAACCTGTAAACAGCCCCACCCCCTCACAGGTAATGTTCTAAAACAAAGATCCTCAGACTTGGATCAGTTATGAGAAGTGTAAACACTTCTAACCCGGAGGCACAATGTTTACAATAACCATAAAAGATCCTCCTCTAATTCACCTCAGCTTCTGAAGGTCATAATAAAGGTCATCCAGACTTAGCAGGCTTCCTAGATAGCCCTAGCACTACAGGAAATCTGTAGCACAGAGTTCTCAAGAAAAAACCCACATCTGAACTGTGTTTCATATTCCCGCGCCAGACCGAAATGGAATGGGAAAGAACATGAACCACTCTAGCCTAGGTGTCACTCACAAAAAGAACCAGAAGCTCTGGTTACAGTATAAGGGTCCCCAACAGAGTCGCCAAGCTGTCGCTCCCACCAAATGACACCTGGTCAAATAGGGTACAGACGCGAATGGTCGGCGAAAGGAGAAAAGAAAAAGAGTCGCCAGCTAGGAATTTTTATCCCGAAGGAAAGGTAATGCTGCATAGACCTAAGAAAAGATGGATAAGACGGTTGCGAACCAGAGATACTGAGAAAGGGGGTTGGTTACAACCTGGGAAGGTATTAGCACCCAGATTGTCCGTCGTACTCGACGAGACCCATGCTTGAAAGATTTGTGTTTAAAAGGGGTAGTGTCAATGCAATCTATGTATCAAAGCTGGAAAGAATGCAAGTTTCAGTGCTAAAAGAAAGTGAAGTGAAATATGTGAAGTGTCAGTGCTAGAACAGGAGTGCAAGGCTCAAGACTATGAGGCTTAAAGGATAATGATGAAAGGAGGGGGAATATACAGAGACTTTTGTTCGATAACAATTAAGTTATGCCTACGTATCCTCTCGTGCAATGAGGAAGTCAGAACACCGTAGTTCGACTCAAAGAGACTGGAAAATAAATTGACTGATGAACTGCTTACTTGTCTATGCTCAAGTGTATGACCTGTCTGGCTCAGGTGCAAACTGTCTTGCATTAGACGGAAGAAGCAAGTTCTCGTTTGTAAGTGAATGAGGTGAGAAAAGAATCCCAGAGGAGACGATTATTGTTTGTTTTTTATTTTTCAATCTTTTATTGCTTTTTTTGGTGTTTGTTATTAGTTAATGAGCTTAAGCCTAAACCGGGGGTTAGTAAAATCATCACATCCTCCCTTTGATTAGGGGTAATGAGAATACCTTAAGTGTGAAGTAAGCACCTCACACTTAATCACCATGATGTAGGATTAAGATTATTAACCTACTTGTAATTATTTAGATGTTTTTGGATTTTTTGTTTAGTGTTAAGTAATGAGTTTAAGCCATAATCAAATATTTAATGGACCCATTACACCATCCTAATAGAAGGATGATAGATGAGAACATTTAAGCTGAGGAAGGCTCCTCAACTTAAATAATGATATGTTATGCGACTCAATATGAATGTCAAACAACAACAACAACAACAACAATTGTAGCAATATAGTAACACAATAACATTCAACTATGGCCAAAGGCCTGCAACTCGTAATCTTGCCATTTATAAGGCATTGTAACAAAAACAACAACCATCAACATTGCAACTTATAACAAAACAACACCATACAAGAACAACCAATTATACCACACTCATATTCATACAAATTTTGACTAAAATTGATTTAATTAAATTATATACCATACTCTGTTATTTCTACTTACTACTAGCCTATTACTATTCTTCTGTCAAATCCATGACATCAACCAAAATACCAACTTGTTACTAATTCTACTCCACTGTTACATATTTTTCTTCTACTGATTCAACACATTATTACTTATCAATTCTCTGTCAAATAATTATTATGCTTACTTATACTTCAATAAGAGTCATCTTCAAACTAATTAATTATGTTACTGGATTTAAAGGTGGGATAAGAAAATCTTGCAGATAACAGAAAGAAATACCACGCGGAACAAAACAACAAATTTTCCCCCATACCCAGTGTGACCATCGTCACACTTGTGTGACCCTTGTTACACTTGTGATGGTCGTCCTAGGGAGGTGACGGGCGTCACTCATCCTAGACGGACGTATGGAAAATGGGAAAGCCAAAACCCTACGTTCTCTATTTTCTCTTATTCTTCTTCACCTCTGTAACTTCTTCACAATTCTATCTCAGGACAATTCCCTAATTATCCCAGTACACACAAGTTCAACAACAACTTAACATACTCATACACAATCATAGAATAATCAACTTACGGTTATTTCATAAACACAATTCAACATTCATAATCAACTAAAAACAACATATTCACCAAAACAACTTATTTAACCAAACAACACAACAAACTAAAAGAATCAATTCATATACCCATCCCACATATATTCATCATTCAATCCCTATTATAAAGTTATAAACCCACCCTTACCTTGGATTGAAGGCGACTCTAACACTCTGATCGGAACCCTAATTTTTCCTTCTCCTAAGAACTTCACATAACCTCTTTCTCAACTTCTTATTTTTCCTTATTCCACTGATAACCTCTTTTCCCTAATTCTAATTAACTTATGGTTTTATTTTAATCTTAATAATTTTCATTGGTCCTAAACCATACACCTCCCACAACTACTACTTATATTCACACACAAGCCCATTTAACAAGACTAGTATATTTCTACTATCAAACCCACAACTTAATCAACGTAACTTAATCTAAATAACAACGACACAACTTAGATCAACTTAATCGACTTAATCAACTTAATTCAACTAAAATGAACATAGTAACTCAACACAAACTAAATATACGACAATACTTAATTAAATAAATAATTAAATAAATAAGGTGTTACAACTCACCCCTTTTTAGGATATTTTCGTTCTAAAAAATCTTACCTTGTCCAAACAACTCGGGATAATATTCCCACATCTTGCTTTCCAAATCCCATGTCATACTTTCTCCAGCAACTCCCAACCAGACTACTTTCACCAACGCAATCTTTTTGCCTCTTAAAGTCTTCATTTCACGATCTGCAATTCGTACAGGCATTGTCTCAATAGTAAGATTATCTCGTACTTGCACATCATCCATAATAATCACATGAGATGGATCTAAAATGTACTTTCGAAGTTGTAACACATGAAACACATCATGCAAATTTGAAAGATTAGGTGGTAAAGCTAATCTATAAGCAACATTTCCATCTCTGTCTGAAATATGATACGGGCCAATAAAACAAGGAGTGATCTTCTTAGACTTCAACGCATGCCCAACGCCGGTTACAGGTGCAACTCTCAAAAATACATGATCACCAGCTTGAAACTCCAAATCCTTCCTTTGCTTGTCATGATAACTCTTTTGACTACTTTGGGAAGTCCTCGTTTTTTTCTCGAATTAACTTCACCTTATAAGTAGTCTCTCGAACAATCTCAGGTCAAAGTACTACACTTTCTCCAGATTCATGCCAACACAAAGGAGTCTGACATCTCCAACCATACAACGCTTCAAAAGGTGCCATCCCAATACTAGAATGGTAATTGTTATTATACGTGAATTCTATCAACGAAAGATAAGTATCCCATGAACCTCCCTGCTCAAGAACACACGTTCTCAACAAATCCTCTAGTGAATGAATAGTTCTCTCTGTCTAACCATCTATCTGAGGATGATAAGTCAAACTCAACCTTAACTTAGAACCCAACGAATCTTGTAAACTCTTCCAAAAATCAGAAGTAAACCTCGGATCTCTATCTGATACAATACACAAAGGAAAACCATGCAACTTAACAATAACACTAGTATAAATATCTGCCAACTTCGATACTGGAAAACTGATATTAATAGGAATAAAATGAGTTGACTTCATAAGCCTATCAACAATCACCCAAATCGAATCATGTCCTCTTGAAGTATTAGGCAATCGCGTCACAAAGTCCATTGAAATGCTATCTCATTTCCATTCTGGAACTTCTAACGGTTGCATCAACCCTGCAGCTTTTGACAAGTTAAACATGCATACACAAAATGCACTACATCGTTCTTCATTCTAGGCCACCAAAACAACTTTTTAGACTGATCGATTCCTACCATCGAATCTACCAATTTCACATCTAACTTCTGGGTCTCTCTGATACTATCTAGAAAATCATTATTAATCTTCAACATTCCCTACATAACACTTTTCAGTGTCACTTCGCAGACTAAACTCATATCCCTGAATTGCTCAATTAGTTCCAACTCTTTAACCATCATCGTCGATATATGCAACGTTTTCCGACTTAAGGCATCAGCTACAACATTAGCTTTACCTGGATGATAGTTCAAACCAAAATCATAATCCTTCAATAATTCCAACCACATTTTTTGCCTCGTATTCAACTCCTTCTGATCAAACAAATACGTTAAACTTTTATGGTCACTAAACACTTCAAATCTAGAACCATAAAGATAATGTCTCCAAATCTTCAACACAAAAATAACTACAACAAGTTCTAAATCATGCGTAGGATAATTATTTTCATGGGTTCTCAATTGCCTTGTGTAAACACCCCAAATTTGCCCTCACTCATTTCACAACATGGCTTGTGATCTTTTCATTTGCATAAGTTCAATCATAGCATCTCACATTGCATTTTTGCTTCACTGCATTGGTTCAAAGTCATCTGCATCTAGGGTTTGTGACCTGAGCAATCCATGAGCTATTTGAGCCACCCCAAAGGTCTTAAATCATTCCAAGAAGGTCCATGTAGGTTCAATCATCATATTATATCCTCAAAAGATCAAGGAAGTCAAAAAATCACAAGAACTGGCAAGGCATGGAAGCAAAGCCAGGCTTAACTACACAGATGACCTAAAATTAGGGTTTTGGGTTCAGAGGCCATAACTCCAATTTTTTTGGCCATTCTTGTTTCTATTGGTCTCTATATGATATGAGGATCATGCATACCAATTTTCATGAAGAAATTCAATGGGGAAGGCATCTGATCAATAGATGACTTCTTGAGCAAGTCAGTGCAAGATCAGGGCATTTGAGGCCCCCAATCATCCAACCAAAGGGGCTTCTCCATCATTTTGGATGTATATGATCTTTATTTGATCTTAGAAGAAGTTAGAAGTTCACAAAATTGAAGAATTTCAAGTCATTTGCAAAGTTGCCATTTTGGGAAAGTGACTTATAATGCAAAATTGCCATTTTGGGAAAGTTTTTCAATCTCCTCTTTTTGATTCAAAAATGCTTCAAATGAAAAATTCTTGGTCATGAAAGTTGTATATTGGATCATTCCCTTTTCAAAAAGTACAAGAACTTGATCCAATTCATCATAGATCTCAAGTTATGGCCTTGCAAAGTTGGGAAAAATCACAAAATTTCACTTATGCACCAAAGAGGGAAGTTTGCAAAAACACTTGCCAAAGCCAAATGTGACCTCTAATTGACTTCTAAGCATTGCACAAACACCACACATGACCTAAAATTCATAATTGCACAAAGAAACCCCAAGTTTCATGCCTTGAACTTCAAGTAATTCAAAAGGGGCCAAACTTCCCCAAAATTGCAAAATGGATCAAATCTCTTCAGCCACTTGTGCCAGCTACAAACTATGACTTCCATGGACCTCCTTAAAGCAAGATGACTCGAGCCATGCCTTGAAACAGCCACTGAACCAGCCCATACCTCAAGTACACAAGTTGGTGGCGTTTTTGCAACTTGCCCATACCAATCAACATAGGCCAGCACCCACCCTCTGACCTATCCAAACATGATATGTGTACCAAAAGCAACCCAACACATAACACAACACAAGCTGAAACCTCCAAGAACACAACATACACAAAAATCCCCAAATTTGCAAAAGCCTTCAAATTTCACAACTTAGCCATCAAACCTCAAAACAAATTCCATAGAACAACTCCATAATCATCACTGATCATTTCCCACCCTTCATTTGGCCCTAAAACACTCAGAATCAAAAACACGATTTCAACATTTCATGAACTGAACTTCTGCCAACTTCATTTGAGGCCATTTAAACTCCAACCAAGCATCACAAGCTCTTGAGGGGAATCATTGGAGTGGATTTGAGGTAAAGAACTGGCCAGAAAGCTCCTGTTTTGAAAGCTCAACTTCAGGTAGCCATGGCATTCATTTTTCCAGAACTCTCATTTTATGTTATAGAATGATTCTATGTGTTCCCCTGATTGCCATGTGTAAACACCCCAAATTTGCCCTCACCCATTCACACCATGGCTTGTGATCATCCTCATATGCATAAACACAAACATATCATCTCACATCTCATTTTTGATTCACTGCATAGCTTTCAAGGCATCTGCACCTAGGGTTTGTGATCTGAGCAATCCCAGAGCTTCTTGAGGCACCCCAAAGGCAACCAATCAACTCAAAGGGGTCCATGTGTGTTCTTATATCATATTTCATCTCCTCAAAGTCAAAAATGCAGAGGAATCACAAGAACTAGGGTTTGAGTGGATGCAGGGCCAGCTTGAACTACACAGTTGATTGAAAATTAGGGTTTTGGTTTCAGAGGCCATAACCCCAAATTTTTTGGTCATTCTTGTTTCCATTGATCTCTATATGGTATAGGGAGTATGCATATCAATTTTCATGAAGAAATTCCATGGGGAAGTCATCTGATCAAGAGTTGACTTTTCAGACAAGTCAGTGCAAAATCAGGGCATCTGAGGCCCCCAATGACCCAACCAATGGGTGATCTTCATCATTTTGAGTGTATATGGTCTTTATTTGATCATGGAAGAAGATTGAAGTTCATAGAAATCAAGAATTTAGGGTTTTTGCAAATGTTGACTTTTTGGGCATAGTTGACTTTTCAAGAATGCATCATTTTAGGTCATTTTTCAAGCTTTGATTCTTGGTCCAAAAAGGCTTCAAATGAAAAAAACTTTGGTCATGAAAGTTGTAGATCTCATCTTTCCCTTTTCAAAAAGTACAAGAACATGATCAAACTCTTCTTGGATCAAAAGTTATGGCAATGCAAAGTTGGCTAAAATCATTAATTTTCAAGGCATGCCCTAAGTGAGAACTTTGCAAAATCTTGGACCAATGCACATTGCAGCCTCTAATTCATTTCAAACTAGCACATAAGCATTCTCTAAGTTACAAAATTCAGAATTGGATCAAGTTTCATCATGGTTTGGTTTGTGTAACAAGGCATTTTTCATGAAAATCCATAAAGTAACCAAGTTGCAAAACTCATGATCAAGCCTTCACCACTTGCTGCCTTGAATGCTGGACCAAGCTGACATTTCCCCCTCATCTTGCTGCGCATAGCCCATGCCTTGTACCAAGCTAGCACCTCACCATACTTTCTCTTACACAAGAGTTGACAAATTGCAAAAGTTGCCTCACCTATCCATAAAGCACATGTCAAATCAACTGACCAATGAGAGAGAGTCATATGGACAATTTGCAAGCAAAGCATAGCATAAGGCAAGGCTGAAACCATTCATTCACCACATACACAAAAACTCACCATCTTGCAACTTGCTTCGAATTTCTCTATACAGCCTGCAAACACTCAAACCTTTTCCTCCATTCAACTCACCATGTATCACTGAGTAGAAACCACCCAAAGCACAAGCCTAAAACATCCAGAACACCTCATTGCCATCTCTCACTCCATTCTGCAGATTCATTTGAATCTCCCTCCCTAGCCCACAAACAGCCAAACAAACCTTGCAAAGCTTCTCCATACATCATCTGGACCACAAGCAATCACTCACCATGGCCTGAATCAGTCAGAATCACCATAGCCATTGTTGACTGAGCTTGAAGCAGTTCCTTTCGAAACTCATTATCCAGCCAGCACAAACTCATTTTGAGCATTCAAACATCATCAAGGGGTTCTAAGGAGTAGATTGCACATAAAGAGAAGGCCAGAAAGTCCTCAAGTGGAAAGCTTCAAATCTCAGGTAGCCTGAAATTTATTTTTCCAGAAATGATTTTGCTTGTTACAAACTTGTTCTTCATGTCTTGCTGATCATCCTGGTACCATTAGTTTTGAAAATGGTTGTGATTTGAGCATTTAATTTGACTCTGAAACTGGTTTGCCCTAAAAATGTTTGCCTTCGATTCATGTGATTGATGAAGAATAAATTTGTTTGGGGTTAGGGTTTTGATTCAGGAGATCATGGGGTTCATTTCTATGTGCTTAGTTTTCATTTTAGTTACGATTTGAGTGATTTGGAGTTTTCTCAGGTGAGATGCTGGCCGGAGAAGACGACCGGAGGTCTTCTCCGGCCACCTGAAAGTCATTAGGGCAAATCCCTGTAATTAATGAGCGTTTGAATGGTGAGCGTTGGATGGGTTGACTTGGTCCATTCCCGCGCGTGATCAAGGGCCCAGATTCGTTCATTAAACCCTAATCAGCTTTATTTATTTAATTAATTAAAATTAAGCCTGTTTGAATTGAGACCCTTGGATGAAGCGCGCAGTCAACCTTTTCAAACTCTGGATCAATCTCAGCCTTCCATTGTGCATACTTCAGTTTTATTCATTTTTAATTCATTTTCATTTCATTAAATTTGCACAATTATTTTAAAATAGCTAAGAAATCTTAAAAATTATGAAACTTTTTCTTTAAAGTTTTATTAATTTTTAAGACCCAAAAACATTTTTTATTTTATTTTTATCATTAAAAAAGTATTTTTAAATATTTAAAAGATTATTTTTAATTGATTAATGAGAATTAATTAATTAAAAATACTTTTAGGTATTTAAAAATTACAAAAAAATTCATGAAATGTTCTAAGACATTTAGAAACAATGTCCAACCTTCAAACCAAATTTCTTTTTTTGATCTTGATGCATTTCAAGAATTTTTCATTGAATTAAATCATATTTTGTGCATTATTTTGATCATAAGTTCAAAAATTCATTTCTGTCAATTGGTGAAGGTTGAGACATTGATTCTTCTTGCATTGTCTTTTGTTTTGCATGTAGTTCCTAGGATAAAAAGGCCATGAATTGTTCTTGCATTTTCAAATTGTTTGGCATTTGTTTTGTTAAGAACCCTAAAAAACCCTAATAACTTAGAAAATTCATAACTCAAGTTTGGTTGAGAGATGAGAGCTCCCCTTTGGGCAGTGGTTCATCATAGGCCTAGGGTTTCTTTGGGTGCCATTTTCCATTTTTCATCATGAGGTTTGCTTCTGTTTTTGGTTTGTGTTTGGTGTTTGATCCATGAACCCTAATTTGGGCTTTCTTTTGCATCATTCTTACATTCTCTTGCATAACATGACTTGTCTTTGCATTTTGTGCATGCTTATGATTCATTTGACATCCTAAGACATATAGGAAGCATCTTTGATCATTGCATCTCATATTTGCCATGTCATTTGTCTTGTATGCTTCATAACTTTTCATGCTTGTTCATGCTCCTTAGCTTGCATCATTTGCATCCATAGTCTTGTATGAACATCCCCATGTCTTGCCTCATGTTTGCAGCACCTCATAACATCATAATCATCATCAACATGCTTCTGATTTTGCTTTGCATCATACCATTTCATCTCATCTAGCATTGCATTGCATTTCTTTCTAACATTTCAGGTGGTAAGTAAACTTGAGAAGTGAATTTGCCTTCACTTCTCATAACTTTTCTTTTCATCTCTCTTGCATCCATTGCTGCATTTCTATATGTGTTTGAGATTGAGTTTGCTCATTCTTGTTCTTCCCACTTTCTTTCTTCAAGTGACTTGACTTCTTGAATGAAGCAAGTCACTTTGCTTCTCTTGATCTTATTCATCTGCTTCCTGGTGGCTCCTCTGAGGATTGGTTCTTGAAAACCTCACAAACCTTAGGATCATCCAAGCATGACAATGAATTAGGGTTTTGATTAGTCCCCTCTTAGTTTTACCTCTGTGTCTCTTTGAGTCTTCTCTTCTCACCTCATAATCAGGGATTAAACCCTAAAGGCTTTAAGACTTTGTGATTAGGGTTATGCCTGCATCCTTCTCTTAGGATGGAGTGTATAACTTTAATCCTAAGTGTTAAACCCTTTATGTGTTTACATCTCTTAATCAATCCATCTAATAATCATCAAGACATTACTTGTAACTTGGGCCTTGCATTAGGGTTCTAATTCTTCCTTAAGTGGTTAAGAAGGACTAACCCTAGTGTTAATGGACAAGTCCCCCTCAAGTTGTCTTACAAACCATAAAAAACACTTCATCATCATACCATTAAATAAAATCCACTTAATCAAAGGCTTGTTTTGTCATGGGTTTAATCCCTAATCATGGATTAAGTTGAGGAGTCTTCCTCAGCTTAAACATTCTCATCTATTATCCTTCTTTTAGGATGGTGTAATGAGTCTGTTTAATCCTTGATTATGGCTTAACCTCATTACTCAACACTAAACAAAATCACAAAAACATCTAAATAATCACAAGTAGGTTAACGATCTTAATCCTACATCAGAAGGGTGATTAAGTGTGAGAATCTGACTTCACACTTAAGGTATTCTCATTACCCCTAATCAGAGGGAAGATGTGATGAGTTTACTAACCCATTGGTTTAGACTTAAGCTCATTATCCTATGACAAACTCCAAAAAGAAATAAAAGACTGAAAACTCAAAAAAACAAACAATAATCGTCTCCTCCGGGATTCTTTTCTCATCACCTTCACTCACAAACGAGAACTCGCTTCTTCCGTCTAATGCAAGACAGTTTGCACCTGAGCCAGACAGGTCATACACTTGAGCATGGGCAAGTAAGCAGTTCACAAGTCAATTCATCTTTCAGTCTCTTTGGGTCGAACTACGGTGTTCTGACTTCCTCATTGCACGAGAGGATACGTAGGCATAACTTAACGGTTATCGAACAAAAGTCTATGTATATTCCCCCTCTTTCCAGCCTTATTCTTTAAGCCTCATGATCTTGAGCATTTCACTCTGTTCTTACACTGACATTTTCACATCACTTATACACTTTACACTGACACCTGTACATCTTTTCCAGCTATTTTACACACAGATTGCACTGACACTACCCCTTTATAGCACAAATCTTTCAAGCGTGGATCCCGTCGAGTACGACGGACAATCTGGGTGCTAATACCTTCCCAGGTTGTAACCAACCCCCTTTCTCAGTCTCTCTGGTTCGCAACCGTCTTATCCATCTCTTTCTAGGCCTACGCAGCATTGCCTTTCCCTCGGGATAAAAATGCCTAGCTGGCGACTCTTTTCATCTCCTGTGAGTTCACGGCTGTGTGTTCTCATTGTCCCTTTCGCCGACCGTTCGCGTCTGTACCTTCATCTGAACCAGTTTCATTTGTCGGGAGCGACAGCTTGGCGACTCTGCTGGGGAACCTTATATTGCAACCAGGGCTTCTGGTTCTTTTTGTGGGTTCCTCCTAGCGCTTGATTGATTTGTGTTTACTGGGGTGTTATATGCTATTTGTGTTTGTATATTTGCTTTATTTTTGCTTTATGTACAGTTGATTTATTGCTTTCTTTATAGCTTTATATTTTTCATACTGTCATACTGTGCTGGCTGGATCTGGTTTTTCTTTGGTGGGTGGGTATTTCATTGAGAGTTAAGGTCCTATACATGGGACCTGAGTGACACCTAGGCTAGAGTGAATCATATTCTTTCCCATTCCATTTCGGTCTGGTGCGGGAATATGAAACACGGTTCAGATATGGGTTTCTTCTTGAGAACTCTGTGTTGCAGATTTCCTGCAATGCTAGGGCTATCTGGGAAGCCTGCTAAGTCTGGATGACCTTTTAGTATTGACCTTCAGAAACTGAGGTGAATTAGAGGAGGAATTGTTATGGTTATTGTAAACACTGTACCTCCGGGTTAGAAGTGTTTACACTTCTCATAACTGATCCAAGTCTGAGGATCCTTGTTCTAGATCACCACCTGTGAGGGGGTTGGGCTGTTTACAGGTTTGCAGGTACCATGACCTCAGAATACCCTGTTACTTTGACTTTGTTAAGAATGCTCCATGTTGGATAGTTCTTGTGATTCTAAACCCTGGACATGTGGCTCTTTATTTGAGCCCCCCACCCTGGTTACTGGATTTATAGACCTCCATCTGGAATTCTTGAACACACATGGATCTATACCAAGGCAGTTAATCAGATCCAGCTCAGTCACAGACCCTTGCATTTCATTTGCATACATACTCATTGCATCATGTTAACATTTGCTTATTTGTGTTTCAGGGTATCCACCTTCATCTGGTTTTGGTTTTGACCCCATCCGCATCATTGACCTATCTCCACCAGCACTTGCATCAGTTTGTCAGCCATATACTTCAGTTACTTGCACTAGCCAGCCAGTGGCCCACTCCTCAGCATCTTCATCAGCACTTATTCTACTCAGTCTCCAGTACTCATGGCTCCAAAGAAAAGCAACATCACCTATCATTTCTTCCAACCAGACTTATCAGACATCAGGAGGATCCAAACCCTGATCACCCCAAATCACATTCCTTTGTTCAGGGAGCATTATGGGGATATACTTGACTTGGTCATGGATCTGGACCCTTCACAGAGGAGCCTCATCCACACCTGCATTCAGTTTTATGATCCTCCATTGAGATGTTTCACCTTTCAAGACTTTCAGTTGGGTCCCCTATTAGAAGAATACTCATCTTTGATTGGTTTGCCTATCAAGAGGGAAATCCCTTTCAACCCTGAAATGGTCTTTCCCAGCAATGGAGAGGTAGCAAAAGCTTTGTATCTGGAGCCTGTTTTGATTGAACAGCATATGACCTCTAAAGCTGGAATCCCTGGTTTTCATCTTGACTTCCTGATTTCTCAAGCTAGTCTGAAGGCCTCTTTGGGGGAGTGGAAAGCTGTTTGTGCACTGTTGGCCTTAAGTGTATATGGAATTGTGTTGTTTGCAGATGAGCCTCGATTCATTAGCAAGAATGCAATCCACTTGTTCATCCTGAAGAACCCTGTGCCAACTTTACTGGGTGATCTCTATTACTCAGTCCATCAGAGAAATGAGAAGCAGAGGGGAAGATTAGTGAGGATTTGTGCACCATTATTCCATGCTTGGCTTCTCAGGCATCTACCCAGGACAGATGCATTTCTAAATCCTCATCAGCAAAGCAACTGGGCTAAGAGACTCACTGTCCTAACTTCAGCAGATATCAGATGGTGTACTCAGAGCACCAAGGGCAGAGATATGATCACCAGCTGTGGGCACTTTCCCAATGTGCCTTTGATAGGAGTTAAGGGAAGTATCAACTACAACCCTCTGCTGTTCAGGAGACAATTAGGCTATGCACTGGTCCACACTCCCAGGGAACAAGACTTGGTGGAGACCCTCTACTGTGAGAACAAGATTAGTCTGGCAACTGTCAGGCAGGCTGCCTGGGCCTGGGATCATGTTCAGACTAAGGGAATCACCATTCTGGGGAAGTGCAATAATGTGGCATCAGTCCAATATTATGAGTGGTCCCATGCTAGGGCCCAATTCTCTGGATTGCCCTTCACCATAGAAGACATGCCTGAGTCATCTTCAGCACCACCCCCTGCCACTATCAGTTTGGAAGAGTTTGAAAGCTTGAAAGAAAGGAATGATAAGCTAACCCAAGCCTTGCAGAAGACCCTCCGGGAGAGGAGTGAAGGTGTGAGGGAGATTGAAAGATTGGAGAAATTGAGAGTGGAACACTTGACTAAAATTGAGAAGTCTGGAGATTATATCAACAAGTCCAAAGCTGGTGAGCAGATTCTGAAGAATGCTTGTAAAGAAGCCCAGTTCCAGAGAGCAAGAACATACTTGTACTTGAAGGAGAGTCAGGCCAGGTGGGTCCGGATCACTGAGGCCCGTACTCTAGAAGACAAGAGAGTTCAGGACAAGATGGAGCAGATGGAAAAGGCCCTGGCAGCAGCCCAGGAGGAAATATCAGAGCTGAAAATCAAAGCAGGAGTGAAGAGGTCTAAGGACCAAAGTCAGAACAAGAAGTTGACTGCAGCTGTTGCAACAAGAAACCTTCTCATCAGAAGTCTTACGGAGCATCCGGCTGATCCTGTGACCGAAGCACTTCTCAAGGAAGTTCGTGAGGATGAGTTTGGCCTTGGAGTTTGATCATTTGCTTGTTGTTGTTCCTTTTCCATGTACTTTTGCTTTTTGTGATGTATTTTGGCCCCTTTGAGGGTTTGTGTTGAACAAATTGTATTATTTCCCTTTGTAATATATTTGTGTTGGATTCTATCTGGGTTCACATCAAAAGCAACTTCAACAGCATCATCTTCAAGGGTCTGGAAGGGTCAAAACTGAAGGCCAAACCGGATACCTTGAGAACAAATAAGCATAACTGCATTGCATGCTAACCCTTTTGTTTGTTTTGTAGGTTTTTGTTTTGTTGTTGCTAACCTCTGTTGCGATGTTCAGGAATTATTGCTCTCCGCCAGGTATTTCCTCTCAACAGGCCTCACAGGTACCCAACTAGAAACAACCTTCCGGGAATTCAGATGGATCAGATGCAGCAGGACCTTACGGAGGTCAGAAACCAGATGGCCAACGAAAGGTTGGAGATGAGAACCCAGATAACACAATTCATGGAAGTAATGAACAATTTAGCTCAAAGCCAAGAGAGGCTCAGAGTTTTGGTAGAAGGAAGGAATCAAGAGGAGCCCCATGTGGGAACTGCTGGCACAAGTAACAACGAGAGGGTCCAACCTCATGTCAATCCCCCAGTTTTTGGGCCCCATCTCCATCCAGAGGCCAACATCCCAGTCAACATTCAAGGGACAGCCACAGCAGCCAGAGTACTTCAAGAAGATCCTCAGGAGGACCAGTATACAGTAATGGGTGCCGGAGAGGAAACATATGATAGACGATTGGAAGAAATAGCTGAGAAGTTGAGGTCTTTAGAATCTCAAAATTCTTTGGGTTTCGACGTCATGGACATGGGGTTGGTAGACGGGGTCAGGATCCCCCACAAGTTCAAGCCTCCATGTTTCGAAAAGTATAATGGGACTTCATGCCCCCGAACTCATTTGCAATCATTTCTGGGAAGGCTGAAGGCCTATACAATGGATGAGAAATTGTGGATGTTCTATTTTGAAGATAGCCTGACTGGAGCTTCGAGGGAGTGGTATTCCCATCTGACGAGAGCAACTATAAGATGCTGGAAGGACCTGGCAGAGGCCTTCATCAGACAGTATCAGTATAATCTAGACATGGCACCCAACAGGACCCTCCTAATGGGAATGTCACAGTCTTCGAGGGAGAGTTTCCGAGAGTATGCCCAAAGGTGGAGGCAACTGGCTGCTGCTGTTCAACCACCAATGTCTGAAAGAGAAATGGCAGACATGTTTATGAACACTCTTCAGGGAACGTATATTGACAGGTTAGCTGCTTTCTCTTCCACCAGCTTCGCAGATGTTGTCATAGCTGGGGAGAGGATTGAAAGCCTGTTAAAGATGGGAAAGATCTCAGACAACGGTGCAAGCTCGTCCAGTAGTACAAGAAAGCCTTTTGCAGGCCCGAGAAGAACTGGCGAGACTAATGCCATCCACACCAACAGGGGTAGGCCCCAATATGCCCAGAGGTCAATAGCAGCAGTCACTATCCCTGCTCCAATTCATCCTCAGCCAGTCTATCAACCTCCGCAACAAAACTTCCAACAACAACCTCAGTATCAGCAGAATCAGTATCCTCCAAGGAACTTCAACAACAACACCAACAACAACAATCAACAGAGGCCATTCCAACAAAGGCCATCCCAAGCTAACCGAGTGATTGACCCGATCCCAATGCCATATGCTGCCTTGCTGCCACAACTTCTGAAACTCAACCTAGTTGAGCTAAGAACGTTGGCACCTCCGGATCCCAACAGTCTACCAAGGAACTATGACTCCAATGCTAGGTGTGCTTTTCATTCAAACGCACCTGGTCACAGTACAGAAAAATGCAGGGCTCTGCATATGAAGGTACAAGACTTGGTAGACTCCAAGGCTCTGAATTTTGCACCTCCGCCCAATGTCAATAAAAACCCAATGCCAAACCATGGTGGTCCCCGAATTAATGCTATTGAAGAAGGCCAACCGTCTTATTTAATAACAAGTGTGGATCAGATTCGGACACCATTGGTGGAGATCAAAGCTCAACTCCGTGAAAACCAAATATTTCCGGGGTGTGAACTAGGGTGCCCATACTGCAATATTTCATGGAATGGGTGTGAAGATTTAAGGAATGGCATTGACAGCCTTATTCAGAGTGGCCTGCTACAGATCACTACATCATTCCCGACAAATCCGGCAACTTCATCAACAACGGTTTCAGAACCTCCTACAACTACAGCAACTATTGTTCCCGACAATTCATCAGCACCATCAACAAGTACTTCATCTGTCCTCCCAAATGATCAGTTTACAACAGTTTCTCCTGCTACAACTTCAGCTTCATTCCATTCCGACTCTCCATCAGCAACAACAACAGTCCTTCCAACAGTACCTCCTACAACACCAGCAATCAATCACGAAGATGTCTCTACTGTTACCATATTCTACGATCCTGAAAATAATTCTGCCTACCATTCAGAAGGTGCTGCTCCCGCCAGAGCACCAGTTACAATCTTTTATGATCCACAAACAATAACAGTCCCTTCAGCAGCAGCAATCAGTCCAGTCACTGTCACGGTGCCTGGACCAGTACCATATGAAAGCAATAGGGCCATCCCCTGGCACTATGGCTCTGACTTGTATTGTGAAGGAAAAAGAATCACTCTTGAAACACCAGCACCTGCACCACAAGTAGATAATGTGGGGGGAGGCGGAGGCTTCACCCGAAGCGGACGTCTCTTTGCTTCACAAGTTCAAAGACCTACTGCCGAAGCAGAAGCTGCTGCCAAGGCAAAAGGAAAAGGCCCGGTGCAGGAAGATCCAGCTGCCAAAGAAGCCCTGAAGACTCCATTTGATCAGGAAGTTGATGAGTTTATGCGGATCATCAAAAAGAGTGATTATAAAATTGTGGATCAGCTTCACCAGACGCCATCCAAAATCTCTATCCTCTCACTGCTTATGTGCTCCGAAGCCCATCGGAATGCACTACTTAAAGTCTTGCACGCAGCTTACGTGCCTGAGGAGATTACTGTCAACCAATTGGAAACCGTGGTTGGAAATGTTACTGCTAGCAATGGGCTAGGGTTTACCAATTCTGATTTGACAGCGGATGGCCGCAACCACAACAAAGCCTTGCACATAACCATGGAATGCAAAGGAGCTGTCCTTTCTCATGTGCTGGTGGACACAGGTTCTTCCCTAAATGTCTTACCAAAGAAGGCTCTGGTGAAGCTTGAATATGATGGATTGGCATTGAGACCCAGCAACCTGGTGGTAAGAGCCTTTGATGGTTCTAAGAGATCGGTTCTGGGAGAGATTGAGCTGCCTGTGACAATTGGCCCACAGACCTTTAAAATTATCTTTTATGTGATGGACATTCAGCCCGCCTACAGCTGTTTGTTGGGTAGACCCTGGATTCACGCCGCCGGCGCAATAACGTCTACCCTTCACCAAAAGTTAAAATTTGAGTGGGAAGGCCAAGTTGTCACAATCTGTGGGGAAGAGGATATTTTCGTTAGCCATCTGGCTACGTATAAATACATTGAGATGGATGGGGAAATCCATGAAACAATGAGCCAAGGTTTTGAAGCCTTGAACGTCAATGAAGCATCTGCTGTGTCGGGTATCTCCATGTCATCTTACCAACAAGCCCGGAAGGTTGTTGAAGAAGGAACTGCCCTAGGCTGGGGCAAGGTCTTAGCTGTGGAGGAGAAGAAGGACAAGTTTGGGTTGGGTTACAAACCAACTCAACATCAAGCAAAGGCTGCTGCAGAGCCTGGTTTTGTCAGTGGGGGGATGCTTACCCCTGATGCTATCAACTGTCTGGAAGACGAGCTGGAAGAGGAGCGCAATCTGGAGAATTGGATTCGTCCAAAGATCCCGGGGAGCAGTGTCTCGAACTGGTCTTCCCAGGAAATTATAAGAGTTACTCATGCAGAGTAATTATTATTTCCTGTATTTTTATATAGCATGCATCCAAGTCTTGCATCTTGCCCAAGATGACAAGACTCATTTTGTAACCAGGGCCATCTGTACTTTTGTGCAAACAAGATTAAATTAATGAAATATCAGACATCTTTTTGCAAACGAGTCTTTTTTCTTTTATGCTCACTGTTTTTCCATTTTTCTTTTTGTACAAAAAAATAAATGGCGGTGTTTTCAAAATGATAACTTCATTTCACTTTTTTCTAAAGCAAGATTAAAATCAATCACTAAAATGAACCAACTTAACCCTTGCAGAGAGTGCCCTCCAGACAGCACCGACAACAGCACGGCTATGACATCGTATGACTTTGACAATCCAATCAATCAAGCTGATGAAGGGGTTGATGAAGAACATGAGCTTCCTGAAGAGCTAGCCAGGTTGTTGAGACAAGAGGAAAAGGTTATTACCCCTCACCAGGAGGAGATTGAAGTGATTAATCTTGGTACTGACGAAGACGTGAAAGAAGTTAAAATCGGGGCCTGCCTGCAAAACTCAGTGAAGAGACAACTGATAGATCTGCTTCAAGAGTATGTTGATGTGTTTGCTTGGTCGTATCAAGACATGCCAGGGTTGGATACCAACATTGTAGTGCACAAGCTGCCTCTAAGAGAAGAATGCCCTCCGGTCAAACAGAAACTGCACCGGACTCGCCCAGACATGGCTATGAAAATCAAGGAAGAGGTACAAAAGCAATGGGACGCCGGGTTCCTTGCTGTGACTAGCTACCCGCCGTGGGTTGCTAACATAGTACCTGTGCCTAAGAAGGACGGCAAAGTAAGAATGTGTGTTGACTACCGGGATCTGAACAGAGCCAGCCCGAAAGATGACTTCCCATTACCTCACATTGATGTATTGGTGGATAATACGGCTCAGTTCTCGGTATTCTCCTTCATGGATGGATTTTCAGGGTATAATCAGATCAAGATGTCACCTGAAGACATGGAGAAGACAACATTCATTACACCTTGGGGCACGTTCTGTTACAAAGTGATGCCATTCGGACTGAAGAATGCTGGTGCCACATATCAACGGGCTATGGTGACATTGTTCCACGATATGATCCACAGAGAAATAGAATGTTACGTGGATGATATGATCGCCAAGTCCCTTACAGAGGAAGATCACCTGGTAAATCTGCTCAAGTTATTCAAGCGTCTGAGGAAATACCAATTGAAGCTGAACCCCAACAAATGCACATTCGGGGTGCGATCCGGTAAGCTGCTGGGCTTTATTGTAAGCGAGAAAGGGATTGAAGTTGACCCTGATAAAGTCAAAGCTATTCAAGAAATGCCTGCACCGAAAACTGAGAAAGAGGTTCGAGGGTTCTTAGGTCGATTGAACTACATTTCAAGGTTCATATCTCACCTTACAGCAACCTGTGAACCCTTGTTCAAGCTGTTAAGAAAGGAACAAACGGTCAGGTGGAACGAAGACTGCCAGAAGGCTTTTGACAAGATCAAGGAATATCTGCAGGAACCTCCAATCCTCATGCCTCCAGTTGAAGGAAGACCTCTGATAATGTACTTGACAGTATTAGAAGAGTCGATGGGGTGTGTGCTGGGCCAGCATGACGAGTCTGGTCGAAAAGAGTATGCAATATACTACCTAAGCAAAAAGTTTACCGACTGTGAACAACGTTATTCACTGCTCGAGAAAACTTGCTGTGCTTTAGCGTGGGCTGCTCGCCGACTGAGGCAGTATATGCTTACCCACACTACCTTATTAATCTCAAAAATGGATCCAGTTAAGTACATTTTCGAGAAGCCAGCTCTTACCGGACGGGTTGCAAGATGGCAGATGATTCTCACAGAATACGACATACAGTACACCTCTCAGAAAGCCATCAAGGGCAGTGTACTATCTGAATATCTTGCTGAGCAACCCATTGATGACTACCAGCCTATGAGGTTTGACTTCCCTGATGAAGACATCATGTTCATTAAAGCAAAAGATCATGAAGAGCCTGTTCACACTGAAGGGCCCGACCCGGAAGAAGAATGGACTATGATGTTTGACGGGGCTGTTAACATGAATGGTCGCGGTGTTGGTGCAGTACTCATTACACCCAAAGGAGTTCACATGCCTTTCTCGGCAAAACTCACTTTCAACTGCACTAACAACGAAGCTGAATACGAAGCTTACATTATGGGTCTTGAGGAAGCCATTGACCTCAGGATCAAGACATTGACTGTATTCGGAGATTCAGCTTTGGTAGTCAATCAGACCAACGGAAAATGGTATACACACCAAGATCATCTGATACCTTACAGGGATTATACAAGGAGGTTACTGACTTTCTTTACAACAGTCAAGCTTGAGTATATCCCTCGAGACGAGAATCAGTTTGCAGATGCTCTGGCTACCATTTCATCAATGATCAAAGTTCAAACGGCCAACTTTGTACCTCAGATTTCAGTGTCCAGACTCAACAGACCAGCATATGTATTTGCAGCGGATGTTGTAAAAGATGATAAGCCTTGGTTCCACGACATTAAGTGCTTCTTGGAGGATCAAACATACCCACCTGGGGCATCTTCCAATGATAAGAAGACCTTGAGAAGGCTTGCTGGAAGTTTCTTTCTGAACACTGATGGGTCTTTATACAAGAGGAACTTTGACATGGTATTCCTCAGATGTGTTGACAAGACGGAAGCAGATTTGTTGATGCATGAAGTGCACGAAGGCTCTTTTGGTACCCATGCTGGAGGACATGCAATGGCTAAGAAATTGCTAAGATCAGGCTATTACTGGATCACAATGGATGCAGACTGTTGTGCTTACGCCAGGAAATGCCATAAATGCCAGATCTATGCAGATAAGGTGCATGTGCCTCCCAATCCTTTGAACATCATGTCTTCACCATGGCCCTTTGCTATGTGGGGCATTGATATGATTGGCAAGATTGAGCCAACTGCTTCAAACGGCCACAGATTCATCCTGGTCGCCATTGACTATTTCACCAAGTGGGTTGAAGCAACCTCATATGCAAACGTCACGAGACAAGTGGTAGCCAGATTTCTGAAAAGAGATATCATCTGTCGGTATGGAGTGCCCGAGCGAATCATTACCGATAATGGTTCCAACTTGAACAACAAAATGATGGCAGAGCTGTGCCGGGACTTCAAAATCCAACATCACAATTCTTCCCCTTACAGGCCAAAGATGAATGGCGCTGTTGAGGCAGCAAATAAGAATATCAAGAAGATTGTGCAGAAGATGGTAATCGCATACAAAGACTGGCATGAAATGCTACCATTTGCCTTGCATGGGTATCGCACATCAATCAGGACGTCCACTGGGGCAACACCGTATCAACTTGTATATGGTATGGAAGCGGTCCTACCTGTTGAAGTTGAATTTCCCTCTCTACGGGTATTAATGGATGTTAAACTGAGTGAAGCAGAATGGGTACGGTCCCGATACGAACAACTGAGTCTGATCGAAGAGAAAAGATTGGCTGCAATCTGCCATGGGCAGTTATATCAGAGGAGAATGAAGAAAGCCTTCGATCAGAAAGTCAGGCACCGAGAGTACCAAGTAGGAGATCTTGTGCTGAAAAGAATCCTCCCTCCTCATACAGACCACAGGGGCAAATGGACTCCAAATTATGAAGGACCATTTGTTGTAAAGAAAGTTTTCTCTGGTGGAGCACTGATGCTCAGCACCATGGATGGTGAAGATTTCCCATCCCCTGTGAATTCAGATGCAGTTAAAAAATACTTCGCATAAAATGACCCGCTGGACATAAAAACAGAATGTAAGTCCAGGCAAAAATAGGGCATCCCGGCGAGTCAAAAACAGAATAAAAGACTCGGGCAAAAGTAAGGGAAAATAAACAAAAAATGTACACCCGCTGAGTTGAAAAGCCGCATTGGACAACTCAGGCAAAAATGGGTATCCCGATGGATTGAAAACCCGAAAGGGCGATCCATGCAAAATAAGGGAATAAGCGAACAACTGCATTCTGAATTCGTCTGTATTGTCTACAACATGGTGAGCTCCAAAGGATCAAGCTCCCGTCAGAATCAACTCTCTCCAGAAAGCAAGACGAGAAGAACGTCATTGTCATACGAGTCATAGCAGAAGAGGAAGCTCCTTGAAAGCGTCGTCAACATCGCCAGCACTCTATTTCTCAATTTGTAACAGTCTCTTCATTTCAGGAGATATGTTTCCTTGACTGTATCTCGCCAATTCAGGGCACACAAATTAATAAAATCAGATTTTCAGTCATGTCTCGTTTCTTACATTTATGTTTTGCAAAGAGTTGTCTGATATCTCTAAAAATATAATTGCATAAGTACAGATGCCTTTCTCTAAAAATGAAAACACATGCTTACAGGGAATCTGATTATTCTCGAAAGTACTTAACTCCTATGACGGAATCCGGTAAGGGATACCTCGGGACCTTTTGTACGTTTCCTTACCTTTGCAGGTTTGCAGGTATCCAGAACGCAACTTGGGGCATGTAAGGTACATCCCAGCAAGCTGGCATATCAACAAAAGATATCAGCATCCGAGATGCTCTATCCCCAGCTGAACCGCTCCCCATTGCTTTCCCCAGCAAAGTTGCCAAATCGACGTGCACTCAATCTCAGCATCTGGAATGCTCCATCCCCAGCTGAGTGGCCTCTTGTTGCTCTCCCCAGCTGAGTTGCCTCTCACAATTCCCCAGCCGAGTAACCATTCTTCCTCAGCAGATGCAGGAGTCAGGGAATCATCTCCCCACAGAGCTTCAGCCTCTATCCAGAAGAGCAACGCACGAAGAAATCACGACAGAGTACAGGAAGCTTCTACAAACCCCAGCTGGGTTTCTCATTTATAAGGATATGTCAATCGGTGGCATATATCCCCAAGCAGATACCTCATTAGATCTACCAATGATCTCATCCCCAGCTGGGATGTTCACTTCAAGCAGATCAACCCGAGATTTTCACAGCAACGGGATCCGAATCCCGGATCTGTGCCCCTTTGCATAATCATGGCATCCGCATCATATTCACCCCCCAGAGCGTAGCATTCCGTCTAATACGGAGCATTACGGCAAAAATCAAATGCATAGCATAATCATAAGTCATGTTGTGAATTGAACGCTTGAGAATACAGATTACTTTCCCCAAGAGTCCCCACCAGAGTCCCGGCAAAAGCAGTTGCCCCACAATCACAAACACCCGTATATACACCTTTTGGCACCCGTCCGTGTCATCTTTCCCCAGTAAAGTCGCCTGAACACCCTTTACAAACAAATCACCCTCATTACAGATACATTCTGGCACCCGTCCGTGTCATAACTCCCAGCAGAAAGCCAAAGACATCCTTTTTGCACTCACATACCTTATATACACCCTTTTTGACACCCGTCCGTGTCACATCCCCAGCGCAGTCGCCTAGACTTTGTATAGCAGACACTTGTTAATATTATACTTTTCTCTTTTGACACTCGTCCGTGTCACTTTCCCCAGCAGATAAACACTCATCTATACAATACAATACTCACTACTCATGGTACGCTTATACAGATACTCGTCCGTATCTTGTATACGTCATCACTCATAACCCCACAGATTCGGCAGTAGTCCTTGTTCTTTGTTAACCAGTTGGTACTCGTCCGTACCATCATCTCAGAACATTGCGTCTAGTGTTTGTTTCTACATGATACTCGTCCGTATCATAGTCTTAAGGATGCTCGTCCGCATCTTTAATCCATACACTGTGTCAAACACTTGTGCCTTCTTGAATATAGATACTCGTCCGAGTCTACTATTCCCCAGAAGAGTCCTTTCAGATGCAACACTCGTCCGTGTTCCTTGTTAACCAGTTGATACTCGTCCGTATCATCATCGCTGAACATGTGTCAGTTTGTTTCTACATGATACTCGTTCATATCATAGCCTTAAGGATGCTCGTCCGCATCTATACACGATACCAAGCACTTATACCTTTTGTTTCTTGGATGTAAACGCTCGTCCGTGTTTACTATCTCCCCAGTAGATCGCCAACAAAACAATTTTCTTTTTATCTAACACTCGTCCTGTGTTATGATACCTTTGAGAGCAGCCGTACCCTGCTAAGTGGTCGTCCTCCACTTCTTGATGGTCGTCCTCCATCATGCTCATCCGATGGCCGTCCCCATCGTTGATTTTAGCAGCCGTCCCCTGCTAGGTGGTCGTCCTCCACCTTTTGATGATCGTCCTTCATCAACTTTATCCAATGGCCGTCCCCATTGTTGATTTTGGTTATCTGACATTCGTCCTATGTCATGACAAACCTCGAGAGCAGCCGTCCCCTGCTGAGTGGTCGTCCTCCACTTCTTGATGGTCGTCCTCCATCATGCTCTTCCGATGGCCGTCCCCATCGTTGACCTTTCCTATCCGATGGCCGTCCCCATCGTTGATATTTTCGGCAGCCGTACCCTGCCAGGTGGTCGTCCTCCACCTTTGATGGCCGTCCCCATCATATTTCTTTTATCCCCAACAGAGCAGCCGTCCCCTGCTAGGTGATCGTCCTTCACCTTTGATGGCCGTACCCCATCATCTGTTTATTTCATTTATTCTTTAACCCGATGGCCGTCCCCGTCGTGGTCCCTTTTCCTTTTTAGCCCGATGGCCGTCCCCATCGTTGGTTACTTGACCTTTATGAACTTGATGGCCGTCCCCGTCATGTTTCATTAATCCCCAGAGAACTTTGCAGCTTTATCTTGATGGCCGTCCCCATCATGATTTTATTTTCCCCAGCTAGTCGGCCGTCCCCGCCCTAGCTTTACTTTTATCCCCAGCATGTCGGCCGTCCCCGTCATCGCTTTATTTTCATACACTCTCCCCAGCATGTCGGCCGTCCCCGTCATTGCTCCTTACCCAGCAGTCGTCCTCTGCTCGACGGTCGTCCTCCGTCGCCCATACTTTACAATATACTTTTACAATCTATATCCCTTTTCTTCTTCATTCTGTGAGTGCAAATTTTGGACTGTCTTTGGTATTCAACCACAAGTTATCTTGTTTGTCTGTTAAGCCGTCGCTTACAACCTGCACAGCTAACTCATGTTTGAATAGGGGCAGCTGTAAACACCCCAAATTTGCCCTCACCCATTCACACCATGGCTTGTGATCATCCTCATATGCATAAACACAAACATATCATCTCACATCTCATTTTTGATTCACTGCATAGCTTTCAAGGCATCTGCACCTAGGGTTTGTGATCTGAGCAATCCCAGAGCTTCTTGAGGCACCCCAAAGGCAACCAATCAACTCAAAGGGGTCCATGTGTGTTCTTATATCATATTTCATCTCCTCAAAGTCAAAAATGCAGAGGAATCACAAGAACTAGGGTTTGAGTGGATGCAGGGCCAGCTTGAACTACACAGTTGACTGAAAATTAGGGTTTTGGTTTCAGAGGCCATAACCCCAAATTTTTTGGTCATTCTTGTTTCCATTGATCTCTATATGGTATAGGGAGTATGCATATCAATTTTCATGAAGAAATTCCATGGGGAAGTCATCTGATCAAGAGTTGACTTTTCAGACAAGTCAGTGCAAAATCAGGGCATCTGAGGCCCCCAATGACCCAACCAATGGGTGATCTTCATCATTTTGAGTGTATATGGTCTTTATTTGATCATGGAAGAAGATTGAAGTTCATATAAATCAAGAATTTAGGGTTTTTGCAAATGTTGACTTTTTGGGCATAGTTGACTTTTCAAGAATGCATCATTTTAGGTCATTTTTCAAGCTTTGATTCTTGGTCCAAAAAGGCTTCAAATGAAAAAAACTTTGGTCATGAAAGTTGTAGATCTCATCTTTCCCTTTTCAAAAAGTACAAGAACATGATCAAACTCTTCTTGGATCAAAAGTTATGGCAATGCAAAGTTGGCTAAAATCATTAATTTTCAAGGCATGCCCTAAGTGAGAACTTTGCAAAATCTTGGACCAATGCACATTGCAGCCTCTAATTCATTTCAAACCAGCACATAAGCATTCTCTAAGTTACAAAATTCAGAATTGGATCAAGTTTCATCATGGTTTGGTTTGTGTAACAAGGCATTTTTCATGAAAATCCATAAAGTAACCAAGTTGCAAAACTCATGATCAAGCCTTCACCACTTGCTGCCTTGAATGCTGGACCAAGCTGACATTTCCCCCTTATCTTGCTGTGCATAGCCCATGCCTTGTACCAAGCTAGCACCTCACCATACTTTCTCTTACACAAGAGTTGACAAATTGCAAAAGTTGCCTCACCTATCCATAAAGCACATGTCAAATCAACTGACCAATGAGAGAGAGTCATATGGACAATTTGCAAGCAAAGCATAGCATAAGGCAAGGCTGAAACCATTCATTCACCACATACACAAAAACTCACCATCTTGCAACTTGCTTCGAATTTCTCTATACAGCCTGCAAACACTCAAACCTTTTCCTCCATTCAACTCACCATGTATCACTGAGTAGAAACCACCCAAAGCACAAGCCTAAAACATCCAGAACACCTCATTGCCATCTCTCACTCCATTCTGCAGATTCATTCGAATCTCCCTCCCTAGCCCACAAACAGCCAAACAAACCTTGCAAAGCTTCTCCATACATCATCTGGACCACAAGCAATCACTCACCATGGCCTGAATCAGTCAGAATCACCATAGCCATTGTTGACTGAGCTTGAAGCAGTTCCTTTCGAAACTCATTATCCAGCCAGCACAAACTCATTTTGAGCATTCAAACATCATCAAGGGGTTCTAAGGAGTAGATTGCACATAAAGAGAAGGCCAGAAAGTCCTCAAGTGGAAAGCTTCAAATCTCAGGTAGCCTGAAATTTATTTTTCCAGAAATGATTTTGCTTGTTACAAACTTGTTCTTCATGTCTTGCTGATCATCCTGGTACCATTAGTTTTGAAAATGGTTGTGATTTGAGCATTTAATTTGACTCTGAAACTGGTTTGCCCTAAAAATGTTTGCCTTCGATTCATGTGATTGATGAAGAATAAATTTGTTTGGGGTTAGGGTTTTGATTCAGGAGATCATGGGGTTCATTTCTATGTGCTTAGTTTTCATTTTAGTTACGATTTGAGTGATTTGGAGTTTTCTCAGGTGAGATGCTGGCCGGAGAAGACGACCGGAGGTCTTCTCCGGCCACCTGAAAGTCATTAGGGCAAATCCCTGTAATTAATGAGCGTTTGAATGGTGAGCGTTGGATGGGTTGACTTGGTCCATTCCCGCGCGTGATCAAGGGCCCAGATTCGTTCATTAAACCCTAATCAGCTTTATTTATTTAATTAATTAAAATTAAGCCTGTTTGAATTGAGACCCTTGGATGAAGCGCGCAGTCAACCTTTTCAAACTCTGGATCAATCTCAGCCTTCCATTGTGCATACTTCAGTTTTATTCATTTTTAATTCATTTTCATTTCATTAAATTTGCACAATTATTTTAAAATAGCTAAGAAATCTTAAAAATTATGAAACTTTTTCTTTAAAGTTTTATTAATTTTTAAGACCCAAAAACATTTTTTATTTTATTTTTATCATTAAAAAAGTATTTTTAAATATTTAAAAGATTATTTTTAATTGATTAATGAGAATTAATTAATTAAAAATACTTTTAGGTATTTAAAAATTACAAAAAAATTCATGAAATGTTCTAAGACATTTAGAAACAATGTCCAACCTTCAAACCAAATTTCTTTTTTTGATCTTGATGCATTTCAAGAATTTTTCATTGAATTAAATCATATTTTGTGCATTATTTTGATCATAAGTTCAAAAATTCATTTCTGTCAATTGGTGAAGGTTGAGACATTGATTCTTCTTGCATTGTCTTTTGTTTTGCATGTAGTTCCTAGGATAAAAAGGCCATGAATTGTTCTTGCATTTTCAAATTGTTTGGCATTTGTTTTGTTAAGAACCCTAAAAAACCCTAATAACTTAGAAAATTCATAACTCAAGTTTGGTTGAGAGATGAGAGCTCCCCTTTGGGCAGTGGTTCATCATAGGCCTAGGGTTTCTTTGGGTGCCATTTTCCATTTTTCATCATGAGGTTTGCTTCTGTTTTTGGTTTGTGTTTGGTGTTTGATCCATGAACCCTAATTTGGGCTTTCTTTTGCATCATTCTTACATTCTCTTGCATAACATGACTTGTCTTTGCATTTTGTGCATGCTTATGATTCATTTGACATCCTAAGACATATAGGAAGCATCTTTGATCATTGCATCTCATATTTGCCATGTCATTTGTCTTGTATGCTTCATAACTTTTCATGCTTGTTCATGCTCCTTAGCTTGCATCATTTGCATCCATAGTCTTGTATGAACATCCCCATGTCTTGCCTCATGTTTGCAGCACCTCATAACATCATAATCATCATCAACATGCTTCTGATTTTGCTTTGCATCATACCATTTCATCTCATCTAGCATTGCATTGCATTTCTTTCTAACATTTCAGGTGGTAAGTAAACTTGAGAAGTGAATTTGCCTTCACTTCTCATAACTTTTCTTTTCATCTCTCTTGCATCCATTGCTGCATTTCTATATGTGTTTGAGATTGAGTTTGCTCATTCTTGTTCTTCCCACTTTCTTTCTTCAAGTGACTTGACTTCTTGAATGAAGCAAGTCACTTTGCTTCTCTTGATCTTATTCATCTGCTTCCTGGTGGCTCCTCTGAGGATTGGTTCTTGAAAACCTCACAAACCTTAGGATCATCCAAGCATGACAATGAATTAGGGTTTTGATTAGTCCCCTCTTAGTTTTACCTCTGTGTCTCTTTGAGTCTTCTCTTCTCACCTCATAATCAGGGATTAAACCCTAAAGGCTTTAAGACTTTGTGATTAGGGTTATGCCTGCATCCTTCTCTTAGGATGGAGTGTATAACTTTAATCCTAAGTGTTAAACCCTTTATGTGTTTACATCTCTTAATCAATCCATCTAATAATCATCAAGACATTACTTGTAACTTGGGCCTTGCATTAGGGTTCTAATTCTTCCTTAAGTGGTTAAGAAGGACTAACCCTAGTGTTAATGGACAAGTCCCCCTCAAGTTGTCTTACAAACCATAAAAAACACTTCATCATCATACCATTAAATAAAATCCACTTAATCAAAGGCTTGTTTTGTCATGGGTTTAATCCCTAATCATGGATTAAGTTGAGGAGTCTTCCTCAGCTTAAACATTCTCATCTATTATCCTTCTTTTAGGATGGTGTAATGAGTCTGTTTAATCCTTGATTATGGCTTAACCTCATTACTCAACACTAAACAAAATCACAAAAACATCTAAATAATCACAAGTAGGTTAACGATCTTAATCCTACATCAGAAGGGTGATTAAGTGTGAGAATCTGACTTCACACTTAAGGTATTCTCATTACCCCTAATCAGAGGGAAGATGTGATGAGTTTACTAACCCATTGGTTTAGACTTAAGCTCATTATCCTATGACAAACTCCAAAAAGAAATAAAAGACTGAAAACTCAAAAAAACAAACAATAATCGTCTCCTCCGGGATTCTTTTCTCATCACCTTCACTCACAAACGAGAACTCGCTTCTTCCGTCTAATGCAAGACAGTTTGCACCTGAGCCAGACAGGTCATACACTTGAGCATGGGCAAGTAAGCAGTTCACAAGTCAATTCATCTTTCAGTCTCTTTGGGTCGAACTACGGTGTTCTGACTTCCTCATTGCACGAGAGGATACGTAGGCATAACTTAACGGTTATCGAACAAAAGTCTCTGTATATTCCCCCTCTTTCCAGCCTTATTCTTTAAGCCTCATGATCTTGAGCATTTCACTCTGTTCTTACACTGACATTTTCACATCACTTATACACTTTACACTGACACCTGTACATCTTTTCCAGCTATTTTACACACAGATTGCACTGACACTACCCCTTTATAGCACAAATCTTTCAAGCGTGGATCCCGTCGAGTACGACGGACAATCTGGGTGCTAATACCTTCCCAGGTTGTAACCAACCCCCTTTCTCAGTCTCTCTAGTTCGCAACCGTCTTATCCATCTCTTTCTAGGCCTACACAGCATTGCCTTTCCCTCGGGATAAAAATGCCTAGCTGGCGACTCTTTTCATCTCCTGTGAGTTCACGGCTGTGTGTTCTCATTGTCCCTTTCGCCGACCGTTCGCGTCTGTACCTTCATCTGAACCAGTTTCATTTGTCGGGAGCGACACCATGATATGTTTGGTTTCGAAAATAGTTGAGAAATAAGCATTTCATAAGCTTCTGAAATTTCTGAGTTGTTTTCCGTTTTGCTTTGATTCGTGCATTTGATGTTGAATAAATGAATTTTGATGGCTGATTCTTGTTGGGGTTGAGGAGAGGATCATTTCTGGAGAGTTTTAGGGCTTGGGGTTGCGTATTGAGCGAGATAGCTTGAGAGGCTAGCCGGAGAAGATGACCGGAACACTGTTCCGGTCACCTGAAAGTGTTTAGGGTTCAGATTAGGGCTTAATGACATAATTAGTGACTTTGAATGTGAGCCGTCCATTAGCGCGCGCTGGTCAATTCCCGCGTCTCAACTTTAAACCAGGGCCTTTGGATCTGTTGACTTTGCATTTAAATTACTTTTATTTTCATTTTAATTGCATTTCTTTGCTCATTTTATTAAAAATAGCAAAACCCTTCTAAAAAATTTCGTTTTTTGCATCATGACTTAAAATATTTTTCTCATTCTGAAAATAATTTTTATTTTATTTTTTGCATAAATTTCGTATTTTTAAAATATTTAAATGTTTATTTTAATTAGTTAATGAGAATTAATTAATTAAAATACCATTTAAGTTTCTAAAAATCACCAAAAAAATCACATTGCATCTTGATACATTTAGAAACATTATCAAACCCTTCACACAAATTTCTTTTTGGTTCTTGACCTACTTTGACATTTTTCTTTGGAATTAGGGTTTTTAAAAGTCAATATTTTTACCCTAACTTAGAAAAATCCATTCTGCCTAACCATGAAGAGTTTGATGATGGTTCTTTTTGCATTGCATTCCTTATGTCATGTAGTTTCTAGGATAAAACTGGTTTGGATTTATCTCTCATTTTCAATTTGTTTTGCATTTATCTTTTGAGAGGTATCCTAAAACCCTAGAAAACTTGAGAAAATCATAACTTCCATTAGGTTAAGGTTTAGGTCTTCTCCTTTGGGAAGTGAACTTGTATAGGTTTAGGGTACCTTTGATCCCATTTTCAATTTTTTATCTTGTCATTTGCTTCTGATTTTGAATTTTGCTTTGCATGTTATGCATAAACCCTAATCTTTGTCTTCATTTGCATTCATTCTTCATATGCTTGCATATATGAACTTTCCATGACATTTTGTGCATCCACATGACATTTAAGACATCTTAGGACACATTAGAGTCATGTTTGATCATTGCATCATTCATTTGCCATGCTTTTGCTTTCATTACATGTCATGTGTTTCCATGAACTTTCATGCTTCTTACTTGTCTCATTTGCATCTTCATCACTTGTATGATCATTTGTATCTCATGACACACATTTGTATCATCTCTTAGCATCATTGACATCATGAACATGCTTCTGGTTTTGGTTTTCATCTTTCCATCTCATTTCATTTTCATTCCATTTCATTTTCCTTTGCTAACTTTTCAGGTGGTAAGTTATTTTGAGAAGTGAATTTGCCTTCACTTCTCACATTTTCTTCTCATATTTCTTATGCATCTTTGCTGCATTTTGTATGTGTATTAGAGTGAGCTTGCTCATTCATGCTCCCTCCTCACTTTCTTTCTTCAAGCAACTTATCTTCTTAAGTGAAATAAGTTGACTTGCTTCTTTCTGCTTCTCCTCGTTCCATTTTGCTTCTTCCTTGGTGGCTTCTCCTGAAGATCTTCTTGCAAGCCTCATAAACCCTAGGAACACCCAAGCATGATCACAATTAGGGTTTTATTAGTCCCCCATTAGTTTTTACCTTTGTGTCATCTTTGAGTCTTCTCTTCTCATCTCTTAATCAAGGACTAAACCTTAAAGGTTTTAAGGCTTTGTGATTAGGGTTATGCCTGTATCCTTCTATTAGGATGGAGTGTATAACTTTAATCCTAAGTGTTAAACCCTTAATGTGTTTAACTCCTTTAATCAATCCACTTTAATAATCACTAAGACATCAAGCTTGTAACTTGGGCCTTGCACTAGGGTTCTAATTCTTCCTTAATTGGTTAAGAAGGACTAACCCTAGTGTTAATGGACAAGTCCCCCTCAAGTTGTCTTACAAACCATAAAATTCACTTCTTAATCTTGTCATTAACTAAAATCCACTTAATAAAGGCTTTGTTTTTTAGAAGGGTTTTGCTATTTTTAATAAAATGAGCAAAGAAATGCAATTAAAATGAAAATAAAAGTAATTTAAATGCAAAGTCAACAGATCCAAAGGCCCTGGTTTAAAGTTGAGACGCGGGAATTGACCAGCGCGTGCTAATGGACGGCTCACATTCAAAGTCACTAATTATGTCATTAAGCCCTAATCTGAACCCTAAACACTTTCAGGTGACCGGAACAGTGTTCCGGTCATCTTCTCCGGCTAGCCTCTCAAGCTATCTCGCTCAATACGCACCCCCAAGCCCTAAAACTCTCCAGAAATGATCCTCTCCTCAACCCCAACAAGAATCAGCCATCAAAATTCATTTATTCAACATCAAATGCACGAATCAAAGCAAAACGGAAAACAACTCAGAAATTTCAGAAGCTTATGAAATGCTTATTTCTCAACTATTTTCGAAACCAAACATATCATGGCAATCAGGGGAACACATAGAATCATTCTATAACATAAAATGAGAGTTCTGGAAAAATGAATGCCATGGCTACCTGAAGTTGAGCTTTCAAAACAGGAGCTTTCTGGCCAGTTCTTTACCTCAAATCCACTCCAATGATTCCCCTCAAGAGCTTGTGATGCTTGGTTGGAGTTTAAATGGCCTCAAAATGAAGTTGGCAGAAGTTCAGTTCATGAAATGTTGAAATCGTGTTTTTGATTCTGAGTGTTTTAGGGCCAAATGAAGGGTGGGAAATGATCAGTGATGATTATGGAGTTGTTCTATGGAATTTGTTTTGAGGTTTGATGGCTAAGTTGTGAAATTTGAAGGCTTTTGCAAATTTGGGGATTTTTGTGTATGCTGTGTTCTTGGAGGTTTCAGCTTGTGTTGTGTTATGTGTTGGGTTGCTTTTGGTACACATATCATGTTTGGATAGGTCAGAGGGTGGGTGCTGGCCTATGTTGATTGGTATGGGCAAGTTGCAAAAACGCGACCAACTTGTGTACTTGAGGTATGGGCTGGTTCAGTGGCTGTTTCAAGGCATGGCTCGAGTCATCTTGCTTTAAGGAGGTCCATGGAAGTCATAGTTTGTAGCTGGCACAAGTGGCTGAAGAGATTTGATCCATTTTGCAATTTTGGGGAAGTTTGGCCCCTTTTGAATTACTTGAAGTTCAAGGCATGAAACTTGGGGTTTCTTTGTGCAATTATGAATTTTAGGTCATGTGTGATGTTTGTGCAATGCTTAGAAGTCAATTAGAGGTCACATTTGGCTTTGGCAAGTGTTTTTGCAAACTTCCCTCTTTGGTGCATAAGTGAAATTTTGTGATTTTTCCCAACTTTGCAAGGCCATAAATTGAGATCTATGATGAATTGGATCAAGTTATTGTACTTTTTGAAAAGGGAATGATCCAATATACAACTTTCATGACCAAGAATTTTTCATTTGAAGCATTTTTGAATCAAAAAGAGGAGGTTGAAAAACTTTCCCAAAATGGCAATTTTGCATTATAAGTCACTTTCCCAAAATGGCAACTTTGCAAATGACTTGAAATTCTTCAATTTTGTGAACTTCTAACTTCTTCTAAGATCAAATAAAGATCATATACATCCAAAATGATGGAGAAGCCCCTTTGGTTGGATGATTGGGGGCCTCAAATGCCCTGATCTTGCACTGACTTGCTCAAGAAGTCATCTATTGATCAGATGCCTTCCCCATTGAATTTCTTCATGAAAATTGGTATGCATGATCCTCATATCATATAGAGACCAATAGAAACAAGAATGGCCAAAAAAAATTGGAGTTATGGCCTCTGAACCCAAAACCCTAATTTTAGGTCATCTGTGCAGTTAAGCCTGGCTTTGCTTCCATGCCTTGCCAGTTCTTGTGATTTTTTGACTTCCTTGATCTTTTGAGGATATAATATGATGATTGAACCTACATGGACCTTCTTGGAATGATTTAAGACCTTTGGGGTGGCTCAAATAGCTCATGGATTGCTCAGGTCACAAACCCTAGATGCAGATGACTTTGAACCAATGCAGTGAAGCAAAAATGCAATGTGAGATGCTATGATTGAACTTATGCAAATGAAAAGATCACAAGCCATGTTGTGAAATGAGTGAGGGCAAATTTGGGGTGTTTACACAAGGCAATTGAGAACCCATGAAAATAATTATCCTACGCATGATTTAGAACTTGTTGTAGTTATTTTTGTGTTGAAGATTTGGAGACATTATCTTTATGGTTCTAGATTTGAAGTGTTTAGTGACCATAAAAGTTTAACGTATTTGTTTGATCAGAAGGAGTTGAATACGAGGCAAAAAATGTGGTTGGAATTATTGAAGGATTATGATTTTGGTTTGAACTATCATCCAGGTAAAGCTAATGTTGTAGCTGATGCCTTAAGTCGGAAAACGTTGCATATATCGACGATGATGGTTAAAGAGTTGGAACTAATTGAGCAATTCAGGGATATGAGTTTAGTCTGCGAAGTGACACTGAAAAGTGTTATGTAGGGAATGTTGAAGATCAATAATGATTTTCTAGATAGTATCAGAGAGACCCAGAAGTTAGATGTGAAATTGGTAGATTCGATGGTAGGAATCGATCAGTCTAAAAAGTTGTTTTGGTGGCCTAGAATGAAGAACGATGTAGTGCATTTTGTGTATGCATGTTTAACTTGTCAAAATCTGCAGGGTTGATGCAACCGTTAGAAGTTCCAGAATGGAAATGAGATAGCATTTCAATGGACTTTGTGACGCGATTGCCTAATACTTCAAGAGGACATGATTCGATTTGGGTGATTGTTGATAGGCTTATGAAGTCAACTCATTTTATTCCTATTAATATCAGTTTTCCAGTATCGAAGTTGGCAGATATTTATACTAGTGTTATTGTTAAGTTGCATGGTTTTCCTTTGTGTATTGTATCAGATAGAGATCCGAGGTTTACTTCTGATTTTTGGAAGAGTTTACAAGATTCGTTGGGTTCTAAGTTAAGGTTGAGTTCGACTTATCATCCTCAGATAGATGGTTAGACAGAGAGAACTATTCAGTCACTAGAGGATTTGTTGAGAACGTGTGTTCTTGAGCAGGGAGGTTCATGGGATACTTATCTTTCGTTGATAGAATTCACGTATAATAACAATTACCATTCTAGTATTGGGATGGCACCTTTTGAAGCGTTGTATGGTTGGAGATGTCAGACTCCTTTGTGTTGGCATGAATCTGGAGAAAGTGTAGTACTTTGACCTGAGATTGTTCGAGAGACTACTTATAAGGTGAAGTTAATTCGAGAAAAAAATGAGGACTTCCCAAAGTAGTCAAAAGAGTTATCATGACAAGCAAAGGAAGGATTTGGAGTTTCAAGCTGGTGATCATGTATTTTTGAGAGTTGCACCTGTAACCGGCGTTGGGCATGCGTTGAAGTCTAAGAAGATCACTCCTTGTTTTATTGGCCCGTATCATATTTCAGACAGAGATGGAAATGTTGCTTATAGATTAGCTTTACCACCTAATCTTTCAAATTTGCATGATGTGTTTCATGTGTTACAACTTCGAAAGTACATTTCAGATCCATCTCATGTGATTATTATGGATGATGTGCAAGTACGAGATAATCTTACTATTGAGACAATGCCTGTACGAATTGCAGATCGTGAAATGAAGACTTTAAGAGGCAAAAAGATTGCGTTGGTGAAAGTAGTCTGGTTGGGAGTTGCTGGAGAAAGTATGACATGGGATTTGGAAAGCAAGATGTGGGAATATTATCCCGAGTTGTTTGGACAAGGTAAGATTTTTTAGGACGAAAATATCCTAAAAAGGGGTGAGTTGTAACACCTTATTTATTTAATTATTTATTTAATTAAGTATTGTCGTATATTTAGTTTGTGTTGAGTTACTATGTTCATTTTAGTTGAATTAAGTTGATTAAGTCGATTAAGTTGATCTAAGTTGTGTCGTTGTTATTTAGATTAAGTTAAGTTGATTAAGTTGTGGGTTTGATAGTAGAAATATACTAGTCTTGTTAAATGGGCTTGTGTGTGAATATAAGTAGTAGTTGTGGGAGGTGTATGGTTTAGGACCAATGAAAATTATTAAGATTAAAATAAAACCATAAGTTAATTAGAATTAGGGAAAAGAGGTTATCAGTGGAATAAGGAAAAATAAGATGTTGAGAAAGAGGTTATGTGAAGTTCTTAGGAGAAGGAAAAATTAGGGTTCCGATCAGAGTGTTAGAGTCGCCTTCAATCCAAGGTAAGGGTGGGTTTATAACTTTATAATAGGGATTGAATGATGAATATATGTGGGATGGGTATATGAATTGATTCTTTTAGTTTGTTGTGTTGTTTGGTTAAATAAGTTGTTTTGGTGAATATGTTGTTTTTAGTTGATTATGAATGTTGAATTGTGTTTATGAAATAACCGTAAGTTGATTATTCTATGATTGTGTATGAGTATGTTAAGTTGTTGTTGAACTTGTGTGTACTGGGATAATTAGGGAATTGTCCTGAGATAGAATTGTGAAGAAGTTACAGAGGTGAAGAAGAATAAGAGAAAATAGAGAACGTAGGGTTTTGGCTTTCCCATTTTCCATACGTCCGTCTAGGATGAGTGACGCCCGTCACCTCCCTAGGACGACCGTCACAAGTGTAACAAGGGTCACACAAGTGTCACGATGGTCACACTGGGTATGGGGGAAAATTTGTTGTTTTGTTCCGCGTGGTATTTCTTTCTGTTATCTGCAAGATTTTCTTATCCCACCTTTAAATCCAGTAACATAATTAATTAGTTTGAAGATGACTCTTATTGAAGTATAAGTAAGCATAATAATTATTTGACAGAGAATTGATAAGTAATAATGTGTTGAATCAGTAGAAGAAAAATATGTAACAGTGGAGTAGAATTAGTAACAAGTTGGTATTTTGGTTGATGTCATGGATTTGACAGAAGAATAGTAATAGGCTAGTAGTAAGTAGAAATAACAGAGTATGGTATATAATTTAATTAAATCAATTTTAGTCAAAATTCGTATGAATATGAGTGTGGTATAATTGGTTGTTCTTGTATGGTGTTGTTTTGTTATAAGTTGCAATGTTGATGGTTGTTGTTTATGTTAAAATGCCTTATAAATGGCAAGATTACGAGTTGCAGGCCTTTGGCCATAGTTGAATGTTATTGTGTTACTATATTGCTACAATTGTTGTTGTTGTTGTTTGACATTCATATTGAGTCGCATAACATATCATTATTTAGGTTGGAGTTGCTGCTCGGTAAGTTGGTCTGGATTGGCAAAATAAAGTTGAAGGCTTATGCCTTGTTGTTGATGCCTCTATTAATTGGCAAGATTATAAGTGGGGAGTTCTGCTCCAATGGTACCACATGCATTGCATTTGTCTAAGTTGCATTTCTGAGTTGCATAGTATGTTATTGAGTTGTATCTCATGTTGTTTAAGTTGTTTGTGACTTGTGAAATGGTGGTTTATATAATCTAACTCAATATGTATTTATCATATGCTTGATTATATAGTTCGATATCTCACCCCTTTTATTTGAATGCCGCCCTCTGTTGGTAACGTGCAGGTAATCTAGAGTAGAGTGAAGTACCTTAATAGATTCGAGTTGGTGTTGTCACTCCGATACGTAGCACTCGAGGGATAACACATGTTTTCTGTTGATGTCGAATTTGATTATGTTGTTGAATGTTTAGTTATCTTTATTAAAGATTGTTACTCTTAAGTTGTTTTGATGTTGAATACAAGTCAAGTTATTTTAAGCTGAATTTTATGAATCCGCTGCGTGAAAATAAAGTATTTTGTTTTAAAGACTAATTAGATGTTGAATCTTGTTTTAAGGTTGAAAATGTATCATCTCATTTGAATTGTTGTAATTTTATACTCTGGTTTCGTTATTAATTATCTGGTAGAAATGGGTGTTACACATATGACGAATGGCATTTCCTTATTCTTTGAATTTGTGGCTAAGAAGAAAGGATTTGTAACCTATGGTGATAACAAAAAAGGAGCTATACTTGGAAAAGGTAGTGTAGGTAATCCCTCTTCTACTAATATCTCAGATGTCCTTTTAATCAAAGGTCTTAAACACAATATTATTAGCATTAGCCAATTATGTGACAAAGGATATAAAGTCTATTTTTCAAGAGATTGTTACATGATTGAAAATATAATGATAAAAAAGGAAGGTGTGTTTAAGGACTTGAGGATAAATAATGTATACATGCTTTACTCGAATGAAGTATCTTTGACTAGCGCTAAATTTCTTATCTCCATGAGTGAATCATCATGGCTTTGGCATAGGCGATTAACGTATGTCAACTTTGACTTGCTTAATAAAGTAGTTTCAAAAGATTTGGTAGTTGGTCTACCTAAAATTAAATTTTCAAAAGATCACTTATATAATGCGTGCCAATTGGGGAAGCAAACAATGATCTCCTTTAAATCTAAAAACATTGTTTCTACATCGAGACCCCTTGAACTTCTCCATATGGATCTATTTGGGCTATCTAGAATTAAAATTATAGGTGGAAACTGTAATACCCCATTTCTACCCAACTTTAATATTAAATTAGTGTTATAAAAATTCTTCATAAATACGAGATATCACATTTTCAACTTAAAAACCAAATAACACAACATCATTAATAATGATGCTTCGAAAACTATGCAGCGGATTCATCAAAATTACAACTTTAAAACAACTTCAAGTATTTTCAACATCAAATACTTCAACATGGTTTTCAAAATAGAATAACTAAAATAAGTTCATCAACTAAATAAAATCCAACATAAAACAAGACATGCGTTCATCCCCCCGAAGTGCTACGTATCAGAGGGACAAACACCAACTCGAAACGACTAGGTACTCGACTCTGGATTACCTGCACGTTACCAACATATGGGAAAAATTCAACATAAGGGGTGTGATATTGAATAATATAAACAAGAGTATGATACCCAATACATAAACGAGAAATCATACAATCACACCACTTCACACAACAAGCAACATCAACATACAACTTCAATCAACAACAACTAAAAACATAGATATAATGCGACTTAAATGCGACACAACTTATGTTTATGCATGTGGTACCATTTGGAGTAAAACTCCCAACTTAAAATCTTTCTAGTTTATCAAGGCATCAACAATATATTTGCCAATCCAAGCCAACTTGATTCGAGCATTCGCTCCAACTTGAAAATATGCAAATGTATGCGACTTATGAATGACATCCAACAACAACAACACAATCAACAACTTTAATGATGCAACAACATATATCAACATTGGTCAATGGACATGCAACTTAATATTTCCCAGGAATCGGGACAACACAACATATCATCGTCATACGACTACAACACAGAAAATTGATTAACTACGACTTGACAAATTCAATTTCTAAATTAATTATTTAGCCCTCATTTATACTAAAATCCACTTATTTTATCTCTGATTAATCCCTGGAATCAACTCAGTTCGACTCGGATGCAAAATCGGAACAAAAATCGTGAAACGACAGAATTTGCCCTACTGGTCTGGTCATACGCGTATTGGCCCAGGCCATACGCGTATTGCCTTGCTTCTACGTCTCCTACACGCGCCATTACGCATACCACCTCACCTCTATGTCTCCCATAAGGCGTATTGCTCCCTCATACACGTATTGCCTTGTTTCCTCACGCGTATCCTACTAGAATGGGCAGAAGGCCCTAAAATTTCAACATCCATACACGTAATAGCTTGTTGATACACGTATTGCCCTAATTTCACACACATACTTACGCGTATGAGCATGCCCTTACGCGTATTGACAGAGGCTGTTTTGTTTTTCATGTTTTCTCATACAAGCTGCATCTGATTCTTACGATTCTTGTTCCTACACTTCATACCTGTACTGAATATGGTTTCTACACAAATTTTACACTCTTCATCAAATTATTCTTGCATTTAATTACTAAATCCAGTTTTTACCAACATTCTAGATCTATATTCGTACCGTTCTTCTGCAACAACAACAATTATAGCAACACGAACAACATATCAGACAACAACACAACAGATCACAACATATTCTTCAAGACATATCTATACGAAATCAATAGTAACACATACAAAACACAACAATAAATCATACAAAAACTCAACCTACATACAAATTATCCTAATCCCAATTATAGAATTCAAACTCGCCCTTACCTTGGATTGAAGGTAGCTCGAATTCGCAACAAAAATCTCCATGAAAGTCCAAAACCTAGCCTCCTTTTTATTCCTCTAGACTTGTTCTTCTCTCAAAATTCTGATTAATCTTCTAATTAGGTTTTCTATAACACCCCATTTCTACCCGACGATTATATCGAAAATCAGAGTATTAAAAATTTAACTAACAAGTACACAAACAGGATGCTACATTTTTCAACTTATAAAAACTTCTTTTAACTTCATGAAAGTAGATACATAATACTTTTGGTTCGTAAGAAACTAATAACAACAACTTTTATTCATTTATGAAACCAAGTTCAAATTTTACAACCACACAACGGATTTTCAAGTTATTCAACTAAACATGGTATAACATGTTATTAAACTTAAAACATCTTAGTAACAACATAATCATACCGAGACAACTTAAAAACAACACAAAACAACTAAGCGTCCATTCCCTGAGTGTTACGTATCAGAGCACCGACACCGACTCGAACTAATGAAGATAATCATCTTCCTTCAAGCTACCTGAATGTTACCAACATAGGGGTAACATTCAAACAGAAGGGGTGATATATCGATAATTATCAACGAAATATGATAAACAATACTTAGATAAGGATCATAAATAATTCACCACTTCACAACATCAACAACAAAATAATGACTTAACAATCATCCACCTTTTATCAACTTATTTTACTACTATTATATCCATCAACATTTTCTACATAAACCACAAAGTCATATATTTAACACGAACTACTTACTCAGCGTAATCAACACAATTCACCTAATCAACATGAAAACAACATAATAACTTACCAACTTGAACGACATAAACAACTTATCAACTTGAACAACATAAATCACATAGCCAACATAAATAATGCAACTCAAATGCGACTCAACTATGCATATGCATGTGGTACCATTGGAGTAAAACTCCCAACTTAAAATATATCAGGCTATCGAGGTATCTGCAAGGCATAAGCCTTCAACTTAATAAGTTTTCCAATTTATCGAGGCATCAAGGCATAACCCTTAAACTTTAAACTTAATATCCAATCCAGGCCAACGTGGTTTGAGGAACGCTCCGACACAATATGCAAATGTTCTATATGGTATACACGACTTTACAACACAAACAACATTACAACATGATCAATATAACAACATATAACATCAACAGCACAACCGGCTTATACAACATGAACAACTTAAATCAACGTAGGATATTAAACCTCCAACTTGAACAACATAACAACTTCGACAACACAAAACAACTTAAATAAATTGAGTAACTTAAACAAAATAAACAAGCAACACAAACAACTTATACGACATAGGAAACTTAAAATCAACTTACAAAGCCTTCAACATAACAACTTAGAGATTTTCCGTAAATCGGAACCACTTACCAACTCAACTGTACCTACAACCCGACTTTACAACATCTTTTCAACAAAATAACGCAACAGAAATCAACTATCAAACTACCCAACTTACCCCATCGATTTTCGTTAAATTCCGGGCAACTAAGTTTTTCGCCTAATTCGGCTAAACTGACACTGTTTTCGACATTCTGCTATCTTTACGAGTTATTACAAAACCTGCAAATTTCTGTTTTCAGATAAATCTCTTTTTTCATAAAAATATAGCTTACTATCTGTTTTCTGCTAAATTTCTAAAACTACCTTTTTCTGTCAAAAGTTATATAACACTGTGTTAATCATCAAAATTGTTTTGGTTCACATTACAATTGCTCCATGACTCTAACTTCTCAATTATCATTTCCTGATTATTAATAAAATACTATTTCATGAGATTGGAATATTATAGTTATAATTTAATACACAAAATTTAAGATTGCTTGGAATTCATTTAATTAAAATACTACATAACCAAAAGAATCACATGATCCTTAAATCACAGGGTGGCTTGCGCCACCTTTCAACATAGCTACATGTGGCTTGTGCCACATTCATGTCTTGGTGGCCACAGTAAAAAGTAGCACCCGCCACTTTGGCATTCTCATGATGCCTGGGAGCAAGTGGCTCCCACCACTAAAAAGTGGCTTCCAATTTTAAGCATGTGGAGCCACATGCGTTTTCCAACCTACGAGTTATGCTATCGTCCCTAATTCTAGATTTTTCACGCAACTCAGTAATACCAACAAAATCGACACAACCCAAGACGACTTATTCATCATTAATAAATCAACCATTATACGGAAACGATCAACAAAATTAACAACAACATAATATAAATTAACATAATTCGACATCAACCTCAAACACAACACAACATATACGACCACCCAAACCTAATATCATTTATCAACCCGGTTATAAAGATCGAACCCCACCCTTACCTTGGATTAAGGGTTGCTCTAATAATTTTCCGGTTAGTCTCCAAAGTTCTCCGATCGAATTTCTAACCCTTTGCCTCTATGACTCTTTTCCTCTCCTCTTTCATCCATGGATATTAGAAATACGAACATGCTGCCATTGAGTTTCTATCTTGACCAAAATTCAGCCTCCATCATCATCAATCCCGTAACTATTATTTGACAAATTTCCAGCATGAACTTTCAAACTTCAAATGCATTTTTCTCCTTCAATACCGAACTTATTGACACGAAATCATATATCAAATTGAAGAGAATTTCATAAGCTTTCCAGAAATTCAAGAATCGCTTTAATCGGAATTACGAGTAAAACGTTATCACCTGTTTAGTGGAGGTTGTATCATAAGTACGAAAATGGAGATGTGATCATGAGTTCTTCTTTCTCCTTCTTTGCTCCCAAGCTATTTTATCTCCTCTAGAACCTTTATTCTTCTCTAAGACTTTTTCCTCTATAACTTCCATGTCCTATTCTCTTGCTACCAACTAACCTAATTTTCTTATCATATAATTATATTATATTGGGCCTAAGTCATACACCCTCTTAATTGTTAATTCCGACGCAATCCAAGCGCATTAACCAACATGCTCCAATAATCTATAATATCACTTATAATATTATTTCCTCGAAGTTCCGACTAATAATCCGACTTAACGGCTTAATTCTTCACAACATAAAATCAATCGAATAATAATTCACGACTAACTACTTACTCTCGACTTAATAGATTAATTTCCGATTATCAACCAAATGGTCCAAACATTCCAATCAACATATCCAACAACAAACGGAGAATACTCCATATCGTTTTCCATAACTTATATCAACTTAAATAATTAAATTCGACTTAAACCAACTTATAACCATCAACATAATGTTCCGATTAATTCGATCATCAACATGAATCGACAGAATTCTACACAAAGCAACTCAAATTGACAAATATACTCAAATCAACGCGAATCACCACAACATACCACAATTATATTTAATTAAATAATTAATTCAATAAACGAGCATTACAACTCTCCCTCACTTAGAATATTTTCGTCCTCGAAAATTCATCTGATTCAACTACTCCAACTACTTATTCCATCTGACTAATCAACTCTCATCTCCGAAGGCAACCTACACATACTACAAACAATGATTCACAACTTTAATGGTAACAACAACACGAACAACCCTTAAGCAAAGCACTTGATAACTATCAACACAACACGACGAGTAACCAACTTACGAATTTACCGGTTTAAGGACTCGAACACAACAACATAGAAACACATAACTTAAACACAACGTTAATACAACCAAGCTACCAACATCGTTGTCATTCATATACGAACAACTGCACTACACCACGCATTCGTGGTGCACTCTGATTACTTGCATACTACCAAGTTTATCGAGTTTAACTCCAATTTCCAATCATCAAAATCGACATATCAATAAAGCCTCTGACTTAATCCTTTATAATTTCGTTCCAACAGGTATTCTAACTCTTGTAGTTACCGAATACTTCAAACTTAGATCCATAAGACAATAACTTTGAATGTTCGATGTAATTACAACGACGACTACTTCCCAATCTTTGGATAAAATATACTTATACTACCTAATTATTCTCAATATAACTACAACTTTACTATCTTTTAACAACACATCCTTCGAAAATCATCTTAGACACGCAACATCATTACAACAACATATGGTACATGGGTCCAACGAAATCCCACAAGACAACTCATATTCTTCGCTTCTAACTAATTCAACATACCGAATCCTCGATTCATACTCATACCAACACAACCTTTCATAAATTCTTATATGAATCGACACCACCTAATGACTCTTCTTGTTCAAACCAAAAATCGCACTTTAATTAACCAACTTATAATTTCACTTCTTCTAATACTTTGCAACTTAACTTTGTCCGACATTCTTGTCAAATCATCGTTTTACATTTCCACCTACTTTCCTTTCTAATCATCTCAAGAAAGCTTCAAGTCTCAAGCTACTTAATTCATCACTAAACAAGATTCCAATTATCTAGAGTCCAACTATGAGTTTCTTTATTACTATTGAATCCAAACACAACGTCATATTGTCATCTTTAAATCCAACTAATTTTCTTATATAGGAATCACCATTGACAAATCAAACAATCCTCAAGCACTTGGCTTGACTTCAACCAATTCGACGTACATACTATACTAGTTGGCATGACACATCTATCCATAAATTATGATTCCGTCTACTATCAACAATATATTAAGGGTGATCAGTTCCTTAATTTGTCAATAGACATTTGACAATCATAACGGTGGCATAAATCATCATTACCCACACAATAGCGTACTTCAACTTTTGCCTAAAGTCCGTAAGCATAAAGCTCTGCTAACTCTCTAAGGCTTACCAACGTCTTCTTAATTTCCTTAGTTCCTACTTCGTCAATTATACCCAATCCTCTAACATCCATTACAACATATCTTATACACTCCCATAGCATAATACAACTGTAAATATTCTTCTAACACCGGAGTCGCCACAACATCAAGCATAACTCAATTCGGTTCGTTTCCAGTTACAACTTTTATCCAAGTTAAAATTCTTAACAACACTAATCAAACATCCGTCTTCCTCTCAACCTTACCATCATCTAACATCGGAACTTTAATCGTCCTCATTCGACATAAATCTCATCTCTATGCATTCTCTAATACCTTCATATTCCTTCTAATACCAACATTTTATTCCTTATCAACATTTTCATCTTTTCAAATTTTCAGCAATAATCACTCAACTTCGAACACAATTATCTCTTCCAATAAATACCTCCAAATCATAAAATTATATTACAACATGAAGAGAATTTTGTGTAGATTCTAGAACTTCAAGAATCGATTGAGTCCGACTCACGAGTAAAAAGTTATCCTCCTTGCAATGGGACTGGTCAACAATTCTCGTATGCAGAATTTTCCATATATCAACAACAGACCCAACTATTAAAATACACTTATCTCCCTCATCACAAACCTCCTTGTAGCACTCTAATTTTTGCCCTAAGTTTTCTTTGCATTTTCATATGCATCTTGCATATAAACAAGATCGCACTAGTTGCTCGGTTCTTCTCGGGTTAGGTTTATGCCTCACAGGGGATCACCGTTGGTTTTTAACTGCTTTATTTGTTTATGTTTACTAACCATTAATCAAAATCCAAAAATATTTTGTTTTCTTTCACTAACCTTTTTCAGGAAGAGGAACCATTGAAAATGCCAAAAATAACAGTCCTACAACTCGAGTAAAATTCCACAGACAAAAGTCGAAGTTGATCCACAAATAATTCAAAATTATCTGATCAAGGATTTTCCAAGTTAATTGATTCAAGGAATTCCAAGGTTCATGTGTTTATTTCCATACCTTCTTCAGCGTACAAAGAGAATCAAGCCACAAAAACCAAGCAATCACCTTTGAATAAAATATTCAAATTTTAGCTTGGTTAACCGGTTAACCATATGCGTTAACCGGTTAACGAGTGCAAAATTTGAATATTTTATTCAAATTCAGCACCATTAAATCATTGATATAATTGGAAAATTCTAGATTCATTGGTCTCTGATTTCTCTACATCAATTTGATCATTTCCTACCATAAACCCTCACTAATCACCACTCTTTTCCATTTCCCACCAAATTTGCAATTACTAAGACTAATTTTAATTACCAAAGAAAGCTCCATTCCACCAAATTCCCATACCTAAATTCTTTAAATAGGACCATAATTTTATTCATTCACCAAGCTTTGAAGAGCCAAAAAAACCCTTGAAAAACATTCTCCAAAAACCAAAAATCTCACAAAAACTCTTTTCCTCTTTTTGAATTTATCAAGAATTCACATTGAATTCTTGACTAACTTGAGCTAAAACTTCATCCAATTATTTCTTGTTCATCAATTTTAGTAGATCTAGCTTGATTTGGTCCAATTTGAAGAAGTGTTTTTGGTAATTCATCTCTTTCCATAAACCCATATTCACCATCAACATTCAAGATGTAGATCTTTGGTGGTTTTGTTTCTAGATCCTTTGGATCTTTATTTATTGTTTGATTGCAGGGATTTCACTGTATTTTGGTTTTAAAATTCATGTAAATTCAGATCATTAGCATCAAATGTTTGTAAAAAGGTTTTAAAATGAATCATGCTGAACTTTCTGCATTTTTGTGCTACTAGCTCAGTGTTAACCAGTTAACCATTTACAGTGTAAATTTGTTAACCAGTTAACCATCTTTAAAAATTGTGCAGGTTTTGCTTGCGTTAACCGGCTAACCAAATCCAATTTGGTTAACCGGTTAACACAAGTCATAATGGACTTTTTGGCTTGTTTTAAGCCCCTTTTTGGTCCCTCTTTCTTCTTCTTCTTCCTCCTTTTTATTTTTACCTTGGGAAGCACTTTTGGGAGTGATTTCTCCTGAATTTCAATGAACTTTGGGTGTAGATTAGAGTAGTTAATGTTCATTAATTCAAAACTACCTTTAAGTGGATTATTCAATTCATTTAAGGTACTTTGTGTTAGTGATACATTTTCATGCTTGAATCCACCGAGATGAGTGATTGAACTTAATGATGGAAGAATACCATAAGTGCGATTCAATTTGGTATTCACCTTTAGTTTTATGCGGTATAGCGTCCGAATGGTGATTTACATATCGTTTATCTCGCATGTATTAGCACTAACATTATGCACCTTAATTGGTGGTGGCCGACCTCATTTGTAGGGTAATTACTTCATAAATTACTCGGCGATTGCTTAACATAGACCTAAATTTGTCCCTAATTCGGAATAAAAATCTAATTGGGTACTTGCACTTTCGTGGACCGGACCTCTTGTTGGTCGCGTAATCCCAAAGTGGTTAATCCTATTGCATTAAGAATCGAGACTTATGAATTTTGATGCATAGGTGCTTTTGGTCTCCCAATCGCCTTTCAAATTTCATTGAATTCGGTTCGGTTTGCCTTGATTAATCGCTATAGTGTAAGATGCTAAGCGGACCCGGTTGCCTTTTGATTTTGGTTACTCTTTTGGTTGTGGTTGATTAAGTTCACCATACCACTCTTATGTAAATATTATTATACTATTATTATTATTATTAATATTTTAGATTCTTGCACTTTAATTGCTTTTGCTACTAATATTTAATTTCTTGCGCCTTTATTGTTTGTTTTATTTTATTTTGCTTTATTATACTTTATTCATCCATATCATGTTTATTATTTGCTCTTATTTTGGTGTTGATTTTCCATTTGTCCATATGGACACAAAATCATTAACAAAAGATTAAACTTCTAAAAAACTTGTGACTTTAATTTGTGTACTATTGGTTACTATCCTTGGCTTTGGAATGAAGATTTGGACTTAGATTCTTAGGACACATTTCCTTTGCCTTGACCTTCATGAAGTTGGAACTTGCCTTTATTTGGCCATTTGTTAGCTTATAAGGATGGAACTCTTATGCATAATGTTAAGTATCATCAAGTTTGATTATATTTTCTTCCCTTATCTCCTTATTTTCCTTTTTAGGACAGTCCCTTCATCTCCTCCCATTATTTAATTTTCAAAATCTTCTCCCTTTTTCAAAGGATTCCTTCTTTTTAAATCATCACCTCTTTAATAAACAAAACCTTGACTTTGTCAAGTGGACTTTTACTCTTTTTCTTTTCTTTTAAAATCAATGAATTTAATCATGTTGACCTTAATTCAAAAAATAAAAAGAATCAAACTCATTCAAGTTGTTTTGTGCCTTTGTGCACTTTTGTTTATTTTCTTTAAAAGAGTGTCGATTATGAGTCATTATTATTTTGTCGGGTGCAAGTCTTTCAATCTCCATGGTTGTAGTTTGATGTAATTGAGTCTCTTGTCATTCGTGGGGGTTTAGTGGCATCGAGTTGGCTCCCTCCCCATAATGATGTTTGAGTTCATGCCTTCATTCTCATGGTAGTTTGTTTGGTCATCCACTTGAATATGGCCAATTCTCTTCACTTAATAAAATCAATGACAACCAACCCTTTCCACTATTTGTACCACGAACTATGGGGTTTTGATCTTGCATTGCACTTTGTGGATACTTAGGAATGAGGTGGTAAACCTCTCCAAACACAAAAATATTAAAAAATAATTCTTTTCTCATCCCTCCACTCTCATTTAACAAACCTCTTTCAAACCAAAAGCAGTAAATTTTTCAAAGGGCTCACGTGGAGTACCACGAACATTTTTGGCTGCGTAAAACCTTCCCATTGTGTAACCTATCCCCTTACATGTTTCTCTGTTGTGTTTCTTTAGCTTTTTTCTTTTAGGTTCATTAGGATTTATTCGCTCTTTTTTCCTTTTCCTCTTGGAATAAAATAAAACCGCGGTGGCGACTCTATTTACTTTGAGTTAAGTTAACTAATAGCTTACACTCATGATTTTACCGCTACAGAAAAGTGGCGACTCTGCTGGAGAATAATCTCTAAGTGGATTCGGCCTACTTTAATTTATTTACTGCTTTGGTTTGATTTGTTTGTTATTTGTTTGTTCTGTTTCGGCTTTGGTGACCCTCTGTGAGTGAGATAGATTCTAACCCAGATCTGAGTTGAACTTATGATAGGACGGCGATATTCGAAGCGATAAGCGATGGAGTAGTCCAAAGCTATATCAATTTGATAATCTCCACTCGGTTAGGCTCTCTTGGATTATCAATGTCATGATGACTAATGATACGTGGCATTATTTTTCGACCTTGAGCTGATCATATTGAGGACCGTAGAACCTTTAACCCATCCAAGCCAATTTAGGAATGTAGTGCGGAAACTATCTGGGTGTAAATCTAAGGTGGTTGTCATGTGATACTACACTCGGACGAGGTCTATTTAAAGAATTTTATTGGTTGGGAGTAATCCAATGTATCGATAATACTCTAAAGATGGTTGTTAACTTCGGGCACCTCTGTTAGCACCCTTTTCGTTTTCTGCAGGTACAATGAAGATAAAACCTTAGTACTTACCTGTGTGGGTTGGTGTTCTGTTACCCTGACTTCATGCTCATGACTCGGAACCTAGACCCGTGTGATTTGTGTGATCTTGTTTGTGGTTGTTGCATACATGCACTCATGCATTCATGAGCATTATTTTTGAGATTTCAAGGGACTCATAAGGAACTTTTGCAATATTTCAGATGTCTATGGTTATGAATTTTGAAAGAAGGATGTCGTACCTCAAAAAATATGATCCTCGCGATGGACGCGGAAAGAAATAACAGAGTCGCGACCGAATTCTATTTATTCTAATTAAAGAAAAGGGAAATGTAGATACAACCTAATAAGGATAAGAAATGGTCAACAAAACCAAATTCTAAGTTCGGGATTCAGTTATGCAATGGGAAGGTATTAGCACCCCTCACGTCCGTTATACTCAACGGGAACCTTTTAGTTAACTATGCGATTAAGTGTTGATTTATGTCTTTGTCTTCTAAATGTTTGTTTTAAGGGAAAATATTATTATTGTTATTAAGATGGAGAAAAGATTAAATTTTATTATTATGGTGCTCGCGAAGGATTAAAATCCCTGTGCCTACGTATTCCCTTGTGCAATGGGAAAGTCAGAGCTTCGTAGTTCATGCAACTACGATTTGTGTTTTTTAATGAATGATTGTTTAAATCTCTTTCTAACTGCTAAGCGATGGCTTATTTACTCGCGGTGGAGGCTAAAGCGCTAGCTTGTTTGCGAGATAGAAAGAGCTTAAACAATGTTCGTTTAGAGAAAAGTGTTTGACCTGTGTTAAGGTGTTTTAAACGAAAGGGGGAATGGACCACAACGCGTGGGGCTAGCCCAAGAGTTATTTAATTCAAGAACTATGTGGAGTGCTAGACTCCAGAATTTAGTTCCTCCGTTGATTAATTATAAAATTGATTTGTATTTGTTGGTGGGTTTTAAGTTGAATTTGAAAGAAAGAGACAAGTCAGCATCTTTAAGGGAGATGTCTCGCTTATTCTACCACAAACATTTAAGGAATGAAATCAAAAGAAGCTTTAAACTTGGATACGAGGATCGATAAGCAATGCCATATTCTTTCTTTGGGAAATAAAATCGGAAGAAGCTTTAAACTTGGATACGAGGATCGACAAGCAATGCCATATTCTTCCTTGATAGAAATTGTTTGATAAAATTGATTTGTTTGTGTTTGTGGGAATAGGAGAAATATCTTTCCTATGGAGATGAATCATGTCTCATATTTTCGAGGAAGTTTGAATGTTTTAAGTGTTTTGAATACGAAAGGGAGAATGAACCACAACGAGTGGGGCTAGCCCATGAGTGATTTCATTCAAGAACCCAAGGAATGCTAGATTCCTAAGTTCAGTTCTTTCGTATAATTAATTTATAAGAATATAGGTATTTTGGGAACGAGAGGGCGAATAAACCACAACTCGAAGGCTAGCCTCAAGAATGATTTATTCAAGAACTATGTGGAGTGCTAGACTCTAGAATTCAGTTCCTCCGTTTTTGATATGTGAATTAAGTATTTGCATTTGTTTTTAATGATTTAGGGTTTATAATCTTAGAAACGATGGAGTAAATGAAACACAACTCGAAGGCTAGCCTCAAGAGTGGTTCATTAAAGGACCCGAGAAATGCTAGATCCCTGAGTTCAGTTCCTCGTTAATTATTAAGTTAGAATAGTTAGATTGCGAGGCGCGAAGCACTCGACTTACGGGTAAAATGCAAGTGGAGGTTGGTTGTTTTGATTAATTATGAGGATTCTAATCCTAGTCCCTAGGGGTGTTCCTAGTTATACGAAATCCTAACCGTATGGAATATGCAAGTGTGCGGGTGAAACCGCTCGGTGCTGGACCGAGGGTTCGCGAGTGAAATAAAAGCAATAAATACGGAGAAATAAATGATTTGCGTACAATGTAATCAGGAGAGGGATACATGATAATTTACACAGGATTGCGATGAAATAAAGGGTCTCGTTGTAATTTTCCCAAGAGAAAGCGTGTGTGCAGTGTATTAGCTATTTGGAGCCGTTAGAACTTGATATTGTATTAAAATGCGAAAATAAAATAAATAAACTAAATATGCTAGATAAAATAAAATAAATAAAATAAAATGGCCTCATATTAGTCACAATTTGTCGATTTAACCGGGATCGACTTAATCAGATCTTTTGGTTATATCATCGGCCCTAAAAGTAAAATGGAGAAAATAGCGATACATAAATATTTTTTAGGATTTTTCTAAACCAAAAGACTAACAACAAATTAGAAAATTAGATTTTAGGGGCTAAATAAAAAAAGTAAAATAAAAAGGAGATATTAACATTGTAAAAACAGAATAATAATAAAAAAATAAAAGAATAAAATAAAGTAGAATAGAGAGGGGTATAAGAAATTTGTATGGGCCTGTGGTGGTGTGTGTGAGCAGCAATATCTCTATGGACTTAACAGTCCAGTCCAAATAAAATAATAATAAAAAAAATAAAAATGCTTATTAAGAACTTGTGGATATCAGGATCTGGTTAGTAACAAGCCCAAACAAGTGAAATAACAATAATAAAATAGTAATAAAATGTTTTTTTTAAAAGTAAAAGAAATCAGGTTTTTTTTAGAAATAAAACAAAAAATGGTTCCATCCTCTCTTCCTCAAAACACTATATCAGAAAGAAAAGAAAGATAATCCACTATGTTTCAGAAAAGCGACATTACGATTCAAAACCCCACGCCGACAACCTCTCGCTCTCACTCTTCTCGCTCAGATTCATCACTCCCGCTCTCCGGATCAGTTTCTTCTCGCGACGATTCAGGTGAGGTTTGGGTTGCGCGGTTCATGGTGTGGTTCGGCGGTTGTTCTTCGGAAGTGGAAGGGTGAGAGGAAGGGGCGGTTTTGGAAGGGGATCGCATGGTGGTTGGCGACCTTGACAGTGGTGGTAAGGCTCGAGTTTAAGGTGGTGTTTGAATGTTGCTTGCGGCGGCGGGCGTTCTCTGGTGTGCAAAGGCGAGCGAGAAGGGTTACGAAGGGTGGTTGAGTGGTGAAGCTTGGTGGCGTGTTTAAGGTTGCAGGTTCGGAGGTGATGGAGTTTTTTGAAGATGGAATTTTGTGAAGATTTTGGTGGAGATGGATTTCATGGATTCTGTATATTTGGTGATGTGGTTTTTTTGCGGTGGAGATGGATTTTGTGGAGGGTGAAAGTTACTTTGTTGTTGAAGGTGGTTATTAATGGAGGGGGCTAGTGTGTTATTCTGAATATGAGGGTGATGAAAATGAAGAAGATTTTTGCGTTATGCCTCAAGGTTCTTCTGTGTGTTTTTCCAGATTCAAAGGTTTTCTGAAAATCAAAATGTGAATTTGTTTTTCATTCTTTTATGCAGAGAGAAGAGAGGTTCAAGTGTTTCTTTATTTTGGTTTATTGATGAAGAGTTTTATAAAACAAACTGTTGTGTTCTCCCTCTTTTATTTTTTTTAATTTTCGGTCCCCCTCTTATGTTGTTATGAAGCTCAAATTGAAATCCTCCCTTCTGATTTATCCCCAAGGTCCCTTTTTTTATGCAGGTTTTTTATTCTTCCATTTTGGTGATATTGTTGCTGTTATGGTCAATGGTGCAGGGCTTGTGTGTAGAATTGATGTTGCTATTTTTATGTAAATGAAACAGACTGTGTTGTTTGGAGGGTATCTGATGCAAGACGACACAAGCTTATTTGTTTTCTTGTATGGATGTGTAAAGGGTAGTACAGGTCATTAAGTGAGTTTCAAAAAAGAATTACAACAAATAAAGTATTTTTTTAAAAAATTATAAAGATTAAATTAGAATACTTAAAAAAAACTAATTAATAACTAATTAATCTCATTAAAAACTAAACTAATAAAAATTAATTGAAAATTAGACTACTACAACATTAAACTAATCTAATTAAAATAATCTGATTAAATATTAACTAAATATAACTATAAACTTAAATAGAAAAAGTTGAATTAAAACTAAAAACTAAACTAAATATATTTTTGGATTATTTTTAAACAAAGAAAAGAAACAAATAACTAATTTATATTATTTTTAAACAAAGAAAAGAAAAAAAATAACTAATTTGAATTATAAATAAAATAAATAAACTAATTAAAACTATTAAACTAATTTTAAATTAAACTAACTTTAAATATACACTAAAACTAAGGTTATAATATAAACTAGAATTAATTCTAAATTATCTAATAGTTATTGAGCTAAATATGAAAATAAATTATAAAGTGAAACAACTATCCTATTTTAAAATCGAAATAAATTCTAGAAAAAAATCAAAAATAAAAATGACATTGAAATGATAAATGAATAGAAGATGCAACAATTAATGATAAATGGACTAAAAATGCAACAAAGTCTGACTTTTGATAATGCGACGAAACGCGTCAGATGAAAATGATTCAGGGTCAAAATTTCGGGTGTGATAGTTGCCCCTATTTAATCATCTTGAACCTGAATGTATGAATAACAATGTTGTTTGGAAATTCGAGGTGCTAGAGGATTAAATATTAAAATACCTAAAATTTTGACCGAATGCAGATGAAATGCAATGATATGCGATGTTATGACTTTATGAGAGACTCTTTTTGTTTTGCTGGGGATATGAGGTATGAAATGCCATGAACCCTAGCATGCTGATTTTTTAATGATGAATATGCCTGACGAAATGATGAAGATATATGGCAATGGTGATCCACACAAAACGGAGGGTAAAGACTCACTATGGATAATAATATGTTGGGGATGACATATCAACTAAGGGGTTGAAGGGATAATTGATTCAGGGATTGGAAACATAAAGACATGAATAATGACTCGGGGGTCACACTGAAATAGAAATCAACTCATGGGTTGAGGAAAAAACAATACCATTGACTCGAGGGTCAGACATAAAGGAAACAATGACTCGGGGGTCAAGAACACATCAACTCGGGGGGTTGAGGAAATGATAAAACATTGACTCGGGGGTCAAGAAACACATCAACTCGGTGGTTGAGAAAACAAATACGACAACATTGACTCGGGGGTCAAGGAAAATAAACAAGATGACAGCGACTCGGGGGGTCGAGGAGAAGATAATAATCATTGACTCAGGGGTCAAGAAAAGATAACAACATTGAATCAGGGGTCAAAAAAACGCATCAACTCGGGGGTTGAGAAACTGAAGACGAATAGATTGACTTGGGGGTCAAAAAACACAATAACTCGGGGGTTGGGAAAGCAAGTCAACTTAGAGTTTGAGGAAATAATGACATCGACTCGGTGGTCGGGAAAACAATTCAACTCGGCGGTTGAGGAATTAAATAAAACGACATCGAATCGGAGGTCGAGAAAACAAGTCAACTCGACGGTTGAGGAAATAAAGAAAACGACATCGACTCGCCAGTTGAGAAAACAAGTCAACTCGGCGGTTGAGGAAAAAACTAAAACGACATCGACTCGGCGGTCGAGAAAATAATTTAACTCGGCGGTTGAGGAAATAAATAAAAAGACATCAACTCGAAGGTCGAGAAAGCAAGTCAACTCGGTGGTTGAGGAAACAAATAAAATGACATCAACTTGGCGGTCGAGAAAGCAAGTCAACTCGGCGGTTGAGGAAAAGGAAATATTCAAAGTATCCGAAGTGATAAATCAACAGGTTCAAGTGTAACTGTTGACATTAAGGATAAAGGAGACAAACATAGTGATTAGACAACGGCTCTATGCGACCAACTGATACTGGGAGTAGAATGCAAAGTACTCAAATATAAATTAACGGCTCTAAGCGACCGGATGAAGAATAAAGGCAAGAAATATTGGAGTTTTAAACAAGATAAACGTCCAACCTCTGGAAATTCCTTAAGTGAAAAGTCAAAAGAAGACCTTCAGGAACCATCAGGACAAAAAAGTACAAGTATATGCCAAATCAAATGGACTTAGATTGCAAGCAAAGAGTTTCACGACCAGCTTAATGGACTCGTGCCAATGACAATTGGACTTAAAATATTGCATGTCATAGGATACTTGTTTTGCAAGATATGACGCTCTTCTACTGTAGGTAGATGCTCGATGAATAAAATGGTAGCAGAGCTTAATGCTAAGAGCGAAGCGAAGTGAATAACACATGAGAAATAAATGATGCACTGACTTAATGGTTTCCAAATATGCCCCTACATGGGTATTGGATGGAATAGTTCTTTTTGGAAAAAGACTCTCTAGAAGGAGACAAAAATGACGACATGATTCCCGACACCTGTCTTGAACTCAAAGTTTGTTGTTGAGTAGGGCCTGCCTGAAAATTTTGAAGGTATGGAAAGGACTTGCCCCTGTATGGTTCATCTTTCCCCTGAATCAATTTTCTTCACAAAAAGTTTTGGAAACAACTTTCCATGCCATGACCTTTGAAATGGTTGCCCTAGTGCTTGAATGTCGGAGATTTGCCCCTAGTTATCTGATCCTTGGGATGAGAAACCTCTGGCCATTGAACCCTTGAATTGTGTGTGATAGCTCACCCTAGCCTGGGTCTTGAGAAAAGGTTCAACCTCTGAGTAGCTGACTCTTGAAGAGATTGATTCAGATTGACTGATTCTTCAAGTGGTTGCCCCTGGTTGGACTTCTCTTACTAAGTCGAATTCCCTAATTGGCTGAATTCGTAAGGATTTCCTTGATACTGAATTGACTTGCAAACAAACATTATACGTTTAAAAATTGGCAATTTTAATGCAACATTTATGCAAGATTTTGAAATCATAATTTATCGGTATGATAGTGATACAATGGAGTTGATTGAAGCAAACAAAGTGGATCTAGCCATTTATGGAATGTCAGATGAAGTGATCAATAAAAATGATTAGCAAAGATCATTAGGAGTCAGGTTAACACAACTTCGTTGTAGTATGCTCTTGAAATAAACCCTGCCTTAATTAGGTCTTGTAAGGGTTGTAGTGTGACTTGGTTCACAGTTTATGAAACAAAGGATAAAGGCTCAAAATTTATTTGTACCCATCCAATATTCGTGATGAACTCCAATCCTACGCTTAGTTAATTTGACATATGCATTCAGATCTCAAACGTCTTTGACGGTGCATGATAAGCATCAGGATTGAAAAGTGACGGCAGCCACCTCGCTTCGTCTCTGCTTTGTTGACTTCTTTTTCTTGACTTCATTAATTTTCACCTAAGTCGTCTTTTCTGGTTTTTGACTTAGCGGAATTTTCTTTGTATTTCTTTTTCCTCTCTGTCTTTGTTGAACAGTTGTGACTGTCATTTTGTTGGAGGATAGGGAATAGGTACTACAAACCTTTGACCCTTCAGGACTTCTTTGGCGTGTGAAGGAAAGTATTGTTGCACCCCAAAATTTGCCCTCCACAAGACAAGTCATTGTGTACTAAGAGGCTCACAAGGTTCACAAGGTTCACAAGATTCACAAGACATCTCATGAGGTTCACAAGGTTCACAAGATTCACAATTAGTCAGAAAGTTTGACAATTCCCTCAGACAATGCATTCTCCTAAGCAATGCATCTTAAACTAGGGTTTTGACTTTCATCAGGCTAAATGGACTTCCAAGGCTTCAATTGAGCTTCATAGCACCCTATATGTCTTCAAGAATCCCCATGTCAAGTTTCAATACTTTCCCAAAAGATTTGCTCAGGCAGATGATCAGATAGGTTTAAATCAGTCAAAGCAGTTAAAAAGTCAAACTGAGGTCAATTGTGGTCAAACCAAAGTCAAACTTCAGGATTTTTTGCCAACATCAAGTATGTGAAGTAAAATTCATCATTTTATCAAGGTTTGATCATGATTCATCAAGGAGATTTCAGATCATCAAGAATCAGGAGTTTCTAAATTAGGGTTTTCATTGGAAAAGTCAACTGAACTTTGACCAGCCATAACTTTCACATGCTTCATCAAAAATTTTCCATCCAAAGCTCATTTTGAAGTAAATTGAATTCTCTACAACTTTGTGTCTCACAAGCCAATCCCAAAAATGTTTCATTTGGAAGGTATGAGCTAAGACATTATAGGTCCTTTTAAAGGTCAACAAAAAGTCAACAACTTCCAAAGAGCATAACTTGAGAATGGTAAAAGATATGGACATGATACCAAAGAGGTTGGTTAGAGGACTCTTTAAGCTTTCCAAAATGTCTAAGAACACCCTCATAGCATTAAAATTGAAGGATTTTTGCCCTTGCAAAGTTGGGAAATTTTTGAGTGGTTTATGAAGTAAGTGGGGTCTTAGAACCATAATTCTTCAAATGGGCTGACTTTTTGGTGATCCAATTTGTTCCATGACATCATGCATGAAATTTATTTAATATTTCCATAATTTTATTCATTTTATTTTTATTTATTATGATTTTTCATATTAAAAATCATTTTAAATCCAAATAAAATATAAAATGGTGAAGATTTAAAATTATTTTGCTTCTAGAATGTCATAAAGGTTATTTGGATCTAATTGATACAAAAATTATGAAGATTGTCTTAAAATAGCAAGTTCATATCAAGGAATATTCAAATTTTAAAGCTAATCTTTTTCAATCTTCAATGATCCAAATATCCATCAAATTGGTGAAGTCTTTGACCTAATTCACTCACTCATAAATAATGAACACTTAACAAACCACATGACACGAATTTGCAGCATCTAATATCACTTTCAAACTTCACAAAATTCATCCAAATATAATTTTCGGTTTCCTCATTACAAGGAGTTCTAAGGTATTTTAAAGACACATGAAGGTTCCTTGGATATCCCTGAGTCGAAACCAATCCTCCATTCCATCAAAATCATGACATATCATGCTAACCAAATCACTTTCTCTTCATTTTTTTTATTTATCGTTTTCATATGTTTGCTTGTTAAAACTTGAAACTAATCATCAATTCTTGTTTGTTTTGAAGCATAAATGAAATCTGGATAGTTTGTTTTGAGTTTCATGGCCGTAACCGTATTTCACCATAACTAGGGTTTCAAGATCCGTTTTAGGGATTTACGATTTAGGCTATATAAATGATGTTAATTGATAAAATTGAATTGTATGAGACCTGGGTAAGCTATTGAAACAATCAATTTGGACAAATTTTACATATTTTGCAGGTTAACAAGAACATAGGATTTCATGCGGATAAATTCGCAGTAAAATGCCCATGAAATTTCGCAGGAAATTTCACAGGGCGAGAGGTAGAAGACGATGGCTTTTGGCGCCATCTGGAATTTCAAAAATCCATCTTAATATTTTTAGAATTTCGTTTCGTTATATTTCAACTGATGACGTTTGGCTTGGTGGTTGTGATGCGCGCTGGTAATGTTTGAAACCTGGGTTCGATTCCCAGGTTTTCCTTTTTGATCAATTGTTTTTTTTCATATTTTTGTAGATTCTTTACATATAGCATTGGGCTCATTCTTTCATCAATAATCCATGCGCAGCCCAGTGGTGGGTCTTCTTACTGGTAACAGGGAGGTCCTGGGTTCAAATCCAGGCCTCCCCATTTTTTTTAACCTAATTATTTTCTTTCTATTTTATTTTTCTTTTCTTATTCTTTAAATTTTAATTAACTATTAATAATAATAAGATAATATTGTTTTCATAAAATAAATGGTATATATTTTAGAATGATATTTTATTTTATAATTTATTTATATGTCCATATTATTATTTATAACTTATTTTTATAATTGAATTAATATTTAATATTAAATTAAAAAACCCTAATATATTTTTTTATATATGTAAAACCTAATTATTTTTTTATAAACCTTAATTTATTTTCTAAACCCTAATTTTTCTTTTACAATTATAATTTCTTATTTTATTATGTTTGTTTAATTATAATTAATAAATATTCTTAACATATATATAAGTAAATTATTAAACTATTTATCATGTTTATTAGTATATAATTATTATTATTATTTTATTTTCATCTTAAAATTCTTTAAATAATTGTTTATCTAAAATCTAAAAAAACTTCAATTGATTTCTATATTGTATATTATTGTGCTAACCTCTTTTCTCTTATATTTATTTTTATCACTAATCTTTTTATTATTTATTTATATCATTATTATTTAAATTGTTTTATTATAATGTAATTGTACAAGCTATGTAATAGTGGTAGAATTTTTATTATTTATTTAAATTGCTATGGTTAGTAAATTAGGGAGTGCAAACATGTTTGTATCTTAAAATCAATTTAGATCACTAATTATAAGATAAATATTTGAATTTATACACGCACACACGTAAGTCGATCTTGGATCGCCATCTCACTTCTTAAGGGTTACCTCTCATGTTGCCTAAATAAAAAGGTCAAGTAAGGTGTATAAAGCAATGTCCCTTCTTCTAAAAAATATCATCAAGTCCCTTTACGATTATAAGATCAAGTCCCTTCGAATGTTGCCTTAGTGAATGATCTTGTCCCTTTCGAATAAAAGATGATAAGTCCCTTTAAAATTGCTAAGACACCTTACAGTTGCCTAATCACAGATGACCCTTCACATGTCCCATACAACATCCAAGGTAATGACTACCTATTCCTTAATAATAGGGATAGTCTTACTATTGAAAGAACATTTAAGAACAGTAAAGATTCAAATTAGGATAGGTTCCTCTTAAGTACTTGCTCACTTTTCATTAAATTACTTCATTACACTTCACATTTTCAAAAAAATTTCAAAACAAAGTCTTTATATATATCCGTACAAGGATCATTATAAGGTACTTAAGAAATTTTTTAATCACACACTACACTTCTCAAAACAGTTTAAAGTGAGCTAAGTAACTAAGAGCCCATGGATAACCATGGATGTAAAGGGTGCTAACACCTTCCCTTTACATAACCTACCCCCCGAACTCAAAAATGTTTTAAGGTCTTTCCTGTTCTTTTATGCCCTTTCCTTTGGATAAAATAAAAGTCGGTGGCGACTCTTGCTATCCGCAACATTTAACTAAAGTCAGTTCTCCCACCGTGTTACAGAACTGGCGACTCTGCTGGGGAATTAATAAAAGAGGGGTACCCTTAGGAATTAGATCACTTTAAAATTGTTTGCCTTGTTTGCTTTATACTTATCTGTTGGGTGCTCTTATGTGTGAAAGATCCTAACCCGGATCTAGTGTACCTTAGGTAAATGGAAATAGACCAAGGAAACTGTACGGCGTATACCGATATGGTTGATCTGGTGGCCATAGTTAGTGTGACTTCTTGGTTGGTGCTTATGTTCCTTAAGCAAGTTGAGGATAATATGAGGCTGCCATATGTTGTCAATGCACTAACTAACTTTTAGAACCTTAGTCATCCCATCTTGGCCTTTAGAAAGTAGTGAGATAACCGGCTTTGGTGAAGACTGAAGTTGGTTGATACTCGATGCTACACTCATTGAGATCCTAAACTTGGAGGGTTTTGGTTGGCAAGTAAGTTGCCCACTGAACAACCACCCTTGTGAAGGATCAATGATATTGATATCCCTTAGAACCTGGTTACTTTTATAGGACAGGATGAACCATCTAAACTTCAGGGGAGGGTACTTACCTTTAAACCTCATGCAAGCCTTCAAACCTAGGGCTATTGTGTGACTTGTTTATGTGTGCCACATGTTTGTGATTGAGCATAACATCATAGAATCATCATGCATCATAAGCATAGCATTTTCGCTAACCATTTCAAGGACCAAAGGATTTATCTTTGTTCTTTGTTGCAGGTCATGGCTGCTGCTCGTAGGAATACTATCTGGATCAACTTTGTAGGAATACCTCCTAAGCTTAAAGAATTGGTATCTCAAGTTTCTGAAAACTCCCAATTCATCAAGAGGCATGGTCACCTACTGGATCTAGTCACTTCAGGGTTCAATGAAGACATGATGAGTGTCCTGTTTCAGTTCTTTAATCCTAAACATCACTGTTTCACATTCCCCGACTATCAGCTGGTTCCTACAATGGAAGAGTTCTCTAAGCTTCTGGGTATACCTATCCTTGATCAGAAACCATTCACAGGCTTGGAAAAAGAGCCTAAACCTGAAGTCATTGATGCAGCCTTACATTTGAAGAAATCAGACATTGCCCTAGAAACGAGGAGTGGAGTTAAGGGTATTCTTGCTAAGGTGTTGATAGAGAAGGCTCAAGTGTTCCTGAAAGCTATGAGTTATGATGCTTTTGAGGAGATCTTAGCCTTGTTGATTTATGGCTTAGTGTTGTTCCCCAATCCAGATCAGTTCATAGAAGTGCACGCCATCAACATATTTCTGAGTCACAATCCAGTGCCAACATAACTTGGAGACATCTTGCACTCTCTTCACACTCGTACTACAAAAGCACGAGGAACTCTGATGTGCTGCATACCTTTGCTATCTAGGTGGTTTATTTCTCACCTTCCTCGATCAGCGATGAAGAATGAACAAGGGTTCCGGTGGTCTAAGAGGATTATGTCACTTTCCCATTCAGATATGCATTGGTTTTCTAGATCTATGGAGAATGTTACTATCATTGACCGTTGTGGGGAGTTTCCTAATGTGCCACTTCTAGGCATAAGAGGAGGCATTACTTACAACCCTTCCTTAGCTTTACGACAGTTTGGTTACGCTCAGAGTGATGGCCCTCATGACATGTTGATTCAGGGTATTGTGTTTGACTACGACAACGATCTGCAAGGTTACCGTCAAAGGTTCATACGAGCATGGGGAAAAGTGAACAAAGTTGACAGCAAGACTCTGGAGCCTAAGTACACTATTCCTATGGAAGCTTATCTCAGATGGGTGTGATCTCGTGCTCAGACTCTTATGATGCCATATCCTGCCATCCTGCCAGTTACTATGGAGCCTGTTGCTGAAAGGGATACTTCTTATACCATCCTTCACCCAGACATGCCCACTGACACAGAAGACTTGCAAAGGTCCTGGATCCAGTTGAAGGAGCAAAGGTATACTTTTGAGACTCATTACAAAGCAAGTCAAGAAAGAATTTTGGAGCTAACAAAGCAACTTCACGAGGAGCGGAACCTCAACTCATACCTCAACACAAAGAGGAAACGTCCATGGGAGACTTAAAACCCCATTTTTTGTACTTATTTCATTTTATTGTAAGCCCAAGGGGCAAACAAATTTATTACTAATAAAAGTTTACTTTCTTGATTGTTTAAACAAATTTAAATCTTGCAGTCCTTAAAAACATTGCATGCGCATTTATACACCATATCATTGCATCACAGGTTTCTTATGTACAGGTATCTTATCTTCTCGCTGTTTATTTCAGCAATGGCTCTTGAACAAACAGTCAAAGATCTCCAAGCACAAAATGCACAGTTCCAAGAGTTGATCCTGAACTTGTCCAAGGGGCAGGATGAATTGAAGACATTGCTGGCCAAGAAGACCAAGAAGACTAGAAGGTCAGGAGGCCTAATCAACATGGGAAGAAGGTTCAGAGGTCCTGTCAAGACCAAGGAACAGGTTGAAGAATATGAGTCTGAAGAGTCTGAGAAAGAGGGAGGCAGTCTCCATAATACAAGGGGGGATTCTGATTCTGAAGCTAATTACTATCATGATCCTAATGAAGATAAGTTCAAGATGCTGGTGGATAGAATGGATGCTATGGAATTGCAAAAGTCTTCTGGGATGGATTTTGAAGACCTGAGTTTGATATCTGGAGTGGTTATACCCATTGGTTTCAAGGTCCATGCTTTTGTAGTGTATGATGGTGTTTCATGTCCCAAGCTGCATCTGAGGTCCTATGTCCAGAGAATCCAACCCCATACTGCTGATAAGAAGTTGTGGATCCATTTCTTCCAAGAGAGCTTGTCTGGAGCTCAATTGGAATGGTACTATCAGTTGGAGAGTGTCAACATCCGTGATTGGAATGATCTTGCCGAGGCTTTCTACAAGCAATATCAATACAATGCTGATCTAGCACCAACTCGCATGCAACTCCAAAGCATGTCTATGGGTGCTAAGGAGAATTTCAAAGAGTATGCCCAGAAGTGGAGAGATTTGGCTGGTAGAGTACAACCTCCTCTAACTGACAGAGAGTTAATGGTCCTTTTTATAGTCATCTCATTGGAAGCTCATTCTTTGGCTTCACTGAGTTGATCATGACAGGAGAGCGTGTAGAAAGTGGTATAAGGAGTGGCAAGATACAAGTGGGTGCTTCTTCATCAAGTACCACAAAGAAGCCCCCTAGTGGGAAGAAAGAGTCAAATGCTGTTTATGGTCAACCTGATCGTAGTAGGAGGCACCAATCTGTGAGTGCAGTTCATATCTCCAACCCTACTCCTGCAACACCAGAGACACCACAGGGCAATCAGCAGAGGCCCAGAAGACAGTTCACCAAGCTCAACATGTCACTGGCCCAAGCCTTGCAACACTTGTTGAAGGGTGAACTCATCACTTTGAAGGACCCTCCTCAGAACCCCAATGTTACCTCTCCCAGGTACAATCCTAATGCACGATGTGCATATCATTCTAATTGTCAGGGACATGATACCAATAATTGCTGGATATTGAAGAATAAGATTCAGGATATGATTGATGCTGGAGAGATTGAGTTTGATCCTCCGGGTACTCCAAATGTGATTACTGCTCCCATGCCAAATCATGAAAAGACTGTCAATGCCATTGATGAAGTTTCACATATTTCCTCAATTGCAGACGTGACTACACCATTATCTGTTATTAAGAAGAAGTTGGTACAAGCTGGTTTCTTTCCAGGTTGTAATGAAGATTGTGTTTATTGTGCTTATAAACCTGATAGCTGCTGGAAGTTGAAGGATGGTATTCAACGCCTCATGGACAATTACACCATATTGTTTGAGAGGACACCTTCTGTGGAGAGTATGGTCGAACATATAACTCAAGGTGCAAAGGTTGAAGAGGTGGATATGGTTGATAAAGTGCCAGTGAGGATTACTTCCAAGGGCCCTGTCAAGATCACTCATAAAGGTCCAATTAAGATTACTGCTGAAGGCCTTGTGAAGATTGTTGCTGAAGCTAGAGTGGCTCCTATGATCATTACCACTCCTGGTCCTATTCCGTATACTTCTGATAAAGTTGTGCCTTGGCATTATGGTTCCGATGTTTATATTCATGGTGTTAAGCAGGAATCCTTAGCTGATACACCTGTTGTTGATGAAAATCTTGATGTTGATAATATTGCTGGATCTAGTAAGATCACACGAAGCGGAAGAGTTTTCTCTCCTCCAGTTACCTCCAAGAATACAGTTACTCCAACTACTACCTCCACTGCTGATGCTCGGGGCAAAGGTCCTGTTATTGAACCTATACAAACTGATGTTCCCACTGCTGATGATCTTTCCAAACAGATGGAAGAAGTACTGAAGATCATTCGCAAGAGTGATTATAATGTTGTTGACCAATTAGGGCATACTCCCTCCAAGATTTCCATGTTGTCTTTGTTGCTGTGTTCTGAGGCTCATGCCAAGGCCTTGATTAAATTCTTGAAGACTGCTCATGTACCAAATGAGATTTCTGTAGATCAGTTTGAAAGTTGTGTTGCATACTTGACCTATGATAATGGGTTAGGTTTCTCCGATGCTGATTTGACTCCTGCCAAGAGGGATCATAACAGGGCTTTACATATCTCTATTGAATGTAGGGGCACTACCCTGTCACATGTGTTAATAGACAATGGTTCCTCGCTGAATGTGTTGCCCAAAGAAGTTATGAATAAGCTTAGTCCTGAAGATGTTGTGTTGAGGCCCAGTAATATAGTGGTGAAGGCTTTTGATGGTTCGAGAAGAGTGGTGCACGGAGAAATAGATCTCCCAATCAAAGTAGGTTCTCAGGTCTTCAATGTTACCTTTTATGTAATGGATATTCGTCCTTCGTATTCTTGTTTGCTTAGGCGCCCTTGGATCCATGGGGCAGGTGCTGTGACCTCCACCTTACATCAGAAGCTGAGATATCCAGTAGAGGGAAAGTTTGTTACTGTCTACGGAGAGGAAGGATATATGATTAGCCATGTGAACACATTTAAATATCTCGAAGTGGAAGGTGAATATGTTGAAACTCCGTGCCAGATGTTTGAAGTAGTTCCTTGGGTTGTTCCTAATTTTGAAGCTCCTCCTGTTGTCAAGAAAGATCCTGTGGTCACCAGAGTACCTCCTACAATGGCCTCCCTCAAAGATGCTAGAGTTGTGGTTGACGAAGGTGGTTGTACTATTTGGGGTCAGCTTCCTGACATTCCTTACAAGTCTGACAAGTTTGGTTTGGGTTTCACTGCAGAGTCCCAAAAGGTTGTTCGTCGTGCTCGTGTTGTTCGTATCACCAACCAAGGGGTCATGAAAGACCAGATCAATGTTGTGGGTGACAGTGATGAAGATTACAACCTGGACGCTTGGATTTTTCCTACTGTGGGTGATGGGCTCAATAATTGGAAGGCTGAAGATGTTATTCCTATCTCCTTTAGTTAGGAGTAAATATTATTACTGTGTTGTTATTTTAAGTTTGTAATTTTTGAAAAATTAAACTTTTAAGCCTTGTGCCTTACCCGGGGCACAATGGTATGCCTGTTTCGGGATGTCATTTCATTTGCATACTTCATTCAATAAAAATCAGTGGACGTTTCATTTTCGTAAATATTGTGTTCCTTGTCTTTCTTTTATTTTATTTTTGTTTTATCAGCTATGTGTTCTTACACACACCCACATCACTAAAATGAAGATCCTCATCCACTCTGGATCCTGTTGATAACAGTTCTACTATTGCCAATTATAATTTAGAGAATCTGATCTATCAAGCTGAAGATGGAAAGGAGGACGATTGTGAAGTACCTGTAGAGCTTGCTAGGTTGTTACAACAAGAAGAGAAAGCCATACAGCCACATGAAGAGCCAGTCGAAGTTGTGAATCTGGGAACTGAAGAAAACAGGAAAGAGATCAAGATAGGGGCTGAATTAGAGGATGGTGTTAAGATCAGATTGATTTAGATGTTACGTGATTATGTGGAAATCTTTGCTTGGTCGTATGAAGATATGCCAGGGTTAGATACTGACATTGTGGTTCACCGTTTACCAGTAAAAGAAGATTGCCATCCAAAGAAGCAGAAGGTTCGTCGCATGCGTCCTGAGATGTCAGAGAAGATTAAGGCAGAAGTTATGAAACAGTTTGATGCAGGGTTCTTAGCTGTGACTTCTTATCCTCAATGGGTTGCAAATGTGGTGCCGGTACCTAAGAAAGATGGTAAGGTACGTATATGTGTAGATTACAGGGATTTGAACAAGGCCATCCCCAAAGATGACTTTCCACTTCCTCATATTGATGTTCTGGTAGACAACACTGCTCAGCATAAGTTATTCTCTTTCATGGATGGTTTCTCTGGTTACAATCAAATCAAGATGGCACCTGAAGATATGGAGAAGACTACATTTGTTACACAGTGGGGCACCTTTTGCTATAAGGTGATGCCATTTGGTTTGAAGAATGTCGGGGCAACATATCAGCGTGCTATGGTGGCTTTGTTTCACGATATGATTCATCATGAGATAGAGGTGTATGTGGATGATATGATAGCCAGGTCCCAGAACGAAGAGCAACATCTTGATCATCTGCATAAGCTGTTTGAGAGGTTGAAGAAATATAAATTGAGATTGAACCCAAACAAGTGTACTTTTGGAGTTAGATCTGGTAAACTCTTGGGTTTCATCGTCAGTGGAAAAGTTATTGAAGTAGACCCTGCAAAAGTGAGAGTTATACAAGAGATGCCAGCTCCCCGTACTGAGAAGGAAGTTAGAGGTTTCTTGGGACGACTGAATTACATTGCAAGATTTATTTCCCAATTAACTGCTACCTGTGAGCCAATCTTCAAATTGTTGAAGAAAGATCAGGTGATGGAATGGAATGATGAGTGTCAGGCTGCCTTTGATGAAATTAAGAAATATCTCCTGGAACCTCCCATTTTGATGCCACCAGTTGATGGAAGACCATTGATCATGTACTTAACAGTGTTAGACAACTCAATGGGGTGTGTGTTGGGGCAACATGACGAGTCTGGTCGAAAAGAGCAGGCAATATACTACCTTAGCAAAAAGTTTACCGACTGTGAAACAAGATACTCACTGCTCGAGAAAACTTGTTGCGCTTTGGCATGGGCTGCTCGCCGACTAAGACAGTATATGTTGACTCATACTATCTTATTGATTTCAAAGATGGATCCAATCAAGTACATATTCGAGAAACCTGCTCTCTCCGGAAGAATAGCAAGATGGCAAATGATCTTGACAGAATATGATATACAATATACTACTCAGAAGGCCATTAAAGGAAGTGTTGTAGCTGATCATTTGGCTTATCAAGCAGTGGATGATTATCAGTCAATGAGTTTTGAGTTCCCTGATGAAGACATTATGATTATTACCAAAGAACCTGGACAATATGACGGACCTGAACAAGGATCCTGATGGACTATGGTTTTTGATGGAGCTTCTAATGCACTTGGTAATGGTGTTGGTGTTGTGATCAGTTCCCCTGAGGGTTCTCATACCCCAATTACTGCCAGACTTTGTTTCTATTGTACTAATAACATGGCTGAGTATGAGGCATGTATCCTGGGTATCAAAGCTACCATTGATATGAAGATTCAGTTCCTGGATGTATATGGAGATTCAGCCCTGGTAGTAAGTCAGATTAAAGGAGATTGGGATACCAAACATGATAATCTCATTCCTTATAGAGAGTATGTGTTGTCTTTGATCCCACATTTCAAAGAGATTACCTTTGGACATATTCCACGAAAAGAGAATCAGTTGGCAGATGCCTTAGCCACCATGGCATCTATGTTTGAGATTAGCTGGGATGATGAAGCTCCTAAGATTACTATTGATAGATTTGAGAAGCCTGCATACTGCAATGAGATTGACACTGAAGAAGCAGAGGAGAAGCCTTGGTTCTATGAAGTAAAAAGATATCTTGAAGCTTAGGAGTTCCCTGAAGGGGCATCTGTCAAAGATAAGAAGTTTCTGAGGAGGTTTTCTGCTAAGTTCCTTTTGAGTAATGGAATTTTGTACAAGCTCAATAATGATTCAACTTTGCTTCGTTGTATGGATAAGAAGGAAGCAACAGAGATTATGGAAGATATGCATGATGGGATCTTTGGCACTCATTCTAGTGGTCATACTATGGCAAAGAAGATATTGAGAGCAGGTTACTATTGGTCTACCATGGAAGCTGACTGCTATCAACATTCCAGAACATGTCACAAGTGTCAAATCTATGCTGATAAAGTCCATATACCTCCATCAACATTGAATGTGTTGACTGCTCCTTGGCCTTTTGCCATGTGGGGCATTGATATGATTGGTGAGATCAAGCCTACTGCTTCTAATGGGCATCGTTTCATCCTGGTTGCTATTGATTACTTTACGAAGTGGGTAGAGGCAGCTTCATTTGCATCTGTTACCAAGAATGTTGTGGCTCGATTCATTAAGAATAATCTCATATGTAGGTATGGCATCCCTAAAAGGATTATTACTGACAATGGCTCTAATCTGAACAACACTATGATTACTGATCTTTGCACGCAGTTCAAGATTAAGCATCACAACTCTTCTTCGTATCGTCCAAAGATGAATGGGGCAGTAGAAGCTGCTAACAAGAATATCAAGAAGATTCTACAGAAGATGACTGTTACTTATAAGGATTGGCATGAGATGTTACCATTTGCTCTTCATGGTTATCGTACTACAATACGTACTTCAACAGGGGCAACCCCATTCTCCTTAGTCTATGGTGTCGCTCCCGACAAATGAAAAATGGTCATATGAAGGTACAAACGCGAACGGTCGGCGAGAGGGAACAGTGAGAACACACAGCCGTGAACTCACTGGAGAATGAATAGAGTCGCCAGCTAGGCATTTTTATCCCGGAGGAAAGGCAATGTTGCATAGACCTAGAAAAAGATGGATAAGACGGTTGCGAACCAGAGAGACTGAGAAAGGGGGTTGGTTACAACCTGGGAAGGTATTAGCACCCAGATTGTCCGTCGTACTCGACGGGATCCACGCTTAAAAGATTTGTGTTTTAAAGGGGTAGTGTCAGTGCAATTTGTGTATAAAATAACTGGAAAAGATGTACAGGTGTCAGTGTAAAAAACAATGTGAAGTGTGCTATATACAGTGTCAGTGTAGGAACTGAGGATGAACTGCTCATGATCATGAGGCTAAAAGAATGAAGCTGAAAGAGGGGGAATGGACAGAGACTTTTGTTCGATAACTGTTAAGTTATGCCTACGTATCCTCTCGTGCAATGAGGAAGTCAGAACACCGTAGTTCGACCCAAAGAGACTGAAAGGTGAATTGACTGATGAACTGCTTGCTTGTCTATGCTCAAGTGTATGACCTGTCTGGCTCAGGTGCAAACTGTCTTGCATTAGACTGAAGAAGCAAGTTCTCGTGTATGAGTGAAGATGATGAGAAAAGAATCCCGGAGGAGACGATTATTGTTTGTTTTTGATGTTTTCAGTCTTTTATTGCTTTTTGAAGTTTGTCATAAGTTAATGAGCTTAAACCTAAACCAATGGATTTAGTAAACTCATCACATCTTCCCTCTGATTAGGGGTAATGAGAATACCTTAAGTGTGAAGTCAGATTCTCACACTTAATCACCTTTGGTGTAGGATTAAGATCATTAACCTACTTGTGATTATTTAGATGTTTTTGGGATTTTTGTTTAGTGTTGAGTAATGAGGTTAAGCCATAATCAAGGATTAAACAGACCCATTACACCATCCTAAAAGAAGGATAATAGATGAGAATGTTTAAGCTGAGGAAAACTCCTCAACTTAATCCATGATTAGGGATTAAACTCATGACAAAACAAAGCCTTTATTAAGTGGATTTTATTTAATGATATGATGATGAAGTGAATTTTATGGTTTGTAAGACAACTTGAGGGGGACTTGTCCATTAATACTAGGGTTAGTCCTTCTTAACCACTTAAGGAAGAATTAGAACCCTAATGCAAGGCCCAAGTTACAAGTGTGATGTCTTGATGATTATTAGATGAATTGATTAAGATATTTAAACACCTTAAGGGTTCAAGACTTAGGATTAAAGTTATACACTCCATCCTAAGAGAAGGATGCAGGCATAAGCTTAATCACAAAGTCTTAAAGCCTTTAGGGTTTAGTCCCTGATTATGAGATGAGAAGAGAAGACTCAAAGAGAGACACAAAGGTAAAACTATGGGGGGACTAATCAAAACCCTAATTCATTGTCATGCTTGGTTGATCCTAAGGTTTGTGAGGTTTGCAAGAACAATCTTCAAAGGAACCACCAGGAAGCAGATGAATAAGATCAAGAGAAGCAAAGTGACTTGCTTCATTCAAGAAGTCAAATCACTTGAAGAAAGAAAGTGGGAGGAACAAGAATGAGCAAGCTCAATCTCAAACACATGTAAAATGCAGCAATGGGTGCAAGAGAGATGAAAAGAAAAGGTATGAGAAGTGAAGGCAAATCCACTTCTCAAGTTTACTTACCACCTGCAATGTTAGAAAGAAAATGCAATGCAATGCAAGATGAGATGAAATGATATGATGCTAAGCAAAACCAGAAGCATGTTGATGATGATTATGATGTTATGAGGTGCTGCAAACATGAGGCAAGACAATGGGGATGTTCATACAAGATTATGAATGCAAATGATGCAAGCTAAGGAGCATGAACAAGCATGAAAAGTTATGAATCATATAAGACAAATGACATGGCAAATATGCAATGCAATGACCAAACATGCTTTCTAAATGTCTTAAGATGTCAAGTGAATCATAAGCATGCACAAAATGCAAAGACAAGTCATGTTATGCAAGGAAATGCAAGAGGGATGCAAAAGAAAGCCCAAATTAGGGTTCAAGGATCAAACATCAAACACAAACCAAAAACAGAAGCAAAACCCTAAAGTAAAAATGGAAAATGGTACCCAAGGAAACCCTAGACCTATAATAAACCACTGCCCAAAGGGGAGCTCTCAACTCTCAACCAAACTCAAGATATGAATTTTGCAAGTTATTAGGGTTTTTTAGGGTTCTTAACAAAACAAATGCCAATCAATTTGAAAATGCAAGAACAATTCATGGCCTTTTTATCCTAGGAACTACATGCAAAACAAAAGACAATGCAAGAAGAATCAATGTCTCAACCTTCACCAATTGGCAGAAATGAATTTTTGAATCCATGATCAAAATAATGCATAAAAAATGATTTAATTCAATGAAAAATTCTTAAAATGCATCAAGATCAAAAAAGAAATTTGGTTTGAAGGTTGGACAATGTTTCTAAATGTCTTAGAACATTTCATGAATTTTTTTGTAATTTTTAAATACCTAAAAGTATTTTTAATAAATTAATTTCATTAATCAATTAAAAATAATCTTTTAAATATTTAAAAATACTTTTTTAATGATAAAAAATAAAATAAAAATATTTTTGGGTCTTAAAAATTAATAAAACTTTAAAGAAAAAGTTTCATAATTTTTATGAATTTTTTGCTATTTTAAAATAATTATACAAGTTAATTGGAAGAAAATGAATTAAAAATTAAATTAAAGCTGAAGTATGCACAATGGAAGGCTGAGATTGATCCAGAGTTTGAAAAGGTTGACTGCGCGCTTCATCCAAGGGTCTCAATTCAAACAGGCTTAATTTTAATTAATTAAATAAATAAAGCTGATTAGGGTTTAATGAACGAATCTGGGCCCTTGATCACGCGCGGGAATGGACCAGGTCAACCCATCCAACGCTCACCATTCAAACGCTCATTAATTACAGGGATTTGCCCTAATGACTTTCAGGTGGCCGGAGAAGACCTCCGGTCGTCTTCTCCGGCCAGCATCTCACCTGAGAAAACTCCAAATCACTCAAATCGTAACTAAAATGAAAACTAAGCACATAGAAATGAAACCCATGATCTCCTGAATCAAAACCCTAACCCCAAACAAATTTATTCTTCATCAATCACATGAATCGAAGGCAAACATTTTTAGGGCAAACCAGTTTCAGAGTCAAATTAAATGCTCAAATCACAACCATTTTCAAAACTAATGGTACCAGGATGATCAGCAAGACATGAAGAACAAGTTTGTAACAAGCAAAATCATTTCTGGAAAAATAAATTTCAGGCTACCTGAGATTTGAAGCTTTCCACTTGAGGACTTTCTGGCCTTCTCTTTATGTGCAATCTACTCCTTAGAACCCCTTGATGATGTTTGAATGCTCAAAATGAGTTTGTGCTGGCTGGATAATGAGTTTCGAAAGGAACTGCTTCAAGCTCAGTCAACAATGGCTATGGTGATTCTGACTGATTCAGGCCATGGTGAGTGATTGCTTGTGATCCAGATGATGTATGGAGAAGCTTTGCAAGGTTTGTTTGGCTGTTTGTGGGCTAGGGAGGGAGATTCGAATGAATCTGCAGAATGGAGTGAGAGATGGCAATGAGGTGTTCTGGATGTTTTAGGCTTGTGCTTTGGGTGGTTTCTACTCAGTGATACATGGTGAGTTGAATGGAGGAAAAAGTTTGAGTGTTTTGTGGCTGTATAGAGAAATTCGAAGCAAGTTGCAAGATGGTGAGTTTTTGTGTATGTGGTGAATGTGATGGTTTCAGCCTTGCCTTATGCTATGCTTTGCTTGCAAATTGTCCATATGACTCTCTCTCATTGGTCAGTTGATTTGACATGTGCTTTATGGATAGGTGAGGCAACTTTTGCAATTTGTCAACTCTTGTGTAAGAGAAAGTATGGTGAGGTGCTAGCTTGGTACAAGGCATGGGCTATGTGCAGCAAGATGAGGGGGAAATGTCAGCTTGGTCCAGCATTCAAGGCAGCAAGTGGTGAAGGCTTGATCATGAGTTTTGCAACTTGGTTACTTTATGGATTTTCATGAAAAATGCCTTGTTACACAAGCCAAACCATGATGAAACTTGATCCAATTCTGAATTTTGTAACTTAGAGAATGCTTATGTGCTGGTTTGAAATGAATTAGAGGCTGCAATGTGCATTGGTCCAAGATTTTGCAAAGTTCTCACTTAGGGCATGCCTTGAAAATTAATGATTTTAGCCAACTTTGCATTGCCATAACTTTTGATCCAAGAAGAGTTTGATCATGTTCTTGTACTTTTTGAAAAGGGAAAGATGAGATCTACAACTTTCATGACCAAAGTTTTTCCATTTGAAGCCTTTTTGGACCAAGAATCAAAGCTTGAAAAATGACCTAAAATGATGCATTCTTGAAAAGTCAACTATGCCCAAAAAGTCAACATTTGCAAAAACCCTAAATTCTTGATTTCTATGAACTTCAATCTTCTTCCATGATCAAATAAAGACCATATACACTCAAAATGATGAAGATCACCCATTGGTTGGGTCATTGGGGGCCTCAGATGCCCTGATTTTGCACTGACTTGTCTGAAAAGTCAACTCTTGATCAGATGACTTCCCCATGGAATTTCTTCATGAAAATTGATATGCATACTCCCTATACCATATAGAGATCAATGGAAACAAGAATGACCAAAAAATTTGGGGTTATGGCCTCTGAAACCAAAACCCTAATTTTCAGTCAACTGTGTA